>OZ025676.1:0-623745 GCA_964019335.1 Diplonema japonicum
GGGTTTGCGGGTTTGCGGGTTTGCGGGTTTGCGGGTTTGCGGGTTTGCGGGTTTGCGGGTTTGCGGGTTTGCGGGTTTGTGGGGTTTGCGGGTTTGCGGGTTTGCGGGTTTGCGGGTCTGGATCCCACCCCTAGGTGTGTCAGGCCCCGACTGGCTGCCTCCGCTCGGTGCGTTCCCGCCCTCTTTGGTCCCTTCGGGGGCGTCATCCGCCTGCGGCTTCAGAGTCCTCCCACCGCCCTGTCTCTTCGCAGCTTGTTCCCTACAGAATTCGCTCACGGTCATCTTCCTCGTAGCAGTTGTCGCACTCTGGTCCCCCTTGTTCGAGTCCCTCTGGGCCTCCGTATCCCCCTTAGGACACTGGTCCAAGGTCTGGTTCACCGCAGCGTCAGTCGCCCCTTGTCTCTTCCCATCTTCCTGGGCCTTCGGGTCAAGCTCCCCTCCCTGCCCAGCCCTCTCGCTGGATCCTGTTCCGGCCATCTCCGTGTCTTCTCCTCCCGGCGAGGCTGCTTCGAGTCCTGCTCCCGCTTTCCCTTGTGTTCCACCCTCCACCGGTTCCGCCTTTCGCTGCTGCTGCATTCGGGCGTCCAGGTCCTTCTTCGTCTGCTCCAGAAGGGCATCCAGCTGGTGGGCCACCGTGATTGGGGGTCCGCCTCCCTGTCCCTTCACTTCCCTCTCGGACGACTCCTCAGCTTCGGTGGTTTTTTCATTGCCGAAGGAGTCCTCTGTGAGGTCAGTGTTGGATTCAGTGTTGGGTTCGTTGTTCGCTTCCTCGTTGTCCTTTTTTTCCTCTTCGCCGTCCGGTACCGGGGGCCCTGGATCCAACTGTACAGGCCCTTTGACTAACAGCGCCCCTGCTATCGATCTCATCATGGCCGTTGACACCTCTTGGACCACACGCCTGTGTATCGAGACTCTGTCCCCGTGAGCCCGCGCAGCTATGCTCCTGGACAGTTTCTTCGTGAGGTAGACTGCTGCCCCCCCGAACCCCCCAAAGGTCTCCATCGCGAAAGGTACAAAGGCCACGCGTGTCTTGGCGAGCTCCGCCTCATACTTCTGGCGCTTGTAGTGTTCCGCCTTCGCCGCTGCGTACCCCGCAGTCTTCGCCGCCTGGTTGACACAAGACTCGTTCCTCGGGTGCACGATGACCACGTCCATAGCCATTGGGCGGGAACCCCCCACCCCACCTGGGAAGAACACGTCCGACGACCCCGGGATCAGCCCCGTCTTCTCCATCGTTGCGCTCACCCCGGCCCACTGACAGTGTCTGTGGATGGTCTCCTTCACCCGGTCGTGCGCAATCCTGGCGTTGCCGCATCCCTGGGCATGGTCACCCCATACGTCCATCCCCTCAGTCTTGCACCTCGGGTCGTGGCAGCTCTCACCCTGCTTGTAGACCGGAGCCCCCAACCACCACTTGATCAGAGCCCCAAACTCGTTGTCCGACAGCTGGTTGTAGAAGTCAGGCGTCGCCGTCAACCACGCCCCCGCATAGTGCATTGACTCCGACATCAACCTCGCTCTCGAGCGTGCATCTGCTTTCGCCAAGAGGTCCTCCAGCGCCTTCTCATCAAGCACCCTAGAGAGCCACCTCTGGCTGCAGATGTGGGGGGCCTTGGCCACCATGTCGGGTGTAATCTGCATGCCGCCTTTCGTCCTGTTGAACCACTCGAGCCAGCTCCCCCATACACCCCCTTCCAGCCCATGTTCGTATTTGGGATCCAGCTCCTTGCACAGCTTCATCGTCGACGCCCTCGAAGCCATGTTTGCGGGTTTGTGCGGGTTTGTGCGGGTTTGTGCGGGTTTGTGCGGGTTTGCGGGTTCCGGGTTTGCGTGCGGGTTTGCGGGTTTGCGCAACCTACAGCTTGCAAAGGATCATATTCTCAGTGACAACAAGCCGTTGTGATAGTAAATAGACATCTACAAAAAGATAATCTCGATTTTAGTGCCATGGTATGTGGCAAGCCACCCTTGTGAAACTCGCAAGCCCCCTGTGCATCATTGGCAAAGGCCGCGGAGAGGCTACTTGCCAGACCTGGTGAAGCCTTGTTCGAATTCGGATGTAATGGGATGGGCCTAGGGGGATGCTGTTGACAGCTGCAGGATGAGTTTTGTGTCGAAGTTTGAGTGACTTTGAGCTAGCGAGAACTTGGTCTTCCGATTTCAATTTTTGATGTAGACCGCAAACTCGGTACGACTTCAGCACAAATATTATTACTACTACAACTACTGCCATATCATTGCCCTCTCGCGTCGATGTCCTTCTAGGAGGACCTGAAGCCCAACCTTAAGTCCTCTTGTCATGTTTGCCCCCTACGTGGTGTTTGTTTCGTTATTTCGAGAAAGGTGAAAACACAACCAAGAAACAAGGACACTAACGACTGAAAACGGAAAAAAAGCTGTGATGGGGGAGTAGTGTTAGCAACGACCCCCGACTTAAGTAAGAAAGAAAAAAAGAAAGAAACTTAGAATTGTCACGACTGACTTTGTTGGACATCATAGCCGTTCTGTTCGTGTTAGTCTATCGATCAGTGCATACCTCGTGAAACAGTTTTTTCAAACGCCCCTTTAAAGCTGGCGCATCAGCTGGATCCATGCCCGAGAGGTAAGGTGCGAGCACGCCGTCGAGTATATCCTTCTCGGGTCCCAGGACGGCACCGCGTATTGCAGCCGCTATTTTAGCAGATTCCGTAGTGTCGAGTGCTTCGAGGAGCTCCACTGAGTGCTGCGACAGGCCAGCAACGACGTTCCCAGTGGCATCATACATCTCAATGTCGGCCGAGCCAGAAAGAGCGACAACCGGTTGCATGCTTCCCATTGTAGTACAGCTCTTGACGGTGGCGTGCAGCTTCACCCCAGGGTAAGATGCGTAACCCGGATAGTACTCCGTCACCATCGTGTTCAAAATCTCCTTACACGTCTCCACGGTAGGCATCTCGTCCTCGAAGGAAGGATCAAACACACCTAGCTCACCCTCCTCGACATCCTCCTCGTCGTCTTCGTCTTCCAAGTACGGGTGCTTCAAGAGCTCCTTTGCGGAAGGTCTGTCCTGCGGGTCAAAACTCAACGTCTTATATAAAAAGTCCATTTCATCATCTGTCACCGTTGCAGGAAGGTAAGGGGCATCTGGCGGAAAGCTCCTCAAATCCTTTCTCGGCGTGGGACTCACGCTCTTAATGTAATTCTTTGCGTTTGCTGACTCGATGTACGAGTACTGGCTCTCGCTGGGCGTGCCGATGACGTTTATGATGAGGTTCAGCTGCTCAAGGAAGTTGCTCCCTGGAAAAAGTGCCCGGTGTTTCACAGAAAGCATCTCAGCGAAGATGCAGCCCACGGACCAGATGTCGATGGCATAGTTGTACTTCCCCCAGTTCATCAAGAGCTCAGGGGCACGATACCATCTTGTAACGACGTAAACGCTTTTCATGGTGTGCACATCGTCTCTTGCCAACCCGAAGTCACCTATTTTGAGGGAGCAATCCTGACTGACAAAGATGTTGTCAGGTTTTAAATCTCTGTGCACTACCTTTGCGGCGTGGACGGCTTGAACCTGTGATTGATGTGGTGTCGTACTGTACGGCATACCCCTGAAACGAGCTGTGTCGTGAACCATGATATGTGCTCCGGTGTGAGCGTAGGGCTATTTTTAAGGAGGCTTGTCAGATCCGTGTCCAGCAAGTCAGTCACGAGGTATATACTTTTGCAGTCACCCGAAATATCCTTTGGCTGCAATATGTTCAACAATCCCAGCACATTGTCATGCTCTTTAAAGTGTTTCAGCAACCGTACCTCTCTCACTAGCTTCTTCGCAGCATCCAACCCTTTAAAAGGATCTACAATCTTTTTAATGGCCACAGGAGTACCCAGCATGTGGTCAGTAGCAGAACACACTACACCGAAGGCACCGTTACCAAGTGCCGCCTTTAGCTCGTATCTCTTTGGTACTTCAAAGAAGGTACCACTGACATTGTACCCTTCCAGTTCCTCCATATCCATTCCTGTGGTGGTGTGAACAAAAAGGGTAAACAAAAAAAAATATATGAGTCAAAGGAAGTCTTTGTGAGACGCCCCCTTGTTCTCATCTTCTACCTGCACCTGTCCCCTTTCAGCAGCGGTTTCTCCTCCTTTGGTGGTCTTGCTGGCCTTCTCCCCAGCCTGGCCGTGAAAAAAAGATCCAAAAAAAATCCACAAGCGCACAGTTAGTGGGAAAGAAATAAGGTAAGTGCTGCTTTGCGGTGGAAAAGTGTGCATGTGTGCGTTTACGTTCTTCAGCTTCCAACAGCTACAAGATACCCATGAGACGTTTCTCTTTTGGGGTAAGGCTAAACTTCGTAACACGCAGCACCTGCTCTGTGTCCCCATCCCTGCTGCTAATGGTAACATCGCCAGCAGGGTCGTCGACAAGGATACTCCACGGCATCGACTCCTCACGGTGGAGGGAGGAGAGCCCTTCTAGAAACTCCCTCACGGCACTCTGCGAACCTTGCCCCATGATCATTTGCATGTTTTCCTGTACCTGCTTCTGATGCTCTGCAAGGAATCCCCCAATAGTGATAGGTCTGCCTGCTGTAATGTGGCTGCTAAAGTCTACTTCCACCTTCGGTACCTCAACTGTCGCCTCCCTTGAGTGGAGCATAACACGTGAGAGGTCTTCTTTGCAGGTCACCACTAATTCTACCCTTCTGCCAGGCTTCGAAACGTCCTCCTGACTCAGCAGTGACGCCGTGTCCAGATACACAGAGGACATCGACGACATCCTGTCAGCGTAGCCCTTCAGATCTTCAGACCACCGTAGCTGATGTGCTAGATATGCAAGTGCCGCGTCGCAGTCATCAGGGACATAGATATCCCTCCCACGCCCATACTTCAGACCGACATCCTCACCAACCTTCATTTTGCTGATGACCATCCGGTAGCACGTGGACGGTACCTCGTTGGGGAGCTCACTCAGGGGTGCCACCGTCAAGCTTGTTCCCACAACCAGAAGGAGATCCATATCTGAGTTCTCAGTCAAGCTGGCAGCGTAGCTGTCGTCAAGTGCCTCGCCGTAAAGTACTACGTCAGGGCGCATTCCTTCCCTACCGCATGACGTGCACAACATGGGCTCTGTTTTGTCGGGTGCTGTCGTGTCTTCTCCAGTAATGTCTTTCACTTTGTGCCGCAAATGATCGACAAAAGTAGCGAAACTCTCTTCCTTCCTGCAGTAGTGACAGCTTATAGTCGTCATCTTTCCGTGCACATTAAAGACCTTTTCCTTGCTCACTCCCGCTTCTGTCTCCAAGCAGTCGACGTTTTGCGTATAGATTTTCGTGAGGAGACCGTGCTCCTCCAACAACTTGAGCATGAAATGCGAAGCAGTAGGCTTGAGCACCTTGTCTTTCAGCTTTAAAGAAAAGTCGCGCTTTACCTCCAGAAATGGCAGCTGACACTCCTCAAATACCTCCTTCGACACAACGCGTGATGGCTCCTCTGCGATGTAAGCCTGCTGCGCAGCAGAAGTGGACAAGCGCGCAACATCTAGAGTATTGTAAAGGCCTTTAGCCGAGCGGAAATCGTTGATACCGCTGTTAACGCTGATCCCCGCACCTAGCAAGACACCTATGTTCTTGATGGTGCCATCTTTGATCTTAGCAGCAACGTCCTCTACAGTGTACAAACGCGGGAGCATTCCTGTGATGACAAGTTATTGAGTAGAAAGAATGAAATGAATAGAAAACTACAAACTACCCAGTAGGCAGCACCTACTGTTGCCCTGCTGATAAGCAGCTGCTATCATATTTGAAAACTGTTCTGGTGATACGCGCCCGTCGGGGCTGAATTCATTTACTACAGAGGCGAGAAAGTCACTGGAAATTGAAGAGGACAGGTGCTTGCGCAAATCACTGTATCTGAGGTACGTTTTGCCAGGCTGCTTGAACATGTGGTACATCTCAAGTATCTCCTTTGCATCGCGCTCGTCGAAGTTGTCCATCCACGTGGGATGCACCACAGCAGTCGAGGGGCCGCCCCATTTGTTAATTGCCCAGTTCAGGTCCCTGGTTGATGCCTCAGTGAAGAAGCACCTTAGCATCTCCAAGTAATCTATAGAGCCGCTCCCGTCGGTGTCCAACTTTTCAAATGTTTCCTTGTCGATCTTCAATCCCGTCAGGTCCCCCAAGTCCTGCATCTCGTCCCAGTCAAGGGACCCGTTCCCGTCGTTGTCGATGGCCTCGAAGCACCCCCGGATCCTGGTGTACTCCGCCTTTGTAAAAGGCAGATATGGCTTGGAACGTGTCCCTTTCGGCTTTACTCGGGAATGCCGTTGTGCCTCCTTGTCGGCATTGTGCAGCACCGTAGCTAGAGAAGCCTTCCTCTTCAGCTGCTTGGCGACATCTAGCAATGTAGCGATGCCTTGCACAGGCCGCTCCTTGAGGCCCTGCTTTGAACTAAAACCCGGCAACGGAGGCAACCGCATGCTGTGCTCCATACTCTTTTTCTGAACAGTAGCCTGCGTCACCCATATAGGTGGGAGCTTCACCCTGGTCTTCACAGGAGTCGGGCCTGTGTAGTCCCACTTGTGCGTGATTTTCTTTTTATTCTTTGCACCTTGGCCCACACCTGTACAGTATGCCTCGACTTCCGAGAGAAGGCATTGCATGTATCCTGTGCGGCATGTGCACCTGCAGCTGCACTGGTGGCAAAAAAACGAAAATGGGGGTAAATAATAGAGAGGAAGGCACCTTTTGTGGCACGAGTCAGTCTGCACACTGCATTTTCTTAAAGAAGCACATAGTGTTATGTATAAAAAGGAACGAGAAATAATAAAAAAAAAGATATTCTGGCCACCGTAAGCACCAAAGCATTAATAACATAAAAGGCTGGGAGTGTAAATGGAGACGGAAAGGAGGGGCGGAAGGAAGGGGAGAAAGCGCTACAATCACCTCAGCAACAGGCCTTCCACACGCCGCAGGATAGTGTTGCATTCAGATGTGAGAAGCAACAAAAGGGGATGTTTTCGGTGGCATAATAGAAATAGTCGGTGGGAGGGGAAGTCGTGTGCAAGCAGTAAGCTGTAAAGCCTCAGGGTGGAGAGGGGGCGGAGAGGATGTGTTTCCCTTCTTTTCTTGTCTTTTTTGTATTTCTTTCTTATTTCCTTGTCTTTTTTTTTTTTCTCTTTTTTTCATTCAGAGAGGAGAGAGAAGAGAGGGAATGGCGTAAATAAAAGAAAAAAAGCAAAGCCGTAAAAAAAATTATAAAAAATAAAAAACCATACTTGAAACCCGTCAAGGGGGGCGAAATTTTCCCATGTTCCTTGTTTTTTTAGCATTGTCGACCTGGCCTTTTCTCCATATGGCGTATCTTAACAACCCCGAGAAATTGACGATAAAAGTCGAGATCACCTATATGGCCTCTCTGAAACTTCCTCATGGGGTCTTAAGTATGAAAAAATTATAAAGAAAAAAAATCTCTCGTTTAGATCGCTGACACACCTTCAAAGCAAGGTACTGTTATACAGCTTTTGGTTGCACTCACTCCTGAAGGTGCCAGCTTCTTACGCTTTGGCCCGCATCTTTGCAAGAGAGACAGCAACACAACGAAAGGAAGAAAGATGCGGTGGGAAGGAAGAAGTTAATAAAAGAAAGAAAAAGAAGCGATAAAGCTTTTCTGTTGTTTGTTTGTTTGTTTTTGTTTGTTTGTTTGTGGTTCCCCTGTTTTGCTTCTTTCTTTCTTTCTTTCTTTCTTTCTTTCTTTCTTTTTCTTTGTAGTTTAGGAGGGAAAGAGAGAAAGAAAAGAGAAAAAAAAATAACAGAAAGGATAAGACGGCGCAAGTTGTGGCAGTATCCCACAAAAAATCTTTTTTTCATGTATCAGCTATAAAAAATCGGTGGAATAAAATCGGTGGAAAAAAAGGCGACAGCAAAGGTTCAAGATTTTTGAATACATATTTCCAAAAAGCTTCTTTTTTTTTTTTTTTCTTGAAGCAAGTCCAGTCCCACCTTTTTCTTCAATAACCTATACATAGAACAAAAGGAAGGGGAAGGGGTAAATTATTTTTGCCCATAGTTTTTGGTTTCTTTTCTTTTTTTCTTATTCTTCACCTTTTTTTTTTTTTTTTTTTTTTTGTATTTTCGGAAAAATTAAAAACTCAGGGGGAAAAAAGGGGGGGGGGGGACGGTGCGAAGTAGTGATAAAGCGGAACAAGACCTTGCCTAAATTTTCTTCTTTTTCCTTCCATTTCTTGACACGCCTCACTGCTTGAGAAACAAAAAATATGTCCCTGACTACGCAACATTGCAGTGAAACAGATGCTTGCTCAAACCCGAGGGGAGATTCACCTCCCCTGCAAACTTAGGTTTTTCTTTCTTTCTTTTTTTTTTTTTTTCCTTCTTGCATTGATCTTTTCTAGTTCTTCGCAGTTCGTTGCATTGCGAAAACCAATACTATTGCTTTTGGTGAAACAGTCACAGATCTTAATGCACCCACCTCGGGCCTGTCTTCGTAGGCCGAGTAAAATAATATATGAGCTAAAGGAAGTCTTTGTGAGACGCCCACTTGTTCTCATCCACAAATAATATTATATCTTTTGCTCACACACCTTCCCTCAAAAAAAAGGTAAGAAAAAATAAAACAATAAGAGAGGAAGGGGAGAGAAAAAACAGCATAACACAAGGGAAGGGCGGGGGGAGAAAGAAAAACATTTACTTTCTTTTGTTTTTCCCAGCACTGCAAAAAAAAAAAAGAAAAAAAAAACACTGTTGTAATATTCATTTCTTTTTCTATTTCTTTTATTTGACCTACAGTACAAAATCTTTCGTTAACATAAGGTAGTAGGGGGTGGGTAGGGGCCCTATTTAAGCACTTCTTTTCGTCCAAGTTGGGATTGACAAAAATGCAGAGTCAATTCTTGATACATGTGGAAGACGATGGTGGTGAAGCGATAGCAACCTGACCTACCAAATAAAAAAAATATATGAGTTAAAGGAGGCCGGTGTTGGCGGCGCCCTTTGGAAAAAAAGGGCAATTGGGGTAATAATTGACATGCAAATGCGAGAACAACAACCCAAAGAGAGGGATATAAAAAAATAAATAAAACAGTGGATGAGTTGTCAAATTAGCCTGCAGCAGGCTAAGCCGAACAAAGCTGTCATTACTTTTTCTTTTTTGCTCCAGCAAAGTAATAAAAGTCGATGTCACATGCAAACCCCATGTGGGCCGCAGGCCATAAAAGAGGGTTCACTTGAGCTCCTGCAAATACTTCTAAATTATAAAGGGACTGCCATTTCTGACACCGAAGGGGGAGAGAGTAGGCGGAAAAAAAAAGAAGAAGAAAAAAAAAGGAAAAAAGGGGGACAGGGATAATGGTAAGAAGAAGGGCAAAATATGCAGTTGTATTGGGTCCACCTGTTATACAAAATAGTCCCCCCCCCCCCCTTTACTTTTCATGGTTTTTCCCCCCCTTCCTACGTTCTTTCAGGGCAAGCCTAAAAAAATAAACTCCTCGTATCTCTAATCTGACTCAGCTGCTGGTTATTTGGAGGAAGCAACTTTTAATATTTCAATCCACAAAGCACGCGGAAAGAACATTCTCAGCCCCCCCCCCCCCCCCCCCAAAGGTCAGATTAGAAATTCGAACCGTGTACAGGTCGCGACCCACCAAACCAGCCTTTTTGAACAAAAGGAAAAAACTCAAAGTAAAAGACAACCACATGAGGACAGGACCTCATAAAAACAGGCTCCCACAGGTTTCTCCGACCTCGACAGCCCCTTTGAGACATTTCGGACTTTGCTTGACGGGTTTAGAGATATGAGGCGTAAAAAGTCTAAAGGTACATGAAAAATTCAAAGTAAAAAACATGCAACCGTAATAGTATGAAGAATAAAAAAGGGAAAGAAAAATCAAGCTTTGAAGCTTGAGAAAAACTACCCATAAGGTACGGAAAAGATACATTTTAAAGCGAAAAATAAAAATAAAAAACGTTTATCATTTTCTTTTTTTTTTTCCTTCTGATCCTTTCTTTCTGCTTTCTTTTTCTTTTTCTCGTTTCCAATTCCCCTTCTTGCCAAGCCGAAGGAGGGCTGAGTGTGGTACAAAAATGGGAAGGAAAAATTAAAATATGGCTACCCAGCTGAAAAGGGGCAAACGAAGTTGCTAAAACCTTATCGCCAAATGGCCAAGGCTCCTTGTTGTCTGGTAAACTTCAACTGAACACCTGCCATATGACAAAAAAAAGAAGAGAAAGAGAGAGAAAGATAGAACCCCAAGGTAATGCTAGGGGGTGGACTTAACCAGCTTTTGTGCACAACTACATGCTTTTTCTTCTTTATTTTCTTTCCTTTTTCTGAAGAACGAAAAGCGAAGGCGGACAAAAGAAAATAAAAAGGAAGCTAGAATATCTTTTCCTTGAAACGGGTGACGGGAGGGGCGACAGGTGGTTTCCCTACCTGCGGCCTAATCATCGTTTCTGGCGAGATACACATGAGTGGTGTGGTTGGTGGCGTGAGGACGGAGTCGTCCACGGAAGAAACCTGCGGCGACGACAGGCCCTGTTGTGTCGTGTGAGCAAGGCTTGTGGAGTAGTCTACCTGTGAGGACTCGGGTGTTAGTGTCGAGGTGTGGAACTGTGTTACGTCGTTGCGGTGCAGGGCATGTGGCCTGTGCAGGGTGCTGCAGTCTGAGATGCATACTTTATTGTGGCAGGATAGACCTGCGGCGCGAGGACATCCTGCTGGATAGCCTTAAGTACAGCAGCAGCTCGCCCCTTCGGGGACGACTCTCCATCCATTTTGCACGGGTGGAGCAACGCCTTCGGCGACGGCGCCAGGGACGGTCTTCTCTTTCCACACTGCAGTGTCCATTAAGCTTGCACTATCTGTACATACCTCATCCTCCAGCTCCTCTAGCAGCGGTGGCGGTGAGTGCGAGATCGAATTCGAGACGGAACGAGGTAACAGGAACTCGCACGGGTCGATGTGCTCCATGATGTCGATCTCACTGTCCTCGACCGTGTCCACCTCTCGCTCGATCTTTCTGATGGCATCCTCTGCGAGGTCCAGGTGTACGGAGTCCACATAGGCATAAATCGTCACAGACTGCGTCAGCGTCATCTCTCCCCTTGGTGGCGGCTCTACAAACAGCGACCCCTGAGTGCATTGCTTTCATGACTTCCACATACCTGTTCTCTGGGAAGGATGGACCTACGCGCCTTAATAATGGCGCTTGCTGCTGCAGTGCTCACTCGGATAACACGCTTCGACACACCGCTCTGGCTCTGCATCGACAGCAGGTAAGCGATGGCCGACTCAACGACGTGCTGTGTGCTGTGTGCGGCGTTATGCAGCATACCTGCGGTCCGTAGATGTCAACACACTCGTCCACAGGACGGGAGATGACGAAGGCACCGGTTGTCTCTGTTAGATGCTTCACGGAGTTGATCACCTCGAAACACCGACGGCGTGAAGACTTCACAGTTCTCTTGTTTCCAATGAACAAGTTGTCGAGCACGCCGTTAGCATACACAGGATCGAACCTCCCCACGATCTTGGCTTCAATGTTCATGTCGGCGAGGCCTTTGTACCTCGAGTCCCCCCTGCTCAGTCTCTTTCTTGAGAGCTCTACCAGACCTGGAGGCACGTTAATAATGAGTTCAGAATGCGGTCCAAGCTGCTGCTCCACCCACGCTTTGTGCTTGTGGAGCAGGCGCGGGGGCAAGGCGTGGCGGAAGTTCTTCTCTTCGAGCGTCTCGTTAGGATTGGTGGCAGGTGGCACGTACTTGTCGAGTTTCACGATCATTGTCTTGCCCCCCTCCGCAGGTGTGGGGACGAATGCAAAGCCCTGCGTGATGGGCGTGGACGTCGGGCTCAAGACAGGGCTAAGGTAGCCACTTTGCTGGCAAGCGAACCTGGCCCCCTGGTCGACGGGGCTCATGGGAGGTGATGCGACTGCAGTGTTTTAATTCTAAGATGAAATATACCTTGCAAGGAGCACGTGCTGAATACAGGCTGGTTTATCAGCGGCGACAGCACCAAGGGCGTAGGAGTTCCTTCCATTGCTAAGAGTGTAACCTGTGATGCTTCAGTGAGAAGTCATGTCGCATGGAAATAACTATTTCTTGTCGGTGTCCCAGACCGCTCTCTTGTTATCTTTTACCAAATCAGGACGTGCAATGTTAACCTGTGAACAGTAATAAGTGTCTGTCATCATACCTTCAGCACTTTTCCATACAACTCAGCGCCATTCATATTCTCAATTGACGCAGAGGCATCCTCTGCTTGCTCCATCTCAACAAACGCAAACCCCTTGTGCCGCGATGATGTGGGGTTCTCTTTGGGCATATTCACAGGCAGGACTATGTCACCAAATGGGCGAAAGGCGCCCTCCACAATGTCTGCTGTCACCTCCTCAGCCAGACCACCTACATACAGTACTCGCTTGTCATCTGCCATGTTTACCTGCGGTGATCTTACGGCGTGTACGGTGCAGTGGTATGCAATAAAACATCAACAAACTAAACAAATCAAGTCTCTGTACATCTTAAATGGTTGCATCTATTTGCGGTAGCAGGCGTTGGCCTTGCTGACAGCCGCGAGAGACAGGCCCTGCGTGCCGCTTCTGCGCGATTTGTTGGGGTCAACGAACCTGCTCGAAGTGACGACAGCGGGCCTAACGCCCATATTGTGTGCCTTCATTGGCTGTTTCGGTGCAGCCAGCGAGGAGAGTCGTGCAGACGACCTCGAGACGTTGCTCCTCGTGCTCCTGTTGCTCTTGTTGCTTCGCAAAGAGTTCGACCTTGTTTTGTCGTCCCTCTCCGCACCGACAGAACCCGCCCTCCCTCTCCTTCCCATGCTGTCCGTCCTCTGACCCGGTAGTTGCATCTCTACCCGCATTTTATCCCTGCTCCTCAAGTCACTAGCCTTCAACGCCGACTGCTCTTTGTTTCCTGTGACAGGATGTTTTTTCTTAAGCTTGCATACCTCGTACAGGTGCACGCGAGAAGTAGTAGTCCTGCGTGTTTGGTTCCTCTTTGTTTCTCAGAGCCCTGTTGTTATTATCAATGCATCATTGGCAATTCATACTTCAAAGTCAACGGGATAGCTGCTGTATTTCCTGGTGTCGTGAAGCTTCTGGAAGCTCTAGGAGAAGCCTCCTTGCCCTTCATCTGCGTGATGAATGCCGCAAGATCCGCAGCTGTCTCCAACTTCGTGCCCGCCATGTTGTGTGTCCTGTGAAGTGAATAACGCAGGGTATTGGTTTGGAATAGATAACTAATATATGAGTTAAAGGAAGTCTTTGTGAGACGCCCCCTTGTTCTCATCTTCTACCTGCACCTATCCCCTTTCAGCAGCGGTTTCTCCTCCTTTGGTGGTCTTGCCGGCCTTCTCCCCAGCCTGGCCGCTCTTTCTCTTCGTTCTCTCGCCCATTGTCCTTTCAACGCCTCTAGGTCATGCTTGGTCTTCGGTGATGCAAATATCGCCCTCCTGTTCCATCCGATCACCGCCTTTGTCCTCCCGATGGACCGTAGTGTGTGCACCCTTGTGCTCAACTAAACTACCGTTGTGTGTCGCATTAAAGAGTGTACACCAACTGTTTTCTTTCAGACAAGATGGTGCTCTGCGCCTCCAGTCTAATCCGCTCCAAGGAGTTTTCTAAGTTGCTAATATGAGCTTGTTGGGCTGTTTTGTGCTCTGATCGAACACGACCAACCTTCACCCATTGCCGCTTTCTGTGGATTTCTGCCAGCCTGAGGTTAGGGTGCTCGGACGTGATGCGCTTCGTCTTCAGATTGAGGTACTGCTTTGTGCCATCTGACTGTGTTTGCGCCGACCATTCGGAGTCCAAGGGTACCTCCGTCAGGCACACTTTTGTCATCTTTTCTTCCCACATCTTCCACTCCTTCTTAAAGTTCGATTCTTCATCCTGCACCGCCCTTCTTGCTCTAGCAAGCTCAGTTTCTAAGTTAATAACACCCCCCGCGTACTCCCTCATAGATCGTGCTGTTTTCCTGTCTTCGGCAATGAAGGACTTCAGCAGCAGCTGTTCTTGGTGCCGGATCTTTACCTAAAAGCATATTGGGCACTTGCTAACATACCGCTCTTAGATCCCGCATAACAGTTACTCGGTACCTCCGTACGATTGAACCTAGCAGCACACGCTGCAGAACCATCACAGCCCGTTGCCTTATTGCACAGGGCTTCCTTCCCTGCTGCCACCCTCTGAACACCTTTTGGATCTTCACACACGCCACGCACATCATAGGCAACGATGTCATGTCTGTTGTCGCCACCGTGTGCTCCAGTTGCTGCGTGCGTTTCTTAAGGAAAATTGAAAATTGATACCTGTCTGTAGCGTGCATCGTCAAGAAGGCCTTCCTTTCGACAGGATGCAACCCATTTCCTGGTGACTGTTCTCCAGTACTTTCGTTTTCGCCACCACCGCTGTATTCTGAACGAGGCTATGTGCCGCGATAATGGTGCTGGTGCCTTTTTAGGCAATTTCAAGTTCGCACCCTTCGCTGGCCCCTTGGTGCCCTCTTCCAACGTTGACGGTGTGATGGTTCTGGGTTTGTGAGCAGTGCCAAGATTGGGCAAGTGTGGAGAAGGGGCACGTGAGCTGTGCGTTGAGGCCGCATGGAGCTTATCTGTCTTTGCTGTGCCATTTACTTCGTTCTCCTTTGCTGCAGGGAGCATGGATTGCTTGTTATTGTGCGACTGCCTAAATGCTTGAATCTTCTGTAACGTGATGCCAGCCTTCTTAACTTTCAG
The DNA here is from genome assembly GCA_964019335.1 of Diplonema japonicum. Classification (NCBI taxonomy): domain Eukaryota; phylum Euglenozoa; class Diplonemea; order Diplonemida; family Diplonemidae; genus Diplonema; species Diplonema japonicum. Next base: position 14,737 of record OZ025676.1, read on the forward strand.
CAAGCAAGACGCGTCCATATTATTCCGTTCCACAGCACTTTCTGCAGCAGCCATCCAGTCTTTGCGTTGCTGCGCCATTCGGCTGCAACAGTGGATGAAAGGGTCCATGTCGGTGGCATGTGACTTGCCTATCTTCTTTCGCTTCATGTTAATTTCACATAAATGAATTAACTGCGACATGTCATTAAGTGCAGAGAAGAGCAGAGGGTCGTAAGCACTGCTTGAAGTCAGAAGGGATTCGATTTTCTTGCGTGACGCTGTGGCGGCTTCGGCCTTATGATCTACAATTCCCCTCCAAAGGTTATCTCCTGCGCAAGAGTTGTAAGGGTTTCTTTGAAGTGATGCCGTCGTCAGTGAGTACACGGTACCTAGCTCCTCTTCCTCGATCCCTGAAAGCTCTGCCGTGCTGCCCTCCCACAGCAACTGACCGGACGGGACCGAGCCTATGCTCTGCCTCCCAGACATCTGCATGTTACTGTCCTGCCTTGCAATTAGGCTCAACGCGCCCACCTCTTGATCGACGCGCCACTCCTCCTTGTAGATCATCCGCATGACCTCACTATCCCCCAGCGTGCCTTGATGTATTTGCTGAATGTCTGACTCTCTCTTGCATCCCATCCTTGCGAGCTTGTCGTATTCGCACCATTGTCGGCTTTTGTTTTGGAACTCTGTCTTCTGTGCATTCAAACCTATCGAGTCATGACATTTCTTCGACATGTCCTGTTGAAATTGAGCAAGGCATCAAGAAACAATAGAGTACATGGTACATGGTACAAACATTATTACAACATAACAACAGTGTACTACGTAGGTGGCATAACCACGTGGACCACGCCGCCCGTCGACAGCCCCATGTCTGTCAGTGTCTGGGCGTCGTCCCAAGACTTCCCATTGTGCACGATTCGCATGTACGTCAAGTCACCCCCCCATGCGTTCTGTGTTGCTTTTTGTGTGCGGTATGAATACCTGTATCTTAATCTTTATCTCCCTCACAGGTAGCGTGGTTGGCAACGACGTAAGTGTCATGGACTGTAAAAAGTAGTAGAAAAAGAAAACAGCATACCTTTCCGTCCAACGATCGGACTTCAATTGTGCACTGCTCTGTAGGTGCAGCTTCTGAACGCTGGGAAGGAGCCGGTGATGGTGGTGGCTGGACAAATGAAGCCACAGAAGGCGCTTGTGTTGTGGACGAGGCTGCAGAAGGTGCCACGTTAACAGCTACCAAAGAGACGTCGCTCTCCCTTCTGCCCCTCTCTCTTTGACTTCTTTGGCTTCTCGCGCTCTCTTGTCGACTCACTAGTACTGGTACTGGAGGTGCTGGTGCTGGTGCTGGTACAGGAGGTGTTGGTGCAGATTCCTCTCGACGAGGCACTGGCTCAACTCTCTGCGAACCCATTGATGATATTTCTGCCCTTCCGCCCCTGTTCTGCATTTCGGCCCATTGTTTCCACTGCCCATCCTCCCTGCCCCAGCCTTCGCCGAAAGGCCGTTTATCCACAGGGCTGCTAGACGAGGGGTGTCTTCCTACCTCCATCTCCTCTTCATCCTCTTGCTTCTTTGAACTTTTGAAGTCGAACTTCGAACGGTTCTCTTGCACTGATCGCAGGGGGCTGCTGTCTGCTCTTGGCTTCGGCTTATTCTTTGGATCTGTTTTCTTCTTATACCGCGATGCCGGCACTTGGCGCACTTCAAAGACAGGGTCGTTGGAGGGAACCACATCTTCAGGGGCAGGCGGAGTTCCCGAACGGTCAGTCGGTGTGCGAACCTCGAATCTGCGGGGTGTTGTGGGTGCGATCTGCATGGGCTGGATATAGGGCTTTACATTAGCGGCAGCCTGCACCTCTGGAGCAGAATGTGCTGGTGTGTAAACAGGATTGGACGTAGCGTGCTCTATGTATCCTGGTGTGTATGCGGGTGGGTTTGGTGCTTGTGCGTACTGCCGGGGAGGGGAAATGGTAGCTGTGCTGTTGGGCTCGAGCTTCGAGGACATATTACCACAAGACGTGCACAACGCGTACTGGCCTTTGGCGTATGAGATCTGCTTCACCAATACACCTCCGCACAAACAGTTTTGAGTGCTTGAGAACATTGGCCTAGCCTGATGCTGAGGCGACTGATGCGACGAACTAACTTGCGGAGAAACCTGGGGTGCCACACGCGGGGGAGTGTTAGCGTTGTGTCCTAGTCGCATTGCCACACGATCAACGCTTTGGTGGAGGTGTTCGGGGCTGATGACTGCTGCGTCTGACCCATAGTACCGCGCCTTAGACGAAGCAGTGCCCTGAAGGATCTGCCAGGTTATGTTGTCGATCATCATCAACTTGATTTTAAGTTGCTGTGCAGTGTTGCCACGATGGTACTCCGCCAGCCCCATCTCGAATCCCGTCCACCCGAAGGCAAAGTCATTTGTTAGTTTTAATACAAGATCACGCTCGTCCATCCCTGAGTGGTGTGGCAATATCATTAAGTGGATAACAATGAAGTACCACCAGAAGGCAGCATATGCGTCATCGGAAGATGCTTCGCTCGCTGCCGTCAGTCCAACATGAAGACGCCCCCTTTGCGATAAAAGCCGTTTTTGATAACCGGTTTTCGCCCATGGTTTGCAAGGCCGGTGTTGCGCACAGGCGGAAGGTCCGAGCACTTCCAACCGATTGACTGAAAAGGAGGTTTTTTTTAAATCGAACGGCATACCTGGCTGGACGTGAGGGGATGCTTTTGCTTATTCTGTGGGGGTACCTTATTTCTGAGCTTAAGGTAAGCAGTTCTTCCACTCCCGTCCTTCGACACACCGTCAAACAGCACTGTGCGGTTTTCAACATTTGCCTCCTCCTCAGACCTCCTCGTCTCTGATTGCCTGTCATTGTACTTGTCCGTCACAGTCCTCTCCAGATCCTCCAGATGCGGTGCATACTGCTTCCTCCATTCGTCTCGTATGATGTTCTCCTTGTTCACCTGAGCCTTCCAGCACTCAACCGACAATGTATTGCATCCCATACCCATGGCATGCGTGCTAGACTGCTTCTTCGCCTTTTGGTCCTGCACCATTTTGTGCACACTTTGAAACAATTCTTTTTTTCTTTTTTGATTCGATGGTGCGACTCGAGAAAAAAAAGGACACGGACGTAGCAACCCCAACAGTGACTACGGACCATGAGCAAAAAAAAAAAAAAAAAAAAAAAAAAAAGCAAAAAAAATGAAAGAAAAAAATGACTAAGACCACACAAAAAAGCTTAGCATTTTTCAGGTAAATGGACTCATTACAGCTAGACAGCCTGGTCCTGCGGGAAAGTATGATGAGGGGTGCAAATACATACGAAATATTTAGCCTGCAAGGCCTCCGCTGCAGGGATGCGGTTGCTGGGTTCCCATTCCAAGAATTGGCGTAGCAAACTGTGAATTTTCTTTTAAAAAGGTGCGAGGTTGAGCATACTCTACTCCAGACGACTTTATCTTAGCGTTGAGAGAGGGGACAGTGTTGTTGGGCTCGTAGCTAACGAGGAAGTCAGATGAGGAGAGCAAGTCAGCGGAGAGGGGGTAGGAGTGCATGGACTGCCACACGTCCCGCGAAGGGGTCCCGAGCGTTTTGAAGATGGCGAGCAATTGATCAGGCTCCTTCTGCCCTATGAACAAAGGTACTCCTGTCGACATCTCAGCAAAGATGCACCCCACCGACCACATGTCGATCCCCGTGCCGTACGTGTTAGACCCAAGCAGCACATCGGGTGCTCTGTACCATAGTGTTACTGCTTCATGCGTGAATCTCTTCACAGGTATGCCTATGGCCCGCCCAAGACCAAAATCAGCTATTCTCAAACTACCTTTTTTGATAAGTAGGTTTTGCGGTTTCAAATCTCTATGCAACACGTTCCGCGAGTGGCAGTAAGCCAAACCCTGCAGAAGCTCCTGCAGAAAGTGGCGGATGATGCCCGACTCGAGACTACCGTTGTGCACGTCGATGTACTTCTTTAGGTCCTGCTCCAAGTGCTCGAACACCAACGTCAGTTTATGTAATGTGTAGATCACATCCAGCAGCTTCACAATATTAGGGTGCTTGAGCTCCTTGAGGAGCGATATCTCGCGTATGGCGGTGCAAGGCACCCCTTCGTCTTCGCCATCAAATCGTATCTTTTTCAGAGCAACGAGCTCCCCGCTGTCCTTGTCCTTTGCCTTGTAGACCACACCGAAGGCACCTTCTCCGATTTTATCGAGCTTTGTGTACTTCGTGCCCGACATGGTGCCCTGAAGTGTAGTAAATGCGAAAACTAAATAGCGAAAAAGACCCAAAACCCAATTTCATCGTGACCGTGTAACCTACCTCACATCATTACGCCATGTGCATCTAACCGATCTTTTCACTGCACTTAGCAGTCTTGCACCACTCTACAGCCCCTCCAGGCCGAGTCAACGGACCTCTGTTCTGCTTAAACCGATACCCACGCACTTTGCACGGTTGCTGCTTGCTCCCAACGCCCAGCCCTGGCCCTGGCATCTGCATGCACACATCTCCCAGCGATCCTGTGTACACCTTAGACCATACCATTCCTGTTGTGAGGTAGTGCAGTGGACCATAAAGGAAAGGAATAATAATATTAAAGTAGGCATAGACAAAAGAAAAGGGGCAGAGCAGGAAGGCATTCGTTGAAGCCGCTCTTTTTTATTTCTCTTTTTAAGAATAAGAAAAACATTGAATAAAAAAACGAGAAAGAATAAAAGTAAAACTAAACCATAAGCTTAGTGAGCGGAAAGTGAAACTGTAAAGTTGCATTTTTTTTCTTTTTTGGAGAGAGAACAAAGAATGTATGCCGCAAGGGCTAGCAGCGGCGTGCGCAGAATATTCACACACAGTTAAGTTTGCAGCGACCTCCTTCAAAAAGGTCGCGTGCATCTTGTGCGAAGCAAGTCGAACCCTCGGAACAGTATGTACAAGGAACTTGAGCTTGATCAAGTGGCTTAGTTGGCGGGAGGCTGACTCAGCACAACTTGGTAGTACCCAGATCCGATTGCTACAAACTGCGAGACCACCTGAACAGGCTGCATGGGAATAGCCACTACAGGAGCCATTGAGACTACATTAACACCGTCCTTCAGCAGCTGCACACTATCAACACTGTCAATAGCTTCCACAGTCTTCGCCTCGGGTGCCTTGTATCTTGCTGCGTACTGCGGTTCTGCCTCATAAAATGACTTTGCCAGTGGGTTGGCTTCCTTGCACGCCAAGTTTTGCTGTCCGTTCCAAAGGCCCCTCTGCAGTGTGGTCACCAGTCGCGTGTCGTCAGCGGTGTCGCAGCTGTGGCTGCTCTTGTCGCCCTCTGTGGTGTCTGACGCAGTGGGGAGCGTCACACTGCTGATGTTGTCGTCGATGTTGCTGTTCACGCTGTTCGTGTCCTCATACGCACCAACCAAGTCGTCCACCTGGTTCTTGAAAGCACCCATGCCCTGCAGTTCATCATACAGCGACGATGCAGTGGCGGGTGGGTTCAGAGGGAGCTCGAAGTCCGACTGGCATAGCACATTCATCGCCTCGAGCAGCCTGTGTGCATGAGTGACGTGATGACCCTTAGCATACCCTGGCAAGCACGTCGTCCCGTCTTCAGTGATGCTGTTTGTGTGGCTCTCAACTAGCGCCTCCCTCAGCTTCGGGCTTTCTACAGGTGTTGCGTAGGCATTCTTCGAGTAGTCTTCGATGCGCTGATCGATTGCACCCACCGTGACGTCTAGAGGGTACGCTAGGAGGGGCTTCCTACTCTCTGATGGCGATAGGACAGGTGTGACAGGAGAAACGTCGTGTGGATGAACCACAACTGGCGGAGAAACTTCTAATTGCTTGACAGTACTTAGCTCTTCCGTCGGTGGGAGCTTTACTTTGGGCTTCTTTTCTTTCTTAACCTTTTCTTCGTCTTTCTTCTTGGTCTTGTCCTTCGCTGTAACAGCTATCGGGCTCTTCTTTTCTTCTTCCACCTTCTGGGGCTTCTTGATATCCTTGCGGCGTCTCCTTGCATCTTCTTCGCGCCTGCAGGAGCTGAAGGGTTCCTCACTCACATACCTGTATACTTCTTCGAGAACCTTCCTTGCGTCACGTTCCCTGTTCTCGTGAGTCTTCTTTGTGTTAGAGCTCCCTTTTGATTTCTTTTCGGCTTCTTTCTTGGTCTTGCGCACAGGTTGCAAAGGTTTTTTCAGTGGAACGTGAGGTGGTGCTTCAGGCTCTGGTTCTTGGACCTTCTGTTCTTCCTGTTCCTGTATGCAGGCTTCCTGTTGTTCTCCTGTTTGGGGTGGTATCTCCACTCCTACCATATATGTGGCCTCTTGCTTATGCATTCCCACCCACAGCCCGAGGTAGGGGAAGATCATCAACAACCCGTAGCCAATCGTTGAAGCCGAAACTATGTAATATAGCGTACCCTGATCCTGGTTGTTGCACCATCTTATGGAGCTACTTAGGGTAATGAGGGACAAACATGTTACAGCCATCACACTGCTAGGCTTCTTGATGTTCTCTTTTTGCTCTTGTTTTTCAAAGTAGCAAGCAAGGTAAACGTTGAAGACGCAATCAGCCAAGTAGGGCAGGGCCTTGCGGGGGATAGTCGTGTAGATGAGTCCATTGATTGAAATCAGTGAAAGCTGTGTGTGCCACCCCAAGGCTTGGCCGGTGTCTTTTTGGCTAACAGCCAAGAAGGTAGCCGCGATCGGGATTGCCGACAACAGCATACTTCCCAATGGAATGCTGCTGGCCAGGTCCACAGCAAGGAAGAAGCCCCACACGCAACATATTTTACACCACTCATGGCGGCTCCACTGTGTTCCGTTCTGGTGCCAAGATGACAAGAAAGCATCGACCTCCAAACACCTTGCTACAAAAGATGAAACGGCGGCGATCTTCGATATAGTGCCGAGAACAATGTTCTTCCTGTGCTCCGAAAACAACGAATCTGCGGGGCCGTGAAAGTCAGAAATACACATACATGAATTCAGTAACACGGTGATAGAGAAGGCAGCAGTGTGCGACAGCATGAGGCTACGCAGCGTTAGCTTGTGGTCGGTGTGTGCGAGGTCAGAGATGTTGTTGCCAAGTAGCAGTGCGGTCACGACGAAGAGTGATGTGGGCCTCAGTGCCTTCGACTGCAGCAGGTGGATGAAGATTTGGAGGCATACCCATTCCAGTGCTGCAGCTAAAAGCAGCGCATCGGCCACGGCAGCCACCCAATGCTGCTCTACGCACGTAGCAACAGCCACCCAGATCAAGTGCTCAACTACATCAGCGGCGGAGAAAGGCAGCTCATCATACGAACAGATGACAGAGTGCAACAAAAACAGCGGGGGGATGAAACTACAAGTGAAATAGATATAAATATAGCAAAACATACTACTGCACAGGTACACCAGTGTCGGAGATGAAGAGCGCGTTGACTAGCAAAATGATCGCAGCAGCCACGATGATCATGACACTCTTTAAGGGGTCCTGCACAGCGACCTCCTGTCCCCCGCGAGGGTACCCATGCACCCTGCCACAAGCTTGACAAGAACAACAATGTTCTTGGACTTGCGGTGCCAGACGGACAGCTGGAACCCGTCTGCGAGGCATATAAAGTGTTAACCCTGTGGTACATTGAATACGCATGCGATGTCAACAATGATAACTAAGTATGATTATGATGACAGCTGTAATAACTAATGATTCCTGAAAACTGAGGACACGTCGTCGGTCACGCAGTAAACCAGCGGCTTACCCTCGTCACCAGAACCCAGCAGATACGTGGGCTTATCTTGCGAAAATTGCAGCGAGAAAACTCTCCCTTGGCCCAGGTTACGCGAGGAAATACCAACCGGCGAGTCGCCTCTCACATCCCAGAGCTTGACGTTAGCGTCAGCACCTGCGGTTGCCACGAGGCCGTTCACGGCCGGATTCACTGCAATGTTAGCTTCACCTTCGTGTGCCTGCACGCTCCACATGGCAGCACCTTGGTTCCTCAAGTCAAACTGCTTCAGCTCACCACTCTCCAAGGAGATCCAGACTTTCGTCTCATCAAAGGGTGAGACGGCAATGCACTGTGAAGTTTCTGGCGTTCCTTGCCAAAGCATACCTCTGGAGTGCCTCCGATATTCATGGAGCTCTGCGCTTTCTGAGTACGGCAGTCAATAACCTTTGCAGTTTGATCAAAGCTCCCAGTCATCAGAGCTTGCGGGTTCTGCTTGAACCACTGCAGACATTGCACGGGTGCCTGTTTTCTGTGATAATGACCTTCATCATACCTGATGCTGCTTGAAAGTGTGGAGGTTTTCTCCTGTAACCATGTCCCATAGCTTGACAGTCAAATCCGCACTGCCGGATGCAAGCACTCTCTTCACCTCTGTATTCCATCTGTGGGTTGTTGACATCGTGGTACATTTTGGGGGCATACTTCGCGCAAAGGACGGCATCTTTGTGGGATGACTTTTTGAGCATGCTTGGCGACAGCGTTTTGGCTCTGTAGTTGTCGGACTCCCTCTTGCAGCCGCCCAGGGTGACCACCGGGTCGGGGGCGTCGAGGACGTCGAGGTTCCAGACTTCGATGAAAGGGAGGAACGTGGTGACGGCAGCATAAGAGCCGTCTTCAACAGCTGCGCCGTCTTTGCCCGGGCCCGTGGAGGACCAAGCGACGCTGAGGGGGATGGCGGGGAGGGCGATGTCGTGGTGGAGGTAGATGTTGTCCTGCTCATCGTCGTAGATGTACACCTCAAGCGCCGAGGACCCCCCCTGCCTTTGATGCGTGCACATAAACACCAAGTCATCGCTCTTGATGTGCAAATCCTCTTGTTCACTCTCATCATCCGACTCTATGTCCTGGACACCGTCCGCACCTTGCACGGGCACGTCTAGCATCGGGCCGTCATATTCGTCGTCCTCATCCTCCTCCTCCTCAATCTCCTCCACTTCCTCATCTACTTCCACGTCCTTGTTGGAAAGCTCCTCCTCCCCCTCCGAGTCCATTTCCTGATCATCTTTGTTCTCCTCCGATGCAAGCATAGCTATCTTGCTCCTTGCTTTTTGTATCTCATCTGCTGTTGGTTGGTATTTCTCCGGCACCTGTGTGAAGTACGTATTGCTCAACTGACGTTCACCATACCTTCTGACAGGCACCGCGCGGGATCCACACCCCACATGTCAACCCTGAAGGCCCTTCCGCCATGTGTATAATTACCTGATGGGTTATGTTGCGGTAGCAAAAAAACGCGGATTAACAATCACTGTGCATGGTACAGTACTGATGTGTCTACGTCGTCCGTCCACGATGGTTTGAAGTTCCCATACGGGTTCTCCCACTGCCATGACAGCCTGTCGGCTGTGACAATGCGCATGTTGATCAAAACGGTTTTCCCTTTCAATTCCTTCAAATGCTGCAGCGCAGCACGTGCCTCACTCGAGATGTCCGATATTCTCTGTATAAACGTGTCAACGTATTGCCTTGCATACCGTCAAGACACTCCGCTTCAGGTAGTCTGAGGCCACCGTCACCAGACAGTCGATTCTTAACTCGCCCCGCTGCATAGTCCATCCGAATATTTTCAATTGGCAGTACTGTGGAAATGTGGTTGTGTCTTTTTTCTACATACCTTACTCGACATCCATTTCTCTGTGTTAACATCTTTGATGACCTTCTCGAAAATCACATTCTCAGCTAATTCTATCAAATTCTGATTTGTTGTCCTCCCTTTCTTGAATCGCCACGATCCCGGCTGACTCAGCGTCGTCAGCAACCCACGGAGTTGAGTGTAACTTGATGGTGTATCCCTTGCAGTCGCAACGACCTTCTTGAAGTGTGTTCTTGACTTAAGAATTTGCTCTTTCATGTCCTGAAGCGCCACTTCTTTTTGTTCTCGGTTTCGCGTCCTCGTGCTGTCGCGGTCGGACCGTGTCACCACTGCGATGACAGGCAGCCGCTTATTGAGAGCGTTCAAACGGTTGTCAAGTCCCTCGAAGAGGTCGTAGTTGTCTCTGTGCAGCACGGCACCACTTGCCGAGTCGCAGGCCACGATAACAGCATCCGCGTGATACAGCGACTCCCATGCTGCTTCTGTCGTCAGCATGCGCCGTTTGGCTTCGATGGTCCGTTCGGTACTGCTCTTGTTGTTGATGTAGTGCAGGGGTGAGATAGGGGGGGTGTCAAGTAAAAGTATTTGTGTATTACTAGCAGTGACGCAGCCGAGCATCCAGCGCCGTGTGGAATAAGCACGCGTCGAGACGGGGCACACGTGGTCCCCAATTAAATTGTTCACCAAAGACGACTTACCGGCATTGCTCAGCCCCAGCACCGCGACCCGCAATACACGAGCGTTCTCGGGCTGATCCGGCTCCTCCACTACCACCATTTTCTCCGCCGCTTCCACTGCAGAAGTGAAATTCTGCTTTTCATAAACCTTGCCCACCTCCTCCTTCCCCTTGCCGTACCCCGACATCACCCGCTGCTTTTGATGGTTTGCCCTCTCATATGCTATTTCCAGCTTCTTTTGAACATCAGCACCTATCGCCTTTTCTGAATTCCATTTCGGGCCACCCGATTGCCATCGCAGCCATCTTGACACAAGCTGCTGGTTCACCCTCTTCATCTCCTGTTGGTGGACGTTTAAAATGCTATACAATAAAGCGACACAAAATCTTAAATTTAAACTTCCTAACGACTGAGCAAGGGCGTCTCTTCCTCAAGGTCGTCACTGTTCGTTGTGTCAAAGGGGAGAAAGGGCCCAATGAAAGCAGCAGGATAGTCCGAAACATCATAATCTGTGTCAGTCACCGCGCGAGGCTTCATGAAAAAGTCCTCTTCATCCTGCGACTCGTCAAAAATATCATCCAAAGTTAGACTTTTCTTATAAAGAAGAATGCTAATAATAATGACAATAAGGGTCAGTAACAAAGACAACCCATCGGAGATAAAGGGGAACACAAAATAACTCGCGGCAGAACCAATACCGCTCCATAGCTTCATGTTTGCAAAAGCTGAATCCAACCATTTGGGGTGGCTCACGTACAGCGAAGCGTGGACAGCGGTGGCGGTACCCTGCCACACACTGAACCCCATGCCGTGGAGGATATAAGCAAGCACCAGTGCTGGGGTGGTAAGGTATTGTGAAGGAAGAACGAGGAAAATAAGACACTCTAGAGACCAGGCAACAGTCCCGACAGTCATGACCAACGGCCTACCTAGCCTCGATGCACAGAAAACAAAAATAGGAGAAAACAACGCAGCAGCAACACCCTGCAGGGCGACAAAATACCCTATTACTGACACACCATAGAGCGGTTTGACAACTTTCGCGTTGACGTAGTAGGACATTACAGCCACCATCATACCCATAGCCATGTTGCAGGGGACAAGGTACAGGATGCGCTTATCGAGAAACACCAACGACAATGTATCAGGATGTTCAGGGTGTCGGGTTTCCCATCGCGAGGGGCGCCCAGACAGCTTGTTCTTGCCATTCGTCGGCGACGAACAACTGCTCGACCGCTTCCTGCCGTCGTCCTCGCGCAGCATTGTTATGATGCTATTAAGTGTCTCCAGTGGCACAGCTTGATTGTCGTGGGCCCTCATCCTCCGAGGGCACGGCATGCTTCCTGACAGAGCAGTGGCCCCGGCAGCTGCCAGCAACAGCGACACATACATAACATTTGCACCATACATCGAGAGCAGCAACGACGACAGGAGGTAGGCACACGGGATAGAAAGCTGGAAAATACTGTTGAAAAGACCTGAGAGGACGTCCAGAGCCTCCGCGTGCTTTACCTTCCTGTCTTCTGTTGCTGTTTTCACATTATCGATAATAGTCTTGCGGGTGTTGACTTTCGCGTGTTTAGCTGTATCTTGATTCTGAAAGCTCCGTGACACAAGCTCAGCTACCTTCTGATGATTGTTGCTGACAATGTACTGCTCTGCGGAGCGTGACAAGTAAGATCCTTCGGCTGTCCATAGCACGGCACCACCGGCTCCCGCTAGAAGGGAGAACAAGCACAGAAGCAGCTCTAGGAGAGTCGAAACATCATATGCGTTGCAAAGAGAGGTAGTTGCGATGTAGCAAACGAAAGAGCACAGGCCCAGCACTAGGGCGGGTTTGGGGGTCATGTAAGAAACTATTTGTGGCGAGCGCAGCGTGGTGAACGCGAAGCTGAGGTAGATTAGACCGGACGTGAGGGTACCTATTTTCATCCCCAACATTGCGGGTGCAATGGCAACAGTCGACACAAAGCAAGCCTCGACGATGCTGAAGCCCAAGGCTACAGTGCCAAACGAAACGAGAGTTTGGAATTTCTTGTTGCTATTTTGCTTGATGTACATCGGTATGCTCTTGAAGTCGGGGTGATGGCCGGGGTAGAGCGAGCGAAAGCCGTATGTGCACATATTACCAGGGCCCATTACAAACACACCACCTGGCAGCTCCTCTTTCCTGTCACCTGTTGAGAGCATCATGTGAAAGATCAGAGAGTCTTCACTGGAGTCGATGAAAATGTCTCCACTAAAGCCTGATTGATTCTTCCATTTAATCGCAGCTTCTGTGCTCCCAGTGGTCACAATCACCGTTTGTAAATCATGCTCCGACAAGACGGGGATAGACGCTACCAAATCGCTAAACTGCTTTCTGTAAAAAAACCTGTATTCTAACTGCCTCACAAGTACTACTAACACCACCTTTTCATGCCACAATGATGTCACATCTCTAGGGCAACCTTTCTCGTCATAAATTAGCATCTACTGTGCAACAGTGAAGGGTGGTAACACAACGACAAAAAAAAATAAGAGATGAGATAACGCAGGTTCCTGTTATGGAACGCCCCAGTCTTTCCTTGTCTACCCCTTTCCCTTTCTGGGGCCTCGGTCCTTCTTTCCTGCCATTCTCAAAGTGTCTTCCCTTTTTTCTTTACCACTTCCTTGCCTAGTTTCTTGAGTTTCTTCTTGGAATTCTCATTTAAAACGGAGGAACTAGTCGTTGTTGGTACGCGGTCTATACATGCTGCCACTGAAATGTTCCATATGCTGCCCCGTTGCTGCAGGAGTGGGCCTTTGTATACGCCCAAGACCTACGCACCAGTGCCACGATGCTGACGACTGTTACGAAGGAGATGGTGAAAACGAGCAAAGGGGCGCTTGGGAGGAGATGCGAGATTTTCCAAAATCGGTTCTCGAGTGCGTGCGAAGCGATTATCATGGTAAGCACACCAAGTATGACAGACACAAGAGAAGCGTGGTGGGAGGTGACGGTAGTAGTGAAACCGATTATAGTTAGAAAAGCAGGGCCGGCCACGAGAGCCAACAATTGTGTGCCTGATGATTCGCTTTTAGGATTGAGGCCGAACGTGAAGGTGACCCACAGCCCCGTTACTGCCGCCGCACAAGTGACAAAGGAACCACGTATACTGCTTAAAGGGAAAGCCTTCTGCGTCATGTCAACCATAACTAGTCCCAAGAACACGAACAGCATGTTGACAGCTGTACTAAAACCCATTGATCTATCCCAGCCGTCACCAGATAGCCTCCACGTCACAATCAACACACCACTGCACACAGTAGCCAGCATCATGTTAATGAACAACTTGCCCCTTGCTACGTGCTGCGTAAAGTCACTCAACAACAGCCATCCAATCGCCACGCACAGCACACTGACTATTGCATGCACCGCAAGCACGCTCACGAACAAATAGGCACCATCAAAGCAAACCTCATGCCGCAAGATAAGCGTCGTAGCACATGTGCCCTGCATCGCCCTGTGTGGTGTGACCAGGGTAACGCATTGCCACTTCGGTTTCTTCTTTCTGTCGAGGGCCTGGCAATGGAATAAACTAAGCAAATAGCAAGAAGGTTCATGTGCTTAGCAGAGCACTGGCAAAGGCACTCAGTCCCATGTACTGCACGGAGTAAGCTAGAGATAAATAAATACAGCTGCTCGTAAAGGCAGTCGGTCATCGCTTTCGTCTGTATTTGCTTTATGGATTTACATGGATATATAAATACCTTTTCGACTCCTGGGACTCCTCAGACTTACTCCGCTTGCAGCTCCCTGGGGTGCGCTTCTGGAACTCCTCAAGCTGCCTGTCGAGCGCATCACGCTGTATCTGCTTGGATGACGGCTTTGGTGCCTGTGTGGGTTACACGTCCCGTGCTGCATACCGATAGCCTGCATGCTTGGAGGAGCGCTAAAGCGTGCTCTTTATTTTCGTTTTTAACCTCTGTCGGGCTCGCAGGCTCCGGCGGCGGGGGAGTAGGTGTTAGTGTCCGTTGCCTCCCATTCGGGAAACCGCCAAAGTTGACAACAAAGCAACCATCGTCATCTTCGTCATCATCCTCTGTCTTTAGCACCACTAGGTCGCACTCTGTCTTGACTACAACCACTGGGTCGTCTTCGGTCCTTACCACTATCATGGGTTCATCCTCTGTCTTTACCATTACCATCGGTTCATCCTCTGTCTTGACCGCCACCATCGGGGGAGAGTCCACGCTTTTCGCTCGCCCAGGCGGCACCTTCGTCTTGTTGCTGTTGGTAATTAGAGTAATGGCCTCTTTCTGTTGCTGGCTGAGCCGTCCATTTTTCGGCGGTCTCTGCCCGAAAACGACTGGCTGATCCAATTTGACTTCGTTCCTGCGTAGCGTTCGTGTGCGGGCAGACATACCTCCCGGTTAGGTCGAAGGTGGTCTTGTTCCGTTTATTCTCGTACAGGTACGCCTTAAGGGTCGTGCCATGCTCGTACGGGCACTGCGTCCTTGTGCAGCCACATGCCTGTAACGTGTTGCGTTGTGTGAGGGTGGTATACCATCCTGAAGTACTTGCAAGGCTCGGCGATCTTAGGAACATGAAGCACGCCGTTGCAGGTGGCATGGTCGGAATCGATGCGGCTCTCCACATAGCTTTGGGCTGCCTGCAGCGACGCCAGTTTCACAGAAGCCTGTGACAAGGTCAAACCACAAAAGGCAAGCATACCTCCTTAAGGATCTTGTTGCGGTGCGCTGCTTGCCATCTTGCAAAGGCATTCTCGTCGGGCACTTGCAGCGAGCCACTTTGTGATTGTTTATTTACTCTTTTGTTTTATGTTTCAGCAAATACCTCAATTCCTTGAAAAGCCTCGCCTCTTCTTCCTTCAGCTCGTCGTCATCAGCGAAAGGCGCTCCTAGATCCTGCGCCGCGTTCGGAGGGGCCGGCGAGGGCGGGTTGGGTGTAGAAGGTGCTGAGTTACGTGAGAGAGGCGAGAGAGGGAAGTTCAGTAGCTGGGATTTGTTGTCATGCTGGGACTGTGGCGAGGATGGATGATTTGTGGAGAAAGCAAGCGGTCTAGAGATTTGCCCTACCTACAAGGAAAGGGGTCACAGACCAGGGGATGACATACCTTGCTGTTGCCCATTTGCATGGCACCAACTGTGTTCATAGCAGAGGGGGGTGACTGTACCCCTTGCATAAAACCGTTTATATTATTTTTAGAAAACTGCGGCGACAGTGATCCTTGCAGCGCGTTGGCCACCCCTAGCGCCTGCCCGTTGAGGGACGTCAAGAGGTACCCATTGCTATTGGTGTTGGGACCCCCTCCCCCTCCATTCCCTCCTCGATACATCATACAGTGCTTCTTCTCTTCCTTGTCTTGTTGGCTAAAGAATCTACGTAAGTGTTGCTTTTGCTCCTTTTTCTTCTTTGGTTTGGATTCCCCTTATTTTGTTTTGTTGTGTCTTTTTTCTTCTTCTTTTTTTGTCTTTCTTTTTATTTCTATCTTTCAGGCTCCAGTTTTTAGCACAATCTCATCTTTTTATACTGTTGTATATTGCACTGTTGGGGGGTGGTGGGGTACTGGTTAAAGCCACACGGCTGGTTCAACAAATAAAACTTTCTTCTCCTTAACTGATATTATGATCGGGTCACAGCAACTTATCAACAGGCAGATTGATGGGGGGGAGAATGTCATCACAGTCAATGTCTGGCACATCCTGTGTGTTCATTTTATTTCTTCTTTTCTTTTTTGGTTTGTTCCATACTGTGACAGTGTAACCCATAAGGTCAAAACCACCTTTTTTCGCAATGATAGTAGTATTCTGCCCCACCTTGACCCGGTACCACACCTTGGCGTGGGGAACTTCAGTTGTTAATGTGGATAATATTGCTGTACCACAGTCCGTAGTAACCTAGTAAGTGTGAGTACCACGCCCACCATCAATCACTTCATACCAATAATCTTGCCTCCTCACTCTTCTCACTAAGAGCAACGTTCGTAAGCACCAAATCCTTGTCTTCAAAACCCACCGTCACCTTCTCACCCTCTTTCAGCGACTTCCCCCAGAAGTTCGTCGGTGGCACCAGCAACCTGTCCACTACATTCGGGTGCATTCCATCCGCTAGCTGCTTTGCCATTCTCTTTAATTCACCTGTGAAAAGACTAGCAATTCTTCTCGGGGGGGGGGGGGGTAAAAAGAAAAAACAATTGAAACAAATTAACTAAGACATTTCTTTTATAGAATAGTTGTTTCAGTTCAGAGTCTCTTGATGTGCGCAATGCTCTCTTCCGTGATACGCGTGTTGTCTTTGTAAGTATGCGTGATCGCATCTTGCACTTTCAAGTTCGGTCGGGTCCAGGATTTCGGCATTTTCTCCTTCACCTTGACAAGAAAAAAAATTATAGTAAAATGTTGAAATCCACACCTCCACAGCATCAAACTCGACCGCCACGAAACCAGAGGTCTTAGACCGAACCCAGTCGGCGGTTTTCTTAAGTCCCGCTTCGAGGGAGATAGGCGGGGGAGGGTTGAAGTAGCAACGGATCTTTGCATGCCACGCCTTTTTTTTCATTTCTTTTTTAATTTCCCATACCTGCGCATGGTCCACCTCAAGCCTCCTGTCAAGGTGGATGGGCTTCGCCTGCTCACCAGAGACGCCCATTACCTTGGCCACCTTTTTTTTTCTCTTCTTTTTTCTCCCCGCTTCACCATACCAGCTCTGCGACTTCATTTAAATTATTGGGCTTATCGGACCCCACATTAAAGATCTGGTTGTAAGCTGTCCGGATGAGGGGCGACCTTGAGATCATGGGTGCCACGTCGTCAACGTACGAGAAGCAGCGTGTCTGAGGAAAGTGGTGGCAATAAAAACCTTTTTGAACAAACCTGCGAGCCGTCCCCGAAGACGGTCATCGGCTTGCTGTTAAGAATATTGTTCATGAATATGCCGATCACGTTTCTGTACTTGTCGGCTATGTTCTGGTTGGGGCCGTACACATTGTGCGGCCGGAAGATGATGTAGTTCAAGCCGTACATCTCATGAGCAACCTTCAAGTCGAGCTCCATGCTGTACTTCGATATCCCATACGGGTCTTCAGGGAGGGGCGTCACCTTCTCCGTAAGGGGCAGAACAGGGTTGCTGCCGTAGACAGCTATCGACGAGGTGAAGACAAACGTGGTGGTCTTGTGCTTAATGGCCTGGTTGATGAGCTCAACCCCACCGAGCAGGTTGTTACGGTAATTGTAACTTCGAATGAAGTGTGAAAGCCCCTCTGCTGCGTATGCAGCAAGGTGATACACGTAGTCGAAGGGTCCATGCTTTTCAAACAGCAAGCTTATGGACGTCGCGTTCTTCACGTCGATAAGATAGAAGTCGATGCCCTCAGGGATGTTCTCCACAAACCCACCTGAGAGGTCGTCTATACCAACCACAGTCATGCCGAGCAGCGCACAGTGCTTGGCCACGTGGGACCCTATGAAGCCAGCCGCGCCTGTCACCAGCACCTTCTTTCCCATCCCGTTGTCGGCGTTCACGTCACCCGAGGGGTACCCCATAGAGTCGCAGGTTCCTTCCAACGATGGATCCTTCATACCCGTGGTGTTGACTTGTCGCATGTTGAACACCACCAACATCCCCATTGCACACAGCAACAACCCTGCTACCGCATATTTCTTTACCATGTCCCACCACAACCTTTAATAGAGAATTGCGACAAGAGGTGTTTTTTTTTTAATGAGTTTTATATATATGTAAAAAACTATAAAAAGAAAGGGGAGGGTAGACAACAACACCGAATTTTTCTTTTTTTTTTCTTCTTCTTTTTTTGTTTTGTTGTTTTGAATTGCTCCTTTTCTTTTGTTCCCCTCCTTTTTTTCTTCTTTTCTTTCGTTCTAACTTTCGGGGAAGGAAGAGGGGAAAAAAAAAAAGAAAAAAAAGAAACTTCTAAGAACGCACGGAAAAGGAGGGGAAACATAATAATAAAACACACAAGACCCTGATGGGGGATCACTCAGGCGGAGCAACAACACGAAGAACGAAACGTCTTTAATTGGACCACAAGTGGGTTCACTCGTTCTTTTTTATTTTCTTTTTATCTTCCCTAGTTCTTGATGTCCTAACGCCGGCCACTCTCTCCCCATGTGGGTTATATCGAAAAAAGAAAGAGAAAAAAAAGAAAAAAAAAAACCAAAATTAACTTCTTCGAGGGTAGTTCTAGCCCCCTTTGTCTCCCACAAAAACGAGGAAGAAAAAAAAAAGAAAGGGGGAAAAAAAAACCCCCCAACAGTTCATCTCTCTGAAACGTTATATTATGCAAAATAAAATCAGTCTTAGTCCAAAGGGGGTTCTGACTAAAGAGGGGGGAGGTGTCATTCTTTTCTATAAAAAAAGAGAACTCGACCCCGCCCCCGCCTGAGCCCATTCCCGCCCATAGTTTTCAGCGAAATATTTCTTACTTTCGAAAAAACACCTTAGAGATATGAGCACGTTGGAAGAAGAAAAAAAAGATGTGTCTCTGAAGAGAACCCACAGCACGTGACAGGATTGCTAAAAAAGCTTTTACACTGTTTTCGTTATGAACACCCCCCCCATTTATTTTCTTATTCTTTTTCCCCCTCCGGAAAACGGGGGAGGGGGGGGGGAGGGAGGTGGTATATCTATGATGTCTATCCCAAAGATCTAACTAATTTTGTTTTTCTCGTTGATATTTTCTTTTTTTTTTCCCCTTCTCTACCCGAAAGCAGGTCTGAGCCTGACAGCTGCTTTGAGAATTTGGAAAGAGCAGCAAAGATCCTGATCGATACTCATTATGGCCCCTGAGTTGTCGAACTCACCGCAGTAGTTGGGAGCTGAGAAAACTGTGACGAGCTGGCGGCTGGCGAAGAACTGGTACCCGTCCTCCACAACCTGGTGGGCCCTGCATATGAGGTCGAGGTCGTGCTTCTTAAGGAACTTTTCGACGACATCTGCGCCGAAGGTGAACGAGACACCCCTGTCGTTCTCACCCCACCCATCAATGCCTTCCTCAGGGTCACTCCACAACAGGTCGCATATAAGACCTGTGTCAGGGACGTCAGTAGGCCTGATTATCTTTCTGATCTGCTCCATCGAATGCAGTTCTGGCGACAGCCCTCCGTGCATGCACAGCACCTTTTCGTCAATCACCTTTATTATTATTATTTTTATCTTTTTTTTTTTTTTAAATTCCTCTTCATACCGCCCCGACAGGCATGCAGTTGAATGTATCGGTAAACTGCTTCCACAGCCTCACGCTGTACCTCCTCTTGCACTCGTCGTAGAAGCCGTATATCCTGTTGATGCTCGCAGACTCGTGGTTCCCTCGTAGCAGGAAAAAGTTTTCATGGAACTTGATTTTGAAGGCGAGAAGCAGGCACTGTGTGTGTGTGTGTGTGTGTGTGGTGTTTTTAAGTAACTATATAAATAAATAAACAAACAAAAACATACAATAGTCTCCAAAGAGAACTTACCCCTATCCACGTAATCACCGAGGAAGAGGTAGTTGGACTCGGGAGGGAACCCCCCGTACTCGAACAGCCTCAAGAGGTCTGAGTACTGGCCGTGTATGTCGCCTGGGAAAGAAAAAAAATAATTCTTTTTTTTTTCTCTTCATTTTTTAACATACCGCACACTTTCACAGGGGCTACTATTTCAATTAAAGTGGACTGGACCATGAATATTTCTGAAAGGTGGTGGGGAAACAATGTTTCTTTTTACATAAATACCTCTTGTTCTCAGTATCAGCATCCTGACATCTGACTCTGATAAGTTCACAGGCTTCAACTGACCGTTCCTTGCCCCCCTCCCCTCCAGGAGCTTATCTATCATCGTGTCTATCGCTGTAGTCTCCATCTTGATGCCCCCCTCTCTAGTAACGGTGTGGTGAGAAGAACGAAAAACAAAGGTGAATGATAGCCTCCGCAAGGAAAAAAAAAAAAAAAAGGAAAGGCATAGAAAAAATGTTTTTTCATTCCGCCTTTTTTGACACGAAGGTGAAGGAGAAAATAAAATGGCAAACGAAAAAAAAAAAAAAAAAAAAAAAAGAAATGACTGAAGAATCAAATGACCAACGAAATGGATACAAAAGAAGAAAAAATAGAGGGGAAGGAGGAAGAAGTTTTTTAAAAGATAATAAAAAGAGAAAAAAAAGATGAGAATAAATGCATTAGGGGAGTAAGTGTGTCTCATTATTTGTTCTGATTCGTTTTCTTTCTTTAAACAGACACGGTCGCGGTAACCTTCTTGGCACCCCCTGAGCATGTCACAGCCATCTCACCTGATGATGCAACTGCTGCTGTGATGCTGATGGTGTTGCCCTTAACTTCGACGGGCAGTTTGCAGAGAGATACTTTTTCCTCGCCTCGGATCTCCACAATGTGGACAAGAACGGACGTTTTGCCCGCAACAGGCAGCGGTAGCTTCCCTTCGCAAGGCAGCAGTGTGCCTGCAGCCAGAATTTCTTTCACAGCTGTGTATTGTGTTAAAGCGTATCGCGTGTTGTTCCCAGCATACCCCCCGATGCTGACATGACCCCCACGGCATGCACCAGCTTCGTTACCAAGGTCTTCATCCCCACAGGGTCAACCTCTTTCCCTGCTGTACCTTTACCAGCCATTTGCCATACAGACCCCACAGGCACACCCACACCAGACTGTGTTTGAGGTTACTTCAACGACAATCCATACCAAGCAACACAGGTCTGCTTGTGTTGCCGCACCAAAGGCAGCGACCTCTTGGGGTTGGTTGATAACTGACGATGTCACATCACACCCACACTCCTTCAGCGCGCCATCTACGGCGGTCTTCACGAGGTTGTTCGCGCTGCCACCACCAACGAGAAGCACCGTGGAAAGTTTCTGTGAGAATGTGAAATGCCACGTCGCCTTGTGTTGCATACCTTGTTCTCGAAACTTGATTCCTTCAGACACTTGCACACAGCTTCTTTGATACGGGGCAGCAACACCCCTGCCAAACCGTCGAAACGCGACTTTGTAATGTTACCACTGTAGTCCACGCCGTCACACAAGGCCTCGATGGTCACAGAGCCCTGCTGACGCACCGACAGCGTCCTCTTCACCACCTCACATGCCGCCAGCAGCTTGCGTTTTGCCCTGTGAGTGTGCGTGCCTACCACTTCACTGCATACCTCCTGTCGTCATTGACATCGAGCCTGCTCTTTCTTCTGAACTCCTCAGCAAAATATTTTGCAATTATCTCATCGAAGTCCCTCCCACCCACGCCACAGTACGACACGTTTTCTGTGCTGACGAGGTTGTCCTCCACTGTGCAGGTTGTGATGCTGGTCCCGAGCCCGCCCATGTCCACAATCATTGTTGCGCCCGACACCTCGGGCTTTGTGAGGAGGACCGCTGACGAGGGACGCACAATACGGTCAATCTCGAGGCCGGCGTTCTGTACAGTGTCAATGTTGAACTGTGATGCATACCTTGGCAGCACGCGCGAGTTTCTCGATGCTGGAGGGCTGGTCGCACAGCTCCTCGGGGAGGGTCAGGACGCACCTCATGACTGCGTTCCCCAAGTACGCCTCAACTTCTTCCTTACCAAACTTGAAGAGAGGGGTGAAGGCATCCACGAAGGAGTGCGTAACGGTGGGTGTTTCGGGGTCCATCCCTGCCTGTGTGATAAGGCCTACTATCTCGTCGCCCTCTACGTGTAAATCGAACCCAAGCTTCTTGCTTCGCACCTTGTCAACGTTCTTGCTGTTGGAAAGCACAAAGGGCAGGGAATGCACCACCTCCCTTGCCCTCTTCACACCGATGACCTTTGCCGTATCACCCACAACCACTTCACCCTCTGAAAACGCCACAACTGCTGGTGTCGCACGCGACCCGTGCGAGTTCACAACAATGGAAGCATTGCCGTCCTGTACAACACTGATGATGAGACTGTCGCTGCCAAGGCTGAGCCCGAAGGTTTCTTGCTGTGTAGATGCCATTTTGATGCCTGTGTGTCATGTGTGTCGAATAAAAAAAACAGAACAAAGTACTACTAAAAGCCCGTGGCGTCTTCCTGCACGTCGCCAAGGGACGAGGGGGCCTGGTCAGGGTCAGGGGTGTCTGCACCAAGGTGGGCCCAAGGCTCCGCGTCTTCAGCAGCAAGTTTGAGGTTGAAATGCACAACGATGACGCCGGCAGCAAAGCCCACACACAAGGTGACTGCCTGCCACTTGCGGTACAGCTCTGGACTGTCCTCAATGTCAAGAAGGCCGAAGATGAACCCGTACAGACCGCCGACCACAATACAACTGACGACAGACGTGTAGATCTGATAGAATGACGTGATGCCCTGGTAGTACCCCTCGTCATCATCCTGCGACGTGCACCTACACACACCCATAAGCAACAGATCCATCACAAGGTACACAAAAGCGAACGACAGACTCACTGCCAGCAAGCTGTACATCGGCACCTTTGTCGCCTGAGTCAAAGACTTCACAAACTTCTCGTCCAATATTATGGACAGCACACCGCTCACTCCCACCATAACGGCACCAACACATACTATTATTTTTGCCTTTCTTTCCACAGTACTGCTTCTTATCCTCCACAAAAGCAAGCCAGCTAATATTATCAGCACTATGCCATATAATATGCTGAAGACGGGATTTCTAGATATCTATGGTATAGGTGATGACAAATGACGGCTGCATACCTCCTCCAAAGAGCTTCCCACGAGCCACACAAGCACTACGCCTGACACCCCACCGCATAGGTGATGCAGCACCAACTTCAGCTTTTCGTTCATTTGTATGAACACACCTGTTGTGTGTTCAGGAAGCATGTGTTTTCTAAATAATGACCGCTACAGTTGTATGGAAGGTCGTCTTTTACGAAATCCCTTCCATAAAGGAGAACAGAGGCGATAACCTCGTTACTATTAAACCGCACAACTGCGGTTTCGGCGTATCTGGTGAACTCATAACTGTTACTCGGTTGCTGCATTGTAGTGCTGGGGGTGATAATAGTTGCCTCAGGCACTACCAGACCTGCAGGATGGTCGCTATATAAGGAGAGTGTGATATTATGTAACCCTTGGCCACTCGGCACAGTGTAACCTGTGACTGTCTTGCCTTTCACCCACACTCCGCACACGGTTGCACCCCATTCAACGCCACCTCCACCATCATAGCCATTCAAAACCGCTAAGATGTACCCCTTAGGGGTGCCTGCATGCACGGTAAGCGTGCAGCACATGCCCATGGAACAATGCTGGGTTGTGTTGTCTGGTGTGTTGCCGTCTACGTACACATAGCGGTAGGAGTTGCTATGGGCGGGGAAGAGGGTGGTGGGGAAATTATGTGGGATATTGGAATTAGTAGCGAGGACGCGCGCAGTGAGATGCGCGCTTGGTTGTTCTAGATTATAGTAATAGCTAAGCGGTGCTCCGTCGGTGAACACGCCTGAGCCGCTGCACTCACCGCTCATGTGATGGTTTGCCATTATGACTGTCACGTTGTTCACACGACTGAAGCCCTGCACGTAGGCAAGCACTTGCATCTGCGCCATCTCGTTCGTCCAAGCAACGGGCAAAAGGATGTTCTTGACACCAGCATCGACGAGTGCCTGAGTGGGGTAGGCGTAGATGAAGTCTGCACACGTGACAAGGCCGAAGGTCTCTGGGATGCCATGCAATGTAAATGTGCACAGCGTACAGGTGGTGGAGGCATCGAAGTAGCGCTCACCCCAGAGGTTCATCTTGCGCCACTTTGCGACGAGGATGCCCCTACTGTCGAAGACGAGTGCGGTGTTGTACTGATATCTGCCTGTGGGGCTTGTGCTGTCCGGCTGCAGCTCCCCGATGTTTATTATTATCGCAATTCCGTGCTCGGCAGTGCAGCTGATTGTGCGCAGCGCCTCATGGCACGCAGTGCAGGCACAGAGGGAGGTGTTCATGTACTCAGGCTTCACTTCTATGAGGTATGGGAGCCAAGCGTCCCTGCTGTTCCCTGCCCCGAACCCGGTAATGCCATACTCTGGCATGAGCAGAATGTCACTCTTGCCTACCAAGTCCAGCGCGTAGTCACGCGTCTTGTTTGTGTTCAGCATGACTGTTGCATGCGGCGAACCTCCGTCCAGTGCTCCGTACTCCACATAAGATGCCCTGTACCCCACACAAAGCGCCAGGAGATGGACCAGCATAGTTTCTTACTGCTGTGAATTGCGCAAGTAAAAGATATAATTCAAAAATTACTCAAAGATGCAAGAGAGAATAAGAGGTGAAAGAAAAAAGTTAGCTCAAAGAAAAAGTAAAGTAAAAAAAAAAAAAAGCAGGAAGTCGGGGAAAAAAAAAAATAAATGTCTGAAGTATGTGATTTTTCTCCTCTTTTTCCATAAAAAATTCACCTTGATGGGGGGGAGGGAGAATTGTTAGCAGCAACCTACCAAAAAAAGAAATAGACCTCCCACCCCCGATCATTCCCCGTTTTTCTTTTTCATCCTTCTGAAAAACGAGGGACAGCAAGCCATCAGATCAGAGGGAAACATAACCTAGGTGAAGATCTCCGTATGAAGAACAAAAGAAGGAAATATAAGTGGCCTTTTAAAAAAGAAAAAAAAAAGCACAAGAGAACCTGTCCAGGGACAGCTCTTTCCAAATTCAGTACCACACAGCCCTTCTAAAAACCAGAGTAATCTTTTCTTTAAAAAAAAGCTAAATACCATTAAGGCCTCAAAGGCTAGCAAGGAAGGGCTTTGGTGCGGCTCTTTCTGTTTCCTTCTGTTTTACTTTTTTCCTCGCTTCTGAAAAAAAAAAAAAAAAAAAAAAAAAATCGAACACAACAAAAGGGGAAAAAAATGAGAAAAAAAAACACTTCTTTTTTTTTTTTATTCAGCTTCACTCTCCTTCCTGTTTCCCCTTCATCTTCATTTTCTTCTCTCCTTTTTGATAATAGAATACATATTCCTCCCGGGTCTTTCTTTCACTCCCTATTCTTCTTCAAGCTGCGCTTGTTTCATCGCCTCCAGAATATCTTCAGTATGTGTTTCGATGGCAGAGCGGAAGGGAAGAGATGCAAGTTCGCCAGGCGGGAGTGCGATCTGTTTAATTATAACGATTGTTAACGATAATCTTACTCATGTACACACCTCGTCCTGTCCATCGGGCCCGCGGATGAGATGGACCATGTCGTTGGGGGGCGATATCCAGAAGCCATCGACACCAGGGGGCAGCGTCTCGACCTATGAGGGTGGTTGAAAGAATCTTGTTTAATATTATACCTCTGGCCGCAGGGAGACCCTCTTCCTGCCTTTGAGATACGCGCGTGCCGCCTCTGTGGATGCAGTAGAGACCTCAAGCCAGATGACAGGCGTGCAGATGGTTTCCACGCAGTCTATCCACAGCGACATCTTGTCGTTCCACTGTATCTTGCAGCAGTTCTTGCAGTAGTGAACCACCTTCAGCCCGAGCACCTCGCGGTAGAATGCGACTGTCGACTCGTACTTCGGGTACGGGCACTTAATTGCAAAGTTGTTGCCGCCAGAGAACCTGCACTCCACGAGCTTCCCCTTCTGTCCTGTGGGAGCATGCGACGCGGCCTGCACGTCCAAAGGGTTCTGGTCCTCAGTTTCCTCAGCAGGCGGAGATGGGGTGTGCTTCTGCGGCTTTCCCGACGCGATGACCACACTCCCTGGCCCCTTGATGAGATGCACCATGTCGTTCACAGGCGACGCCCAGAAGCCGTCAACACCCTCCGCCAGCTGGTCCACCTCGTTGCGCATCATCTCGCATTTCTCAAGAAGCGCCTTCGCCCTCACCGTGCAGTTTGTGTCGACTACCAGCCACACACTGGGGTGCGTCAGCTTGTCCGTTCTGCTGATCCACACGTACATGAACTCAGACCACTCCAGCTTGCACGTGTCTTTGCTGCTGTATTCAACATTCAGCCGCAGGATGTCCCTGTAGAAGGCTACAGTGCTCTCGTACTTGTGCGTGGGGCACTTGATTATCAACGAGTTCCCCCCATTGAATACAAGCCCTGCATCGTTGTCATTCGCAACCTCAGGTGCCAGCTTCACCCCATCGCCCAAGATGTCCCGTTGCGGTGCGCTGCTGCCACCCGACTTGTTTTTCTTCTTCCCAGATTTCTTCTTCCCACCACCCATCGTAGCCTGTATAAGGATCGCAAACCGGCACAGCACGGTAGGAAAAGGGGAGGGAGAAGGGGGGAAGGGGGTGGGAAACACTCAAGAATCCATAAAAAAACAGAAAAAAAATGATTTTTTTTTGTCATTCCTTTTTTTTTTTTTTTTTTTTTTTTTTCCCCTTGAAAAAAAAGCCAGTTTATTCGTCGTCCTCCGGAAGGTCCTCACCATCGAAGAGCGCCTCGTCCTCTGCAGCTGCGTCCCCCTCACCCTCCTCAGGCTCTCTCTCGTAAGCCTCGTGGGCGTCTGCGTCGTCCACGAAAATCCTGTCGTCGTGTTAAAGGTGTGATTGAGTGCGACATACGTGGCGTCGTGCTCGAACAGGGCACGCCCGCTGATACCACGACCGGTCTGCTTGAACTTCTTGATCATAGACTTCTGTGCCTTATCAAGCGCCTTTGCCTTCTGTTCTCTGTTGTTCGCCCACCAGACTTTGAAACTCTCCTCATTCACAGGGGTCAAGTCAGTTCTGCCAACAAGAGCCTCTCGCTCAGCCTCGAGCTGCTCCTCAAGCCTGGTGTCGTCAGTCTCAATCTCTTCGAAATCGTCTGCCGTCCACAGGTATTCTCCCCTTTCTGCCGCTGCCGCTGCAGCTGCGCTGTCTTCGGTCGCTTTCTTTTCCTCAATACCACCGTACATCTTTTTCAACTCCAGCTCCTTCTGCTTCTTCTCCTCCCTGTCCATCTTCTTCTTCTCCTTCTCCATCTCCTGTTTCTTCCCAGCTGCACCCTTCATGTTCGTCTGCACGGTCTGCACATACTTCTGAACGGCTTTGCTCCTGTTCTTGTTCTTCAGCCCAAACGTCTGTAAGAAGGTAAAAAACATGTGATGCAAGATTCATCGCATACCTTGTCCTCGATAATCTTTTCCTTTTTCTTTGCATCTGCCTTGGCACTGCCTTTTGCTTTTTTAGGCGGCATGTTAGTATAAGTTCTGACTGGGGCTTACGACAACTTGACGAAAGATAGATAAGAAGAACATAATAATAGAGAATCAAAAAATGTGACAGGAGGTTACACCTCTAAAAGTCTCTATTTGCCAAACTTCTGTTCTATCGCGCTCCTCACAGCTTGCAGTTGGAAGAGGATCCTGTCACCCATAGCCTCCACGTCTTGGAGGTGCTGTTCGTTGTGCTCTTCAATGTCAACGAGGAGAGAGCCAACGGTCTGCACCTCGTTGTCGAGGACGGGGTCCTTGGGCTCCATCTTTGTGGAGGCTAGCTTGCGCTTCCTTATGCGGAATCTTTTAATGGACTCGAACAGGAAATTGTTTTTGTGGTGCGCCGCGTACAGAGGCAAGCAACCTTTGCTCTTTTGCCTCTTGATGTACGTAGGATAGTCGTGCAAAGGCATCTCATCACGTGTAGTGCCTCGCAGGACAACATCACGCAACGTGTCCTTGTTCTTGCCGTAGGCATTGAGGGATATCGATGTGTAGCTTTTTCTATGTGTGTTCAGCAGCCTATTAACAATTGCCATATCCATCTGGAACTGCGTCTTCTTCTGAACAGGGAAGGGGCCAGACAGCCCCACCCGCCGCCCGCGCTTGTCGTTCTTATTGTCTAGTGTGATGATAGCATTTCCATGGTACTTCCTTGCTGTAGTGCCTATGTTGGCCGCCCTCTCAAGCTCCGCCTTCTGCTCCTCCTTGGCCCTTCGTTTCTCCCAACCCCCTGTTCCAATAGAGCTTGTGTCCTTCCCTGACTGTGACCGCGTCTTCGGTGAGGACGAGGAGTTCCCTAAACTAATGGTGTCGGTGTCTGCCGTGTATGTGTCTGTCTTCTCCTTCATCTCGATGTATATGCTGTTGCTCCTCTGCTTCTTCCCTACATCTACCATTGTGGTTTTTCGTAATTTGCGTGCTTGTGCAAGCTGTTCATGAGTAATTAACCCCTTCAGTAATTTATACTTGGTACTGCTCTTCCATGCACTCTGAATCAGCATCGCCGCGGCTATACGGTATCTGTGCTCAGCTTCGGTGCTGTCAATGTAGTTCTTTATTAATTCATGTTCTTTGGAAGGCTCTAAAATGTTTGTGATGACACCGGTGAAGAAAGTGAGCAGCACCTGCCCGTAGCACCCCATGAGAAAGGTAAGGATTCTACCTGCCTTTGACTTAGAAGTGACCCGCCCATAGCCGATGGTGGTGGTCGTAGTGAAGACGTAGAAGAGCGTTTTGTCCATCTCGCCAAAAGTGGAGGGTTGCTCCACGCGTTCGATGATGAAGAGAGCGAATCCGAATACCAAAAACAACAAAACAGTTAAGAATGTCATACTCAGCCAGGTGTTATTGAACAAGTACAGCTTCATCGTCAGCTGCCAGCTCATCTTGAAGTTCATTGCTGCTAACTCCTCGTTGTTGTAAAGGATCTCGAACCTCTTCTTGTAAGCAGGATGCATGATGTGCAGCACTCTACCCATCACATAGAACCGCAGCAGCATCCAGAGCTGCAGGTACGAGTAGATGGTCTTCTGTCTGATGCTGACAAAGGTAGACGTCCCGTCCATAAAGGGCATAGGATGCACCAAGTGAATGAAGCATTCCAGGAACCACCACCACGAAAGCGTCGACTGCCAAAAGGAGTACGCCTCTGCCTTTTTCTTCTTGTGCGACTGCCACAGCACCATTTGCTGCGTCCATTCTTGTCGTTTCTTCTGCAGCTTGATGCTGTAAAAGCGTGAAATAGCAATCAAACACAGCACTGTGGACCCCGATGTGAGGTATCCCAGCACTTGGCATATTACCTTCCCATTTGGTGAAGGATCGAGGTCATTGTAGGAAGGTGCTGAGGTGTTTGGGAGCCCTGACTCGCGTACAGGATTGGTGTACCACGTGATCACTGCAGAAGCACCCATGCTTATGACGCCAAAGAAGGACAACATGGCGACCAGCATGTCTCGGCGGCGGAGCTCTGCTTCGAGCTTCTTGTCCTGCAGCTCGAGCGCGACAATGAAAGCTTTTACAACGTTCTCTAGTATCTCCTGTGGTGCCTTCAATGGCGTCTTGCTTGACATGAAATGAACGTCGTGCTCAGTCTGAAAGCGCACCCCACGTGACTTGTCGATGCCGCTTTTCGTGTCCACCTGGTGGATGCTGGGATCACGGTGCTCTCGGATCTTTTGTGTGACATGTTCGTGTCCGTTGAGGTTCCTGAAGGTTCGCGCTACCTGGGATGACCCTCTGTAGTTCTCATGTGAGACCTCCCGTCCCAAGGCCCCATCAGTCAGTCTTGTGTGCCTGAATCGTTGCCGTAGGCCACTGCCTTGCGAACGAGGTTGCGACGCCAATTGTTCTCCCCGAAGCCCCCCACGCGCCTCTTCTACCTCATTGTTCCACCTTCCAATCCTGTCACCGAATCCATCTTGCGCTTGGCTTAAGGGGTTATGGTAGTGCCCATCTGCCATCCCGTACCTGTGTAAACACCTCCCTTAATCGACACGCAGCGAATTGAAAATAAAAAAAGGTATTTAAGGGGGCAAGAAACAACCTTTCCGTGAACCTTTTCTGCACCGTGGCCCCCATCAGGTGGGACCTGATAATCACTATGATTAACTTTTTTTTTCTTTTTTTTTTTTTTATTCATCAAATAAAACTGTAATTACAATCACCGACCTATTTCTGTGTTTGGGTTCTTTCTTTCACTTGACAGGACATCGAAAAAGGGTGTTTACGCGGCTCCTTCGCAGGGCGAGGACATTACGATCTCGAAAGGTAGCAACTTCTGCAACCTTGATTCAGTGCTGAGTCAACCGCAGGGGCAAAAAGTGGAGAGGGGAAACAGTTGAGGGAGTGGGGACAAATCTTTTAAAAGGAACCTTGGGTCTTGATTGAAAACATCAAGACCACAACACTAGAGGGGGTGCCACGCTACTCATCAGAAGGTGTTTTAAACAATGTTGATGTAGTATGCAGACCGAGGAGGGTTTTGGTGGTATCATAAGTCCACCATTGAATGGCGGTGAGAAATCCCACCATGATCATGCGCATGGCGAGACCGGAGGTGGCGAGGCGCCAGATACCGTATTCTTGGAGGAGCTGCGAGTAGTTTTTGCTCACGTTTTCGGACTTTGCCTTCAGCGAGAACAGTGTGTCGGGTACGTGCGACACAGCCGCTGCCACAAGCCCTGTGAAGAACCCAGACAGACAGGTCACCATCAGCTGTGTTGAGTTCGAATAGCTCTCCTTCGGTAGTGTCAGGATCGCTGAGTAGAAGAACTGCACCGTCCTCTCAAAAACGAAGAACTTCGCCATCGTGTACGGGATCTGTCTGGACCACACCGCACCGATGGAGCCAAACGGGAACCCATTCTCCTCACGCTCCGCATAAAACCTCATCAAAGCCGGCCAGAAGGACGTTGGGAACGTGCCCGCCGGCGACGTTTGTATCTTAACCTTCAACATCTCACACGGACACAACGCAAGGTCTGCATATGTCTCAGCAATAGAGGCAGACATCAACCAAATGAAGCCCGTGTACGTCATGGAGAAGTCCTTCCCGAAGTAGTTCATCAACGTGTCCTTCAGCATCTCGTACATCCCGAACTTGACGACGCCTTGCTTGCTGAACGAGATGACAAGCGCGTTGGCACCCTTGAGGAGCCCCGCTGAGCCCCACCCGAACTCTTTAATAATAAGGGCCAACGATTGCCGCAAGGTTTGGTACCTCTTTGGATCGAACTGCATGTTCACTTTCACGACGTCCAAGGGGATCAAAAGGACATGGCTGGCACAGGCAAGGGAACCCGCTATCGCACACTTCATGTAGTACGTGGAGTCATGAGGGACTGTTTTGTCCAAAAGCCTTGCGTCCCACTCCCGGCTAAGAGGATGGTTCTTAACATACACCAACACCAAGGCAAGCACCACTAAACCCACCCACACGAGTCGCTTCTGTCCCTTGAATTTCTTCTGGGGTCTGTTATCACCTTCTACCTCCGCTTCATCAATGTGCACATTGATCCTAGTATTCGCCTCGGTAGCCACTTTGCTTGCGGTATCAAACAATCCTGTCTGTTGTCTTAGTGGAGATGATGTTGTCCTGGATGTACTCCCGGCCTCTAAGTATCCTTTTATCACTGTCGCAATTTTGTATTTATTTTCCTATGTTCGTTTATGGTTTGATAAAAGGGGTGTGCAAGTACTTTAGGGAGCAATACACTACAAGCCGTTGGTAGCAAGATGAGAGATCAAACTGAGTAACGCCCTTTTTTTGCACTACTGTCAAGATCACTGGATTCGCCTTTAATGACTGTGCGCAGTGTGAGTGCAGTCAGAAAGCTGTGTGGGTGTTGCGATGTGCACTGCATACCACGACTCCTCGTCCTGGTCTAGGCCTAGGATGCACATCAGGTTATACAGCTCACGGTCGTCGATGGTAGGGTTAGCAAAGATCAGGGAACTTGCCACACTGTTGAAGGAGGCCAGCCCAGAAGGGGACGCCTGTGGTGTTGCAGGACAGTCCAAGAATGCCAAAGGAATGCTTGCCAAGCACTCCAAAGACTCTGAGACCGTCAACTGCGCGGAGCTCCCACCCTCACTGGCTGACATCTTCCTTTTTCTTTCAAAGCGCTCAAATCGTTTCTTCTGCATGGACAGCAAACAGCTCCTCAACTTCTTCCCGTTCTTCAAAACAAGCATGTTTTTGATGCAATGTGCCGCTAGCACCAATTCCGGGTCATACTCCTCACCTCCCTTCAGCAGCGTATATATCGAAACCAGCTTAGGCTTCGCATGCAGCCCTGCAGACGCCTTGATCGCTTCGTTCATCTCAAACACACGAGGCAGCTCGTTGCTGAAATCTGTGACGAAGTAGCTGCTGCACCTCTCACCGTACTTCACGTCCATCACTTCCTTCGGTTTCAGCGATGAGTGTACATCAACTCCAGTAACCTCCTGTGATAGACAAAAATGGTGGGAAGGGAGAAACATGCATACCCTCAAAGCTCTCCTTGCTGTGTTCCGTAGGTCCTTGCTGTCATCGACCATTCCATCCCTCTCCTCCCAGTCGCCGCCGTAAGCCACCGTAGTGTGCTTACCGTTGTCTGGATACATGAAGACATGGTTGCACGCATACCTGTGACATCAGCAACCAAGACAGATATTCTGTGGAAAGGGTGCACCACATCATCCTGTGGTGCTGCATAGTTAGCGCGGCTCATACCTCGGTGGCCACCAGCACGAGTAGCTTCGCAACGTTACTCCGTTCCGTGCTTGGCAGCAGTTGCGTGATAAGGTCTGCCCTCCTGTTGATAGGTTGCTCTCGCACTATGATGTCGGGCTTCCCTCTGCGCACGTGAACGGTGCCCAGCCACGAGCTGAAGCTGTGTTTCACAGAGGTGATGTTTTCTGGAAGGGTAACGTCGGGGTAAAGCCTTTGGATGTACTCCAGAGTAGGGCACAGCTCGGTGAGGGGGGTGGTTGTCTCTCTGAACTTGTCGATGCGGTCTTTAAAGATCTCGGGGAGGTTCTCCTCGTCTGTGAGGCGCAGCTGCGGGGTTTCCTTCTTCAAGCTCTCGTCGTACTTGTCGTGGATGACCTTATTGGTCCGCAAGATGGACTTTTCTTTTAGTTTCGCAAGCTCTTCGCTCCCCAAGTTTTGCTTTGTTACCATATTCTGTAGTGTCATGTATTGTTGTGTGCTTGTTGTACTTGCATACCCTGGCGAGCAGCCTCTGCCCCTCGTTGGCGATGTCAAGGAGCTCCTGCTGTGCTTTTTGCTCTCGCTCCTTCAGCTTTGCTTGGGTTTCAGCTTGCTCAGCATGAAGCCTCTCTAGCTCCGCCGTGCTCTGCTCTGCCGCCTTCTTCTTATCTTCTAAGTCGGACTGCACTTTCTGGATTGCTACCTGCTGCAACCCTAAAGCCTTCTTGGCATCCTCGTTGCCTTTGCGGAGCTGCTGGACATGCACCTCAAGTGCTGCTATCTCGTTCTTAGCATTTTGTAATGACAGTAACATATCCATCACTCATCTGGGTCCTTGTGGGGGTTGCAGGTACATTAAAAAAAGAAATCGTTTTTTTTTTTTTCTTTTTGAAAGAAATGGAAGAAAAAAAACAAGAAAAATTTGGAAACGCAACGTTCTTTTTTTTTTTTTAACCGCGTCCTTTGCCGTCGGTTTTTTTTTTTTTTTTTTTTTGTTTTCTTCTTTTTTCGGACTCAAAAAAAAATCTTGAACACTTCTTTACAACTGGGAGTAGTGGGAGCAAAAAAACAAAAAAAAAAAAAGGAAGGGGAAAAAACGGAGGGGGTAAAAAAAAAAATAAAGAAAAAAAAGAAAACCCAAAAAGAAGAAAAAAAAGTTGTATGGGGATAGCAGTGAAGCTATCTATTTGCCCATCATCGAGTTCATGACCTTCTGCCACTCCTCGAGGCTGAGGCGGCCGTCGTTGTCGAGGTCGGCCTCCTTGATGAACTCAGAAAGGACATCCTCGCCAGTTGTCTCGCCGAGCATCTTGGTGATGTCAAGCATGTTCTGCACGGAGACGAAGCCTAAAGGGGTTAATAGAAGGTCATCAACGGTGTTAGCATACCAGTGTTGTCAAGGTCGAAGAGCTTGAAGGCCTTGAGGATCTCCTCCGGGCTGTCACGGGTGGTCATCTTCTCGTGCACCATCTTCGAGAACTCGTCGTACTCAATCAGAGAGTTGCCGTCCTTGTCGATGGCCTTCACCATGTCCTCCAACTCACTGTTCGGTACATCAAAGCCAAGACCCTTCATAGCAAGGCCAAGCTCCTCCATGTCCACGGCACCACTGCCATCCGCGTCGAACAAGTTGAACGCCTCTTTAATCTGCTCGGTGGTCAGTGCCATTGTTGATGTGTTGTGAATGCCTACTATGATAACTAAAAAGAGAACAGAAAAAGAATGGTTTAAATCCGATTTTTAAGTGGGGGTACTGCGAACAGCCGCGGAGAGTGACCACAACCGTCTTCGGCCCTTAGAGATAGAGTCATCGAAAGGTGGAGAAAAAAAAAAACTTTAAATAATCTTATGGCGTTATTAGAGATCTTTCTGCCCGCCGCCTTTGCCGTACTTCTCGTAGAAGTCGATCGATCGCTGGACGTAGTTGTCCACATCGATGCTCTTCTTGAAGGCAGGAACCCCCTCCATGGCAGAAACCCATGCCCAGTACTTTTCGAAAGCAGGCCCATCCTTGGGAAGAACCTTGTTGCGGTAGTGAGCAAGGAGGAGGTTGGTTCTGTACGCGAAGGGGTACAGTGAGAAGTCCAGCGCCGACGGCGAGGCACCACCCAAGAACGGTGAAGTTGGCAGCTGGGAGAACATGGTATCTAGATTGGCAGTGAGCTGCTCAAAGCCTTCATTTTGCACAGCAGGGTCTTCGCTTTTGAGCACTTTGTACATCAAAGACATTATCTTTGTGTTCCCAAAGTCCATCCAGTGCTTCATCTCCGCTTTCTCCTCAGGAGTGCTCCCAAACAACGAACCGCCATACTTCTCGTTCAAGAACTCCATTACGCGGTGCGAGTCGATTACCGTTATGCTGTCAGTCACCAGCACAGGCACCTGCCCCACACCACGGGACACCTTCAACCACGCCTCCTTCTTGTCGTACGGGTCCACTTCCTCAAGTCTGAAGTCCGCACCGAGGTGCAGCGCCACCACCAGCGCACGCTGTGCGAACGGACAGTACCAAGCAGAGTAAAGCTGCATCATTGCTGAATGCCTGGGTGAGTAAATATTTAGAGGCATTAATGTTGAGGGCAGCATAACAGTGTCTACTCCTGAACTCTGATTGAATCAGTGTGCAGGTGGATACAAACAAGACTTCTTCTTCAAGAATCCCGCGGTTCAGGGCTTGCGGAGTGTCGGCAGCTGAAACACTTCGAAATAAAGAACACTAGACAACTAGACCACACCCCTTCCGCTGGTGGAGGGTAAGCACAACGACACAATGCTATGCGCAAAGCTAAGAATGCGAGAGGAGGTGTGAGGTTGGCCCAGTTCGTCTACACGTACAGCTGAAGAGCCTAGCGTGGAGGTGGCTATGAGGAGCGACATGATGAGCGGAGAGCTTTCAATAGGCAGGTGTGTCGAGGCCCATGTTGCAAAAGCGACAGTCGGAAGCGAGAAGCCCAAGAAGAATGGGAGGTGCGTCTCGATGTAGCGGCACTTGATCCCCCTTGTCATGATGTTCATTCGCTCAAAACGCGACGAAAAACTCAAAAAACACAATACTAGAGATTCCAGAATCAGCACCACAACAGTCCCCAATGGGCCCATAATCCTTACCCTGTTTATAGCACAGCATATCAACACAATAATGTACAGCAACATACAATCTGTCAGCACAGTCATATGTTTCCCCGTTCGGACATAGGTCCCAAAGTCGTAGTAACCAGCTCCCGCAACCTTGTTGTTCGCTTCGAAGGCTAGGACGAAGAGCCTATCTAGCCACACATAGCACAAGGGGAGTGATACGGACAGCATGCTGCTGTACAACACGACTATCTTCAAAGTATTGTTCACGTGTATATCAAATTTCTCAAGCAGCATGAAGGTGCCCAGTGCAGGAAGGACCATCACAGCCACGAATATCACCAGAGAATACCAGAATTGGGCCCTTGCGCACACCTTTAGCAGGCTGACTACCGACGTTATTGCAGCGCTTATCCCGTTAATAAACCACCCAAAGTGCTTTAAAAGGGACGCTGGTGGCACCATCTTCTCCAGTTCGACCTGAGAAGGTGATTCATAGCCTACTCCATACCTCCTGATGGCGGATACTCCTAGGGCCATGACCCCTTTTAAGCGGTGTGGCCATCTTCGTGCGGTTCTCCATAGTTCCTACGCCTAATGTGTCTAACTAGAAATGTAGAGCGCAAGACAAAAGTATGAGAGATGGGCGTGTAAACACGCTAGTCCTTCAGAAGCTTGGTGTGGAGTACCATGTCATTCGCTGTCTTAGGGCGGTGCGTGTATAGATTCGAGACGTTGAGCATACGGTCAAACTGCGACATAGTAGCACCCTCTGAGGTAGAAAGTGCCGGTTGCGCTTGTGGAGTGGTCACATAGTCATCGAACCACGAGTCAAAGCATGTCTTGCGTGACTTTGGAGACGGCTGCCTCGTCTTGTTCACCAGTGTACGCTTGCTCACCCGCTGCTTTGTCGCCCGCATATTAAAACCAAGCTTGTTCACGATCCGCACCTCCACATGGCTCAGGTGCACGCCGCAGACGCCGCACATGTGCACCACGTCACCAGCCCTTGACAGCGCTTTACTGATGCAGAGCACATGAAACCTGTGCCCACACGACAGTGTGTACACATCGTTTTTAAGCCCTTCAAAGCAGATACTGCACTCTTCCCTCTCTTGCGTGCTCTCCTTGCTTTGTTCCATTTTCGTTGGAACACTTTCATCCTCCACAATGCCCAGCTTCTCTTCGACACGTTGGAGTCTTCTTAAGATATCTGCCAGCACATCTCCACCCCCCATTGTGTAACCTGCCGTGGGTTCTTTGCTGAACGAGCTCAACAGACAACCACTGTGTCGTGTAAAGTACGCTACTCCCACCAATCATCGGAATCACTGTTAGAATGAATGTGGCACACTGAGACATACTCATCCTTTGCAGGTACAGGTACAGGTGCAGGTGCAGGTTCAGGGACCGGAGGGGTCGATGTGGTAGCTGAAACAGTAGCAGCTTGGGAAAAGGATGCCGGCGTTGAAATGGCAGGTGAGAAGGGCACAGGAGAAGCTTGCTGAGGTGACGCGGTTGCTTGTCCAGGTGAAGCCACCACAGGACTGAAAGATGCAGATGTTGGCGCGGGTGGTGTGAAAACAGGCACAGACAACGCAGGTAAACGCACCGGAGTGGAAAGTGTGTGTACAGGTGTTGGTGATATAGGCGAGACCGTAGGAGCAGGTGCAGGTGATGCAGCCGCGAACAGAGATTGAGGGTTATTCGATTGCAAGGTGCCAGTCGTAGGGTCGCTGTGGCCGACTGGTGACTCAGCAGAGCTTAGTGAACTATTCTCTGGAAACAACTGCACTCCTGCAATCTGGTTGCCAGTGAGAGGCAACGAGGAGAGAGGTGATGCACCAGGAACAGGGGACGGCTCCCTACTGGAAACAAATGTGGGCGGTATGGCGCTGAGGGGTTGCAATGGCGACATTGGTCGTGGCGACGCACCTGGCTGGGTAAGGGGCGAAGACAAGGGGCTTGTTACCGCTGCTCTTATAGTGTACGCCGCCAGGGGGGTCCCCTTGAAGTGCGAAACAGTCGCACCTTGAGGAGGACATTTCAGACGTTGCCTCGGAGCTACGTCTTTGAACGTTGAAGCAGATGTGGTGATTTGGATCAGCTGCTTGTCGCTAAGGGGTTTTGTTTCCTGTTTGGAATAGTAAACACGTTCTACCTCGTTGCCTTTCACAACGAGATTGTCCACACGCTTGCACGTATCGTCAACACTGGCAGCAACCTCCTGCGTGCTCATCTGTACATTGTAGAGTAACGCCTGAGTAGCGTTGCTCACGTGTGGGATGATGGTCGCAAAAGCATCTTCGTTGCTTGCAACGTTCTGAGCCCAGTTCAGCAGCGCGTCTAACTTGTTCTTCGTGTCCCTTAACTCATTCATTGCAGAGGGGGATGCCATCTTGAGACACTATTAAAAATGGTTCGTAAATACTAAGCAACTAGTGTAATGCACACTTATGATTACCACCTACCTCGCCCTTTCCCTCCTCGACCCTTGCCTTTACCACCCTTTCCCCCAGTCGGGTATGGACGGAAGGAGGGTGGCTCGTAGTCATCGCCACGTCTCTGCATCGGAGGCGGTGGTGTGTGCCGCCCTGCATTTTGCATCCCCACCATCATCTGTGGTGGGTTTCATTCAAGTTTAATTTCACATACATGTTGCGGGACGTGGACAGAGGCGGGTGGCGCTGTTACTGGCGAGGGCAATCCCACGCTGACAGGGGGTCTCCTTGGCCCCCTTGCGCCCCTGTAAGAGTCTGGTGTAGAAGGGAACGAGTCCCTGTTGTCTGGCGTGCGAGAGTAGCCATCCGGTGTAGTAGGATATCTCCCTGGTGTTTGGTACCCCTGTGACCTGCGGTCGTGCTGGTCGTAGTACTTCCCTTTGCCTTTGCCTCCTTTGCGGTCAAACGACGGTCTCCCGTGGTAGTTTGTCTGCGCAAGAGTGCATTCATCGAAGTGGTGCGAGAGGCCAGTGCAGGAAGCGCAGGAGAGTGGCGCAGTGAGGATGTTGGAGCAGCAATTGACACTTCCCTTTTTATTGCATATAATGCAGTAAGAGTTTTCCATATCTGACTTGCTGACGTAGTGTCGCTCTGGACGCCACGACTGGGCATAGTCATTGCGGTTCCCCCTTGTGTATTGCGTGGGGTTGGCTGTGACGGGGTCCAGCTTGTTGGGACAATCGTACTTTTCGTGTTCGCCCAGACCACACTCCCAACACACCTGTCGTTATGTTTGGCGAGGATGACCTAATCCCTTCGGCATACCTTCTTCCAGTTCCTCCTCTTGGCTACTACATCTCGCATCGAGCCATAGTATCGCTTGCCTCCACCAGGCGTTGCGCTGTTCTCCTCCCTCACATGGCATATGGAGTCGGGGGGGCACTCGTACTTTTCAATGTCGCTATGTACGCGTATCATCTTGTCAACTAGTCTCTGCTTTTTATGCAGGTGGCATATTACAAACTTGCCCCCGAACACCCCGCTCGTTGCCTTGACCAACAGGTCCTCTTGGTCTTTGTCTTTTTGTATGTCTTTCTCAGTTTTCCACGGCCTCCAGCCTAACCCCATACTCCCCACAGACAACTCCGACGACATCCGCCCTGGTTCTGTGAGTCCTTCTTCCGACGTTGCGTCACTTCTCTCGCTAGGCGCTCTTTCATTTTGTTCATCGTCGCTGATGATGATGGTCTCCACCCTCTCACCGAAGCTCTCCATTTTACTGTGTAACGTATCATGAGCAACAAAAAAAGTAAAAAAATATTCGCTTTACTTACTCTTTTAATCCGTGTAAATGTAACTCATTTCCCACTACTCGAAGTGGGAGATGTTAAATCTTCGACCTGCCTGCGCACCGTGTTGGCGACAGCGACTTTCTCGTGCTGCAGGTGGAGCGTCAGAGCGTCCAATGTGACGGCTTCGCCTGCTTCTGAAAGAGACTGCATTGCAGCCAGAGGCGGCTGGAAGGGGTGCGCATGCTGCATGAGGACAGACGCTATGTGATTCTCGAAGGTTCGTATCTCGTTGGCAACTCTCGCCTTCAGAGAGGTCAGGCTACACGTCGAAGCATTGAGCTCTTCTGTGATGGTCTTCTTAAGATGCTTCATGTCTTCAACCTTATCGTCTAGCGAGGAAGCCGCAAGCTTCACCTGCAGATCGATGGCACGGCTGTGCACCAGCATCCCCGCCCTCTTCGTCTCCATGCTGTTGATGAGGCTGCTCGCTTCTCCGCAGTAATCAAGCAGCCTTGCATGGTACGACTTCGCGTGTTCAAAGATGGTGCATTCCAACTCTTCCGAAGCATCCTTCCTTTTGTGTAGCATGCTCTGCACATGCTCGTAGTACCCGTCGATGAACTCCAACATCTCGAAACACTTTTCAGTGTGCGCACCTAAGTCCGAGAGCCAGTTCTGCATCGGCTGTATCATGGACAGGTTCTTGTTGATGACTGCCCTTTCGTTCGTGGCCTTCTCAACGGAGCTGACATTCTCTTTGCACAACTCCTTCCTCTCCATCATCAACGTCATCAGCTGCTCGTTGAGCGTCTGCATGTCCTTCAGCAGCTCCTGTTGCTTCAACGCGTTCGCGTCCAGCTTCGCAGCAAAGTGCTCGCATTCGCTCACCCTGTGCCTGTCGGCTTCGATGAGTTGCTTACGGAGCTCTTCCTCCATCAGCCCCACGGCTTGTGTGTCATGCACGATGTCGTCCTTCAGTTTTGTAGCGGACGCAACGCATGCCTCCAGCCGCTCCCTCGACGCAACGAACGAGCGCTTCGTGCCATTGAAGATCCCTACATCCACAGACCCGGAGTGCAGGTCACGCAGAGCCGTCACCATCGCACTCAGCACCTCTTCCTGAAGAGCCACCTCACGCAGCCCTTCCATCGTCACCCCCTGGTAGTCGTGCGCTGACACTGAAGCAGCCTTCAGCTTCTTCGACTTTTGTATCTCATAAGTCTTCTCTCGAACAAATTCCTGGTGTGGAATAAGCACAGACTCCTTCAGACACTCCAGAGCATCCCGGAACATCAGCACATGAGCATCAATGATGTCCTTGGGTACGGATGGCACAGACACAGATGTACAGTCAAGCCCCCGCAGGCTGAGTGAGTAGTAGCTGTCCCACACAGGGATGAGGGAAGCCAAGATTTCTTCAGTTGCTTCTTTCTTGAGGCTGTGACTCTTAAGATCTGTCAGCATTCTTTTAAAGGGCGCCAAGGGGTGCGAGTAAAGGGTGATACATCTGGAGGGTACCTTGAGGGACCACTGCTTGGCGAGGTACTGTGGGGTGATACCCTCGTGACGCTCGGCGGACTCAATGTTTGCATTGAAGTTGAGAACAGCTTGCTTAGTGTCCGTGAGGGAGTTCTGGATGAGCGTCTGCGCGGTTTCAGTCTGAGACGACAGCCACTTCAGCTGCTGGACGGAACCAGCGGTGGTACGCTTGATGGTTGCGTTGAGCTCTGCGTTGTAGCCAGCCTGCTGCTCCGAGTAGTAGGTGATGGTTTCTTCAGGGATTTCATCGCGATATGCAGGCTTGGTGATGAGCTTGGGGGGATCTTTGAAGGGCTCTGTCTCCACATCGGGGGGAGTGGGGGCAGCGTGATCCCCACGAAGTGTGGCGAGACCCTCTTGGAGCATAGATTCCGTCAGCTGATCGGCGACCTCAAGCTTCTCCCTCAGCTGTTCGCGCATGGTGCGTGTTGTGTCCAGACGCCATTCCTTGAGGATGGGAACGGGAACACGAAGCACACACCGTGAGACTTCCGAAGGAAGCAGGCGGCGCTTGGCCGCCAGGCTGTCTACCATGAAGGACTCGTCGATGAACGTGCATTGCTTGCATTTTGCAACATTCATAACCGCAAGCCGCAGCTTTGGGTTCGTCTTGCATAGGCCGAAGACATTGATAGGGACCACCACATAGTCCGCTTTGTGTAGTTGCTCCTCTGCCACCCACCTCCCTCCGTACCTGCACACGACCTGCGAGTAGTAGTAATGAGAGTGGTGCAGCTTCCCCAAAGCACCCAACCCCAGCCCGCTGAAGCAGCCCTCTCCAGTCGCCCAGCCCATCGAACTGAAGGATATGCTCGGTGAACAAGATACTTGGTATGAAGAGAGGAGACATAATACACATATTTCGGGGAAATGTACGAGAAAGAGGAGAAAGGGGTATGGTAAGATGAAAAGAAGTAAACATGAGGAAAGGGAACGTGATGGAGGGATGGGGGGGGGGGGGGCGAAAAGAACA
Organism: Diplonema japonicum; assembly: GCA_964019335.1. Lineage (NCBI taxonomy): Eukaryota > Euglenozoa > Diplonemea > Diplonemida > Diplonemidae > Diplonema > Diplonema japonicum. Next base: position 56,592 of record OZ025676.1, read on the forward strand.
AGAAGAAGGAAGTTGTGTCAAACATTTCTTTTTTTCGTTGTTCCTTTTTTTAAAACTGGGCAGGGGGGGTGGGGGCTTTTTCTTTTCCGTTTTAGCACACCGAGGGGAGGTTTCTCCCCCCCCCCCCCCCCCCTATATCTACTCATACAACCCATCCTCTTCCCATAACTGTACCAAAATACCCACCATGTCTGACAAATTAACAGGCTTAGAGAATGGAACGCTGGGGTTAACCAGAGACTGTGTGTCTTTTCTTTTTTTCCAATATCTTGCCATACCTCAGCTATGCTATCTATGTCCAGTGCTTGTTTTGCCTTTCTTTTCTTATGTACACCTCTTCCACGCTCTGTCCAAGCGTTTCGTATTACGAGCCACCGCTCTTCCCCAATGCCTGTGCCTATGTCAGAAGGATCAAATGCTTGTTTACAGGAGGGACTTTTATGCACTTCCGGTGGGGCTTCTGTCTTCCCGAAAAGCCGTCGTAGCAGATCCATCAACATATTATTTTTTTCTTCTTTTTTTTCTTCTCGCTCTCCGCCCCCCCTCTCCAACTTTTCTCCTTTTTTTGTTTTCTTTTTTAGATTATTCTTCTTTTTTTTTTGCTGCCATATTATATAAAAAAAAAAAGGGTACGAAGGGAATAATAAAAAAAAAATGGCAGCAACCATACTAAACAGCTGGTGAGTGGATGAAATATAAAAAAGGGGGGAGATAAAAAAAAAAACTTACACTATAAAAAAAATCTTCTGATCAAAACACTATAAGAAAAAAAAATAAAAAAGGGGAAAGAAAAAAAGATGGGGGAGTAGCCGATTTTTATTCTTTGTTATTTTTTTGTCATTTGATAGGATATTTGTTTTCTCTCTTCTTTTTTCTTTTTCTTCTTTACTGCAGCAGAGACGAAGGAATAGGGATGACGGCCTAATTTTGTTTTTCTTCCCTCCAAAAAAAAAAATAGAAATACCTGAAACATATTCATGAACAACCTAATCCTGCTGGGGATCCACCCTTGGGGGTCCTGGTCTTTGTGCAAAATCAGAACCAGCATAACCACATAGATCCACTTGTTGGCATGGGCGTCCAGTGTGTCCATTGCATGGGTTATCAAATGGTTGACCTTCTTGTAGAAGGGAAACTGCGACCAGGTGTTCTGCCCCACCTGCTGAACCTGCGGCATTCCAAACATTTTGATTTCCTTTTTTTTTCCTCTCTTTTCCCTTTTTTAATTCTCGAAATGGACTTCTTTAAATAGAAACAAAAGAACTGTTTATCCTGATAGAGGAAGAAGAAGAAAAAAAAAGGGGGGTTTTTTCAACACTATAAAAAAAAAATAAAAAACTATTCTGATGACAAAGTCATGGGGAGAGGCAAAAGGGAAGGTGAAACGCCAAGTTTGAGTAGCTTAAGCTATGATAAAAAAAAAAACTTCTTTTTTTTTTTTTTTAGTATGATTAGAAAACACGAGCCACGTAGCCTACGTCAATGGTAGAGTGCACCTCCTGGGTGCGCCTTTGGCTGAACTCAGAGAGGGGGAAGGTCACGATGCCGTCTGCCAGCGAGGCATTCTTATTCTGTGGGGGGTTTTTTTTTTCTTCTCCCCCCATACTTTGAGGAAAAGTTTGAGCGCATTGCCATTCAGCTTCAACACGGTGCTCGCCAGGGATTCTTCGCATCTGTTTTTTTTCCTCCCCCCCTCAAAAAAAAATACCTCTGGTGGGAAATTGCCAACACATTGTACGCGTAGTCCCTGACGGCGCTCTCGAACCCGGGGATGTTGGGGATATCTTTCAAATACGCGGAATTCCAAAATTCTTGGAACCTGCACTCCTCAAGCATCTGGTGAAGGTCCTTCACGGTCTCAACCTCCTTCTTCTGGTGGAACCTCTCTGGGATCAGGTACGTCGACAGCACAAATGCGTTCGAAGGCATCTCAGACAGTGCCTTCAGCAGTAATTTAAGGATAATATCAGCGTTCGCCTCATCGGGGAAGAACTGGTAGATCTTCAGCAGCGCCAGGTTCGCCTCCATATCATACGTTTCATCGTTAATCTAGATAAGATTTTTGAAATGGTTTAACACACACACACACCTGTTGGGTCACATACTCCTCAAGATCCTTTGTCATGGTCTTTTCCAGCATCTTAGCCTGCACCAGCGTCTTCTCCATGCTGGCAGTGCGAGTGGGCGCCGGCGACATTTTTAGTTAAGACCTCCTGGAGGAATCATTGATAGCCGGGGGGGGACGTTGAAATTTAAAAAAATTCATTTTAACTAGAAACAAAAGGGGTTCACAACATCCCATTCACTGGGACCACCTCAAGATTATCGATGATGGGTTTTACTTCAGCATCCTTGTTCTTGAAGGCCTCGACAGCCTCCTTCAGGTACTGTGGGCAAGGCTCCACCAGAGGCAACAGAGCATACAGCAGTGACTCGTAAGAGTCAAGCTGCTCCTGCTGGGACAGGATCCTGTTAACGCACTGTGTGTTCGATGCCTGCAGTGCTTTAGTCTTGTGGGACTCGATGATGTTCGCCTCTATTTTAATAGAGCTAATGGTGTGGTTCAGACTGGTGATCTGGTTCCTGTATGTTTGGAGGGTGCTTTTCAGCTCCTCGTTTTGTGCAGCCAACACCTTCTTGTCATAGTTCCCGAGTACTTCCGTCTCTAGCTTCCCCACGGCTTCCTTGTAGCCGTGTATTTCGTTCTTCAGCCCTGTTATCTCCAGCTGTGTCACTTCTTTACACTGCAACAGAGACTCTACGGCCTCCTCCTTCGTCGTCACTGCACCGTCGAACCTCTTAGTGATGGACGTGAGCTCAGAGATGAGTTTCTTGTTGCTGCTGTCATAATCGCTGCACATGGCCCTGTGCTGTATCAAGCTGTCGTGTTCCCTTTTCCGCAGAAGGCGGATTTCGCTACCGGAGGTGATTTTGTGCTGCTCGAAGTCTGCTGCGAGTTTTTCTAGCTCTTTCGCTTTCTCGGAGGCCTGCTGCTTGAACTCTTCCTTTTCATGCCACGTCAGCAGCTCAGCGTCTTTGTTCATTTTCTCTTTCTCCGCAGCTTCTGCGTTCAACCTGCAAATTTGAGTTTGTGCTTCGTTCAGCTTGATGCTCAGCTCTGTTTCCTTCTTCTCCGACAAGCACTGCAACTCCTCGTAGCTGTGCGTGGCAATCCTGAGCTCTTCCTTAAGCCGCTCGACGTCACCCATTAGGAGTGTTATTTTCTGCGTCATGTCCGTCTGGCTCGCCTTCACCTGCCCATTCACCTTTGTGTACTCCAGCAGCAGCTCCTCGTGTTCCTGCTTTAGAGTACCGTACTTCTGCGTAGCCTCTACACCAGCCTCGTGGTGCTTCTGTCGCAAGGCATCGTACAAACCCTCGAACTTGCCCTTTTCTTCCATCAGGCTTTCGATTTTGAGGTTTGCCTCCATGTCATCACGCAGCTTGTCTTCTTCCAAGGCTGTCAGCTTCCTCTCCAGCGTCTTCACGTCGGTGCGGAGCTGCGTCTCTGTCTTGTGCCACTCTGCTTCCTTCTTCTTCTGTTCCAGCATCAGCGTGAAGGTCCTTTCCTTCATGCTGTCTATCTCCGTTGCAGACATGTCGGTCACGTTCTTCTCGGCATCCAGGAGGCCAGCGCACTCCGCCAGACGGTCTTTCAGCTCCTTCTCAATGCTGCTGAACTTCAGCAGATCTGACTGTGCTGATGTTTCTAACTTCAGGACGTTCAGCTCCATGTCTGACACGGTCTTCTCCGCCCGGGAACGCACGTCTCTGGCTTCCTCCAGTTGCGTTCTCGTGAGCTCCAGCTCTGTATCCTTATGTTCCACCTGTTCCTTGAACAGCTTTAGCAGCAGTGTGTCCTTTTGGTTCTCTATGTCTGCCTTATCACAACGTACATTCGCCTCTTTCAGTCCTTTATTTGCCTTGTCAAGGCACTCTTGGAGCTTTTGGAGAGCACTTGTATGGTGCACGTCCTGTCTTTCGAGCTTCTTGTTCAGTTCTATGGTCTGCTCGTTCAGGGTGTCCCTCTCAGCGCATAATGACTTGTACTTTATTTCCATTGCTCGAGCTGTTTCGTCCACAAACCCGCACTCTGCTTGCAGCCTTTGAATCTCCTCGTTCTTAGTCTTGATGACACCCTCCATGTCGCGCAATGTGTCCTTGTGTGCGGTGTCCACGCGGCATGCTTCTTCCTTCAGCGACGCCGCCTCTTTTGCCATAAGATCAGCCACGACCTTCGCATCCTTCACGTTCTCGTGTGCACGTGCCACTTCGTTCTTTCTGTACTCCACCTCATTGTCTATCCGCTGCTCCCTTTGCAAAGTTCCTTCTACTGCTTCAAGCCTCTTCAGTTCTTCTTCAGGTGTCTCATCCATACCTACGGTATTTTGTGGCACTGCAACAACTAGAATGTATACTAAAGCATGAATTAAAAAGTGTCTAAGTTGTAATTCTGTACTAGCCGCCGAGTGCTTCTAAACGTCTTAGCAGCTCTGCGTTGGTGTCCCGCAGAGCAGCCACCTGTCTTTCGTTGCTGCTCAGCTTGTTTGTCAATGACTCTATGATCTTATCCTGCAAAGAATATGATTGTATATCATGCCACCGCAGCATACCTTTTGACTGAGTGCTTTGTCACTGACAACCTTCTCGTACTTCGCCTTCAGAGCATTATGTTTTCTTGCTAAACTTGTCAGCTCTTCTTTCAAGGCTTCTGCCTGTTTGGCTTGCCCGTCATTATGGACATTGCACTCTTTCAGTGCCTTCACCTGTGCTTTAGCATGCTCACAAGCATCTTCATGCATGCGTGCCTCTGCGGCCAACTCTTGCTCTCTGACACCCATCTTTGTTACTTGCTGGATAAGCTCGCTCCTGTCTCTTTCCCAAGATATTTGCTTTTTCCTGAACCCTTCTTCCAATGCTTGTATCGCAGACTCGTGTTTGCTTTGTGCATGTTCTGTGCATGATAAAAGATCTAAATTCTTCTTCTCAAGTGTGGCCATCTCCTTGTTCAGGTGACTCCTGAGACTATCGAGGTCACGGGCCTCTGCCTCGCTTTTCTCCTTCTCTTTCTGGACGTACTTCATCTCTGTTTCCATCCGTGCTATCGCCAACTTTGAAGCACCCACCTCCTTTTTGCTCTGCTTCGTCTCGCACTCCAGGTGGTTAGCCTTCTTGACGTACTCGGCGTTCCATTGCTCGAGAAGCAGATCTTTCTGCTCCAGTTTCTTCACGAGCTGCTGCTCTCTCCTTGAGCGCTCAGCGTTGATGGCCGTCAGGTGTGACTTCTCTACTTCATAGCTAGCGCAGGTGTCCCGCAGTTCGCATATTGCTTTGTCCCGCTCCCTTTCACACTGTGCTAGTACTGCCACCAGGTCCCGGGCTCCCTTCTTGGTAGTAGCTTCGCGAACTTCACGCGTACTGTTCCCCATGCTACACGACCTCTTTAGCCTAGCTAGCTCATGGTTGCACTTTTGCAGCTCGGTCTCAGCATGTTCCGCTTTCTTCTCAAGAAGCGCACGTGCTTTGACTTCCTGCTGCAACCTATTCTTGAGATGCTCTTTGTCAAGGTTGCTGAACTTGTTCTTAGGCCCAACACCGTCGGACTCATACAAGAAGAGCTTCTCCTCTGTCTTAAGAAGGAGTTCTTGTAAGTCTCTGAACAAGTGCTCTTTCTGTTGCAAAGCAGATGCAGTACGCCGCCTTTCCTGTTCAACTGACGTGAACTTGTCGGCTTTGACCTCAGTCTGCTTGCACCTGTCACGCAGTTTACCGTTCTCAGCCTGGAGCGCTGCAATGGTCGTCTGGAACTGCTTTAACTTGCCTTCTTTTGAGAAGGCACGCTTTGTGGACCTCACTTTTTTCTGAATTTCTTTATTCAGCCTTTCGTTGATCGCTGCTTTGTGGGCCTGTTCTGCCTCGAGCTGTTCTGTGAGATGAGTGCGCTCCTCTTCGAGTGTCTCAATTCGATACATCAGCTCAGCGAGCTCCGGGCTGCTGTGCGGCACTGCAGCTTCCTTCATCGTGTTGAAATTATTGACCGTGTTGTAGGTCCTGCTGTTATTGATGTGGATGTTGTTCTGCGCAGTACGGGGGTGCGATTTGCGTTTCTTTTTCTGCTCTTGGTACGGTGCTATGATGTGCTGAAGGGTTGCGGAGTCGTACCCAGCTCCCTTTTTGTACCGTGGTGAACTTTCGTAGCCGTCACTTATGTCGTCGTCGATGGGCTTCTTGGGGGTCATAGGTGGGAGGTGGTCCAGGTCGTCGCGTTGCTGCCTCTTGAGCCGCAACACCTGAGTGGCCTTTCTTGACAGCGTGTTGCTAGTCATCGTTGAGGTCTTCTTCAGCAGGGATTGCTCATTGACGGGTACTTCAAACGCCGTTCCGAACCTCTTCTGTGCTTTCGATGCTTCGACAGCATAGATGTGCTTCTTGCTCGTAGCCTTGAAGTGTGTACTATGAACCAACCCTTTACAGTGCTTATCCTTCTGGGCGTCATACGATGGAATCCCAGCGTTGGGTGTTGCGTCCCACCCTGCTGCCGACTTGGCGCTCTCCTTTCTTAATTTGTGCCCGCCTTGATACCCCCTCTTGACCTTGTCCATCACGCTCCCGTCAATCCCCTCCAGGCTCAGTATCCCTTTGTCTCCCTTTGCTGTTCTGTCCTTCACCCACTTAGACAGATCACTGTTCGTGTTGTCTTGGTCCCAACATTCCATCGCTTCCATCTTCACCTGCAATGCCTTCGAAGTGTTCACAGATGAGAAAAGAAGTACAGAAAAACTCAACCTAAAGTGAAGGTTCAGATTCAATTTTTGGGTGCCTGAGAGTGTTTCATGCAATGGGAAGCGCATACCTCGGTCGGGCCGGAACAACCCTAGGTACCACAATGGGTTCTTGCCTCTCAGTTTTGCGCTGTTTGTTCTTCTGTCTCACTGACTTCTTCTCTTTTTCGTTCCTGTCGTGCAGCTTATTACTTAACCACACGAACAAGAATAACGCCAAGACAAACCCCGCCGACAGCAGCACAGACTGGGTGGGTGACAGTTCCTCCTCAACCTCATTCATGCGAGTGCAGCTCGCCAGCCACGTACACGCCAACACAACTAGAGTTTTCGACATTTTAACGTGTACCAACCTGTGCTGTGGCTTGTAAATTATAGTTCGGCTAAGGTCGTAGTCATAGTACACAAATATCTAATATAAGATATTCTATCTAGATGGAGACCTGTGACGGGTGCTCGCCACTGTACAAGGCACCCACGAATCGTCTACAAGTACCTCAGCACGGCTGCCTCTTGGGGACACAGAATCACACACATTGCTCGTTTCGATCAGCCACCCAGTGGGAGCCTCCCAAAGGGTACGTTTCCCACATATCCAAATTGGGATTTCTCTGTCTTCCTGCAGTACATAGATACCCGACACGGTGGACCCAGACACTTTCATAGTAGTAGGGATGTCAAGACACCTACGGGAGGGGCTTGACGGCTGCGAGGACTGCGATCTGGGTTGGGAGCGCGACATTTTGATAGCTTTGAGGGATTTTTGTTCCAGCAGCGTGTTTAAATACCGTGCCTCTTCACGCCATTCATTGGCGCGCACCTCGATGTCCAGAAGTCGCTCCAGCTCACCGTCGAGCACAACCTTCCCTGTTTCCATCGCAATTCGCTTCGCTCGTTCTTTTGCCACTTCGACGCCCAGCTCCGTAGCCCGTCTTTCGGCATCTGCTTTCTCAATCCTCATCTCATTTATCTTCTGAAGAGCCTCCGCAAGATTATCTTCTAGGAAGTGTATCTTTTTGATGTTTGGGTCGATACGAGGTGTCACTGGTGCGGGAGGGGAGGGCGGTAGCTCCGGCGTGATGGGGGGCGTTGGGGGCATAACCCCACCGAGGTAACTTATCGCCCGCACGCGGAGGTGGCTGATATACTTCGACAGTGGAGCATATGGGGCATGTAGCACAGTGCTCATCGCAGTGTTACCTGCGGAACCCTTGATGCTCCTCAAGACATCAACGATGGCAGGGTTGTTACCGAGGAGGAAGTCGCTCTCGAAGTCCACGTCTATGTCTATGTACTCAACAATACCTAGGATGCGCTCTATGCCGCCTACTGCGTACAGCCACAGGCAGATGCACGCCCTCACCAATGGGATCACGAAGCTGGTGTCGGATATTTTCCTACTCACAGCTAACATGACGCACAGCAGCATCCAGTACAGCCCCCACCGCCGCCTTTCCCTCTCCGAATCTTCGTCATCCTCTTCAAATGCCCGGGCGCTTCTCACCAACGGCACCACCCAGCACCCGAAAAACGCCAGCAGCTCCACGCCAGCTACTTCCATGCTCATTTCCATCCTTCCTGTGTGGTGGCTATATTATACCAGTTTTCAACAATAAACATCTATTTACATAATTAACATTATCTACCTGTTTCTAAGTGCCGCTTGGGCCGCTTTCAGTTTCATCTCTAGCGCTGTGATGTCATCGCCCCTCTCCTGCCTGTCTGCTGCAGCTCTCCGTTCAGCTTTCTTGTGCGTGTTCGTTACGGTGTTTAGAATGTGCCGCATAGGTTTTGAGGGCTCGCAGGCAATCGCATATGGGTGGGCAGGGCTCTCTTCCAGAAGGGATATGGCTGTGCTTAAAGTGCTCATGCGTGCTTGGAGGCGTCGTTTTATGACCTTGCTCTCCGGCGACGTAGTGGTGACGCGGCGGCGAGAGGATGAAACTTGTGCTGAGACAGGTGCATTGACAGGAGCAGCTGATGTGAGCTGAGTGTGTATTTGGGGTGCGTGTTGCTGCATTGAAGGCTGTGGTGCGGCAGTTTGTGGCATGAGCTGTGGCATGGAGGCAAAGACTCTTGGTGTCCTGTGCACAACAGAATGAGATGAGGGGCGCAGTACAGGCGTCGTGTGAGGCACAAGCAGTCCTTCGCATTCAGTACTATGAAATGCGCTCGACGCGCGAGACCTCACTTCACTCCTGTCTTGTGGCAACGGCAACGCACAGTCTGAGCTGGCCACACTCTTGCAGCTGTGGACACTTATCTCACTAGGCGTGTCTCTCCATTCGCTAGAAACCCTGCGAAGTTTCCATTCAGCCGCCCCCGTCAGTGCCATCAAGTCGTACTCACTCAGCCGTGTTTCGCTAGGTGGGGGCGGGGGACCTATCCACCTGGACACCAAGTCCGCATTCAACTCCTCTCTCATATCACCTGACATGCAATAGAGCACAACAAACATGAGAGAAAAAAATAAAAGCTTCAAATAAACTTCAAAATGAAGAGCTTTTCTTTATGTTATGTCATCTGAGACGAGAGTGCATACGAAAAGACCAGTGCCACGTAGAGTTATGGAACAAAGGCACTGGCAGATAGGGGAGGGGGTTGTAGGGCTTGGCATGCCTAAAGGTTACCAAAAACAGTGTATTAGATGGGGAGGGGAGAGGGGGAGAAAAAATATTAAGACGAAAGATCGCAGGTCCGCCTTAAGATGCGGGAAAATAAACGTGGTAGTGTTTGGAGGATGCGGTTAGATCTTGACGATTATTTGCTTTCCGTATCTTACGATTAGGATGGCGGCTGTTGACAGACAAGCGACGAGCATGGAGGAGCAGACGTTGGGGTTGGGTGGGGATCGCTGGGGAGACACATGACTCAAGGGCTCCTCGTATGCTAAATCAGGTTCGACCAGCTCATGCTCGAGTTCTTGTAGTGGGTCATTGATGCAAAGGAGGCCTGCCTTCACCTGCATTGGAGAGGGGCCGGGGGGCGTGTGGATAGGTGTATGGGTTGGGGTGGGTGACTGACCACCCATGTCCATGGAGTACTCTGCAGGCTTCTCTGCGAAAGACAGGTTCTCCTCAGGAACAGAGCGAATTGCATCAAGCGAGGTGGTGGACGGGGTTAGACCACAGTCGCCGTCCTGGCACTCGCTTCCATCACGCTTCTCATCCACGAACCACTCCTTGTGGATAATACGCTCTGGCATTCTTTGAACCGTTACCGGTGCAAAGCACTTGAGAGGGTTCGGCGATACCATGTGCACATGGGCCCCGGTGTTCATGCGCTCGTTCTGCCTTCGCTTGTGGATGATACCCTGCATGTTGTTCTTTTTATGGTGGTATGTGTGTGTATGTGTACTGCCTTTTTCAAAACGTACGCTTCTTTTTTTTTTTTTTTTTTTTTTTTTTTTGTTGCTATTCACCGACAAGTAGGAAAAACTTTTTTTTTTTGTTTCTTTCTTTTTGTTTCTGATCACGATGCCTGCGCCTCGGCTATCGGGTTTGCGTGTATTGTCACGTCTTTTATCAGTATCTCTCTCGTGGGTCTGCCTTTCGCATCCGTCTGTGCCTTCTCCATTTTGTCTAGTGTCTCGAACCCATGGATCACCTTACCGAAGACGGTGTTCACGTCGTTGAGATGAGGTTGCTTGGAAAACGTGATGAAGAACTGCGACCCGTTGGTGTTGGCCTCGCCCTTGCGGTTTGCCATACTGAGCACCCCTCGTGAGTTGTGGCGCAGGTGTTGGCGGATCTCATCCTATGTAATTTGTGGTAAGAAAGAAATCACACCCAAACCTTAAAATAACTCCCCCAGCAGCTAGTACCGCCTTTACCCGTTCCAGTGGGGTCTCCCCCTTGTATCATGAAGTTTTTCAAACATCTATGAAATTTTGTTCCATTGTAATAGCTGCGGGATTAATATTGCTGTGAACAAGGGGGACATACTCCGATGCTGCCAGCGCGAGGAAATTCTCGCACGTCTTCGGGCAGTCTCCACAGTGCAGCTCGGCTTTGATGTCGCCCAGACTCGTGTGTAACGTCACCGACATTGTACCGATCCTGCCTGCCTGGGGTGGGAATGAGCTGGAGAACAACAGGACACTAAATACGTCTTTTTTTTTTTTTTTAGAATAAAAACTACAACGGAGAAAAAAAACAGAGTAATACCAGGCAAAACGAAGGCCTTTATATATGTTACGTATTGACAAAAAAAAAACTCAGCGCCATTTCCACAACTGCGATGGGGAGAAAAGGGGGAGGAATGGCACTTTACAAGAATATATCTATTACTTCACAGTTCTATTTATCGCCAAGGCTTCCGTGAAGAAGATGTTTTGGCGGGGGACATCGGCCGCCAACCGGAAGGGCGTGACGTTGGGGAAATGGGGTGGAAAGGGTTGCCTTGTGTATAACTTTGAATGCCAGGCTGCGATCTGTGGTGTTGATGGGACCGTGTGGGCGACAGCCTGTACTGTGGGAGAGGTTCATCGCCTGGTGTGAAAGGCAGGGTTTTAGGAGGAGTGAGAAGCCACGAGTTAAAGTCACGTTCTGAGACCTTGTGCTGCTTTGGGAGAGCGTGATATCCTTCCACGCTCTTCGGGCGCAGCCCTGTCGCCTGCCGCGGTGTGTGCGGAGTCATCGGCACTGACATAGATACTGACGGTGGCCCGTAGTTGGCGGAGGGGAACCGTGCTTCAACAGGTGGCAACACGTACTTGAAGCCCTGCGTACTCTTTTCTCGCATCACCTGCTCGCACAAACCCTTCACATGCGAGAGCTCCTTCTCAAGTGCCCGTATCCTCGTTTCTTCGCTCTTATCAATATCGCCGTACGACATCTCCGATTCCACCGAGGGTGGTGCCTTCAGAGGTGTTGGCGGCGGTGGCGGCAGCAACATCATCTCATCAGGCTGAGCCACGAAATTGCCTTCTCTGTGTATAACATCAGGATACACATGTCGCACACCCAACCCTTCACCATCTATGATGCTGTTCCTTCGGGACGGCACCACCATGAACCCATCTCGGTACTTCTCTCGGAGCATCGCGCGCTTGAGCCGCTCTTCTGCCGGCAGGCTAGGGTCGTCCTCTGATGGATAGTTGGGACCATACTTAGCAGGTGTTTCCGGTAGCTTCTTTCGCACCATGGCCCCCGGTCGGCCTGCCAACCAGTACTCCCGTAGGAATTCGACCTCCTCTGCCCGCTGCGGGAACTTCTGCTGCAGTCTATCGCACAGGACATGCTCGATGTCCACAGCAGACATAATCGCCTTCCTCGCATCTACGTTGGATCCCACGGACTTTAGGAAGGCTGCAAGCTTCGTCACAAGCTCTTCCTTTCTATTGATGATCCCGTTCGAGTGGGTCCTGGGCGTCGTCAGAGTGCTGTCTTTTAGGATCAGGCTGTAGTCGTCGTCCTCGGAAAGGATATTGTCCACCTGCTGTGTGCGTGCAAGCGTCTCATCGTACGTGGTTTCTTCTTCATCGGTGGGGTCGGAGCCCTTTGCCGACTCAGCCAGCTCATTAGACATGGAGCTGGTCGATGTGCGGAACACAAGGTAAAGCAGCATGGGCTGTGTATCAGTTCTCCCTTTCTTCTTCTCTTTTTCTTTTTCTTTTTCTTTCTCTTTGTCCTTCTCTTCGTCCAACCCAGACACGACAGAGAGTGCGGTCTCGGGTGCTGCGAACGACTCGTTGACGGGCTTCTGCATATCGCCCAACTGCTTGAGGTACAACGCCCTCTTGTGAGGCTTACACAGTGCTTTCCGAAGCTCCTCGCCTCCGAGAAGCACTTCCGTTCTACCTAGCTCCTGATCGTTCATTCCTTTAACGATTGCAGTCAGCACGATGTCGTCGGCTGCCTCGGGCTCTGGGTAGATGTCCCATGAGAAGGTCTGGTTAGTAGGCCAGATGGGGTTGTTACCTTTTTCTGTGGAGGTAATCCTGGGGAGGCTTGCCCCGGAGCGGACCCCGGTGGCCACGACCTCAACGAAGGACTCGACCTCTGCACCTGTGGGGTCACGCAACGCGAGAGCACCGGCTACAGTCACTTCCAGAACATCGAAGGGGACTGTGACCTCGCCGCTTTCTTGGTAAGGCCAGGAGAGCATCGCGGAGAGTTGAGGAACGGGAGGTGCTGCGTCTGCCCGTGGGGGGAGGGACGCTCTGATGGTGATGTTGAGTGTGCCGAGGTTGTTACGATGGTTTCTGAAGAGCGTGTCGTCAGAGATATTGCCAGGGCGGCCCGTGAGGGGGAGGGTGTACTGCTCCTTGCACACCAAGAGCTCGACCAGCTTTCTTGTGGGAAGCGGAAGCTCGCTGTACCCAAGGAACTGATCGGCACCGAGGCTCACCTTGTCGAACACCGTGAACCGCACTGCAGCAAGCTCACCTGTCTTGAGCACAGTGTCTTCCATGACCTGGTTCCAGGTGGGGTTCACAGAACCTTCCTTGGACGACTTTTGTTTGAACGTCACCAGACCGCCTTCAATCAACTCCACCAAGACATACGGCTCGCAGTTGCCGCCGCCGATGAGACCCTTTGCATGCGAGACAGTGATGTCTAGTACCTCAGGGCGGAGGATGTCATGTGTGTTTGGGGGGTCTTCGATCTCTTCTTCTTCCTTTTTCTTTCTACACCATGGGAAGCACCCCATACCCGGGACCTGGGGTGGTATTTAAAAGTGAAAGGGCGTGATCAAATGGAATGCACTCATAAAAGGGGTGTAGCCTTACTTACTTACTTACTTACTTTACTTACTTACTGAAGGATTCATGTCATCTAAGTACTCCACCATTGATGCGGGAAGGGCTATCGGTGTTGAATCTCGCTCATACACAGGTTTCTCGATGCAAGGTGGCTCCCATGAACCGTCAGGGTTCTTGTAAACTAATATTAGAATATCGTTATTTTGCACGGTGTGGAGAAGTCCCGAGAGCGACATTTCGTTTTCTAGCACAAAGTCTCCCCCGAACGTTAGCAGTCCTGTGTGTGTGTATGTGTGTGTCCTCTCTAGAGTTCATACGCAAATCCTCAATCCTCTTAGTTTCGATCCTTGCAATCTCTCCTTTAATCGTCTTAATCTGCGAGGGGGGAAAATTATTTTCTCGCGAACGTCTTTTCATACCAAATCGCTATGGTCGCAGTGTATGAACCATGTTTGGGTCTTTCGCTTCACTCTGACAAATTGCGACATCCCGCCCACCCTTCCTCTTTGTTTGGGATCCCTTTAAATCTTCGTTTCTTTTTTCTTTTCCCCCCAGCCTTTTTTCTTTTTTTTTTCCCCTTCCAGAGGACAATCAACAACGAGATTCGTAGACAAGATGCTGCATTGCTATATATGCCGTTAAAAAAAGAAATTCACTATGATAGGAACGAAGTGGTTAGCAACGGCCCACCCAAAGAAATAAAAGACATACAAACAAGGAGAACCCCCTAAATAGACAGCGTCGAGAACTAACTTACCTCCAATTGGGGCAAAACAAAACAAGAACAAAAAAGAAAAGTGTGAAAAAAAATAAAAAGCAGCAGTTAAGATGCATCAAAGATCATCGATATTGATACGCGTGGTGCCTTTCCCCGTCACAACGGGGCAGCTCTGCGAGGTTTGGGTCGGTAGGGGGCTCTGGCTGTCGCTCATGTGCGATGGCAAAGCAAGATCTCGTAAGGGGTTTTGTAACTCGTCAAGTGCGGCAGGAACGCGCCGTGTACTCTTCTTGCTCTCCTGAGGGATGGGTTCTGCGTCGCATGGAACGGCTTCGGACTCCAGGATGGTGCTGGGCACACGCCTGGAGCTCGTCAACTTCTCCGAAGCTGTTTTATCTTGCGGCAGCGCAGGGCTGACGATGGCATCCTTCTCAGCTGCTTTATTCGGAGGCGAGCCAAGTAAAGAACTCGATGAAGTGCTTGAGTGAGTGCCATTACCGTTTTCGACGTCACCCCCTTGTCGTGTCGAGTCAGGAACCACACGCTGGCTCGTAACAGGCTCCGTCGTGGCTGCACCGTCGATCACCACGTCTTCCAGCTCTGCGTGGCTCTTGTTCTCCTCCTTCTTGCCTGTCGCTCTTGAAGGTGCTTTTTCCATGTCTGCCAACAGCCTCTCGTCCTGCCAATCCCACGCGTCGACCTCAAGGTCCAAAAAGTTCTTTTTAATAAGCTCTTTTATAAGAGGCAGATCCTCCTTAGCAGGCGCAAAGGTGCCGGAACTGTTATCCATGATGAGCACGCCGTTCTTCACATGGAACTCGCCTGCGTACACAACCTCCTCTGCAGCGTTGGCATGCACGGCGTGCTTCGAGAGGTTGTCCCGAAGGACACTTCTTCCCGTGTGGCTGAAGTGCCACTGCCCATCGGGCAGAACCACGTATGTGAAAAAGATCATTTCCCCCTTCGACAGACCGTTGTTGATGAGGGCGAGGAGTTCCCTGCCTGAGTAAAGGAGGCCTTTGGTTGTCCTTTCGACTCCCATTGTTCTGTACAACGTGTTATGCTCTGCATGGATCGCGCTTCTGACTACCTTCGGTCCCGCCCCTGGGCCGTAGATCTGGCAAGCTGCTTTGTACGTTTTGGACCACTGCTGCCTTTTCCCCTTAAACACCTCGTCCACGTGATCTAGCTTCACGTTAAACACATTAAAGGCAGTGAATTTTGGGTAGCCGTCCAAAAAGGTCAACCATCCACCCATGAAATGGTTGTGGTATACTTTGTACGCGTGTCCGTCCTGGCCTTCAGGCACCCCTTCAAGGAGCCTTATCTTGCTCGCCTCCATGATGCTCGCGTTGGCTTCTTTCCTTTGGAACCGCGCGATGAGCCAGCACAGTCCAAGCAGCACCACTGTCACGGAAAGCCCGATGACAATACCCACCCATACCTCCATGTGACCTGTTTGAGTAGTATGGTTGTACGAGACGAGAGTGGTTACACAAGAAAAGAAGAGATAAGCATCTGAAGGGGCATGGAAAGGCGTTTCGCTTCGGTGGTGCTGCGACGGCGCTGCCACATAAACAGGTTGGCGATCTCAAGGTGTCGAGCTCGCCAGAGGAACAAGGTAGCAACAGAGTCGTGGCCATTCTCTTCTGCCAACTGGCTAAGGGATCTCCCTGAAGGACTTCGTATGCGGGGGTCTGCGCCGCAGATTAGAACCTGCTTCGCTACCTCCTCGATGCCGTCACTTGCTACTTTGAACAGAAATTCGGGATCGTTTGCACCCATCCACATCAGCTCTCGCGCCACACACGGCTTCCACAGCGCTGTTCGAAGAGCCTTGGAGCTAGTCTGCACACCCGCCGCCACCAACATCTTAATCATCTCCTCATTCCCCTTCAGAACAGCTATCTCCATCACCGTTTTCCCATCGTGTACCGCATTTACCCTCTCGTGAAACTCCTTATGGTCTATGCATTTCACCGCAACCTCTTCCAACTGCTGTCTAACCTCCTCTACTTCATTTTTTTCAATTGCCTCGAAAAAGCACTTTTTCATCCTTTCCCATATCTACCTATTAATAATATCGCGAGGGTAACACAGCTTCATGTTCATACTGTTAAGGGAGCGGAGGGGGATTAAAGATTTGACGAGTCGAGGTAAGGAGGGGAGCCCATCCCCTTGTTCCTTTTTCTTTTCCTTTTGCCTGTTGTGTAAAGATGCTCATCCCAAGACTGTGCTAAGTAATCGGCGTCGTACCAAGCATGAGCACATGATGTGTTGTGGAGGTGCTCTGCAGCCTCGACAAGCGCGGGGCGCAGGAGGTTGAATGAGACGTTCACATCGCAGCGACGCTTGCAGCCTTTCTGGTGGAGGGAAACGGGAATGTACCGAAGGTTGGACCTTCTGGCCATGAGGCGATAGTTTGTGTTGTAAGGGTACTCGCCCCACACCTCGACTAGGACTCCACTGTTCATGAACGCTGCCCACGTGAGGCCGTTGCCATGCGTGCCGATCATGAGATCAGTGTTCGCTGCTATTTCTATCTGTTGCTTTAGCGGAAGGTCTTCAAACATCACAATCCTTACCTCCCCCAAAGGTTGTACATACTCGCTGAGGTCCTTTAGGTTTGTTATGTGAAGGTTGGCCTTCCTTTCTACGATGGTGATACGGGGCTTGCCACATGTAGCAGGCTGCCAGTCAATACCCGAGGTCCGCAGCACTGATTCAACGGTCGCTCTCGAGCTTGTCGGCGTGATGTCAAACAACGGCACATGCCCCACAATCGCCTTCTTAAAGCACGTTCCACCCCAGTCCCGCAGCGACCTGACGTTTGATGGTTGCGAGGAGACGGCGGCCCACAGCCCCCATTGCACCGCATCCATGTACCTTGGGTTGTACGACTTCTTGTCGTTCCAGCTGCTGTGCGACCCAAACCTTTGAGGTGCAAAACCCGCCTTTAGAACAGCTATCTTCGGGTCTTCCGTTACCTTTTCCAGCGCTAAAATGGCCTTTACGCCCATGATACATGCCCACAAGTGATACCCATAGGTGTCCCAGCACAATACCACTACAAGTACACCGGAGTCCTCAGCAGGCGGAGGGCTGCGTGTCCCATCAAGTGGCACGGACTTTGTGTCGCCTTCGTTGCATATCAGAGCTCTGTGATGTCCTTCTGAGCCCATGACCTGTATTCGCACAGGGTGCTCATTGTCGACGGGTTTTATGTACGGGAGATGCTTGTGCTTATTCGAAGATTTGTCCCCTCGTTGTTTATCTACAGACACACACACGGGGCCAAAAGTCGTGCTGCATCTCTTCTCTGTGATAATCCTGGGCGGTGGTTTGCTTCCATTCGCACTGTAGCTTGCAATCAGCATCATCTCATAGTCGAAGATCTCTTGGATAGGAGGCTGCTTCTTTGTGCCCTGCAGGAATGTTGGGAGTCTAATGCTATGCACTTCAGCCGTGCCATTAACAGATTTTTGTTGCTCGATTGCTATTTTCACTTCTTGAACTGTTGTTCCCACATGATTGCGGTCATCTGCCTCTCTCGGTAATGGGGGGTTCTGCCCAGGGTGCCACGGCTGGTCTAAAGCCCCTTTGAGACCTGCTGCGAAGACGCCAAACCCTAGACATAGTATCACCTTTTCCCACAACAGCATCCTGTGTGTGTCGTGGTGCAACAAACCGCGTAGAATACAAACAAGTACAACTAACTGGTTACTTCTTGAAGGTGTCCAATTCCCATTCTGCGGAGGGGTCAACCCCCTCTCCCGGTCGCCTTCCTGTTCTGGCAATGAATTCTTCGCGTTCTCGCTGAAGCTTTGCCTCATGCACATGGAGGGCCTCTCGCTGTGCCTTGAGACGGGCTTCCTGTGCAAGAATCGCTTGCTCGTCAATGAGGGCGGTGCGGTGGGCCTCCTTAGTGGTGATGTGGCCAGGGGAGAAGCGGGTGTGGGTTTGGGGAACGTTTTCTTCTCTCTCTTGACTTGCGATACGTGCCAAGTCATCATCAGTGTACCTCGCAGAGGGCGGTGGTGGTTGGAAGGATGGTGTGGGTGATTGGAAGTAAGAAGACGGGCGGGGGTTGGTGTTTTGGTCTGGATTCGGACTCGACCGTGTTTCATACTCACGGCTAACCCTGCGGGGTTGCTGCCGGGCTTCATACTCACCAAAATCCGTCCTGTCTCTTTGGGATGAGGCTTTTCTGTATCCTCTTGGTGACTCATCCTCAAATGTCATTATCTCATTCTCATTGGGAAACACCCCTTGTCCCACGCGCTGCTTTGCGTAGAGCTGCGCCCACGGCTTCAACTGGCTTGCAAACCTCAACTCGTTCCATCTCTTCGTGCCCTCTGAATACACCACAAACCGCGACACATGGAACGATTCCTCACCCCCGTACGTGTGCCGCCCCATCTCCTTCCCGTTCTGCATCCACAGTTCCAGCTGGAACAGCCTCTCCGTCTCGGCCTTCAGCTCTTCGAGGTTTGGTTTTATAGGGAACGCAATCTCCATGTTGTGTTTGACACCAGCCATATCAGCGCACACGCACACAACGTACATCTTGCTGTAGTCCTGGTGACGCAATGGGAAAGGATACAAGAGCCCGTACAAGGTATAAAGCACTAACCTTAACCGGAAAAACTTATACAATACAAAGTGCGACTGATACTATGGCTTATCAAACACCTCTTTGTAATATCGCGTCAAAAGCAAATTCAGGAGCTGAGAGGCTTGCTGGTGAAGAGGGACAATGTCGGCAAGCGATATTCTTGGAAAGACAAAGAGGTAAGGTGAGACAGAAACGGAAAGTAGACGGGACTTGGACCCGTTAGAGGGCGAGTGGTACAGGATGGTGCTAAGGAAGTGCAGCATCCAGAGAAGGATCTGCTGGTACGCATGTGGGATGGAGGGCCGGAAGATGAAACCTAAGGGGTCTAAGGGGTCCAAGTTGTTCTTAATGACACATTGGGTTATACACCCCAACACACCACCAGGAATGGTACGCAGGTAGTACAGGAGATACTGGGCTACACAGCAAGCATCGTGCTCCTTAAGGCACCTCCCTTCATCGAGAAGAACTCTCCACTGCGTGGTGGGCCGGACCGACCCTGACAACCCGAGCACATCCTTTGTGTTTAGCCCGCCTTTGTTTATGATTTCTCTCTTGAGCCTGACCAAGATGCTTGGCACGAAGTAGTCACCGTCCTGTGTGAGTCCTATTTCGCTCAATGGCCGCCCTACCACACTCACCTCTCTAGGGATCGAGATTGATAGGAACTGCCTGAACCCAAACTCAGACTCCAGCACGACCAGCTCCCGAACGCCGTTCCGCAAATGATGGTACGACGTGCTGATGAGAGATATCGGTATAGGGTGTATCTCTTTCTTTGACACGCTCCCAGAAGAACTGCACAGCACATGGAAGTCATACCCTGACGGCTGCTCTATCCCATACAGCTCCCGCGAGTGCATCCAGTACCGGTACGTCCTGCTCCCAGGATTCTTCAGTTTCACATCCTTGTAGACCCTGATCTCCGACCTCCCATCAAGGATCAAATCTTCCGTGAAATGGTGACAAGGGGTGATCACAGGGCCGTACACGTCTCTTTTCCGTTCTTTTTGGAGGCTCTTGTTCGACAGTATAAATCCAACAAGATGGCCACGTAAGGTTTCTATTGCAGAGGAGTCCTTCTGGAAATGACGTTTGTTCTTCTTCCAGTTTTCCATAGCTGCGTGTAGTTCAGAGGTGTAAATTGAGAGGGCGTGCTGCTGGTGGGCCTCTGCAGTCGCTGCAGGGACTGAGAAAATAAAGGCAGAAAGTCGCTGAAGGTCTGTCTTAAGTATCTCTTTGCACGCATAGCATCGCAGGAAGAGGTCGATGGCGGAGTCGTGTGTGATGCAGATGGAGTCCTTGAGGCGGGTTTTTTGGAGACCACGTTTCTCGCGTACTTGCTTCTCCGGCATGCTGTCCTGGTTCCTCAGCCTGTTGGCGTGTTCCGGCTGCAACGATGCGGGTGGTTGCAGCACGAACGCCTCCTTCAACTCTTCAACACTCATCCCTAGGTCCTTCTCCGTAACCTTTCCTAGCAGCGTTGGTTCTGACGGCATCCGCGTCGGCCCCACAAACGAGCTCAACAGAAACTCATCATCAGCAACCTTCAAGCTCGTCTTCGCTATCCCCTTCGGCACCCACTCAGGCAGCTTGTCATCCACATCGACATTCAGAATGTCGACGTGGGGCACGTCGTCACCATCAGTCCACATCCTGCTGTGCTGTTCGGAGGCGGGATGTGAGAAGAAAATGTGGGGAAAAAAGGGGGAGTACTTGACTATGCCACCTCAGCTTGTGCGTGGATCATGTTGTCCTGCACATCTTGCTTGGACACAATGGCAGTATCACTTGCAGGGGACACAGGGTCGTAGTCTGCTGCCTCGTTCTCGTCTTCTTCCACGTCACCAGGGCCAGCAGGGCTGACATTCTCAAACCCTTCGTTCTGGTAAGTATCTTCAATTTCCGGCTCCTGTGTTGGATCTGGGACAGTGCCGTTTGGCACGCCTTGTACCTCCTGGATGCCCGCCTGCGCCCCTTCACCGGGTTCTTCGGAAGCAGGTGCGTTGCTCGAAGCAAGCACTTCTGCTTCTTTCCCAGCTTGAATGGTTTGAAGGACCTCGTGCTGCTGTAAAGCCTCATCCGGTCCCTCTTTTTCGATCGTTGCGTCCTCCATTCCTACTGTTTCTTCCTCCTCGATCTTTGTTAGTACTTCTTTCTGTTCTTCCTGTGTCTCGTTCTGTAGAACTCGACTTCCTAACTCGTCAGTGCTTCCTGCCGTCTGGCTAACTCGGTCTTGTTCCTGTGCGGGTAGGGTCTCTGGGTCTGATACGTGCTCATCTTGTTTACTGAGCTCATCTTCGGCTGCTTCCGGCTTCACTCTCGATGTCTCCCTTGAATCTAGCCACTGTGTGCACCTTGTATCGTACTCTGGCAAAAGCTTGTTGAAAGTCCTGTCGAACCTCTCTATTCCTATCCATTCGGCAACGGCAGCTGCCGGTACTACCTTCTTCACAGCGCGCTGCAGTCGCAAAGCATTGTGGATGCGCAACTTCTCTTCTTCGGTGAGTTTGGGACACCCTTCTGGAAGCAAGCACCAGACGTTGATTGCACACAAGAAAGAAGACCAGGGTACTGATGGCGATGTGCCGAACTGCTCTTCCCACAGCTCCGCAAAGGCAGGGTTGTCGGCAAAGCAGACGCTTGTAGGGATAGCAGTTTTCGTAAGTTCCACGATAGCTTGTTTAATATATGGGGACTGGCAGCCCTCGATCTTTTCTTCGAAAACGCCGTTCTTGTACAGCAACACTGTAGGGCGTGAGCGGTTCTCTTGTTGCAAAAGGAAGGGTTGCCAGAATTCAGGCTGGGCATGAAACGTGCCCCTGAAGTTGGGCCGTGCCTCGTCACCCATGCTCTTCATGACCTGCGTGCCGTTGACCGCTAGGAATTGCATGGTGGCGTTAAGCTTCTCCCCGCAATACAGAATATCCAGAAACATGTTTTGCAGCACAGCGCAGGGGCCCCACGCGTCCGCATATATATCCACGACAGTCACGGCAGGCACGTCGCCTCCCTGCAGCGAGAGGTGTTTTATCAGGTCGTTCTTTGCCGTCACTTGGAAGACAGCCTCCTGTTGTGGCGGCATTGTTGCCTGTCGAAGTGGGTTGCACAAGGGATGGTAAACAACTAACTTACGTAGAAAAAGTGTAAATGGAAGTGGGATGAAAACAACTAACTTTTATACGCGCACACACAAAAAAAAAAAAAAAAAAAAAAAAAAAAAAAAAAAAAAAAAAAAAAAAAAAAAAAGACAAGGATCATAACTTTACTAAAAATAAGGCACTTGTATTGACAAACAGAACTGATCAAAGACTATCGCCTTGCAGGCAGGGGAGTCGCTTGAACAAAGGGGGTTCTGGGGTGTTTAGAACTGCAAAGTTACGTGTGGGAACTACGTCGTACCTGTAGAATTTCTTCGGTGGAGGGAGGCTGAGCATGGGTTCTCTTGGAGACAAAGCACGCATGTGGGCAGGCTGGTACTGCGTGTGTGACCGCATGGGGAGGTCAAAGATAGTAAGTACCTTGGAGCGGGACTCCAGGGGCGGGAGGGGGCGAACGGCTTTTTTCGCTCGTTTCTTTTGATCGGCTGGTTTGGATGGGAGCAGGAACACGTCCCCCCCCGACACGGAAGTCTGGCCGCTTCCATTGTACCCCCATACATGCAGCTGCTTGTTCTCGTCGACAGCCAAAGAGTGCATCCCACCTGCTGCGATGTGTACAATTTTGGAATGAAACACAGGCGGTGCGATCCGCCCATTCCCCTTGTGACCCCATCCGACTACTGACCCGTCATCAAAAAGAGCGAGGGAATGCCGCCCACCTGCCGCGACCTTCACAGGCCTGCCTGGGTAGGTGTCTGTATGTGGGGGGTTCGCCTGGCCACAGTCATTTTTGCCCCAGCCATATATCTCACCGTTTGTAAGGATAGCCAGGGCGTGCCCGCCGCCTGCTGCAATGTAGGTAACCCGTGCGGCCATGGGTATATCGGGCTGTGTGATGGTTCCCCAGCACAGCACAACACCATTGTCGAGAAGGGCCATCGAGTGTTGCGAGCCTGCCGCGACTTGCACAGCACGACGCCGCAGGCACGGCAGGTCGCTGTCTTTCTTGGAGCAACCCCATCCTATGACCCCGCCTTTTCGAAGCAGAGCTAAGGTGTGGGAACCTCCGCACGACACACTCCGCACCTTATCACACTGTGGGATGTCGAGACGTGCGTCGTGTTTCCCCCACCCCACCACGCTGCCGTCTTCGAGCACTGCCATAGAGTGCATCTCACCTGCTGACACACACACAGCACGTTTTCCTCCAAAGATCCCGTTCTCGGGGACGGCTCTTCCCCCGCCGTTGGCACCCCACCCCAGCACAGTCCCATTATCACGTATAGCTACATTGTGGTAGGCCCCGGCAGCGGCCATTGGTCCTGGGGGAACGATGGATATTGGGGGAATACGGTAATAGTAATTTAATAAAAAAGGGGGAGGGGGACGGGTTATAGTTTACTTCAAAATCTCTTCAAAATAAAAGATGTCTTTGAAGGGAACCTGCAGTATGTGACAGGATCGCCTAAAATAAAATTAAAAAAAGGAAGAAAAAAAAAACATGTGTGTTTTCGTGTAATCAAAAAGGGAGACTGTGACAGAGAACTCATGCAAGAACCTTGCACATGGTCTTGCACTCCCTCCTGGCGATCAGCTTCTTCGCCTTCCCGTTGCACCTAGAGGGAGACCTAGACCTCGACCTGGACCTGGACCTGCCACCGTTCTTCTGGAAGAGTTTCAAGCCACCCCTCCTCCCTACCAGGTCACCGGATGCCTCGAACATGCCACCCATGCCAGACATTAGGGATGCCATTCTTTTTTTTCTTTTTTTTCTTTGTAAAGGTTTTTGTTTTTTGTGTAACACAACCTGAAAGAATGTGACGAACATCGACTGGAGAAAAAAAAGGGGGGGAAAAGACATCATTTTCTATAAAATGAGTTTCATAAGGTTCTTACGTTTTTTCTTTTTTTCCCTCACACTCTTATGCCAGCCAACGAGTAATTAAACATATTTAAAAATACATCCAAAGCAAACACAAATCAAAAACAAAAAACAAGCACACCACGCAGCACAACCGCCTTCTTTTTCTTCTTCGAGTGCAAACCCCCTCCCGGAAGCAACTAAGAGGTTTACCGGATCCCTCATAGCATAGACTTGTCAAAGATCTGCCAACCCAACCTTGCTTGGATACAAGAAAAGCCGCCCAACCACGAAAAATAAAATCCTTCTCTCTCTCCCTTTAGTCAAAGACACCCGGGTTTCGAGGCCTGGGGTAAGTTGCACCATCGCACACAGCCCGGCCTTTTTGAATTCCTGTATTTTTTTTTTCCCTCCCTTTTTCCTCTCCCCTTTTATGTTCCCCCCAATACCTGTCCTCTCAAAAGAGCGTCCCTTATAAGACCCCCAAACATTAGTATTGAAACCAAAGGAGGCACGCATGGACTGAGGGTGCGCCTTGAACTTCTTCCCGCCTGTAGAGTCGAACGTTCTCCTCCTTTCAACATCGTCAAAATCGTTCTTCAGGTTGTCCTTTGTGATGAAGTCAATGTACCCAGGGAAGGGCTTCTCCCAGAAGCCAGCGTCTTTAATACTGCTAGTAGGCGCGTTGAAGAGGTTGCGCTGCAAGTGGTACATGTCGAAGCCGTAGTCGATGAGAGACTGCACGTAGGCGGGGAACTTCTTCAGGGCGTCAGCGTCAGCGGCAGCCCTCTCGAAGTAGCCAGGGGAGTATTCGAACACAACGTTCTCAACGTTCCCTCCTTTCAGGAGGTTGGCCGCGCCCTGGAACACCTGCGGTTCAAACCCTTCGACGTCCACCTTCATCACGCACACGTTCTCGTTGGGAGACACCACATCGTCCACCTTCTCGATGTCAACAGGGATTGCCTTGCCTTCTGCTGCTTTAGGGCGGCCTCCTGTCCCTGCAACGCCTGCCATCCCCCAGATCCCCCTTGTCGGGACGCTCATGTACCCCACGCCGCCGGACGAGTTCGACACAATTTTCGAGCGCAGCTCGATGAGGTGCTCGAAGCCGTTCATACCGATCGCTGTCTCGAAGTACGTCCTGAAAAGCGGGACGGGCTCCCACGCCACTACACGGCAGCCGTGTGCTGCCGCAAGCAAACTGTACCACCCGAAGTTCCCACCCACGTCGACCACAAGCCCAGGCCTCTTGGGATCGCGCTGGCAACACTCGCCAAGCAGATTCTGCCACACCCGTGTGATGCCCAGCTCGACAACCCTCCTCTCCGACAGCTGAGCACTCACATCAGTGTCCAACTTGGGGTCCGTGAACGCGGTGTAAAAGGAAGGTTTCGTCCATGATTTAGCAACCCTCATGGTAATCTCAGACTCCTGACTAGGCAGTGACGACATGTCTGCGATGGTGCGGAAAGTGTTCATGACGTCTGTTTGTTTCTTACTCTTCTCCTTTTCCTTCTCCTTCTGCTGTGGCAGCGACGACGACAGTTGCTGCAGCTGCAGCTTCATCTGCGATTGGACAGCCTGCGATATCTCTTGCGATATCTGTGGCTTTTCCCTTGGCTGGCTCACCTGCTGGCTATTGAAGATCACCACGCAAGAAACAAATAGCATCATGGCCCGGAGCTCCCATGGGTTTGCCATCTTTCACCTATGGGGTGTGCGAAGAATGGCAAAAAAAAAGAATAATATAATCAAGTACTTACTTAAATAGTGTGTATGTGTGTGTGGTATGTATCGCAGCTCATGCAAGAACCTTGCACATGGTCTTGCACTCCCTCCTGGCGATCAGCTTCTTCGCCTTCCCGTTGCACCTAGAGGGAGACCTAGACCTCGACCTGGACCTGGACCTGCCACCGTTCTTCTGGAAGAGTTTCAAGCCACCCCTCCTCCCTACCAGGTCACCGGATGCCTCGAACATGCCACCCATGCCAGACATTAAGGATGCCATTGTTGTGTTGAAAAGTTTTGTGTAGTCTGTAGTCATGTCGTGTATCGATGCGAATATTATGAATAAAAAAGTTTGTGAATTGTGTGTACATTTTCTTTTCTTTTTTTTTGTTTACGCAAGAACCTTGCACATGGTCTTGCACTCCCTCCTGGCAATCAGCTTCTTCGCCTTCCCGTTGCACCTAGAGGGAGACCTGGACCTGGACCTGGACCTGGATCTTCCCCTTCCCCTGCGCCTCCTCCTCTCAAGGAGGTCACCCGAAGTTTCGAACATGCCACCCATAGCGTTCAGGCCACCCATCATGAATGAAGGCATAGTGTAGTACGTATCCTGGAGGTAGATATCTCGAGTGAAACGAAATACAAAAAGCTATCATAGCTGGGAAGGGTTAGAAGAGCCTCGAGAAAGGGATCCCCGCGACGTGTCTGGGGACTTGCTGCCAGAGGGCTTTGTAGGCCTTTTGGCTGTCGGGTGGCTGTCGTCGCTGTTCATGTCCTCGTAAGAGTCCAAAACAGAGCCGGCGACATGGTTGCCATCAGGTTGGTCCTCGTGGCTGCTGTTGCCTATGGGCAGCTCTTGTTCTGTATCACATACTTCCGCATGTACGGTCTGCACCTTGTCACCCACATCATCGGCTGCCTCAGCTTCTTCAACGAGTGGCTTGTTGGTCCCCTCTATCACTGAGTCTTTCCTATGTTCGAAGGAAGCGGTATTTAAAATGTCGTCCTTTTGCATCACCTCGTGTGGGGCGTTTGTGATGCTTTCACTATCCTTCTTATGTAAGTCAAGTGGGTCCAGTGCACCGACCAGTGGTATGGAGGCCTTATTGGGCGATGTGGAGGGTGTGGGTAGAACTGCCGGGCTTGGGCTCTTCCTGTTGTGCATCACAGCCACAGTGGGGTTCAGGAGCGTACTTTCTGAAGGGCTCCTGGCGCCTTTTCTGTGTTTTGTGATCGCCACACGTGTGTTGATGTTGGCTGACCGCACCATCTCCTTTAGTACCTCGTTCGCCACCTTCATCTCCTCCAGTTCTTTCTTCAACGCTGGCGGGCTGCTTTGCTTTGCAAGCACCTTGAGAGCTGTGTTTTCTTCCCTAAGCTTTTTAAGCTCTAGTACGCGCTCATGCTCTTGCTGAGATGTGATCTTGACCTTCTGTTTCTTCATGAACTCCCTCTTCAGCTTCGTTCTGTCGTCCTCGAGAAACACTATCTTCTCTGTCAAAAGTTTCACTTGCTCCTTCAAGATCTTCTGTTGTTTCACGGCCCGCAGCCCGTGGTCAGCTTGTTGCACCATTTGGTTCGTTATTTGCTGCGAAGCAGCTAACTTCGCTTTCAGTTTGTCGTTTTCGGACTTGGTCCTGTCCGTGATTTCTTTGTAGTCAGTTAATATAGCGCCTTGGTCCTTGTACCTTGCGGCAAGTGCCTCGTAGCGCGTCTTCTCTACAGCTAAGTGAGAAGAAACTACATCTTTTTGGGCATGCCTGGTGCCCTCTTCTTGGTCTAACCGTATTTTCAGCTTCTGGTACTGTGCAGTGAGGGTTGTCAGCTGGGCACACATCTCATCGGCCTGAGCCTTCGCCTCGGCCATCTCTTGCAGCTCTGTTGTCCTTTCTTCGAGCTCCATCGACTTCTCCTTCAGCGCTGCTGATACCTCGTCAGCCTTCCGTTCCGATTGTTGGTATCTCTCGCGCACTTCCCCCAGCTCCATGGAAGCATACTCCAGGCTATCCTGCGTCGTCTTCAGCTTAGTCGTAAGCCCTTCTATCTCCGACTTCAATGCTATCGCCTCTGTGTCAATTGCTGAGGATTGCCTCCTGGCCAACTTCTCAGACTTCTTCGTCTCTTCCAATTCACCCTCCGCGTGCATCAACTCGTCCTCCGCCTGGGTCTTCTCCAAGATGGCCTTTGCTTCCCTTTCCCTGTATGAATCGATGTCTGCCCTCAGTAGTTCCACTTCGTCTTCCAGCAAGGACGTCCTTTCGTGTGCCCTTTTCAGCCTTTGTACCTCCTCCCGCAGTGCCTCCGTCTCCGGAAGCAGGTCCGTCACCTCCTGGTGACTCGACAGCTCTAACACCCGGTCGTCTGCGATCCTAAGCTCTTCTCGCAATTCCATCAGATCCATGTTACTATACTCTCTCTGTAAAGAGTCTGTAATTATCATTTTGTGTAAATGCTGTGTGCATTCAACGCGGAATATGTCCGAGCGGTGTATAACTTCTATCTAGTTCTGCTAAAGTTTACTTCTTAAGAGCAGGCCTAGGGGCGGGGGAGGGCCGGGAGCGTCTGCGTTCCGGTGACGCAGCGTTGTTAGCTGTCGTGATCTGCTCTTTGAGAGAGTTGAGGCCTTTGCTGATGAAGCTTTTGGTGCGTTTCCGTTTTGGTGGGGACGTGGTTTGGGGTTTATGTGGAGTGCTTGGGTCCGGCTGCCGGTTAGCTTCTGGTTGGCGGGATTTCGTGATGTCGATGGCGGCATCTTTTGCCTGCGCACCGAGGTTTTTAGCGGCAGTTGCAGCAGCCTTCGTCTTCTGCTCTGCCTCTGCGGCAGTTTGTTTGATGAGGTTGCCTGCCTCCCTAGCAAGGACCTGCACGCCTGAGGTGGAGAATATATCGACGCCTTCTATGTTTCTGTACTCGTTACGTACCTCAGTGTGTTCGTCAATGAGGGCCTTGAAGGAGTCATGTGTGTAGTAAGGCCGTTTCGACGACCCGTCATTCACGTCCATATCGTAGCAGAAACACATGAGGAAGGAGTCCATCGTGGAGTTAGTTATCTGTGCGTAGAGGGTCGCAATGAAGAAACCGTTCGCCAAGCTGATCACCATCACTGTGACAGGGTTCACCACATTGCTCCCCAGGTCTGTGTAGAACAGGAAAAGCGTTGCGGTCAGCAGGGTCAGGGATAGGATCCCCAATCGCCCGAACAACGCAACCGTCTCGCTCACTTCTGCTACAATGCGTATCTTCAGGCGTTGATCTGCATACAGCGACTCTGCGCGTTTTGCAGCATTCAGGAAATCCGTCCCTTCAATGCTCTGAATGACGAAGGCGTCCCTCCTGACGAGCTTCAAAAATTTATCAAACAACAGCAGAACGTGCTGTATAAGGCAAGTAAAGTACGAGATGAACTTGTTAATTTCGTTGATCTTATTCAGCACAGCCCGCATCCGCAGCTGTATCTTGTCAAGCAGCCCGCGTATCGACTCGAAGGCGGTCAGCACCGCAGCCCCTATACAATAAGACCCAACATGGAATCGTACCGACGTTAAGGTCACAGGGATGCCTGTCTTTGGAGGCTCCTTGGGCTCCCCCTTGGCACTGAAGTACCACATGACGCTCATGAAGCACGTGATGTTGTAGCCGAAAATATTCAGAAAGCCCATTGTCAGCGTGAACACGATGATGCATAGCACCTGCAGGGTGCCCCTTAGTACGTGCAGCTCCATGGTCGCAGGCTTGATGTGATACGGCTCCGCGTTTCTTGCTATATTCGTGTAGAGGCCGTTGTCGTTACCAGAGACGAGGTAGATGCTACCCACGAAGAGAGTCACCACGAACGACGTTGCCGCCAAAGCGAGCTGTGACACCCACATGGCAGGCGCAACGAAAGCAATGCCAGGGGACTCCTTCAGCACCTTGTTCGCCTCATTCATCATCTGCGAAGCGATTCTCACCTTCTTTCTCAACCGCAGGCAGAGAAGGCCGTTCACAATTCCCACTATAAGCACCAGCCACGCCATAGTTCTCATCTGCCCTGCGTACTCGTGTTGCGCTGTTTCCTTGTGTGCTATTTCGTCTGCCTCGTGAAGAGTGATGATGCCTGTCGCGGTGGCTGTCGTCAGCAGCACTGCAACACTGCCCCACGCTACATAAAACGGTGACTTCATCATGAGGAAAAGATATACTTCGCCATAAAGGAACGTGGCGAGCGCACCAATGAGCAGCACCATCCGACCAGAGTACAGATCTGAGGTGAAGCGAAACCACCAGTCATCCACGAAGGGGGAGTCATGCATCACCTGATTGGCAAGTTCTACCACTGCCTCGTCAACATCGCTGTTGTTCCTCCACACGTTCGGCATGCACAGGTGGTGCAGCACGATGGAAGGGTACATCACACGGAAGGCCCTCACACAACCTACGTTGCTGTCTGCGTTGCAGTAATTTCTGTTCCTGCACAAATAATTGTTGTAGCAATTGCTGCCTTTAGAGATCTCGGCATCCCACATGTACTGCTTCACAGCGTTCTCCGTCCGGTCGACCCTGTTCCACCTCGCACCAGGAACGAAGGTGGGGCACTCCGTGACACAGATTGCGTACTTTTTCACATTTTCAATCCCTTCGCCAAGCTCCTTGGGGTCGATAGGGTACCAGAGATACTTCCGGGACTTCATACTGCTGCCTAACAGGAGAGCCTCTGGGGGAGCTATCGTTGGGTCTGTACCGCACATATTGCCTAGGAAGTCGGTGTCACCTGTGCCGAGGACTGCGAGGTCGCCTTCGAGGATGCCAAAGATGAGGCAGAAGACAACAAAGGTCCAGAAGAGGCAGAGGATGTTCCATGCTCTGGAGTCAGTAGACGAGCGGCGTTTGGGATTCAAGCAACCACCTTTAGGAACACGAAGCCAGGGCTTAACAAATGCACCCTTGGTACACGTAGAGGTAACATCTAGACCGAACCTGTCGTGGTCAGGACGGCCGCCATGCCAAGGCTGAGGGCTCGCTACCCACTCAGGGGGACCTACAGTGAGCAACACGTGGTCTCCTGCCTCAAGCTTCTTATGCGTCAACATCGACGGCGGTGCCATCATCTCTTTTGGGATCTCCAACTTCTCGTCGCTCTCCTTTTCTTCTTTATCGTCAGGATCGTTTGGATCCTTTTCCTTGCCCTCTTCATTTCTCTCTTCATTCTCGTCCTCTCCCTCATCGCTCATCAGCGCCATTTCCTCCTCTTGCATTACTGCCCTCCTTCTCCGTCGCTTTGGCGGGTCCATGTTTTTGGCACATTACCGTTTTCCCCCTTTATTAAGTTTACAAATGTGGCCTTTTAAAATACGAACTTATACAGGATCGTGTTACTGACCACAATGAAACCGAACAAAAAGAAGCATGCGCGTGCTACTCCGATGCACACAGCAGCTCAAACCTTGATGCAGACAAGCTAGATGCCACGCTGTACGGATAATACTCCGCCCCAAGAGGCTCTTGGTAGGCAGGGAGAACCGTCTCGTACTCGGGGCACGGGTGATTGTGGGTTGGGCTCAGGGGCGCAGCAGTCTCTTCTGAGAGGGCTGTGAGTTGCAACATCATATCGAGCATGCGGGGTCGTTTCGCGGGGTCGAGATTCCAAGCGGGTGAAATGACCGAGTTCCATATTTTCTCTGACAAAGGGTCCTCAGCAGCTACAGGATAGGGTGGTGCTGGGGTCTTGCCTTGGAGGAGCTCCTCTTTCACAACGTCAGCGAATGGCCGTGAGCTATTCATAAGGAAGGAGAATGGCGTGCCTCCTTCCATGACTTCCCACAACAGCATCCCAAATGACCATACATCGTGTGCAGGTGATGCATGATACGGTGAAAGAAGTGCCTCAGGAGGCGCCCACGGGATGCAAATCACAGGCCCCCCTGCACCCTCTGTTGTCAGCGATCCGACATCGCCCAGCTTATAAGTTCCGTTCTGCGCCAGCAGCACATTTCTCGCCGCAACATCGAGGTGCACCATGCGTGGCGTCCTGCTATGGATGTATGCCAGCGCAGGTGCTATTGCCAGTCCTACATCCAAAGCGACCTTCCCTCGCTCAGACGGGCGTAAGTTGTCGTTGCGTATGAACGACGTAAGCGTCCCTCCTGGGCAAAACTCCGTGACCATCCATATGGTGTCGTGCTCCCTTTTTACCCATCCGTAGAAGTTCACAACAGCATTGTGCCGCAGCCGATGCAGCTGCAGCGTCTCCTTGATAAAGGCTCTCAGTCTCCTCAGCTTCGTGATTTTGGGTTCATTACAAACGGTGTGCAGCTCTTTCACGGCAACGCTCTCACGTGTCAAGGTGTACATTGCCTTATAAACACTCCCGAAGCTGCCCCTGCCGATATGGGTGAGGTTCTCCAGCCGCGAAGGGTGGATTTGGAGGTCGCGGGGTAGTTCGTTCTCAAGTACTCGCACTTCGTCAGAAAGGCGTGTCACTAGCAGCACTTTGCGTGTCTCAGCCTCATTCTGCACGATGAGATTGCGTGCAATCTGCTCGATCTCGAGCACGGCAGCACCGCTAGAGCCGCTTATTGTTTCGTGTGCTATATGCATCGCGGCAGGCTTGGACAACTCAAGCACCTCGTTAACGTCGTTCATATCTGCCCTGAGGTACAGCATGCGTGCCAAGGACCCCGCAGCCCCACCGTGCACAGGCGGTGGAGTGTGAGCAACTCTCAGGTACAAAAGCAGCAGGCTGAGCAATGATTGGATGCACCTATCCTCTATCGCACTGAAGGACAGTAGGTGGTGGTGCAGCCCAGCCCGCTTCCAAATCACAACTAAATCACTTGTGCTGCTCACAGTAGAGTACTGCATCAGCATGAACGCCATAACGTTAGATGCGAGGACCAAATGCCGTGTGCTAGCTTTGTTCATGATCTCGCCTAGACATGTGTAAGGGGTGTTCGACAGGAAGATCCTATGTATTCGCTCGGCGTGGCCGTGGTAGCCAAGCAACGTCAAGATCTCTAAACAGTGAGTCGCCGAACGCAGCCACAGGTGCTCGTGACTTCGCTGCATGGAGCTGAGAAGGCTGTGCAGAGCTGCGATGCTTGAAAGTGTGGAGAGGGCGAGGGCACCCAACTTGTATTTAGCTAAGCAGCCCATGACCCTGAGGATCTCGCTGTAGTGGGCTGGGTCAGAAGCGTTGAAGACATCATACAGAGCGACGGCGCCCTCATTCCTTATGAACTCCTCGATGAACTGGAGCCCGTTGTCCCCACTTATCTTTGAGCACAGCGTGTACATGACAACGTTGATGCTGCGCAGCAGATCTTCTTCCCTGCTTTGCTTCAGCCGAAGCTCTTTTAGTGCCGCCTTTGCAGCAAGCTCGTCCCTGCATCTTTCCAGCACAGCCACACCTTCTTTGCCTGTCTCGAACGCACTCTGCATTTCATCAAACCAACCTACACCTAGACAGAATGGAAAAAAAAAAAAATCAAGGAAATGTATGATATCAAAATGCAAAAAAAAAAAAAAAAAAAAAAAAAATCTTTTTCCCACAGTTATTGTTTATTCGACTTTTTGGTGTCGGAGTGGAAGGAGAAGTGGTCGTTGTCAGCACGCGGCACATCCTGAGCCTCTTTGAGGACCATGATGTTAGACACCATACGGATGCACACATATGGCGGGCTGCCTTCCGATACCACTTCAGAGAAGACCGTCACATGCCTTGAGTTTCGTGAGTAGTGTTGAATGAGACTCCTGATGAAAGCTTTGCCATGAAGCGAGACCTCTTTAGCGTGGGCACACTGCAGAGAGCGTGTGATGGTGGCAGGACGTGTCTGGTATTTCTTTTCCGTTTTCATGTAAAGGGAGGCGGACAAAGAAGCATGAGCTTCTAAAACTGACCCCCATGACCCTATTTTAACTGCTTGCTGTGTCGAATCGTTGAAGGGCATCACCCAACTGAAAATCTCGCCGTTGGTGTCGTGGTTTGGCCCTTCCCACACTTCGGTGTCTCCTTCCCACTTCACCTTTGTGTATCTCCCTTCTTGTGAATACACAATGACCGATGGGGGCACGTGAGACATCGTATCGCCTTTCACACTGTGGCCAGGACCCATTTGATCTAGTAAACCTCTCTTCTGCCCCCGTGCTACAACCCGTCTTAGATTTTTTAGCATTTTCTCTCACTGCATTTGGGTTCCTGAAAGAATGGTGGTTGCGGCTTCCGGAAGAAAGAAGAAGAAGAAAAAAAAAACATGAAGATGGTTCAAGAAAGACAAGAAAAGGAACTGATTTCCCCATCGGGGAAAGAAAAAAAAAAGAAGGAAAAAAAAAAAAGAAAGGGATGAACTAGCTAGAGCGTCTTACTCTGGCAATAATAAAAAAAAGGAATAGAAAGAGAACGTCACTCTTTGTGTGCGCCTCTATCTGTTAATGCACTTTTAAAAAAAAAATAAAGGGGGAACCTAAGTCTCATATCTATAAATACCGTCAAGCTAAGTCCGGAGGAGTATCTTAAAAGGGCTTGGAATTTTCCTCCTCAAAAAGTTGAGGTGACAGGAAAAAAAAGAGCTTTTAGTTGCTTCATAACCCGCTGGAGTATGAGCAACTTCTTATCGGCTCCCCATCCAAAAAAAAAAAAAAAAAAAAAAAAGTTTCGAAATTCATTTAATACCCATACTACTTTTTTTTTTTTTTTTTTTTTTCCCATTCTAATTTTTCTTTTTCTTCCATTGGGTTTTATTTTTTGTAAATCAATAGTTATTATTATTATTATTATTATTTTATTTTTTTTTTTTTTTGCTTTCGTGTTCCCCTTTTTTTTCCCCTTCTGGTTATTATTACATTTACAGGGTAATAAGTGAATTTCAGCTTTTTTTTTTTTTTTTTTTGGATACTAAGTGACCCCAAAGAAAAAGGAGACTTGTTGGTAAGCGCACACCCCTTCGTCGCCTACTTGGTGCTAATTGTTGGGAGAAAAAAAAAAGGGGGGGGAAGAAGAAATGGTGGACGGAACAGAACGACACTGTTGTGCGCACATGACATGGAAATGCCAAGGCGTCTCCTTCAGTTTCTCAATATTTAAAAAAAAAAAAAAAAAAAGACTTTAAGTTTCTGAAATACTCAAAGTCCGCCCTGGTTTTTAAATGCTCAAACTAGACAAGCAGCCAGCAAAATCTCCCAAAACCGCCACCCAAGTGTGTCCTCATGGGTTTCGCGTGTCTCAGAGAACACCGCATAAGCAACGATCTTTTTCACTGGGTGTAGGCATTTTAAAAGAGCTGCAGGACTGTGTGTGGGGGGAGAAGGTTGTTGAAGCCAGGTAGGGCATTTTCCTTGACCATTTTATGTAGCTGTTTGTCAGCCGCTACATACTCAGCAGCGGTGTAAACATAAGAGATTCAGCAGAAGGCCGATTCTCAGAAAGCTCCTGGTGTGAATAATGAACCAAAAAAAGAGAAGAAGGAAAAATACCTGCAGGCATGCAGCGACAAAGTTAGCTGCATGATTGGAGTGGAGCTCGGGGACAACAGGTCGGAAGGTCACATCGTTGGCGATCGCCTTCAGCAGCTGCGTATTGCTTTGTATTTCACCCTGGTAGGGAGACTCTGATGACAGCAGCCGCATGGCCAAGATACCGACGCCTAAGGTGTTTAGCCAACAACAGCGTAAAGACACATACTCCATATATCGCTAGCCTTCTCAGCCGCGCCTCTACATGCTTCTGGTGCCATATACATGGGTGTGCCTTGTATGTTTGGTTTTTCTAAGAGTTTTGCGAGGTTTA
This sequence comes from Diplonema japonicum, assembly GCA_964019335.1. Lineage (NCBI taxonomy): Eukaryota > Euglenozoa > Diplonemea > Diplonemida > Diplonemidae > Diplonema > Diplonema japonicum. The sequence continues at coordinate 91,866 of OZ025676.1, forward strand.
GAGAGGCACCGAAATCGCTTAGCTTGCACTGCCCGTCTGGTAACAGGAGCACGTTGTGGGGTTTGATGTCCCTGTGGATGATGTGCTGTTCGTGTAGGTAGTTCAGCCCGCGTACAATGTCCTTCAGGTACCTGCTCGCCGACGACAGGCTGAGGACGCCAAACTGGTCCAGAATGCTCGCCAGCGACCCGCCACTCATGTATTCCATGGCGATACACAGGTACGACCCTGTCACCACGCTGCTGTAGTACGACACGATGTTGTCGTGCCTGAAGATTGATAGGAGGCCCACCTCGGAGACCATCTCTCCAACGTCATTTTGAGCGTCGTATGCCTTGACCTTCTTCACCCGTATCCGCTGTAAATTCAACCCATTGACCTTGTCAGATATTTTCACCACCTTAAGAGCTGCCATCGACCCGTTGTCCCCAATGGCGAGGAACACCTCCCCCACGGCCCCCTTCCCCAGCGACTTCTCCGAACGCCACCACAGGTTCCCCGCAGTGTCTCGCAGCTCGTAAGGCGGACCTGTTGTCTCGTCGTTCGCTATCCCTGTCTGCGCCCACTTGTCCCTCGCTCCGAACACATATTCTATATAACTACCCTTGCTTCTATACGAACTCAAGCTCCCCCTGCTGCTATGCCTGCTAGGGGACGAGCACACCGAGATTCTGCTTATGATTCTCTGCGACCGCGACGGCATTAACGCAGATTTCGTGTGCGGGTGCGTGATGGGGTGCAGCCCCTTTAAGGGCAATTGGAATGCAAGACGCTCAAGGTCATCCCACCGCAGCTGCCTCCTGTAGTACGGCTTGGGCAGACAGCAAGATACCTGCTTGCAACACATAGAGCTCAGTCGTAGCAGCCTCTTCGCGTGCTGGATGGACGACCCATCGTTTGCGTCAATGAACTTCTGCAGCTTCTCTATGCACTGGACGAACTGGTGCACTCGGAATCTAGCGAAGGCTTCGATGTAAAGCTCGGGGTACTCTTCGGTTCTGATGCTCTTCCTCACGCCAATTAACGTGTACACGAGGCACGTGAAGCTTATGGCTGACCTCGCTGCCCGATAGTTGTCTATGTCTTCTTCCGTGTCGAATTCGCAGATGACGTCATCTAAGGGCTCTGTTGGGGGGACGATGCAGTCCACAAGTTTCATCTCCATCTGCAAGTGCACGTGATCGTACACCTGCTCGTTGACTGTGATCCTCGACTCTATGCGCATCCCAAGCTTCGCAAGGCTGCTTGCCATCTCAGGCAGCTCCCCAGCAATGGTTGCCTTATCATTCATGTTCTGAATCATGACAACATTCCCCGATACAAGGCCTAGAGACCACTTGATCGGCACATCACGGAACAACGACGAGAGCTGCGCCTGAATGTCGATGGCCGCCTGGCAACCAGGTAGTGTGTGTTGAGGGAGCTGCTTATGACAATTCCATTCACACATGATACTGTTCATCCCCATATTCACCACCATGCCCTCAAAGTGTTTCACGACATCAAGCACAATCCTCACGAATGACATCGCCAACTGGACGTGCTGGTCAATAAATACAGTGTTCGCACGCAACAAGTCTGCTAGGACATGCATCACGGTTGCCTTCTGCACCTTTAAAGTTGTTTGCACGCTGCTCCCGAGCTGTCTCACTGACCTAAAAGAAGCAGTGGGTGACTTTATTGACCCTGTTTTAAAGGACCCTGACAAAAGAGAAGAAGAGGACCTTGGACACTTGTCAAGTTTGAATACAGGCAGATCGTCGGTTGAGCTGTTGTTGTCGATTGACGAGCGTCCTTTTGGCGACACATCCTCCGTGCTGTTGTTGCTGTCGGTCTCTACTTGCCTTTGATACTCAGCGTCGAAGGCAGCGATGACGGAGCAGCATTCCGCCAAAACAGGCGAGTACGACGTGTACCGTGGGATAAGCTTCTTGTCAGCGATATTTAAAACATGACCGAGCTCCGATTTTATGAAGAACATGCTACCGCAAATAACAAGCACAGAAAACAACGATAGAAAGACAGTTACGAGGACTGTGGTGATGACAACGTAGCGCTGATCGTCAATGGCATCAAAAGTAGCTTGGATGTACCGAAACGGCGGGGGCACTGGGAGGGTACAGAGTGTACCGGAGCCAGAGGAGTTTGGGAGGGCGCCTGGTGTGGCGATAGAGGTATTTGAGAAGCCCGACCACACTACAATCCCGTAGCCTTCTGGGAGCGATGCTTCCACGGTACTTTGCAGGGATGTTACGTTGACCAGTACTTGGAAGGCAACAGTTCTGTAAAAAAAGAAATCGGTGGATGAGGTTGTGGGCAGCCAGCCTAACCGGCTGAGGGGTAGCACCGCTTCTGTAGGTGAAAGGTGCTTGACAAGAGCACCGTCTGACTGTGTGTAGCCCGCGATGAAGGCCCCATCCCTGAGCTCATAAAGCATCGCTATCAAGGTTGTCTGGAGGGGTGCATTGGTGCCATGGACGTTCACTGCTTCCTCAACCTCGTGCAGTGCGTGGTGAAGCATGCCCCACACCCGTAAGGTGCCCACCTTGCATATCCGTGCATGTGTCTCGTCCACCTCGTCCACTGTCTTTAAAACACCGGCACTTGCTACACTACATACCACCACGCACACAATAGCAGGTACTGCAGCCAGCCACAGGAAAGGGATTCTCATAACACTGACTACCAATGCATCTCAGCATGTTCGTTCCCACTCACTCCCTTTTCTTCTTCTTTTTCTTTTTTTTTCCTTTTGAAAGATGTTGCGGTGTTATTTTTAAATCTATTACTACGAGAAGAAGAAGAATAGAAACAGACATATTTACCAACCTATCCGACCATCATCACGAACTGCGCGCCTGGCGGCACCGCACAGGTGGGGTCGGGTACGTTTTACTGCTGGGACCTAGTATTGTAAGGTGTAAAATAGCCTCAGGAGGGATGTTGTTTTCCTGCAAGGTGCCCGATACAAGGGTGCTGCCGAGGTAAGAAAGGCACTGGTTGGAGGTGGGAGGGCGCAGGGGGCTAGTTTTGTTATGCGAAACAAGCTCTTTAACATAGTCGACAGTGTCCGACGGGCGGCACACGAACTCGAGCGTTGTGCAGGGAAAAGCACGGTTCCCAGGGAGGAGCTTAATATAAATATAGTGTGCCGCATCATCCTGTGCTTCGGAGCGCTTCCCGTTTTTATTGTTTTCCATATCCATGCACAAGAACCGCCAGTCTACCGCCTCCATCTCCACCACTAGCCTCCTCCCGCTGCTCTCTGAGCCTTCCAACCCACCCAGCAGTGCATTTAACCTCCTTGCCTGCTCCACCTTTTCATCCTCTAACAACGTATCACTCACAGGGCTCTCCACCTTCGGTGGCTCCGCTGTCTTCCCCATCTCCCTGTGGCAAACGTAGACAGAGCAAAGAAGAAGAAGAAAAAAAGAAGATAAGGCAAAGGGCTAGAAGGACGCCAAGGGTTAGAGGGAAAAGCTTTGGAAACGGGAGGTCCCTCCCCCCGTCAAGACAAGCCAAGTAAAGACCCAAACCGTCGGTGACGGTTAAGCTAGCCAAAGAAAAGTAAGTTATTTCAAACTGGGGCCCGTTCAATGTCCCGGAGGAGGCGCGCCGAACTTCGCAGTGTGATAAGCTACGTAGTAGGGGCTGAGTGTTGGGTTCGAGGGCGAGATGTACGCCTCACACGTGTAACACCAGAACGAGAGGTCGATGAACCCGCAGACTATGTTGTGGCCGGTGGTTTCATGGTGGCTCAGCATGTGCTGGTTGACGTGGCGCCCACAATGCACCTCGTGACAAATGAGACACATCATGTTCTCACCAATGTTGCCACAGCACCCACAGGGCGCTTTCGGGTCTACCGTCATGCCTGCCGGGCTACGGATCTCCTTCAAATGCTCACAACTCGAAATCGGAGCGACGGCAAACCATGAGCTGTAGTCCGTTTCGTCAACAAAGTCCTGCTCCTTTCGCTTCATGCCTGTCGAGGCGCCCCCGTTGCCAGGTTTGATGTCGCCGATATTCTTCACTTTCCCCTCACGCTGTGTGACGCTCCACACACTGCTGCGAAGAGGATCGAACTCCATCGAGTAGTACACAGGCTCCTCTTTCACTTCTAGATGCGCAACCGGTTCACCGTAATGCCCGTAGAACTCTACATCTACAACAGAAGAACGTTCTGCCCTATAGATCACAGACACACCAGTGCTCGTCTTGCCACCAACCGTTGTCGACTTGACAAGCGTCATGGGTACTTCTTCCTCGTCCAAACCGCACACAGCAGTCCCATCTGCATCTTGCCACACCGCCACTGTCCTGCGCAACACGAATGGTGGTATTTCCAAGGCGAGTGTTTTCATTACCTGCGTCAAAACGTCGTTCACAGGTGCGTGGATTCTCAGGTCAGTTTCGCTATCAAGTGGTGTCCTCTGCAGGTTTACTATCACGAGCTTCCCGCCTCTTCTTTTTGTCTCGAGAGGCATGTCGCAAGCGGGCGACACGGTGAGGCTCGAGCCCAGCACAATGTGTAGATCCGACTCGCGTGAGTGCTGGAACCCAGAGTCAATAACACTAGTGGGAAGGTTCTCCCCGAAGTGGATAATGGTGTCCTCCAAGGCACCGTCGCAGCCAGCAGCGATGCATTGCCGTCCCGTCAAGTGGTTCGCTAGACCGGCACCGACGCTGAAGTCACGCAGATACTCCCGCTTGCACTTGTTGCAGTACTCAATGTTCGAGTTCCCGTGCAGCTCGGAAATGTCCTTCTTTGGGATACCGCTCTTCCTGTGCAGTCCATCTACATTAGGGGAGATGACGTGGTGCAGAAGGCCTGCCTTCATCAACTGCACAAGGGACATGTGAGTTGCTGTTGGGACTGCCTTCATCATGTCCATCTTCTTGATTTTGTCTTGCTCCCCTTTCGCAGACAAGGTCCACACACCCTCAGGCCCCCTGTAGTCTGGGATACCTGCTGCCGTACTGATCCCAGCACCTGTGAACACGGTGACCTTCTTCGCAGTCTTAATCATGTCGGCCAGTGTATCGCTCTTCTCCACTACCACCTTTGGTTCCTCATGCAACTCCTCGGCCATCTTCTCATCCTTGTGCGCTGTCCACGACATGTTGCGATTGAACTGTAGAAGGTGATCGACATGAAGGTGTAATTAAAATAATTTTCCTTATCGGAGGCCGCACTGGCGGCTTCTAGCTCTTCTGAGACGGCCTCTTCGATGGCGGGCTCCTCGGCAGCCGACATACCCAACACAATGCTGCACCGCTTCCGGAAGGAAGGGCGCACTGAGTGCAGCAGTCCATCGTTGGTGATCTCTAAAGCCCGCTTGTTCATTGCTTCCAGCGATTCTACGTCCCGCACGATGCCCCCTTTGAAGGTGACGTTGTAGACGGCAGTGAAGAGCTTGAGGGGGAGGACACCGCTGCACTCGGGATCGCATTTGGAGAAGTTTGCATGGAGGAGTGCTGAGCGGTATTCTGTGAAGCACTTGACTTGTGAGTGGTAGAGAACGAACTCAGAAAGGCAGATGAGGTCGTCGTTCTCAGCATTGCACCACACGAGGATCTGCTGCAACCTGGGCTGGTCAAGGGGCGTGTCTGTGAGGTCGGTAAGCACATCGTGGAAGTCCTTAGCAATGACAGAGAGGGACAATGCCAGAAGCATTGCAACAGCACCTGCCACGACGAGCAAAGCCTGTAAGCTTTCCATCCTGCCGCAAGCATCTTGATCGCCGTAACTCCGTCCTGGGCTGCACAAATCGTACACCGTGAACATGTCATCAACACGTAACATAAAGTACGTCTGGAAGGTGAACAGCATCCACAAGCACAGCAGGCAAAAGAACCTCACCAGCCGCTCGTTCCGAAGCTTTCCCGCAGCCACCCCCACACACCCGGTCACAAGACCGATGCCAAAACACCCCACTGTCTCCGGCTGCTTCACCACCACCCACCCTGGATCCCGTAGTATTACACATCCAAGAGCAAACGGGAGAAAACTGAACACGCTGACCGCCACACCGCTCCGTGCCTGCCACCGTGCAAGTCTTATCAAGCGCTTTTCCTCACCTTCGCCGGTTGTCATGTTTCATGTTGAGGCGACCTGAGATGCTGCGAAAAAAAACAAGTGCAAGACAACTTGAAAGCATCAAACTGCTTTTCACTGCACCCTTCACTATTCAGAGTCGGGTTGTGATGGAGAGACATGTATTCTAGTTAGGGTTAAATGAGGGAATTTCGAGAACTAAAACTGAGGGTCAGGGGCCCTCCTCAGAGAGGGGGTTTTTCACAGCACCCTTGGTGCGCGGGGGGGCTGAATGGTATCTGACAGAGAACGGTTCTACAGTTGAGAAGGGGCTCTCGTTGTTCTCATCTGTCCCTGACGAGGAGTCACTACTCACATCAACAATGTTGGCCTGAAAAAACAGTGACTCATTTAAAGCACAGGCACATACCTCTTTAGTCAACTCTTTGGTGTAGTAGTGCATATTGACGAGCTTGCTGCTCAGCGCATGCTTGCTCCAGTCTCGTTTTTCTCCGATGCCCTCCCGCCCACACAGCACCGCGTGTATCTCTTCTACCCTCTCTTCCACAGGTACTTCTATTGTTGCAAAGGAACTTATTTTCCTTTTCCAGTGATGGTGGTACTCTAGCAGTTCTATCCATAACAGGCTCTCGTTCACTTTCAGCTGCATCGACGGGATGCTTATAAGGAGCCTCTCGTAGATGGTGACGGTGCCCCAGTCGCCCAGCTCTCTTTTCATGTATGACCTAATACCTTCAATTTTATATCGTGCCCCTCCGCCTATCTCCACAACAGGAAGGTCCGTCTTCAGCCTTGTCGTCACCACCGATCGGGGTTTCGCTGCGTACTCCAACTGCAATAGAACGATTGCTGCATCCACGACCTCTTTTGGCGTGCCTCGTTCGAGTTGGTAGAATATGGTTACGTACTCTTTCCAGAAGAGCCTTGGGTTTCTGCGGAGGTGGTTGCTTTTGTTTTGGCATCGTGTGAATTGATAGGCGGCTTCTCGGATCAACGCAAAGGACGACACCCTGCTCCACAGCGAAGGCGGGGGGAGGGAGATTGTGGGGTCGTGGCGTGCCTTAGCCAGGAACGGGCGTGAGTCCCAGTTGGAGGCTTTCACCTCTGAGAAGGCGTCGTTCAAAACGGCGATGACCATGTTGAAAAGTAGCACCACGCACACGACAACGAACACAAAGAAGAAGAACGGTGAGAATGTCCTTCGCTGCTCCCTCAGCGACAGGTAATCGACATCATTCACGAGCGCACGGCCGAGGGACGAGAAGGTCGAACCCAGGTCGCGGTATTCCAAGAGAACGTGGCCGTAGACTATATGAGCACAGAGACCAAAGGCAACGAAAAGGATCACAAAAATGACTACTATGTTAACGAGATCCCTCGAAGCAGCACCGAGCGTCCTGATCAGCATGTTCATACTGTTGTTGAGCTTCAGGAAGTAAAAGACCCTTGAATAGGTGAGCAGGGCGTTGATGGCGTCCAAAGAAGACATGATGTGCACCAAGCTGGACAGGCTGTCATACTCGCTTGGGTAGTAATCCAAGCATGTCACGCTGCTCCCGGTGATGCCCCGCCGCATGTACTCGAAACGTATCGAAGTTGTGAGAAGGAACACACAGTAATTCACCATGTCGTAAACGGACCAAGGGTTATCCCTCATCACGTCAACGAGGGCACCCAAGATGGCTCGAATGCCCGACTTTCCGCTTCGATGCAAACGCCTCCTCACCTTGACGAAGATGCGCCCGACGAACCATAGCATGAACATGAACAGAAGCATGAAGTACAAAATAAGCCCGATAGACCACACCACGGAGTGGATTTTCCATTCGAAGAGCTGGAAGGGCCGCGTGATGCGTGTGGGTACTAATGAGCCGCCTGCGGTGAACTCAACCCCGTATTCGAACTTTGTAAAAAGCCTGATATTCGCATTGTAAGTGATGAATGTCACGATGAGCGCTCTGGTCCTGTCATCTATCCAGCTTGTCTCTTTTAACTTGCGGAGCTCACGTCGAGCGTCATTGACATGTGAACTGAACGGGATTACAAGAGCATAGCCACCACAGGAGTAGCTCTCAAACCACCCAACGGCCTTCCCTGTGTAGGACCCCATCTGGGAACCGTTCAGCACGTTGCACGATCTGTATCGCCAGGGTTCTTCGTTCACGTCAATCGGTGACGACAAGCCGCTGTTGTTCCACACCCTCAAGGCACCGTTGCTGCCCACTACAGTTAGCTGTGATTTGTCCTCGTTGCCTGTGCTCCATTCTGGATAGCACTCGAAAGCCCTCAGCTCCTTCAGCCTCTCCTCGTAGGTCATCCCGCCGTTGAAGCACACGTCGTTGTTCTTTTCGTACATCGCGCTCGCCGTGCACTGCCTCGAGTCATCCAGCTGCACCCTCTTTTGTCGGAACTTCAACGCCCCTATAGGTACATTCGAAAACTGCAAAGCGTCAGATCCCGTTCCTTCGTTCCAGAACCCCCCTACGAGGGGGCCCTCGACCCACTGCCACATTTCCTCTTTTGACATGATGTCGAAGTAGTCCTTTTTGAAATAAGAACCCTCGCTGTTGTTGCTGAAGTACTCCTCATCCAGGAACAGATCGTTCAAGCTATACGACACCCAAAAGCTGCTCTGCAGCCCTCTGTCGGATATGAGGAAAAAAGTGAACATCGAAAGAAACACAAGGTAGACCACCAGCCCGATGTGGTCGTTTGCCTTCTTGTTCTGGTTAGCCGCGAAGGTGATTGGGAAAGAGGACTCGATGCCATTCTCAGGCTCCAGTGTGCAGTAGCGGAGGAAGAGCTGTGTGTCGACAGTGGGGGGTGTGGAGCCTGTGCTGTCTGCGATATCTGCTACGAGAGAGATCTGCCTGTCGCTGAGGTCGAGGCCCGCTTCTGTACAGTTCTCAGTGAACATTTCCTTCGGGATGTGGTCCTTGCCTTTCCACTTGTTCTGCAGTTCTTTGTAAGCATCGGAAGTGACGTTGAGCCCCATGGCCCGCAGCATAGCGTTCTCCGTCTCAGCAAGCACATCATTCCACACGTCGCGTTTCCAGCGTTTGACGGGAGCATTCGACTTGCCCACAGATCTGGGGGCTTCTCGCATCTTCTTAGAGGTGGACAGTGGGGCATTAACAAAGTGCTTCAGCTCTTCAGTAGAGACTCGCTTATTGTTATCAAAGTCGAAGAAGGAGAACATCTTGTGCAGCATGGTGTCGATGGCAGTGTTTCTATCCATGGCGTCTGGGACGTTGGGCACAAGGGTGAGAAGCTCGGCTGAGTCCGTAGCGCTTGGGTCAAACACGTCACGGAACAATGTTGAGAAGCCAGGCAAGTCCAGCGACGGTTTGTCCCGAAAGTAGCTGAGGAACCTCCCACGCCGCTGCTGCACTGCTGACAATGCTTTCACTAGTGAGTAGTGCGGTGTCTCCATGTCATGCCCTGTCACGGCACGAACTGCCCGCCCCCGGCTCCGCCCCAACTCGTTGTTCGCCCCCTCCATTGCCCTTATGTCACTGCTTCGCACTCCCCTCGTTGCCGTCCCGTCTCTCCATAGCACGTCCCACTTCCCATCACCCCTCGCGTCCGACATCACCAGTGCTTTGTACCATCGGTTATCGAACCTGGCTTCCACAAATTCACCCCAACGCCACATGGTTCATTTCTGCGCATCCTAAGTGAGGGTTGTGGTGAAAGTATGAAATGGAAAATGCTCATGCTTAAATACTTCAAAAACAATGATGCTAAACATACACAACCTTACGTCTCTTCGGGCCTCGCTCCCCCTCGTCCTCGCTGTCCTCGGTGTCCTCATCGTCATCGTCGGAGCGTGCTTCAGGTGCGTCGTCATCGGCGCCAGCCGCGTTGGTGTTTTTGAGCTGCTGGGAGATAGCGTCGGTGGGCTTTACGTAATGGATGAAGAAACGTTTGTTTTTCTTTCCGTTGAGCCACATCCTGTCGAAGTAGGAAGAACCGTAGTCAGAAGGCACGTCGGTGGAGATGGGGATGCCGTTTCCAGGAGGGAGCGACGAGTAGTATAGACCGTCTCGAGACAACTTCACGAGCTTCAAAGCGGTGAAGGCGGAGTACAGTGCGTGGTCACTCATCATGGTGACAGCGCCGCCCGTGACTAGCGTTCCGTGCACACTAGTGAAGAAATCGTCGTCGAGCAGGTTGTACTTGCTATCCATCCACCCAGGAGGCTCAGGGTAATTGATGAACAAGTCTTGCACGTTCGCGCCACACAGCAGCCTCAGTGCCTCCCTCGCGTCCCCACAAACCAGCACCAGGTTGTCAGGTTCCATTTCCGCCCCCAGTAGCTTCCTGCGAGTCCATGCATGGTACACTCTGTCGGGACGGATCTCCACACCTATCCAGTTGGCCTTGTCCCTCTCAGATGCTGCCCGTTCCACCACCCACTCACCATGCCCACTGCATACTTCGACACGTAGTGGCAGCGAAGGGTTTTTGAACAAAGCTTTCAAATCCAATTGTTTCTGCGGCAGCATAATAACCCTAGGATCATCCTTGTACTTCGTTACACCCTTCGGCAACGGCGACAACTCGGTGACACCAAGCAAGACGTTGTCAAGCCTCTCGATCTCGGCAGCAACCTCCCTGTCGCGCAGCCTGTTGAACATAGCAGCTGAGACCGACCTGTTGCCCGTGTCCTTGAACCCTAGCGATGATGTGCCTGTGTCCTTTGCCGACGCCAAGGCAGCCTTGGCCAGGTCTGTCTCCCCGAGAATAACGCACGACGTTGCGAGCGCCACACATGCCGCTTGGTTCACGTGGTTTGAGATGAGGTACTTCGCAGCTTCCTTAACCATGCCATCTGACGACATGGCCTTGATGAGGTACTCCACCGAGGAGGTGTTGTGTCTTGCGTCGAAGCAGATTTCGTCAAGCTTGGCCATGGTGAGCTGCACGCTGCGGCCGTCGGTGTTTCTCATGCAACCACGCAGCAGGGTCGCGGCCATACGGTCATTCGGCATGATCTTCCACTTGTCGTGCATTTTGAGAAGCTGGGTGGTGGCTTCCTTCTGCATCCCATCTCCGCAAAGACCCTTCATCAAAGCAGTCATGACCACCTCGTTGGGGGTGACGCCCCACTTTTCCTCAGAGTCTGTCACATACTGCAATGCAGCAGGTACGTCACCGCACCTCACACATGCATTGACTATACCGGAGAGAGAATACACAGTAGGGGTTGTGATCTGCTCGAGTCGTTCAAGGGCACGCAGTGCGTAACCCAGCTGTTTCTCACTACCGTAGTCAGAGATGGCTTTGTTCAGCGGTCCTGCTTCTCCATACTTCTGCGCGTCGTTCGATGCGCGCTTTAAAACATTCTTGCTCTTATTCTTTCTCTTCTCTTCGTCCTTCAACCCCTTCCTGATGTCACCGTCCAGCTGCATCACCTCGCTGTATTTCCACATGCGGTACCTCCTCCCATCAAAACCTTTCGTCTTTACTTTGTTGAATACAGGGATCACATTTGCAAACTCCAGCTTTTCTTTCTTCTCTTCTTTCTTACCAAACATCACTGCCTTTTTCCCTCCGAAGAACACAACCTTGGCCTTAGCGTCCTCCTCCGCTGCTTCCTTCTTCTTTACAGGCTTCACAGGGACGAACGCGGCCCCCCTAGGCACCTTCCCCATCTTACCCATGATACTGTGTGTAATAAAAACGAAAAGAGGCACAGGTGTGTGAATGGAATGTGGCGGGGTTTGCCTTGGAAAAGGCACTTGGGGCACTGAGCTAGTAATAAATGGGGAACCTTCCTGGGACCTCATGGCGGATTAACTGGTATCCAGATTGGCGCACCTGTGTTAATAATGTGGTGTTTTGTTAACAAGGCAGCAAACCCTTGCGTTCACAATGTGAATGTTTTTCAAGGACAGCTGTATCTCTTCCTTATGTGACCCGTGCACTGTGTATCGGATGCCGTAGGCCTTCTCGAAGTAAGACAAAGCGTCGCCGTACAAGCCCTGTACAAAAAGTAACCGTGCTAAGCCATCTAAAGCATAGCAACACCCCAGGCTCTGTGCTTTGCCTGCGATCTCATATGCTGCCAGCGTCTGCACATAGCTTGTCTCTGCCTCCTTAAGCATGTGCTGCTTTTCGTACACTGTAGCTATCTGACTGAGTATCATCCCCAAGTGCGAACATTGCACAGGTGTCATGCGTTCGGCTGCGAGCCTGTTCCGCTCCTGTACTTCTGCCTGCTTCAATTGAGAGCTGGGCTTAAAGAGGTTTCCCAGGAGGAAGTGCATGTTTTGGCTGTCTACAATGGCAAGCGCCTTCGCGAAATGCCTGTGCGCCATGTCGTACTCGCCCACCACGTAGCACACCTCAGCAAGGTTGAGTATAGGGTACACCGTGTGGCCGTCCCATTCACCGAAAGCACGCTGAACCTTTTCTACCATTTCTTCGTATTCCGCTACCATCTCGGGTCCTGCAGGCACACCAGTCAGCAGGAGTGTCTCGATGTGCAACTCATACATTCGCTGCATTGCACCTGAGTTCCCAGGGCTGCCGATGACTTCTAAGTTGCTTGTGTTCAGACATTTCTTAGCACTCACATAGTTACTCAAGGCGTCCCCGTACAAACTACGCTCGAAGCACAGGTCGCCCAATAGTTCGAAGGTGACAGCCGTCTGTGGGTCCCACGCCACTTGCTTCTCATGTTGCAAAGCTTGCTGCAGCAAATGCATGCACTCATCCAGTAGTTTCTTGCGGGGGTGCTTCTCCCTCTCAGTAAGAGATCTAGCTTTCTTGAGCAAAGCACCAGCGAGGCTGCTCCTCACACGGCACAACAAGGGATGTGCAGGGGTAACAAGGTTAGCAAGTTCATTCTCACAGCTGCGAAGTTGCTCGATGCCTTCACGTATGTCGTCGCCTTGCGACACCTCAAGGCACGCCTTCAGGGCGGTGAAGCGGTGCATGTCGGTTCGTCTTTTGACTGACTCAGCAGCCTTACGAAGACACGACAGGGCACCCTGTTCGTCGTACTTTGACTGCACCAAATAAATGCCGCCCATCACCATCTGTGCGTAGCCTGTAATCTGTGGGTGCTCCGCTTCTGCGAGCTGGAGTGCCGCCTCAGCGTGTGACATTGCGTTCTTCCACTCACCCATCTCCCGGTGAGCGTCTGCCAAGAAGAGATGCGATTCCACTATGTGGGGTGTCCTGTCGCCACTTTTCAGGAGCAGCTCATGAGCATCTTTGTGCTTCCGAAGACCCTCTTCCTTGTGCTTGAGCACGTTGCTCTGCCGCATGCAGTACGCAAACATGTGCAGCGAATCAATGGTACGCACATCGCTTGTAGAAAAGACAAGACAGCTGGATGACGCAGCCATCTTTGCTACCTCGCATGCTCTGTTGTGGCGGTGCTCATACGCAAGGCATTCGGCAAGGAAGAGATATGCCTTTGCGCATAGCGGGTGGTCTATTCCGTGCAAGGATTCAAACACCACCACGGCCTTCTCCAAGACCTTCCGTGCGTCCCTGTACGCCATACACGACACATGGTAGTAAGCCAGCTCAAGAATGGCCAAAGCGTACTTTTCCTGTCTTAAGGTGAGCTCATCGGTGGGCTCTCCCGAGATAGACTTCGACCTCTGCATGGGTGGCGCTGTGTCTACAGTGCTCTCCTGGTCGCCGATGCCGACATCTGAGGCAAACGTGTCAATGACACGGCGCAGCACCTTCACACATTTCGACGTGTTCACTACACCACCCCATGAGCTGTAGATCTTCGCGAGCTGCTGCAGGTGCGGTACAGCCTCAAGTCCCTTGCTCTCCGCCATGCGCTCCAATGCAGCCTTCTCACTTTCAGGCGTCAAATCGATATCCTCACCTTGGCACAACGAAGTGTACCTGTGACCGAAGATGATCTCCAGAGAGCTCGTCCCTAGTAACTTCCTCAGCGACTTGTCCTGATGCCCTTTGATCCTGGTGCGCTCTCTCAAGAAATGTATGTTGCCTGGCGGGAATATCCACCCAGAAGGCTGTTCGTCCTCTACAGCAGACAGCATGGCCACGGTCATATTCTGCCGGGAGGTTTGTGACCGCCAGTCTTTGGGTTTCTTGACGTTCACGGCACCGGGCACTACCATGAGCTTCAAGGTGAGTGGCGGGGATGTCTTCACTGTCCCGTCGTGCACGGCAGCGTTGTCGGAGAGCGTGACGGTGACGAGTGTAGTGCCACCGAAGTGGTATGACGGTGTGAAGAAGAGGGTCCCCTCGCAGTCGATGGTGGGCAGGCCGCCTTCATAAAATACTTCTGTAGTGTGCGCCCAGACGCTGTAGCAGAGGGCCTGGTCGACGCCTGCTTCGGCGTGGTCGGGGTTAGTGGCGAAGTTATGGATGACCTGCGGGCCCGCGCTCTGCCTGACCTCGAGAGTAGCGGGAATGCAAAAGCGAGGCGTGCGGACAGGCGTATCGGTGAAGTCGGGGACAGCCTTGTCAAGATCGAGCTTCTTAAGATTGGGGACAGAGCGCTGGGAAGGAGTCAGCTCGAGGATGGTGCAGCCATCGTTACGTGGTGGGCGCTCTAAGGCAGGACTGGTAGGGCTCAGATCCGGAGCTTTCTTCGGAGACTTGAAAACTGTGAGGCTGAGAGGTAGCATGGTACTGCCCAAGGGCGGGGACTGGGGCGACATGGGTGGGGAAATAGTGTTGCCTAACGTCTTAAAAGGATTCTGTTGCTGCACGCGTAGCCCTGCCGTGGGCAGCATAACTTGCCTCATCTGTTTTTTTACCATCACCGCCCTCCCTGCCCCACCCACAGCAGGCGGCGACAGAACCTTTTTTGCCTTCACGCTCCCAATGTTGTCGCTTTGCGGGCGGAGTTTGCAGGACTTCGGCGTGAAGAATGCTGGGGCATTTTTGTGTTTTATGGCCTCGAAGGGTTCCATCTTTCTGACCTGCTGTGTGTAGTAAAGGGGTTTACCAATGAGAGTAATGATGATGTGAATGAAGTATAAGATAGTAAAAAAAAAAAAAAAAAAAGAGAATAAAGTATAAAGGAACATATCGAAGAAAGTTGGAACTTACTGAACCGAAATATCGTCGCCCAGGGATGGGGTGTGGGGGGCACCACATTTCATTCACCGCACAATTCCTGAGTGCTGGCTA
Source organism: Diplonema japonicum (assembly GCA_964019335.1). Taxonomy (NCBI): domain Eukaryota; phylum Euglenozoa; class Diplonemea; order Diplonemida; family Diplonemidae; genus Diplonema; species Diplonema japonicum. The sequence continues at coordinate 107,062 of OZ025676.1, forward strand.
TCTAAGCAATTGACCCGAAAGACTTTTTCGTTTCTGCAGCAAAAAATGAAATAAACTATTCTTTTAAGGTATGTTTTTTTGCGCTCACCGGCCGTGCTGCGCAAATAAATAAAAATCATTCCTAAGAGGCACTGCATGCTGGCCTTCTTTCTGAAAGTCTTGGTTGTTGTTTTCGTGCAAAACAGTTTACAGTTCTCTCTCGCAGCAAAAAAAAAAACTTTTTTTGATAATTACAATGACAAGTGTTTCTGTTCATCATAAAAAAAAGGGGGGGGGGAAGACGGTTTCAGCATTTTCCATTCTTGCTGTTGGTCACTTATTCGCTGCTTGTCACAACACAGCCCAAAATTAAAAGGCAAAACAATTGCTAAGGTGAAATAATTTAAAAAAAACTTACCCGGTAATTGATCCAGATGCCCCGAAGACCCTTACAATAACTTTTAAAAAAAAACTTTTACAGGAGGGGAGGGTTCGGTTTTCTTTTTCTTTCTTGTCCGGCGGCCGGACGGAAAGAACCCTCATAGGGGCTAGCAATTTTGTTTCGAGGCAGAGCTTCTAGAAAGGGAAAAATAAAATGGGAGAGAGAAGGAGTCGAGTTCTGTGCCAAGGAGATGCCCCCCCCACACCCCCTTCCCCTTTAGCACGGGGATTAGGCGCCTGCATCATTCTACAGTTCGCCCATAGGAAAGGACTTTGTCAATGCGACTTCAAGGCAGTGTTATCTGAGCGCAAAAATAAAAAATAAAAAAAGCCCTTTCGCCCTAGAGGCAGTGCATAGTCTATGAAAAAAAAGGAAGAAAAAAAAAATGGAAAAAAAAAGCTTAATGGGATAGGACAAAGCCCTCTCCCGCTGATTCGCAAAAAAAAAAAAAAAAAAAAAAAAAAAGTGGAAGACAACACAAATTGAAGAGAGAAAAAAAAGCCGAAAAAAAAAAAAAAAAAAAAGGAAGAAGAAAAAACATCATCCTGCAAAGAGGGTGTGGTCCTTTTTTTTTTTTCTTTTTTCCCCCCTCCTTTTTTTTTTCTTTCTTAGTATATGTGTGTGTGTTACAAAAGAGGGTGTATTTTCTTCTTTTTCTTTTTGCCTTTTTTTTTCGCGTTAGAAAATTGATTCACAAATAAGAAAAAAGAAAAAAAAAAGAGAAAAATAAACCCCCCCCGAGTTGACACACAACGTGCCTAGCGAGTGTGGTGAGGGTATCGTAGATTGGTCAAAAAACATTGATTCACTTTGTTGACCTCATTCCCCCCTTTTTTTTTATAATTCTATGTTTGCGTAGTGATTCACTTCACTTCTTTCGCCCCCCCCCCCCCCCCCCCCCACTTTGCTGACAAAAAAAGAAAAAAACAAAACAAAGCAAAATAGTGGTACTTAAAATCCCATGAAACGTGTTGCCCCCTCCCAAGAAATATATTCAAAATTATAAATCCTTCTCGGGGTGGGAAAATAAAATTGTACTATAGTAGGTACTCACACAGGTTGAGAGTCCCAACAAAAAAAAAAAATCGTCTTTTTTGCTTGTGGCCTTGTGACACAGCCGAAGGCATTCTTTTTCTTTTTTTAAAAAAAAAAAAAAAAAGCCTTTATGGAGGGGGAGAGAAAGAAAAGAGAGAGAGAGCGTACCCAGTCACCAGCTTTTTTTTTTTTAAAGATCTACATTCCATTTTCCCAAAAGAAAGAAGAAGACGAAAAAGAGAGAGAAGAAGAGAAAAGATAATATCAACAGACATGAAAGCGCAAAAGCACTTCGCTGATACCACCCTATTTTGCCGTTCCACCCTCCGGGTGGGAACACAAGAACCAACTACGGCAAGAACTCAGCGTGCACACAATCGGCGTGACCTTCCGCTTCGTGCTGCTAAAATTAAAAAAAATCACTCACCATCTACCTACCACGTTGTTGCCGTCCCCACAAAGAGGTATATGGGATAGGGGAGAGTGGGAAGTGTAGAAGTATAGTAGAAGTATATTCAAAGAAAGAACACTGTAAAATCTCTTATTTTGCTGCCCCGCAAAAAAAAAAAAAAAAAAAAAAAGTTCCTTTTTATTTGGAGTCTCTTTGCATCTGTGTGGGGTGGGGGTGTATAGTATGTGCTACTGGGGTGCGTGCTAGAAAAGGTAAGGCTACACCAATAATGATTTGCCTCGCACCCAGAGGGCTGGGGGAAGAAGAAAAAAAAAAAAAAAAAAAAGACCAAAGAGTCCAAAGGAGCCAAAAAAAAAAAAAAATGTCCAAGAAAAAAAATTATTTTCTTTTTCCGGACAAGAATAATAAAAAAAAAAATAAGAGCATTACAGCATGAGAAAAAAAGAGGGACGAAAAAAAAAAAAGAAGGAGGGAAAAAAAAAACCCCTTCAATCTAGTTTCAGTTACTTTGTGAGGGGGAATATCACCTGAGGTACCGAAAGCTGTGGGTGCCATCAGCAGGTATGCATCTCCCCCTGCAAGAAATACAGCAAACAATGGCCTGACATATTTTATATCCAAGCCCTGTAAGGGGCGAAAAAAAAAAAAGAAAGAAAGAAAAGAATGACAGCAGCGGCTCTACCATTAAATTTTACAACGCTTCGGATTTCTAATTTGAATTGAAGCCGTTTTTTTCTTCTTCAAATGATCCTTTTTTTTTAGAAAAAAAGAACCTTCAACGGCCGGTTCGATGTTGCATTTCTTTCTGCAAAATACACCTAACTCCTTGAGCCCAAAATAAAACCCGAAGCGTAAAAAATTCACCGTGATGGAGGAGGGGGGGGAGAGAGAGAGTAGTGCAAGGAAAAAGAGAGGGCTACCTGTAAAAAAAAAAAAAAAAAGAAACTTAAAATAAGAATGTTCAGAACATACAGTTTTCTCTTCTCTTCTTCGTTCTTTCTCTCCACCCACCCCCGCGAAAGAAAAAAAAAAGAACAACTTTGATCTGTATCAAAAAAAAAAAAAAAAAAAAAAAAAAAAAAAAGAAATACCAGAATAGGCAAGTTATTATTATTTTTTTTTTTTTTTCTTGTTCTCTTCCCAATCCCTATTTTTTTTCTCATCGCAAAAAGTCATATGTGTTGGCGAAATACCTAATAAGATACTGGATCTTGCCGATGGTGTCGGGCAGAGTAGTTATTGCGTTGCTCATTGATTCTTTCGTGTGCTTGCCGACAGGGGAATCCTCTACTGAAACAGTGGAGGGAGTGTGTCCGAGCCGCCAGGATTGCACAATTGTGATGGACTTGTCCAGAGGGTGCTGGTCCTTCTCTAGGGTAACCCCGAATGTGGAGAGCTCCCCTATGAGCAGCTTAACTCGTGTAGAGGCTGTGGCAACGGCTTCCTTGCCCACAGAAGGACTGCCTTTTATCGTCCAATACATGCTGATTGCCTTGCTCATAAGGTCTTTAGCTTCTTGTTGCAGACTTAGCAGTGAAAGTACCCCTCCCTTGCTGCTCTCACTATTTGTCGCACTCCGGTCCCTCTCGAGATGCCCGTAAAATGTTTGTGCGTCTTCCAGTTCTTCCGTTTCCTCCAGCTCCAAGCCCTCCCCTAGGTCAGACTCTTCTTTGCTCTCGCACTTCACCGCGTTCATTTCAGCACCTTCCTTGTTGAAGGGAGAAGCCAGGTCTTCATTTTCTACTTGTTGCTTCCCCACACAGCACTGACCCATTGCTACCTATTTCTGAGTTTCTTTTTTTTTTTTTATAAACGCCCAAGTGGGCGTTTTTTTTTTTTTTTTTTTTTGTCCTTATTTCAAAATTTGATTTTTTCGCTAAGTACTTTCTTTTTTTTCTTCTTTTTTTTCTGGAACACGATTCCCGTACTTCAAATGAATTCAGATTGTCAAAATAGCAGCGACAGCGTGAGTCTCCCCGACTGGTCAGATAAAGAAGACGGGGGGGAAATACTCCCAAAGGCCCGAAACGTTTCATTTCCGTGAAAAGGTGGGCTCAGGGCGGCCTCAAAAAGTCTCCAGACTGACCTCAATCCTAGAGTCCAGGGCACCAAATTGGGCTGAATGCTGCCCTTTTTCCCACGTTCACCCTCAACCCCCCTCTTGCACTCATAGTTAAGTGTTTTCATCTGATTCAGGCAGTTGGAATTGAAAATTTTAGTAATTTACCCTTTCCTTCCCATGGTTGCATGCTGCCCTTTTTTTCTTGAGGAGCATTCAAAGCATCAATGTAAATGGTGTGGCACCGTAGATAGGCTCCAGATGTTTAGGGGATATTTTAGAAAAAAAGAAGAAGAAAAAAAGAAAAAAAAAGAGGGAAACACGTGTAAAGGGGGGAAAAAAAAGACATGGGCAAGAGGGGAGGGGGGAAGAGGCAAGGTCAAGGATTGTCTTTTGTTCTTTTTTTTCCCTTTGAAAGGAGATGGGGGGAAAGAAAAAAAAAATAAAAATAAGAAATGAGAAAATAATAATAATAAAAAAAAAAAAAAAAGACTTCTTCTTTTTTTTCGTGTCCTCCCCCGCACACGAACTGTTGGAGAAAAGAAAAAGAAAACGAAAACAAACTCATAGTAAAAGACAATCCCACTTAAGGAGGACAGCCTCTTGTGGTGTGAGTTCCTATCTATTTATGCTCCCCTTCTGGAGCATAGCCTTCGTTCCTATTGTCGCCTTTAAAGCTTCTCGTAGTTTTGACACGCGTTCTTTCTTGTATGTCCCTTTCAACTCCTGTAGATTTTGCGCTGTCTGTCTTGATGCGAAGATCGGTCTCCTGTTAAAGCCTATTGCAGCCTTGCCTCCGATCGCTGTGAGCGACTTGACCCTCTTTGCCCCGTCCGCAGGATCTTATCCGTCTCGTTCTGCCCACTGCGTTGGCTCTCTCCAGAAACAAAGAAGGGGAAAAAAAAAAAGAGACATACTTGAAGGGGGAAAGAAAAAAAAAAAAGAAACGCAGGAAAAGTAGGCCAGGAAAAACGAGGAGGGATAAAAAAAATAATAAGACTCATTTATTTTTCGCAACACTGAAACAATTAAACCAACTGGAGAGTTGTGGGAGGCTTGCTTCACTGGCACGATGCCGCGGGGAGGCTACTTGCCTGACCTGGTGAAGCCACCTCCTTGTTCGATGCTAACTGGCCCACGTGTACGGCTTTAGAACGAGAGTTTCCCTTTCGCTTGTGTTTCTCCAAACCACAATTACCAGGAACCACTACAGGGAGGTTGGAAACATTGGTCCCCCCCCCAAAAAAAAGAAGAAGAACAAGGGGCTATTATTGTGTCCTTTCCGCGTTATTCTTTTTATGCCCGACGTTTCAAGTATAGAGAGAGGAGAGGCAGAGGAAAAAAAAAAAAAAAAAAACACAGCCATGTTGATATCAAATCTAACTACCGGAGAACTCTTAATTTTGTCCGAGAAAAGTATCTCCGAAGAAAAAGAAAAAAAATAGTTCGGGAAAGTTGTGTCTTTCTTTTTTTCTGTTGTGTACGGGGGACCACGTTCAAGTTCTGAACGAATTTCTTTCTGTTCTGAGCCTTTTTTTTTTTTTTTTTTTTTTTTTCGGGTCACCGCCCCTTAAAAAGCTCGAAATTCGTGTTTTTCGGAAACGCACCCCTGGGTAAATTATACCCGAAAATTCCACCCAGATGCTAAAAAAAACAACTTTCCGCCGCTATTTGGGGGGTTTTTGTGGACTTCTATGTGACGTATTCACAATTTTAATCTTAAGCGACTTTGGGGTGGTTAAGGTGGTTTTTTGCGCCTTTGTGTCACAAATGTACAAGATTTCTTTTTGGCCTAATTTCATCCCTTTAACCCCCCCCCCCCCCCCCCCTCTTTTATTCATTCTTAAAAAAGAAAAAAAAGAATAAAAAAAAGGAGAGTAACGGGGTTGTGTTTATCACGCAAAAACAGAGAGAAGAGTAGAGAAAGAGAGAGAAAGAGAAGATTGAGGGAGAAGGGCAAAATATTCCAACTGAGTGCGCCGACATTGCGGCTCCCGAAGTTAGAGCAGGGAGACTCTTTTGTTTCCTCTTCTTGGGCTTCATGCCTTGACGTGTGAAAATTAGAACTGAGAAAAAAAAAGGGGGGGAGGGTATCAGCTCTTCACCGGGGTTGGTACTACAGCAATGCAGTGAATTTATCTTTTTTTGTTTTTTTTTATCTTCTCGGTTAAAGAGAGATCAAGTATTTCTTGCAGAGGGTATGTACACGGCACCTTCACAGCACCAGTCTTCCTCACAAGTCACAGAACTCTTTAACCACAGACCCGAGTATTATACGGCCAGGTGGAGTGTTTTTTTTTTTTTTTTTTTTTTTTTTTTGGGAAAAACACTGTTCACGGTAAATAACTTTTTTCCACCGTTTCCTTAAACCTAAAATCTTTTTTTCCACCGCTACTGTAACCAATGCAAAAAAAAAAAAAAATCCAAAATTTCGAAAAACTAAAAATGGGAAGGTTACTAACAATAGGAAGGTTTCATGGGAAAATGGAAAAAAAAGTTATAGGTTACCGTACTTGGTGGAAAAAAAGTTCCAATCATACATGGTTTAGTGGAAATAAGATTAGGTTACTGTGGACAGTGGAAACCTTATTTAAAAAAACTGTTTTGGTGGAAAAAAAGTTCCAAGTTACCGTGAATAGAGGTAAAAATTCTGCTTACAGTACTTGGTGGAAAAAAGTAATTTGCTTACCTGTGAACGGTGTTTTCTCTTTTTCTTTTTTTAATGCATTTTTCTTTTTTTTTTCCCCGGGGTAGGATGTTGGCAGGAGTCCTCTCCCAACGTACTTTACTATATGTGAAATCCCGTCTTTGCGAAATTCCGTGCTTTTAGGAGTTAAGAAAAAAAAAAAAATAATAACTATTTATTTAGTGAAAATAAGATCGTATGATTTTCACGCGTGGTGGCAGTGGTTTAACGAGTGGGTATATGACTTCACGAGCGAAGCGAGTGCAGTCATGAATGTCTACTTCACGAGCGAAGCGAGTGAAGTAACATCAACGAGTTAAACATGCCACCACAAGTGAAAATCGGATCTATTTTCACTAAATCCGTTGTTTTATTTAACGTCAGTCAGATTTGAAAGGGTAGGGTATTACAGGTTACAAGTTACAAGTTAAAATTTTACTGGGGGTGCTTATGGTTGATATTGATTGTCAAGGCATATCCTATGTGGTGCGGGCTGTGCGTCCATGAGTGCTGACAGGACCTCGGTCTGGACCTGTGAGGCTGCTGCCTGGGTTGCTGAGGTTGCCCCACTAGCAGCTGTCACCGCTGCTGGCTTGCCAAGCCCCCTCTCTCCCCTTCTGTTGAGAGAGGCGACCAGATCCTTGAGTGACGTAAAAAGTGAGATTCCCAGATTCGAACCGGGGTTTCCAAAACAAGAGGCCTGTGTGGTAACCACTTAGGTGACTTCTTTTCCGTGTTTGCGCCCCCAACCCCTTGCTGTGCAGTGAAAATAGGGCAAGCGTGAATATAAAGTACTTTATATTCACTCATAAAGTAATTTTCATTTCTGCCCCTGTTTTCTTCCTAAAACAAGCCTGAAATCTGCAATGAAAAAAAAGTGAAGCGTGAAATAATGTGAAATATTATATTCACTCCCACCCTTGAAAATCTGACTGGAGTTACTGTAAAACGAATAATGTCGGACGGAAAAATTCTCGGACAGAAAAACTCCCGGACACCAAAAAAACCCGGACATTTTTCCGTCCGGGAGTTTTTCTGGGAAGAAGTTTTTTTACTTAAGGGGGGTAGCAGCTCCCACCACGTTTGCCTGGAAGGGCTTTATTCCTTGTGCAGAGCCAAAATGTCACCCTGCGTGGCAGTTTGAATTTTTCTTCCCCTTTCAATGCACCAACAAACAGCACCCACGGGATCTTTAACTTCTCATAAACCCGTACTTCTTTCGTCAGATTGACCAGTTCGACTACCCAAGGCACGTTGAGCAGCTGGCTTATGAGGCCCAACTTTGGTGCTGACACCCCCGGCCAGCTCACTCCCGAGATAAACTCCTTACACCGGGCCAGTACAAACCCCCGAAAGCAGCTTGGCGGCCTCTGCCTCGGTCAGAAGACGGCAGCAACAGGTTCAACAGAGCCCCCGGTTTCTTCCAGACGGAAATACTGGACGTTGCTATTCCACCCTACCACACCTGGCCGCCGCGACGCCGTGATAGCTGCGTATCGCCCAATACGGGATTTAGCATCCTTCGGGGGCTGAAAGGTTTTTGCTTGAGTCGATAGGTAAACGGGCTTGGTGAGCCTATCCCAGCACAACAAATATGCACCTATGCAGAAGGGCTGCTGTGCGCCAATCCAGCCCGAAAGACAGACCTGGTAGACTTTGGTGGGGCACTGTCCTTTTCCACTGGCTAGGCTGACAAAATTTTGCAGCAAGAAAGACAAAAGCCGCAAGCCACCTCCGGAAAGCCCGGAAACGAGAAGGACAACGAGAAGGCACGCTGTTTCACCATGGAATTCAGGTCCATAATCGACACCCATAAAGTAAGGCCGGAATTGGTCTAATACGGGGTTAAAAACCAAAACAAAAAGGGGTGCTAAGGTCGTAAAAGTCCGTGGCTTGGGGACATAACGGGCTATAACCGAACAGCTGGTTGTTTCCTTGGCTGGATGGTTAAATACAAAGGCAAAGCGGAAACGCAACCGGCAGGGATTATCCGTGCCCCGGTCAAGCACCCGCCCACCGAATGGAGCCTAACGGCATCGCCCAATCATTGGGCTAATTATGATACTCGGTATCTGGGTTACGGAGCTGTTTCTTCTTTTTTGCTATAAATCATCGATTCCCATGGTTTTGCCTATGGGTTCGTAGAGTTGTTCGCAGGCGCAAACGTGCACATTGCTTTTGTCCCCCTGGGCTCACCTACATGGTTCAACCGATGGATATTGGGTTGAACGCAGCTGTAAAGCATCTATTAAGAAAGGTAGTAGGCCACACGAAGGCTCGACAAGCTGATTGCCTCAGGGGCAGCAAGGGAGGACAAAGATGCAGAAAGGGAACCCTGGGGGTTTCTTCGCGCGGTTGCCGTTTGCAGCCCAGGCCAGTATGTAGGTGGTAGTGGACCAGGCCCCCTGACGGCCTTACCTAAAAAAAATTCCCGGACGGAAAAACTCCCGGACGGAAAAATTCCCGGACGCCAAAAAAACTCGGACATTTTTCCGTCCGGGAGTTTTTCGTTTTACAGAAAAAAAAAAAAAAAAGAGACATTTAAGGGTACCTGCGGTATGTGGCAGGACGCCTGAAGAGTCTCAATCTATCTCTTGATCGAACCTTTCTGTTGTGGTGTGGCCTTCGGCCCCTCGTTCACCCTCCTCGGTACCTTAGGTATAAAACCCTCAACCGAGTTGGTAAGGACACAATAGTTGTACAGTTGTTTCTCAAGGATGTGGCGGGTCGCCGGGGAGGCGAATACCGGTCTAGAGGAGTAACCCAACGTGCGTAGGGAGTGGACACAGTCTGCCGAAGCAGCTGGAATGAGGGGCGCTATGCGCTTAGTGGTGTGGATGCGTTCTAGTGCCGCTATCACCCGGCCTATGACACGCGCGCTCTCCTGGATGTCCTCACCCTCTCCACAAGGCGAGAGTCCTTCTGTGGCAATAAAGTCTACGGCCAGCTCAAGCCTGGAGACCTGTCCACCTGTTGTGCCCCAGTGAAGGGCCGAGAGCATCGGATGACGTGCGGGAACAAAAAAAAAAAGTTTACAAAAAAAAAAAAAACTTAACTTTGGAAACAGAAAGAACAAGAAAAGAGAGAGAGAGAGAAAAAAAAAAAAGAGACATTTAATAGCAATTTACTACCAAGTCCTTCCTTGGCGATAGGTAAGTGGTTTTATTTCACGACTTCAGAAGATTGAAATAAAAAAATTTAAAAAATGCTCTTTTCAAACCAAGTGTCCCCCAAAGTACGTGGGTTACAGAAAAGCTTCTTGGAGTTATTATCTTAGTGAGTGGTTCCCTTCGATGTCCGTTTGGCACCGAATTCGACAATAATACACGTGTTGCCTCGCGTCTGGCAACCGCACAACCCCCCCAAAAAAATCTGTATGATTCAACTAATTTCACTATTAAATGTTATAATAATTGTCATTAACCCTTGAAGAACGGAGGACTGATATATCGTTTTGAAAAAAAAAAAAAAAGAATTTAATACAATGCTCACCGATAGTTGTTGTGTTTTCAAAATACCGGCTTCTGACTTTTGCGTGGACCAACAGCACCAAGCTAAGGGCACTGGCTAACAACGACAGAAAACAGCCCAGAATTGCGGGGGGGGGAATGGAAACGAAATGGAACAGCCGATTGTTCAAAAAAAAAAAGAGTCGGTTTGATTGTTGTTTTGTGCACAGCCGGGGTTAACCTGTAGAAGGATAAACCCAACTGCTACCACTACTCTTGTTTTTTTTTTTTTAGCAATAACAATTCATTATCAATATCTTGTTTTTCTTGTTCAAGCAAAAAAAAATTCACTATGATAGGAACGAAGTGGTTAGCAACGGCCCGCATAAAATAAAAAACTCGATAAAATTTCAGTGTGCATGGGGGTGCTCACTGTTCAGGAAGAAATGCACACTAATCGGTCACCGTTCTGCGGTTGCTGTCTGGTGCCTGCAGTGGCTGTTTGTCGCGATGAGATGGACGGTATCTGGGCTTGGAGTCGGGGCGGTTTAGCTCGAGAAGAGTGGTCTCCTGTTGTAGCCGTGTGCCGTCGGGCCCCCAAGATGTCGAAGGGTATGCACCCTTGATTTGGCGTTGGCGGGGAAGGCTGACCTTCCACAGCGTGCTGAGCATTTCTGGATGCGACCCAAGATGTATTGCATCCTTGCGGCCTTCTCCGTGAGCAGGTCTTGATCGTCGAGGGGACCTATGAGCGACCGGCGGGTGGTCTGCTCATAGTCTATGGCGAGTTCCATTGTCGTGACGGAAGTTTTCTTCTTACCATCGTACCATCGTAGGCCTCTTAGCCACTTGAGGACGTTCTTCAAATGAAAGGTCAGGACCGTGCCTGACGCCCCGTTCGCCTTCAGCAACGCTTCCGTCGGAACATCATGTTGCCTCCCTGCCAAGGGTTGGAGGTGAGCACTCTCTTGCTTTTTTCCGCTGCTCTGGCGTCACGGACCGTCACTACTTTCAGGAGGTATAGTTGCACCATCCTGGCACGTTCTTTCCCTGCTTTGTCGGCCCCTCTTGGACTATCCCGTGGAGGGCTGTGGCAGCCGGGAGGCCTTCTCGCTTCACCTCTGCGTATTGCTCGAAAAAAAAACGACTCCGGCTCCCCCCCCCCCCCCCCCCCCCCGCATAAAGCTCGCTTAAATTTTAACAAATCGCCTATTCCCCCCCCCCCCCCCCCTTTTTTTCGGTCTATCCCCGTCCTTTAAGGGGTTAACGGAAAAAAAAAACTCAAATTAACACGCAAGCTCCCAGAGACGAAAAGCTGCATGCCCTAAAAAGGGGGGTCAGTACTAGGTATCTCTCAGTTTCGGTCAAATCTCGCCGACTCTTCCAGGTGCTGACCCCGGGCGAGAGGCACCCTTCAATGGCTGTGGTCCGGAAAGTAAAAAGTAGAGGCAAAAGACAAAAAAAGTTGTCTCGATTTTAGTGGTGCCATGCAGTATGTGACACAGCGGCCACCCTTGTGAAACTTCGCCCCGAAGCCTCCCAAGTCCCCTGTGGTGGAGAGGTAAGAAAGCTTGGAAATTGAAATAGGGAGAGGGGCCACAGAAGCAATTAAACACCAACTGGAGAGTTGTGGGAGGCTTGCTTCACTGGCACGATGCCGCGGGGAGGCTACTTGCCTGACCTGGTGAAGCCACCTCCTTGTTCGATGTAATGGGATAAGGGACTCTCCGTTGAGGGCGTGCTAACTGGCGCCACGCGTAGGGTGGGCTCTCCACCCCCGTCCAGGTTTCCCCACGTGTACGGCTTTAGAACGAGAGTTTCCCTTTCGCTTGTGTTTCTCCAAACCACAATTACCAGGAACCACCACAGGGAGGTTGGAAACATTGGTCCCCAAAAAAACAAAACAAAAAAAAAAAACAAAAAAAGAGACATTTAAGTTAAAGGAAGTTTTCTTTTTAATGAGACACCCCCTTGTTCTCATCCACTACCTACCCCCCCCAAAAAAAATACAGCACACACTATCTCATTTTTGTACGAGCGTAGTTGTGCTGCACCAAAAGCCACTCATGTGAGAGTGCCTGCCTGGTTGTGAGACGCTCCGCAGGATCGACCACAAGAAGCTGCTTAATGAAACTGCGGGCAAGTTCGGACACTCCATCCCAGTAGGGCGAAGGGAAGGAGAACTCACCCGACGCAATCGAATCGTACAGCGCCCGGGTGTTCTCATCCTCAAAGGGACAAAACCCACACAGTAGCACATAAGCTATGACACCAATAGACCAGAGATCAACACTCTCAGTGTAGCCAGTGGCCCCTGTGAGCACTTCTGGAGCGACGTAATTCGGTGAACCACAGGTAGTGTGGGAAAGTGCGCCATTGAGCCAAATCTTTGCGAGACCAAAATCTGTTATTTTAACAATTGGTCCCTTGTCTGTTCCGTCATCAGCTGCTACGAGGATATTCTCGGGTTTTAAGTCCCTGTGGATAACTGCCTTACCGTGGAGGTACTGAATGGCTTTTATAAGCTGGGTGATGATGCTGGCGGCCTCGCGCTCACTGTACCCAGTAGGATGTCTTTCGCAGATGTCGTCGAAAAGTTCCCCGCCGGAGATTAACTCCATGACGAGGTACACTTTCAAATCGTCTTCATATACCTCCTTCAGCTCCACGATGTTGTTGTGCTTGATATTCATCAGGATCTTGACCTCAGTCTGCAGGGCGCAGTTGTCCATCTCCTTCTTGTCGAGGATCTTGATGGCAACCTCGTCGAGCGTCTTCTTGTTCCTCCCGAGCCTTACCTTTGCGAAGGCACCTTCCCCTAACAGCGACAGGAACTCGTACTTCTGCATGATGTTCTCCTTGGCGTCCGACAGGATCCTTGGTTTCTTCTTCTTGAAACGCGATAATATTGTCATTTCTTCTTTCTTTTGTGTAAATATATATGCTGCTGGGAGGGGGTTCGAAGAAAGATGAAGAAAAAAAAGAGAGAAATGGAATCATGTGTGAAACAAAATTTTTCTTTCATCAGAGAGGAAGAAACACCGCCCCGCCCACGCACTTTATTTCGTTCGGTCTCGACGGGGAGGGAAGGGAAGGGGAGGGAATAATAAAAAAAAAGATGTCTTTGAAGGGACCTTGCAGTATGTGACAGGATCGCCTAAGAAAAAAACAAAATCGTGGAAGAGGATTGCGACAAAAATCGAACAGGTTTCGAGCGTGCAAACAAAAAAATAAAAACAAAAAGATTTCTTTCTCCATAACTTAAATCTTCCCATTCATGAAGTCCTCAAGGATGGGCCACCAGTAGGGAGCAGGCCAGTCGTTGACACCGTCCATGAGAAGCCTGAAGATGTCAAGGCTCGTCACGCCAAGGGATGTCGCGTTGTGAATGAAGGAACGGGCGTTCGTAGCATTCCAGTAAGTGGTGTGGAAGGGTCCAAGCCCCACGCCTGCCTGTGCGGTGCTCCCTGTCGCGTCTTTGATGGTTGTGACGTAGGTCTTCAAGATCTGAAGCATGGTGGGCATCGGCTGCCCACCGTACGTCTCCATGTCCTGCAGGTACTGGATCCCAGACCCTGCAAGCACGCCGTACTTGTTCAGAGCACCCGACCACGACGCCACCCACACAGACAGCGTGAAGCCCTCTGCCACAAGGATGTCGTTCACAGCCTTCAGGAAGCCCGCGTATGCCTCGGCATCTGTGTCGGTGGGCTTCTGTGGTTCGTAGTCGAAGTTGAACCCAGCAAAACCGTACTTCTTCCCAATCGTAACAAGCTGCTTCCCGTACCCCGTGGGGTCCTTGTACATGGTGTGCATGGTCGTCCCGTTCACCATGTTCACGACGACAGGGATGATGGGGATGTTCAGTGGTTTGTAGATGTCCAGCCACGTGTTGACGGCGGCCTCGTTGTCCCAGCCTGCAAGGGAGCCCGTCTCGGGCATGCCGGGTCTCCAAGCAAGTTGGAGCTGGCTGAAGAGGGGAAGGTGCTCCTTCACGGCAGCGGCGTTCACCTCGTTCTGAGTGGCGTTTGGCCCATCAATTGTGATGTACCAGTTGATGGTCCTGGAGCAACTCACAACACCCACGAGGCACGACAGCAGGAGGGCGGTCTTCATCTTCCTAGGGATGAATATTCAAACGATTTATAAAAAAAAAAAAAAAAAAAAAAAAAAAAATGTAAATAGTAAAAGAAACAACAAAAAAACGTGATTTTTGTTCCTTCCCTAAGGGAGATGCCACGATGCCAAACGACAAAAGGGCACAGAAAAACATTTTATTTTCTTGTGCCCGATTTCGAGAGTGGGGTAAGGAAAGAAGAGGAGAAAAGTAAAATAAAAAAAATAGAGATCAAAAATAGAAATTTAAAATCACTTTCTGTCTTTTTTTTTCTTCTTTTCCCTCGTTTTTCTTTGATTCCTTTTTTTTTTTTTTTGGTTAACCCATAACACTCCAAGGCGCAAATATTTGTCGTTTTTTCTCTATGTACTTTTTAGTCCCCACGACCCCTGGATCTCCAAGAACGACTATAGTGAGGAGTTATTTTCAACTGCATTTCATGCTGCGCTGCATCACTTAACCTTGTTATCCACCCACCAAGTGGGTCCCAAATCCGAGTAGATAGGCTAAAAACGCAAAATAACGGGTGTGCATACTGTGTCCAAATTGTTCCCAAAAAACGCAAAAGTAAAGCCAAAACAGCTACGGACGAGGTCCAACCTTCATGGGTAAGGGAGTTGGTACCCATAGAGACCATAAAATAGGCCAGTGGGGAGAAAAAACGCTGTCCCGTGGTACGCAGAAACCTGACGACGCAAAATGGTTATTCCTTCGGTTTTTTTATAAGAAGCTCACAGACGTCATCCAAGAAGAGACAAACAAGCAAAAGGACGCTGAGATTGATAAAATTTCGACCCAGGACTCCACCGCTTACTCGGATTGAGCATTGCGATGGGTTTACGGCGTGCCCAGAATCAGCAGTCATATTGGTCCACAGGACCCATGAAATCCCCCTTTTCAGTAACACGATGCCCAGGAGACGCTACTGGGAAATCAAAAGTGCCTCCACTTCACTAAGAAGAGTCAAACGGTGATGTGTTGTGAAGATACGAGGGTTTCTGGATAGAATTGGTGACAAGTGGGCAAAAGCAGCAGTGCCAGGAAAATATTTAAGCATTGACGAGACACTCGTACCTTCACGGGGCAATTGGGGGGCTGCGGGTCTACTGTCCTCTCAAGCGTAAAAGATATGGCATAAAAATCTACTGCCTAAACTGCACGAGCACGGGTTATCTTTTGCGTTTTCACATCCACGCCACCAAAATCGAGGGGCACGCACTTGAAGATTTCAGTGTTGTGGAAAAAGCGGTACTGGGGTTAACGGAGCCTTTCCGGGGAAATGACAACACGGTAGTTTGCGATAGCTACTTTTCGACTGTGGGTCTGGCCGAAGCCCTGTGAAAAACTTTGAGGGCTTGCATTTCGTTGGGGTGTTGCGGACTCTTCTGGTGGGCCCTAGAAGTGACAATAGTTAACTGCCATGCACTTCAAATAAAATATGGTTCAGGGATGCCAAAGAGATACACAACCCTGGCTGCTTTTAAAGAGCGCTTTCGAGAGAGCCTAATTGATGGGTCCAGCGTTGCAAAAACACCACTCCCGGCACCCAACTAGTGGTGCCATACCCCAGATTACACCAAACGTGACCGCTAGCCACTCAAAGGGAGCACCTCCAGGGTCTGCAGGTTGAAAGGATACACAAAACGCACAATCTACAAATGCTACCTGAAACCAACACCTCTGTCCAAATAAGTGCTTTTTTCGTACCACTCTTCCATCACCCAAAAAATGCCTCTTGACGATTTCGAGGCCGATATTCCACCCGCAAATAGGCACTTCTCTCGGTCTGAGACATCTGAGGGGTCCTGATGCTGCCTTTTTTGTCCCAAGATGCTCAATTTACACCCCCCCCCCCCCCCCGTGCACAACCCATTTTGACATGGTCGTTTTTGAGCACCCTACGGCCATTCAACTCTTCATCCCCTTTGTATTCTTATTAATTTTTGAAACTTTTTTTTTAATTTTCCTGGTCCAAAAAACCCGTTTTACCTGCAAACGGGGGTTAAATGCTGCCATTTCCCCCCTCAAATTATGAAAAGGAGCAAAAAAGGGACCCCTATGTAGATAGGCCCCGGAGTGTTATGGGTTAATAAAAAATTTAAACCTTCCCCTCCGTTCCCCCGTGCCGTGTGGTGGGTGTTTTTTCCTTGTAAAAAAGCGACAGAAAATGCGAAACAAAAAGCTAATTCATTTTTTTTTCCCCATTCGAAGTTTAAAGGAAAAAAAAAAAAGAACGTTCTGACACAAAGCGCGTATATCACATAAGTTTTCTTTCGAACAAAAATTCTCACTTTTTTTTTTACTCGTTTCTCGCTTGTTTTTTTTTTTTTTAAAAAAAACAAAAAAGCCGAGAAAAATAAAAAAGGGAAGTGACCGAAAGGAAGCGGAAGGTAGAGAACATGCAATAAAAAAAAAAACTTTTTTTTTTTTTTTTTTTTTTTTTTGCGCCGTCTTCGATACCTAGGTAGTTCCAGTCGAGAGTCTGGATCGAGTTTTTTTTCTTCTTTTTTTTTTTTTTTCCTTCGTTTCTTTTTTAAATCTTCCCCGTGATGAAATCCCCGAGGACAGTGTACCAGAAGGGTGCAGGCCAGTTGTTGGATCCGTCCATCAGAAGCCTGAAGATATCGATGTTCGTCACACCCTTGCTAACAGCATGGGAAATAAACTTCCTGGTGTTCTCCTCTGTCCAATACTCAGTGTGGTAAGGCCCCATCCCAACGCCTGCCTGGGCGGCGCTCCCTGTCGCATCTCGAATCTCCCGCACGTACTCATCAACATAGTCCCTCTCATCGACCATGGGCCACCCCCCGTATGTCGACATGTCCTGCAGGTACTGGATCCCGGACTCTGCAAGCACGCCGAATTTCTTCAATGCCTCTGACCACGACGCCACCCACACAGACAGCGTGAAGCCCTCTGCCACAAGGATGTCGTTCACAGTCTTCAAGAAGTCCGCGTACGCCTTGGCATCATGGTCCCTTGGGTGTTGCGGTTCGTAGTCGAAGTTGAACCCAGCAAAACCGTACTTCTTCCCAATCGCAACAAGCTGCTTCCCGTACCCCGTGGGGTCCTTGTACATGGTGTGCATGGTCGTCCCGTTCACCATGTTCACGACCACCCCAACAATGGGCACACCGAGAGGCTTGTAGATGTTCAGCCATTCATGAACGGCGGTCTCGTTGTCCCAACCTGCAAGGGAGCCTGTTTCGAGCATGCCGGGTCCCCAAGCAAGTTGGAGCTGGCTGAAGACCTGCTTATTTTGCTTGACGGCATCGGCGTTCCACTGGTTGACGGTGGCGTTGGACTCGATGGACACGTACCAGTTCACCGTTCGGTTCGTGCAGCTCACGAGGCCGACAAGACACGACAGCAGGAGGGCGGTCTTCATGGTGGCTGCATGAATTAGATATGAACCCATGAGAGGGGAGAAAAAAAAGCAGAAAGGAAGGTCACTGTTCATAAATAAAATATCACCGTTCCAGCAAAGAAGAGAAAGAGAAGACGTTCCTTTTTTTTTTCCCCTTTTTTTTGGCGAAGAGAAAAAAAGAAAAAAAAAAGTGGCACAAAAGTAGCTTACAACATCACCGCAGCATATTTAGAACTTTTTTTTCTTGTCGACAAAAAAAAAGAAGAAACTCGATCTTTTAACATCAAGCCCCACGACACAAGTCGAACGGTCGGCTCCAAGTGTACCATAAAGGGGTGGGGGTATTTGTTGTCAAACACATTGGAGTCTTCCAACCTGCTACCTTGTTTTGAAAGGGTCTGTTTGTGCCTGGGTGACAGTTGCTTGTCGTAAAGTTTCAAAATCTCTCCGCCAAGCATCACCCTGGCACAGGCTTCCCTGAAATAACTCGCTTAAGGGGCATAGAAAAAAAAAAAGAAGAAGAAAAACACGCACTGTGTGAATAAATTCGATAAAGTTTCAGTGTGCAGGGGGAATGCTCACCGCTCAAGGAAAAAATTCACACGAAAAATAAAAATAGGGGGGGGGGCTCCACCTTTTTTTCTCTACTTTTTTTTTCCTCCTTTGATTGCCAGTTTCTCGCATCTTTTTTCCTCAACGGGAAAAACAAAGGAGAACCAGGCAGAGAAGCTTGACAAAAAAAAATCTCAAGTAAAAGAAGAGTAAACAAACTATTCTACCTGCACTGCCACTGAATAGTAGTTCTGACCCGCCATTACAAGAGGCTGCCAATTGATCATCTGCAAGGAGACAAATAGGGAGGAAGGATGGAATCGTTATGTCAGAAGGTTCCTTTCCTTTTTTTTTTTTTTAAAGAAAAAAAAGAAGAAGGGCTGAGAAAGACAAAGGGAAGCAAGAAGACATCCCTATTCTGCTAAAGTTAAAAGTACTACTTTTTTCGAAACAAATGGGGATTGCGTGGGTGGACTTTCCCCCCCCCCCCCCCCCTCATAACTTAAATCTTCCCATTCATGAAGTCCTCAAGGATGGGCCACCAGTAGGGAGCAGGCCAGTCGTTGACACCGTCCATGAGAAGCCTGAAGATGTCGATGTTTGTCACGCCAAGGGATGTCGCGTTGTGAATGAACGACTGTACGTTACTAGGGTTCCAGTAGCTAGTCACATAAGGTCCAAGCCCCACGCCTGCCTGTGCGGTGCTCCCTGTCGCGTCTTTGATGGTTGTGACGTAGGTCTTCAAGATCTGAAGCATGGTGGGCATCGGCTGCCCACCGTACGTCTCCATGTCCTGCAGGTACTGGATCCCAGACCCTGCAAGCACGCCGTACTTGTTCAGAGCACCCGACCACGACGCCACCCACACAGACAGCGTGAAGCCCTCTGCCACAAGGATGTCGTTCACAGCCTTCAGGAAGCCCGCGTATGCCTCGGCATCTGTGTCGGTGGGCTTCTGTGGTTCGTAGTCGAAGTTGAACCCAGCAAAACCGTACTTCTTCCCAATCGTAACAAGCTGCTTCCCGTACCCCGTGGGGTCCTTGTACATGGTGTGCATGGTCGTCCCGTTCACCATGTTCACGACGACAGGGATGATGGGGATGTTCAGTGGTTTGTAGATGTCCAGCCACGTGTTGACGGCGGCCTCGTTGTCCCAGCCTGCAAGGGAGCCGTTCCCGGGCATGCCGGGTCCCCAAGCAAGTTGGAGCTGGCTGAAGAGGGGAAGGTGCTCCTTCACGGCAGCGGCGTTCACCTCGTTCTGAGTGGCGTTTGTCGCATCGATGGAAATGTACCAGTTGATGGTCCTGGAGCAACTCACAGCACCCACGAGGCACGACAGCAGGAGGGCGGTCTTCATCTTCCTAGGGATGAATATTCAAACGATTTATAAAAAAAAAAAAAAAAAAATCTTCACTGCCTTATGCTTAGCTTATTGGAAGAAGAAAAGAAGAAGAAGAAGAAGAAAAAAAAACAACGTTTGGTCAAACGCATGCGCATGTCATCCGTCTCGAGAGAACGAGTCTCGAAGACCATAGACAGAAATGAAGGGGAGAAGGAAGAAGAGGAAGATGGTGTTTTCGAGAGACGAATTGATTGTGACTACACACGATGGGGGGAAAAAGAAAAGAAAGAGAAAGAAAAAAAAAAAGATAGATTAGTACCACCTTTTCTTTTTCTCCTTCTTTTCAGATCAAATGCAATTCTGATCCTCGCGAATATGACATCCTTTGTGCCAAGTAAAAGAAAAGAGGGTTACCTTCATTTTACTAGGGAATAAGGGAGAAGGGAGAAGGGAGAAGGGAGGGAGCTTCTACCATTTTGTTTTTCCGAATGAAAAATATTTGTCTGAGCCGAGAAAACCCAATTAAAAAAAAAGTCGTTCAATTGCTTTTTTTTTTTCTAATTTGCTGATCACAACGCTGCATGCGTGGAAAAATGGCACAGGGGGAGGAGGGTATTCAGAAGAACAGCTAACGGTAAAAAAAAAAAGGATGATTGAAACAAAACATTAAAAAAAAAAGAAAATGAAGCAAACTCAAATCGTCCCGTTCATGAAGTCCTCAAGAATAGGCCACCAGAAGGGAGCAGGCCAATTGTGCTCCCCGTCCATGAGAAGCCTGAAGATATCGAGGTTGTTGACACCCTTGCTGGCAGAGTAGGAAATGAACTCCCTCGTGTTGCTCGGCGTCCAGTAGTCAGTCTTATAAGGCCCCAATCCGACCCCAGCTTGCGTAGTGTTCCCCATCCCCTCTCTGATATCCTTCGTGAAAGCGTTAACCGTATCTTTCATTTGGTGCATCGGGCTTCCCCCATACGTGCTCATGTCCATGAGGTACTGCACACCAGTCTTACACAACATGCTGTATTTGTTAAGTGCCTGAGACCACGATGCCACCCAGACAGAGAGTGTGAAGCCTTCAGCGTGAAGAATAGGGATCACCGTGTCAAGAAATGATGCGTACTCCTGTGCATGGGTGTCTGTGGGGTACTCTGGTTCGTAGTCGAAGTTGAAGCCTTGGAATCCGTATTTCTTTCCAATGGAGACAAGCTTCTGAGCGAACTCAGTGGGTGCTTTATAGATCTCATGCATTATGGTGGCGTTGTCGATGTCTATTACGCAAGGTGTGATGGGGAGGCCGAAGGGTTTGAAGATGGACAACCATTGGTGCACTGCTGCCTCGTTGTCCCATCCTGTTAAGGTGCCGTTGTCGGGGACGCCTGGTCCCCACCACAGCAGGAGCTGTGTGAAAAGTTCCTTGTGTTCGGCCACGGCGTTCGCATTCGCGTGGCTCAGGGTGTCGTTGGAGTCCACGCCAATGTACCAGCTGATGGTCCTGTTGCTGTTCGCGCAGCTAACCGTGCTAGCTAAGCACGCGAGAACGATGGCCTTCATCATTTTTTTTTTTTTCCTTTTTTTTTTTGAGAAAACATACGTTGAGAAAAAAAAAAAAAAAAAAGAACAACGAAAACGAACAGTTATTACTAAGAGATGGAGTAGGGGAAAAAAAAAAAAAAAGAGCAGGAAAAAAAGGGGGATAAAATAAAAAGATGGGTCGTTTTTTTTTCTTTTTTTTTCCCCTTTTTTTTCTCCCGCGAGGTTTATTTCTCTATCAAAAAAATTTTTAAAAAAACTCGCAGCGGAAAAAAAAAAAAAAAAAAAAAAAAAACAAAACAAAACAAAAAAATAATAATAAACATATTTACATCCCCGTTAGATATATGAAGGGGGTAGTGACATATTACTGAATGTCCTCCATTGGGAAGATTTTGCAGGGCTGTTCCTCAGGGTAGAAGGGGAGACAGAAGTTGACCGGACCCTTGCGGCAGCTTTTTTCTGCGCATTTTTCACCTTTGTGGAGGGGGTTTGAGACGCGGGAGGGTGGGCCTTCGGGCGAGTTACCGGAACTGATTGTTGGGGGGGCTTTTTCTGACCAAAGTAAAATTTCTGAGCATCCGTCATTCGACCTCCCACACAAGAAAACTGTTTTGAAATTGCTCGCCGCTTGTTAAGATCCTCTGCACGCTTATTGCGGGCCTGTATCAGTTCCTCATGCGCATCTCGAGAAACAGAACGGTTAAAGGACACTGTGGACTCTCTTGACAATGTTGTTCCTGCTCGTTTTGCTGTGTTGCTCTCGCGCCTCCACACACCCCGAGACAAGTCGTATTCAGTTCGTTTTCTCGGGCTGCTTAGAACCTCATATGATAACGTCAGCTTCTTGAACTCCTCTGCCGCACCTTCTTTTTGATTTTTATCAGGGTGGCACTCCCTAGCTAGACGCCTGTAAGCTGACTTTATCTCCGCAACATTTGCTGACTCAGGAATCTTCAATGCCGAATAGTGATCTGGTTTCTCTATTGGGTTTCGTCTTGGAACCACCATTCCCTTTTTTTTTTTTTTTAAATTTTTTTTTTTTAAATTTTCTTTTTCCCCTCCCCACACACAGACACCCCTTCGTCTCCTTTTTTTTCAAAAAAAAAAAGAATTTTTTTTAATTGGTGGTGGGCAAATAAATGGAGTAAAAAAAAAAAGAAAATATATAAGAAAAAAAAAAAAAAAAAAAGACAGTGTTAATAAAGGAGGGGCGATGAGGAAGGAGTTGGGGGGAGGGGGGAATGGGAAATGGGAATTGAAACAGATAGCAAAAAGAGAACCGGGGAGAGGGGGTATTCTTTTCTTTTTTTTTTGGGGTGGGCAAAATATTTAAAAAAAAGAGTTTTTTTTCGGGGGGTTTGTTCACTAGAGATTTCTTTTTATTCATCCTCCTTATTCCCCTCCCTGAAGAAGAAAAAACGAAAAAAAGAAAAAAAAAAAAGAAAAAAAACAGGAGAGAGAGGGGGGGAAAAAAAGTGCTACTCTTTGCATACCTGCATTTCAAGAAGGATGAACAAAAAAAAAGGGAAGATCAGAGGAGTAAAAGCAAATTGCTTTTCTTTTCGCTGTGCCCCAACCTTCTTCTTCTTCTTCTTCTTCTTCTTCCCTTCATGTTTGTTGTTGTAAGTTTCTTTTCTATTTTTCTTTCGCTTTTTTTTTTTTTTTTTTTTTTTTTTGGAAAACTTCTGCTGCAACTAATAAAGCAAAAACTATTTTTTTTTTTTCTCTTTTTCTTTTCTTTTTTTTTCCCCACCAGAAAAAAAAAAAGAATTTCTTCCTTCCTTTTTTTTTAAAAATTTTTTTTGAGTTCATGTAATACTTTCGCCCATCGGGCATGAAAATTATTATAAGAAAAAAAAAAAGAATCTGGTTTACTGCCCTTCCCTGCTTCGGATGCACAAGGAAAAAGAGTGACATCATGTGCCCACTAAAAAAAAGGGTAAAAATACTGCCTGTCAGCATTCGGGAGGGGAGAGAGAGGGTCCTCTGTTTGTTTACTAAGCTAAAGGGGGGGGGGGGGGTGAATAGATAAAAAAGAATTTCGTTCTGCTACTGCTGATCGAATATAGGGGGCGGGGGGGGGGGGGGGGGGGGGACATATGAAAAACGAAAACCGAAAAAAAAGAGAAAAAAAAAGGGGGGAGACGAAAGACATAACTGGACTTTTTTTTTTCCCCCCCTCCCTTTTTCTTTTTCTTGCGTTGCCTTCCTCTTATTATATAATTGTTGCTCCATCTGGCATCGCAGGGGCATCCTTAACAAATATTGGGATAATCAGAGGGGTAAAAATCGGCTTGATTTCGATGCATAATATGAGCACTCAAGATACAGACCATCCTTGAGATAGCCCTATAGGGCTGTTTTCTACTCAGATACACACAGAACCTCCTGAAAGACGGGAGACTGAGTAATATGTTGTCCTACCCCTCCTCCTATTCTTTCTCTTGGTGGCAGGCTTAATAAAAAGTGACTGTCGCAAACAAAATAAATTTAAAAAAAAAAAAAAAAAAAAAGGGAGGTGAGAAGAAAAAGAAGTTACTGCTGTAGGAACGTTCTCCCCCCTCCCCCTATTGTAGAGAGAACGAAAAGATCCATCACCCCGCCCCCCCAGCGCCTCGCACCGATTTCTTTTTTTTTTTCTTTCTCTACAAAAAAAAAAAGGAATGAGATTTCTTTTTTTTTTTTCTGTGGTACAAAATGGGCCAACTAATTATCCCTCTGAGCACAGCTGGTTGATTTTTTGAGTTCTAAAGTCTCAAACTCTTTTTTTTTTAAAACCATCCTGCCCTCCTGGGGGAAGAGAGAGAGAGAGAGAGAGAGAGAGGGAGGGAAAAAAAAAAACTTTCACCACCATGATAGAAGTGTTCAAACAACCAACCAAGTTTCTTATTTTTATTTTTTTTAATTATTTCTACCATGCAACGAAAAAAAAAAACCCCCCCAAAAAATGTTTTTTTTTTTGACCAAACTTTTTTTCCCGAAAAAACGAGAGAACAAAAAAAAAAAAAAAAAGAAAAAAAAGCGTCAAAAAAAAAAAAAATGCTACGACTGAAATAAGAGAAAAAAAAAGAGGTACGGAGAGAAAACGAAACTAAGGGGGGAATGGGGCGGAGTATAAATAAAAAAAAAAAAAAAAAAAAAAAATCATTGAAGATACTCACCCTCTGTGGCTTCTGTGGATTGTCCGCCTTCGGAAGGCCGACCGGTGAAATAAGGAGGCGGGGGTTGTGAGTTGCTATGTCGAGAAGAAGGAGAGAAGGAAGCAGTAGAAAGTTCAGTAGCGTCCATCGTGGACTCCCAACCAGGCCCCGGGACAAAATCTACAGGAGGTGTCCTTGCAACAGGGAGGGGTTGTTGGTGCTGCTGAGAGGCATGGTACCGCCTTGCTGCAGCAAGAGCAGGACCCCGTTCACTATTCCCACCTAAACTTGATTCCCCGCCAGCGTACCTATCCAGCGATGGGTCACTAATGCCCCGCCCAGCCGACAGCGCAGGAGTACCCTTCACGCTCCCAACTCGCTTTTCTTTTTTCATCAGTAAATCAATTGGGTTTTTATCGATAACATTCTCCCTGTCATGCGGTGTGTGAAGTGGCTGCGGTCCCATGTCGTCCATCTGAACCCCCACCCCTCCTACATCTTCAACAGCAATAACACCGGCTTTTCTCCTCTTTTGTTTTTTCACACGGCCCTCATACACCTTCAGCCCAACTACAAAACAAACACATATCCAGCAAGCGCACATGCTTGATATCAACACAACAGCGTACCAAGGCATGTCAGCATCATCGTCACCGTCACCGTTATCTTTACTAGGGGATGTGTCGTGCTTGTTCGACGGCTGCGGTGTTGGGGGTAAAATAGTATCGCCGATCATCCATTGAGATTTGTCAGATAATGCACCTGCAGTGAGCACGACATCGGGATGTGCTTCAAGAAGCGAGGCTTTTGACTTCAACGCGGACATCCAGTACTGCTTCACGATGTTGTCGTCGCTGACAAATTCGAATACACCTTCCGAGGCGTATCCTTGCCACAACCATGCGGTCCCGGGTGTCGCGTTTAAATACGTCCATTTATCTTCTACTAATCTCACGTTCAGTGCAGGGTTGCACTGGACTGGGACAGCTGCGTCAAATGTAACACCATCGCCTAGACGATTTACAACGTCGCAAATCGCCACTCGTATCGCGGATTTACTGTAAAGGGGTGGGTACGGGAGGTTCGTGTGGATTTTGCTCGACACGGCGAAGCACGCCAACTTGTTCAGAATGGATGTTGATTCAGGAGACACGTCATGGAATGTAATTATAATGAGGTTCGACTCTGAACTAGTTAGTTTCAGGGTTCGGTCGAACACATTCCATTCTATGTAGATTATGACGCCGGGGAGTCTGACCCATTCTTCAGAACCGGTTCCTGGTCTGTGTACGAGTATGCCCTCCTCTGTCATCCCGAATTTGAGAGATTGTGCGTCTTTTCCGTCCCTCATGATTATGCCCCGTGTAGGGTCGCACGCCTCCGCGAGTTTCGTTCGGAGTTTAAACTTGGCTACATAATACGTCTTCCCAGGGATCCTATCCACCACTACTGGTTCTGACATGTCTGATGCACGGCCGTGCAAAGGCTGCAACAATGGTGTGCCCAATGGTGAATTCTGTGTTTTTTTTTTTTTTTTTTTTTTTTTTTTTTTTTTTCCCCGGATGTATTATGAGCTCGTCCGGGGAAAAAAAAATATCAAAAAAAAAAATCTTTTTTTTTTTTATACCTGGTAGTTTACCTTGACGGAGTCTGTGGTGTTGAGCTCGAAAAGGTCCGATTCCCGTGCGTCTTGTATGACATCCACTGACCCGGCGGAGTGCACATTGCAAGGCAAGAGAAGCAGCCCCACACAGCAAAGGGCCCGCAGCATGTATCCTTTTTTTTTTTTTAAATTTTTTACAGCAACAATATAAATAAAAAAATGCAAGGTTTTTTTTTCTTTTTTTTTTTCTTTTTCATTCCCCATCAGTTGGTTCGGTTGTTGTGTTGGGTTTGGTTTCCTCTTCCTCTTCACCCTCGCTTGCGATGTGGTGTGTACTATCATTGTCCCGGTTAGCAAGGTTGCCAACAAAGCTTCCTTTTGCAGACGCCGATCCAAGCATTTCCTTGAACGAGGGCTTATGAGGGAGGGGGGCCTCAAGAACGGGATCCTTGGGGCCCTCTGAGAGGATCATCGCCCGCCGTTTTCGCTGTGCCTTCGCATTGCCGCCGTCGGAAGACGAGGCCATTGAGTCATTCAAAGCGTCATTGTACTCAAGCGAAACCATACACGAACACACCGAAAGAATCGCTCCGAAAACCGCAACGAAAATCTTCGCCCGGCTTTTGTTAACCCTATCCTGACATGAGACTGTATCGATACCACCATAGTCGGCGATGGCGGGGTGGCATTTGTTTTGGTCGCTCCGTTCGAAGGATATATTGACGTAAAGGTACATCGTGAGAACAGAGAGCTGCCACATTTGAAAGATGAAATACAGTCTTGTGCAGAGCTCGCTTCGGTTTGTTGTTGCGAGCCACCCGAAGACGGAGCTCACAAAGCCTAGTACCGCAGCGAAAACGGTTTGGAACAGTTTTTCTCCATCACCCTTAGCGACGAAAGCCAAGGAGAGGACGATGATGGATATCAAGAAGTTCGACACCGCGGTAATCTTCACAAGGTTATCTAGCACAGTCACCCTTTCATCGTCATCAGCTTTACCGTGAACAATTTTGTCAAAGTAAGAAGGCCCTTCAATGTGCGCGTCGATGTCTGCGCGTTTTTGATTTTCCAAATTCATTTTTTTTTTTTTTTTTTTTCCCCGGTTACCGGGGCTGAGGGTAAAGGATGGAACAGGAGGGAGGAAGAAAAAAAAAAAGGATTTTGTCACTTGCACTGCGATTCCACAAAGCTAGCGTAATATCCAAACCAGATGTCCTTTAAAGCAGCAGCTTCCCCCGGTGGTATTTTTGCCCAGTAATTATCCCATTCAAGATCGCTCCCCGTGGCCGGCGGTGTCATTAGTTCAGTGTGCTGGCCACTCATATTTTTTTTTTTTTTTTTTTTTTAAATTCTAACTGAGCGAAAAACTAAAAAAGAAGAGTTGGAAGAAAGGAAAAAAAAAAAGGGAAAAAAAACCGGTAATAAAAAATCTGAGGGGGAAAAGGGGGATGTGCCGTAGAGGGAAAGTGGGGGGGAAAAAAAATGGGGAGCGGGGGGAAAAAAAAAAGATAGAGGGGGACGCACAGGGGGGGGGGGGGGGGGGGGAAATTAAGTGGTAAAAAGTGTTAATGGGGGGCTTTTTTTTTTCTTTCTTCTTTTTTCTTCTTCTGCGTTCTGTTCTTTTTTTTTTAAATTTAAAAGCTCCCTCCCCTTTGAAACCCCATAAGAACCCAGAAGAAAGGAACGGTGTCTGGCGGGGTAGCCAGCTCTCTCGCTCTTGAAGCTCCTGTGAGCTTGCGCGCCAAAACCCAAAACAGGGCACCCAAAGCAGACTGCTTCGGTTGGTTGCTTGTGCCGGCCAATACAAAAAAATATTTAGGGGACCGAAAAAAAAAAAGTAAATACCCTGGCACTAATGCTACAGATATGCAAAAACGAAAAAAATGGAAGAGGAGGGGGAAAAGATAAGAAGTCACTCCGCAAAAAAAAAAGGGGGGGAGGATCCCTTCATAAAAGGGAAAATGCCATTATTATTATTATTTTTTTTTTAATATTATCAAACGAACCGGAGAGGAAAAAAAAAAAAAAAAAAAAAAAAAAAGAGAAAAAAAAAAAAGGCCTCGCTACTCTTTTTTTCCCTCTCCTTCATATTTGGTATTATTTTTCTTTTTTCCATAAAATGGGAGGGAGGGGGACAACGAAAAAAACACCTTGTTCAGGCCTCCTCTTTTTTTTTATTATTCCCCGCCCTCCCCCAAGTTTTGTTACCTTTTTTACGTGCGATTTCTTAAAATCGAGCCCCCCCCCAAAAAAAAGAAAACACATCCACCTGAAAATAGTTGTCCCAAAAATCAAAAAAAAAAAAAAAATACGGTAGGGCAGCAGCTGGGTGGAGAAGAAAAATCAAAAAAAAAAAAATATATATATGGTTACAAAAGAACGAAAAGGCATTAAACAGGGCGCCATCAAAAGAAGAATGTCACAACTAGAGGGCAACACCACCTTCCAAACAAAAGTGGATTTAAGAATCATATTGTCGGCACACTACGATGGCACAGTGTAAAAAATGCGGGGGGAAAAAAAAAAAAAGGAAGAGCGGTATGGGCAGGGCGCAAGGAAGCAGGGGGTCTCCCAAAAAAAAAAAGAAAACAATCAATTAAAACAGAATCACTTTTTTTTTCACAGAGGGAGAAACAAAAGAAAAAGGAAGAAAGAGGGGGGGGGTTCTTTCTGGTATTCTTCTTTTTTTTCGCTTACCGATTTTTATGTTCTTAACCCCCCCCCCCCCCCTCTCTCTCCCGGTGTAATTTCTTATATATGATTTTCTTTTTTTTTTTCTTCTTCTTCTCTTTTTCTTCCCGAAAGCACGCTTGACAAGAACAAATAAAAAGAGAAGCTGATAAGGGGAAAACAGTCCTAGATCCATACCCTCCTCTCATTCCACCCTTCTATGAAAAACCGACTCTTAACCTTTCCAGCCCAGCTCCATCCCTATCGGGGAAGTACTAGTTGCTGTAGATCTCACTGACCTTGTTGATGCGACTTCGGCAGTGTCGCAAGTCAGGAACAATGGGGAGGGGGGTGTGTGGTAATCTTTTTCAAAAAAAAAAATCCTGCCCCAAGTAAATATAAATCCTCCCCCTTTTTACTGTATATAAGTATTTTTTTTTTTTGGTTTTTTTTTTTTTTTTTTTTTTCCTTCTTCTTTCTTTTTCTCTCTTTGTGTTATGAGGAATTGTCAAGCGATGCAAAAAAAAAAGTGTTTTTTTTTTCTTCTTCTATTCCCTTTCCCCCTCCCATCCCATGTGTGTGTGTGACTAAACGTTTAAAAGCTTCCCTTACCTTTCTTTTCCCCCTTCATGCACCGGTTCTCTTGTTATTCTTCTTCTTTCTTTTTCATTGTTTTATTTTCAGGACCAGTTTGGATGAAGGCAAGCAAAAAAAGGGGGAAAGATACCCCGCCCCCTCTACCAAAATGTACAAATACTTACCCCCCCCCCCCCCCCCCCCCCACCACCACCACCGAATTCAAAAAAAAAGCATCTTTTTTTTCCCCCTCTGGTATTCCTTTAAAAAAAGTGTAAAAAGAAAAGAAAAAGAGAGAATGAATACTTTACGTCCCCCCCCCCCCCCCCGCTTGCATAAGGGAGTCAATAGGCTCTACATTTGGCCACTACTTCCCCTT
The DNA here is from genome assembly GCA_964019335.1 of Diplonema japonicum. Classification (NCBI taxonomy): domain Eukaryota; phylum Euglenozoa; class Diplonemea; order Diplonemida; family Diplonemidae; genus Diplonema; species Diplonema japonicum. The sequence continues at coordinate 136,403 of OZ025676.1, forward strand.
CCCCCAATTTACGTGCCATCAAACAGAATCAGATTAGGCACATTAATGATACATGTAAGCTCTCCCGTCCCCTTTTTGTCTCTCTTTCTCATGTGTGTATAAGGGGAGAAGAAAAGAAGGGGTAAGAGGGGGGGGGGAACTTCCTTGTTTCTTTTTTTTTTTTTTTGCTTGGGAAAAAAAAAAAAAAAAAAAAAAAAAAAAAAAAAAAAACGATAATTGTAAATGAAAGGGGGGGCAAAAAAATTTTTTTCTTCTTCTTCTTTTTTTTTTTTTTTTTAAAAATCATTCGCAATTTTATCCAACGCTTCGTGAAGCTCATCTTGCGTCAGATCTTTCTTCTGCGGGTCGGCGTCCTTCTCTTTTAAACGCTGCGCAAGCCACGTTGCAATCTTCGCCATGTCCTTGTAGTCCTCAGCATCATCACACGTGTTCTCTTGAATCCAAGGATGCAACAACAACTCAGTGGCTGAGGTACGACTGCTACCTTCCTTTTCCAAACACATATTTATAAAGCTTTTGAACTCAGACGAAACCTTGAGCTCGTCCGGGAGGCATATCGGAGATGCGGAGGAGGAAAGATGCTGGACCAGCTTCCAAAACTTCAAGCTGCTATCACCTGCCACATTCTCCCCCAGCACACTTTGGAAAGGATGCTGCCCAGTAATTAGCTCCACCAGTGAAATCCCCAACCCCCATATATCAACGCTGTAGTAGTAGGTTTCCCCCTTCAACCTTTCAGGGCTCATGTAGGTCACGGTTCCAACGAAGGATTTCGCGTCGCCTGCGGTGCTTTCTAATTCTTGCGACACCCCGAAATCTGTGATTTTTATCATCCCGTCATTGCTGAAGAGCAGGTTTGACGGCTTCAGATCTCGGTGGACAAGGTGGCGCTTGTGATGTAGGTACTGCAGTCCTTTGAGAACCATTTTGCTTACGGGTGCCAGGACGCTTTCCGGGACACCTCGACTGCTGATGTCCTCTGCTGTTGGGTTAAGCATGTCGAGAAGCGAACCATCCATGAATTGCAGCGCGATGAATGCTGAACCGTCCTGGGGGGGATTTTTTTTTTAAAAAAAATTTTTTTTATACCTGAACGTAAGCGCCGTAGAATTCAATGACATGGGGGCTCATCTTCTCCTGTGATTTGTATAGGGTCGCGAGCTCGTTCCCGATCTCGTCGAGGTGGTGGTCCGTAAGCTTGATTTCCTTGACGGCCACTTCTTTCTTCGTCGGGAGATGGATGGCTTTCCTTACACTCCCGCTTGAACCCTGTCCGATATTTTCGAGGAATTCAAGGTCGCTTGGCTGTGGGGAGGAGGTGGGGATTATGGGAAACAAAAAAAAAAAAAAAAAAAATTAAATATACCGCGAGTGTTAAAATCGCCTTCCGGTTTGTTTTGGTGTCGATACCTGACGTGGTCACAACTGCGTTCTAAAAAAAAAAAAAAAAAAAAATGATGATGGAGAAAGAAAAAAAAAAAAAAAAAAATACCGGTGCGTGGAAAGAACCGCCGACTGACACGAAATTTTTCGTTTGTTTCATCGCCTCCTCGATCTCCGTTGATATCTTTAGTTGTTTCTTGCCCATTTTTTTATTTATTTTCGGTTTGGATTTCTTTTTTTTTCCTTCAAGATATTACCCCCCACCCTCCCTGTTTTTCTTTCTTTTTTTTAAAACGAAATTAGAGGGGGGGGGGGGGGGGGGAGTTGAAAGAAGAAAAATCCCCCTTCGACTTGATGTTCTTGTTCCTTTTTTTTTGTAGTTATCAAACCCCTTACCCCTTACCCCCTCCCATTTTTCTCTTTTCTCCCTTTTTTTTTTAGAACAGGTACGCGTCCGAGACCTGTAGTGGTGAATTTAAAAAAAAAAAAATTATTTTTCTCCCGGATTAGTACCTGTTGAAGTTTCGTTGTTTTCTTTGCTTTTTTTGCTTGTTTTTCACTCTCGGCTTTTTGGCGGGCTTCAGTGGCGGCTCTCTTTTTTTTAAAAAAAAAAATTTCTTTCCCACCCTCCTCTTAAAAAAATTCCTCACACCTTGACTGCCCGTTTACTAGGTTTCTGAGTAATTTCCATTTCAGAGATTTCTTTAGGCTTTTTCGCTTCCTCTTCTGCGTCCTTCAGCGCCTTCTCGTACAGCTCCTTCTGCACGCGAAGACGTTGCCGCTCCTGCTCCGCGGCCAGCGCCTCGCTTGTTTCATTGTTCATGTTCGCACGGAAGGCGACCCAGCTCATCTGCGAGTTTTTTTTTTTTTTTTTTTTTTTTTAAATTTTCCGTACCTGAGTCCCAGCGTCAGCGAACCCATGCAACAGAGTGGAGCGTGACTGGTACTTCCTTTTGAAGTTTCTCATCTCCTCCTTCGCTTCTCGCTCCGCTTTTTTCTTCGCCGCCTTTTTCGCAATCTTCCTCTCGACATCGGTGAGCTGCGGCTTCTCCTCCTTCGGCTTGTCCTTGTTCCTCTCTGTTCTCTGCTTGAACTCCTCCCTGTACCTCGCGATCATGCTGTTCACGTACAACTCCTCCTCAGGTGAGAACGGTGGGAAGGTGGTGTCGAGGAAGTCAGGGTTCGCCCGTGGCTTCAAAAGCCGCTCTGTGAACTCAGAAAGAGGCATCGTCCGCTCCTCACCATCATCATCACTGATGCAAACAGGAAGCGAGCACGTCAACGCACGAGACAGATCTGTCACAAGACGCGTCGGCGGTGTGACGTAACGGGAAAACAACGCTGCAAGGGCACGTACTTGGACACTTTTTTTTTTTTGTGAAAAAAAAAAAAAAAAACCCATACTTTTCATTTTTGAGCATTTCGGCGATTTTCGTTCGAGACACCCTCAGCAGGAACATCAGGTAAACCAGGCAGAACGCGTGGGAAATGACATCCTCACCGCCCATCGTGTCGATCGAGTTAAGACACCCCATCCCTGCTGCACTCTCGACAATGTCCTTTACCTTTGTGATGGGGCCGTATGTGAAGTCGAACTTCTCCATCATCCCGATACAGGCTCTGACTATGCTGTCAGGCATGTTGCACCTGTCCGGTTGGCAGTCTGGGTAGATGCTGATGCGGAGGATTGTGGATGAAACATATTCCAGTCTTTTGGCGATGAGGTTGGAGAGGAACCCTTCTGGGTCTTCCAGGCCCTCTAGGACGGATGTGATCTGCTGGCTGTGGCTCACTCCCATCCTTATTCTGCTTTGTGGTTTTTGACCCCCAGCCTTGCAATAAGTTGGTGTTATAATCGGTGTTGCTGCGTCGATCTCCCTCGTCTCTCTGTCCTTCGGCTGCGGTATCCTCGGCACGCCTGTAGGAAGCTTTGGTGGTGCCTTTACCGCTTCCACCTGCATCGGCAATGTGAACACTTCGCCCACTCCATCCTGCACCACTTCCTTCTTCACGGGCTTCTCCTTCTTTTTCTTGTCCTTCCCCTTCAGGATATCCAAAGGGTTCGCTTTTTTCTTCGGTTTCGTTGGGATATGCTTCATTTTTCTTTCTTTTTAGTACTTCCCCGTCCGCCTTTTTTTTTTTTTTTTTTTTTTTTTTTTTTTTTTTTTTTATTTCACTCTTCAGAAATTACTTCACGCACTGGGGGGGGCCGTTGCTTCACGCTAAATCTCATTATTTCACGGTGAAATAATGGCCTGTTTTCCGTGAAGTAATAGGGGGTTTCCGTTAAATAATATGCCTCGGTAGGCCAATTTTTGCCTCGGTTCGGTTCCAGTGGGGCTACTTTTTCTTCTCAGTTTGCTAATTTCCCCCCAGGTTCAGCTCAATTGGCCAACTTTTGCCTCGGCTCAGTTCCAAGTTGGACTACTTTTTCCTCCCAATTTGCCCACTTTTGGCTAGGCCTTGTTCCCAGTTTCTGGGGGTAACTCTTCTGCGGGTAAGGGTAACTTAGTCAGCTTACCCAAGCTCCCAAAAGACTTCAAAATACCGAAGCAGCAGAAAAAAAGGAGCCAGCGGCCGCGCCAGGTATGGGAAGGCCTGATTAGAGATGGTGACAGTGGCAATGCCAGCGACAGCGGCAGCTCTTAGTCAACAAAAGGAGGGAAAACAACTTGTATTGTAACCTTTGTAACCCCTCTCTTGTTGTACCCCTTGTCACCCCGTTGTGCCCCTCGTGGTGAAGTAATTTCAGAGTGTCGTGAAATAAAACCACTTACCTACCGCCAAGTAATGCTTTACCGACCTCGAGGTAACGGTAAAGTCATTACTTGTTGGCAGTAAATAGCTTTTTTTTTTTTTTTTTTTTTTTTTTTTTTTTTTTTCCCCAAAGGATGTATGGTAAATGATCGAGGAAAGGAACAATGCAATAGGTATAATTATAGGTTTTCCATTTTTCCCTCCCCCGGAAAATCGACTCAAGACATTGGTTTAGATGTCAGGGGCAGATCACCCATTATCTGCTTTCTGCAGAAGCGTTTAGCGGCCTGGGTTAAAACTCAAAAAATATATGAGTTAAAGGAGGCCGGTGTTGGCGGCACCCTGTGAAAAATAAATAATAAAAAGGAGACAATCTGGAAGAAGAAGAAAAAACTGTTTTTATTTTTCAAAAAAAAAACATTTTTTTTGTGTGTAAATCACAATTAAAGAAAAAGATGCCGCCCTGAAAGGACGGGGGTAAATGAAAATAACGCATCACGAGCAAATGTCATCAGTGAGCTGCGCTGGGAGTACCTGGTCAGCGGCCAGCAATGCGGCAGAGGCGTAATGGCGGTGGAAATCAAAAGCCACGTTGGGATACTGCGGGGGGGAGGGGTCTATTGTGAGGACATTGAGCGTGTGCCCAGTGAGGGTACCAAAAAGAGTGGACAAAGTGGGGTCAGCAAAGGGATGCCGTGTGATGAGCACAACCACCTTCTTTGCGGAAGCGGAAAAGTACCCAGGGAGAGCATTGAGGATAGGAGCTGCCTCAGTGCAAGGGGGGTCCGGACAGTCATCAGTCACACTGCCCAACCCAGAATTACCCATTTGTTCTGTCAGCAGCAGCTCTGTTTCGATACTTGTGGTCCCCATGGCACGGTGCAGGGTGACCCCTGCGGTGCCTCCATACCCTGCGTACTGTGCTAGCCCCATTGAGACCAGTCCTTGTGAAAAATCGAACCTGTGTGTGAGGCCGACAGCGAACCCTATGAGGTCGGCCCACCCAGTCCCACCCCCTGTCCCATCAAGCACCACCATCACCTCCAACCCACCTGTCACACCCCCACAGATGCATTGCGTCACGCTCACACTCACACTCGTTGTCCCCGACGCGTCCTCGTTCGCGACAATAGAGTAGTCGAACGTGTCGTTCCCACAGAATCCAGGCGGTGCTGTGTATCTTATATAAAACCTGGGCATGAAGAACCACTTTGTGCCGTTCCTCACCAACGGGCGGCACTCCAGAGTCGCCGCGTCCATGTCGCACAGGCACATGGAGAGGTCGGGTGCCAAATCGGCGATGTCGCTGAGACAGCTAGTCGAGCATACAGCACATAGTTCGAAGATGCGGGGGACTGTCTCTATGTTGTTGAAGGCCGCGGCTTTGGTGGCGGTTGTGAGGCGCAGCACGTCGCCGTCGGCGTCGAGGTCGTTGTCCAGCACGTTGAGAAGCTTCGTTTCTGATGGCCGCACGCTGAAGTGGTCGGGCACAGCAACGGGGGGCACGTCCTTCGCTGTGATGTTTACCACCACATACGGGCTCACGTGGCATGCAGGCGCCACGCACCCCACAGGCCCGTCGACAACGTTGTATTTCAGTTGGTACATCGGCCCCTTAAACCCATCTGGCAGCGTCACGATGAGCTTCTTCCTTGTGTGGTCGATCTGCACGCTGGTGATGGAGTGCCGTCCGTTGGTGCTGCTTGTGTCCACCCATGTGTATGATGCTATGAACAGCTCGTCGTTGTTGGGATCGTGGTCGTTCTCCAGCAGCGTAGTCAGTTCTACTACACTTGCCCCCCCAACAGGGTGTCTCACTGTCACCTTGTCAGGTGAAGCAACAGGCAACAAGTTTGTTATCTCAACAGTGACAAGCACTGTCTGCTCGACCCCTCCTACCCCTGCCGACACCACGAACTCCATCTGATCACTCCCCATCGCATTGTCCAGAAGATAGTACGAAGCAGACAGCGTGCTTACCTGTGGTGGGTTCGCCCACACCACATGTCCCAATGCAACCCCTATGTGTCTGTACCTCAGCACCCGCCACTCCAATCCGGGGATGCACTTCAATGGAAGTACCTGAAGCGTTATAAAGATCTTATTCCTCGTCACCTCCTGCCATCTAGGGGGGAATGCTGCTACTTTTAGGCAATCGGAGCATGAAGCGCTTCCGGTTGTAGCAGTGAATTGATGTAGAGGGCAGGAGGCGCACCGCGTGCCGTTCCATGAATAGCTGTTCATGACGCACTCCGTGCAGTGGGTGCGCATGTGGTTGCTCTCGTGTCCTGGGGGGCAGCGATCGCACTCGATGACAGCGGTGCTCACATTACTATAATAACCAGGGCTGCAAAGTATACAATGGTCGGAGCCATCGCCGTATGACCCGGTGTTGCAGGCAATACGCTTCCCGTCCAGGCAACTGTACCCTAATGGGCATGTTAAGCACCTGCTTATGGACTCATCTTCATGTTCATAGGTCTTTGCAGGGCAGGGCGTGGAAGTACCACGGCCGTCGTAATTGCACAACCAGCCTTGTGGGCAATCTAAGCACTTATACGCTCCGCCTTGTGTGTACCCTCCACTGGGGCACATCTTGAGCACACCAGCATAGCAAGCATACCCAGGGGGGCACCTCTGGCAGGGTGTCGTGTAGCCTTCAAGACCCACACGGGTCCTGTTGAAGAAGAAGCCAAGAGAGCAGTTGCAAGCGAAGGCGGGGTCTATCTTGACGCCCACGTCATCGAAGAGGACGTAGCCCTCATAACCGCCTTCGACGAATAACTCGATGCCGATGCTGTGCAGGGGGCCGCCCCACGGTGGTTGGATCACTTCGTCGGCCATAACCCACACTCCTGCGCCAGGGCTGCCGTACACGGGCAGTGTAGTTGCCACAGTGTGTGTGGAGCTGCCGTTCGCCGCCTCTTCAGCCGTTCTATACAGATGCCAACGTGCACCGTACGTCACATTCAACACACCGCTCCCCGTCAGCTCGTAGTCAGTGATCACCATGTGATTCTGTCCCCACAGCCGCACATATATCGGGAGGTTGTTCTCTATCCCAACAGGTATCGTGCGCACGAACCTGTCATACGTGGCATTGACTTCCAGTGAGCCGCTCTGCGTTGTTATCCCAGAAAGTGCCCCTCGCGGACCTGGGATAAAGCAAGGTGCTTGGCTTATCACGCCACAAACCCTCTGTGACGCTTTGATGCCGTCGTAACAGCACTTCGAGTGGAGAGCAGATGAGCAGGCGGCCGTTGTGCCGCAGCCAGGACCCCCCGACCCCACGGCGCACTCGCTAGCACAGCAGTAGTACGCTCCGCTGTTTGCCTCATAATTGGCTGTTGAGACGAAGCCGCCCGAAGCCGTACACAAATCGCTGTAGTACTGCGTAGGGTTGGTGTGGTCGACATCGGTGCGCACGCGGACACCAGGCACCTGTCCTGTGGTCACACCCCAAAAGTCAGTAAACCCCACCGAAGCTGTCGGGCCAAATAGGTTGGGGTAGTCTTCTTTCCACATGTAATGGCTGAAGTGCCCATCGGACACCCACCCCTCCGAGTCATGCGAAGCAGGTACTCCGCTGAGCAGGTCGCAATACACAGGCTCGCTGCTCCCCTCAAACGCATACGCCTGTGTGGGGATCACCCCCAGCACTGCGTTGGGGTACTTAGCAAGCGCCACTCTCTGCTCATTATTGATTACCCCCCCAGCCGTCATCGCTTTCAGTGCAGTGTCGATTCGCGAAGCGTCCACATCAGCAGGAACAGGACTAGAGCTGCCTATTGGGCAGAAGAATCCAGAGGGGCATGTAATGCACGTTGACGACGAAGTAGCACCCACCACCAAGGAGTAGGTTCCTGGTGGGCACAGGAAGCACCTGTCCATCCCAATTTTCTCCACCACTGTTGAAGTGCAGGCACCGCTGAAATCGGGAAGACACGGCTGGCACAAGCCTGTTGTCCCTCGAAGACACGTTGTGCAGCCACCTGTCTGCACTGTGCAGGTGCCCTGGGGCAGAGGATACCCAGAACCTGGGTTATCCGCTGATCTGCAGATCGGGTCTATTTGTCGTAAGATTTGAAGATACTGCTTAGCAGACCACGTGCCAGCGGGGCATTGCTTGCAGTCACCAGCTGATGTCATCCCTTGCTTGCTACCGTATGTACCATCAGGGCACTGTCCTGTGCCTGCTCCAATACAGGCCTGTACAACCGCGGAATCGAAACAGGCTCGCGGGTCCCTGCCACCAGATACCATTTCAGTTTTCCCGGTATTCTCAGAGTACGACCCTTGAGCGCATGGTTCGCAGGACGAGATGCCCAGTGCATTATTTGGATAGGCCTGGACGGTGCCAGCAGGGCAGTCGACGCACGTTGTGGGCTCATGCACGGCATTGACAAATAAGCACCGTGAGTTCCAAACGCACAGACCTTGAGTCTCTGCTGACGAACATGTGGTCGCATCGGTGTATGTAGCGCACGTCAGGGCATACTTGCCTGCAACACAGCCTGAACACATTCCTGCCGTGCACCTTCTTCCAATACTGCCGCCACTCGGATTAGTGTCCACAGCTGAGGTCGCTACTGCGGTACAAGACCCCCCACCGGTCGCTCCTGAAGAAGCACTACCAGCGGGGCACAGCTTACACGTCACGAGCCCTTCATGCAAGGGCTTGTAGTCAGCAGCATCCCACTCCGACGCAAGGGCTGTAGTGAACCCCCACCCAGTAGGGCACACCTCGCAGTCGTCTTGGCTGGAAGCTTTGTCTTTTGTGCTATATGTCCCGGCCATGCATGGCGTGCACCCGCCAGCAAACTCTGTATTAGTGGTGTCGCCTGCACCACCAGGACTCCAAGACCCTAATGGGCATGCTGTGCAAACTCGCGTCAGTTGTACAAGTTCGAAAGGCTCCCAGAAACCTTCCAATGTGGAATACCCTGTTGGGGTGGGGTTCATTGTCACTTTTAAAGTGCAGCCTTTCGCGCCGCGTGAAATCTTCTCAGGTGTGTATTCCCAGTGCGAAGCGGGGAGGATGCCGTAGATGTCCATCGTTGCCAGTCCCTTCACAACAGGTATCGTGGCTGCAGCATTCGTGATGTCTAATTTCGTCGACGCATCTTTCGCCCAGTAGAAGACAGGGTGTGTGTATAACCCTCCTTCGCAGTTAATGACCACCGCCGTCATAGTCCCTGTGAGGTCGACGTCGCGGTTGCCGTAGCTGTCGCGCCCCTCAACAGTGATGGTGTGCTTGTTGCCGGAACCCATCCAGCGCATGGCATCCGTCGTTACAACCAACTCGACAGCAAGCACGCTTGTCGTCAAGGAGCACGCTGTGTAAATGTCAACATACGGCCACGGCACCACTGCAGGGTAGCTGTCTACTTCATGTTCAAACGTAACGAAGCTTCCGAACCCCTTTCCTGTGAGGACGTAGGTCAGGTTGCGCTCGATATTAGTCTTGAGCTCTCCCACTTGAAAAGACAAGGTGAACGTGTAGTTCAAATCCAGCAGCGGCATGAACTTGAAGGTAGCTTGCCCGTTGACGAGGAGTGCAAGTGCGGAGTCGAACCTCGCTGCGGGAAGCATCGCTACTTCGTCTGGTGTCCCGGTGGTTGTCATGTTCACGTACACATCCTCAGCCCACGTCATGGTGGTGCCGTCAGAGGTTTTCAGGGTGACAACAGGCGTGTACTCCGTGCGCACACCTACTTTGCATGTGCTGCAAGTACCTAACACACAGCTGGCAACATCCCAAGACAGTTCCAGGTGGTGCGGATTCCTTATCCTGACGACAGGGGTCTGCAGCGGGGCAATAATCCTCTCGCCGCTTGACAGACTCGCAGGATCAGTGCTGCTGGGCACATGGTAAAAGAATAAACGGCAGCCATCCGAGTTTTCCCCGACCAGTCTCAGTGACACCGAACCTCTGCCGAGTACGAGGCGCATTACACCTCCGAGGCCCGTACCGTTCACTTCTTCAAGGTACACGGACGTTGCCACACACCCGGTGATGTTCGCACCGATGAGGTAGTCTGCGGTGTAGTCAAGGTTCCCGTCGGCATCCTCTGCACGCACACCCACAACAAACGTTTTGTTTGCCATCGTATACTCGGGCCACGGGTCCACTGTGGGGTCCACAAGGTGGTCGGCGATGCCCAGTCGCGTGGCGACAGCACTTCTCGCCTCGATCATGACAGTGTCATTGTGCTCAACGTAGATGTTGGCGTACTCCTGTGAGGCCTCCACCCTCAGCAGTGCGTTGGAAGGGCTTGTCAGTCTGGCATAGAAGGTCTTCTGCCCTTCAGTGACCACATCATTCAGCACGTCCACGATGGGCTCCAACGTGGAGTTCCCTATGTAGGTGCCGTTGACGGGCATGGGTATGGTGTGTGTCACCCGGACCACAATGTGTGTGAGAGAGTCGGCCTTCACTACCAAACCGTCGGCATCATGGACCTCCGCGTGCAGCTTAATGGGCTCACCGGAGTATGTGAGAATAGCATGGGATACATGGATGGCCTTAGGTTGCTGCACGTAAAAGGTGTTCGTGTCAATGAAAGGGTTAGTTCCCCCGGTGGCGGTGATGCGGAGGTGACACTGCAGCATAGTGCCGTCCCTCGTGCCGGTACCGACTATGCCATCATCGAAGACTGGACCTGACACCGCCACGCTGAAGGAGTACTTGCCATTGGAAAGGGGACCTTGCGCTATGTGCGCCGACGATGAGGCTGTGCCGCCATTGATCTTAGATGTCAGACCTGTGACACGGCTGCTCTGCACCACACCCTCCACAACGTGGTAGCAGTAAGGTGCGTCGACCATCAGGTAGTACTCCGCTGTTGTGTCGACGTTACCTAGCACATCGCCGTAGGCAACTGCCACTGTGAGAGACTGTGTAGCGATGTTGTAAGCAGGTGGCTGCTGCGTCACCAACAAGTCCACGCCCACCACACGCACCGTCAGCCTTGCTGCGAGAAGTGCCTCAGATCTGAACACTAACGTTGTCATCGGTGTGGCAGCGTCCAGCCGCACAGCCTGGTGCCACACCTGGTATGCGTCCGTGGTCACTCTGCACTCGTTGCTTGACGAAGTACCTGCATAGTCAGTTGCAGCGCCCCCTGCAACACCTTCTGGCGTACTCGAACAGGCTCCTGGGTGGTTCGCATAGCAGTTATACTTCAAGTCACCTTGACCGCCCTGCTTCTCGACTGTAACGACCGTCGTGCTGCGCATCATGTAGTTGTTAGTCGCGCTCTGCAAGCGCAGCATGCCAGTGGGCGGGCTGGCGCCCTGGGTGCCAGTCTCGTAGGCGTGTATCCTGAAGTACACCACCTGCCCAGACCGCACTGTGAAGGTGGATGAGGGGCTCGGGCCGCATGAAGAACATATATTGGATTCGCAAGTTGCACACCGCTCGCCCAAACACCCTCCAGGACAGTCATTCTGACAGTTCGTAGTATCCCTGCCCCACTTTTCGATAACGAGGGCATATGGCCACAGCCTGCGAACGAAAGAACTGGACTGCGTTCCTGGCGGGCAAGTTGTACATTCTGTTGAACCTCCTTGGCTGTACGTGCCGTAAGGGCATACTTCGCAATTCCACAAAGAATTAGACCCTTTCATGGCCCCCATGGTGCCAGCAGGGCACAGTTCGCATGACCCCACGCCTGTGTTGTTGCTGTAGGTCCCATTGGGACACAGCTCACAAGAATCAAGACTTGCACCACCCCCTGCAGGCAGCTGCGTACCAGCTGGACAGGGAAGGCACCCAGAGACATCGGGGCTCCCACTGCCTTCCGTGTAATGCCCAGGACTACACTCTTTGCACGTTTTTTTATCCTCGTACACATATCTCCCTGCAGAACATAGCACACAGTCATACGGCACCGAAGCATGGCCCGCCGGACAAGGGAAACACTGCCAATCCCCGTCGGGACTGAATCTGCCAGGCGGGCAGAGAGGCGGCACGAAGAACGAAGCAAATAACGGCGAACTGAAGAAGTTTCCATGAGAGCCTCCCACAGTACCTCCAAGGAGGAACGACTTGCCACTTGAGAAGACAGCTGCAGCACCATGCAGCTTCGACGGGGGGTGCGAGGTGAAGGGTGGGATGGTGATTCTGTTCAGCAGCACGTCGTACTCAATGAAGTCGCTATAGACACCTGAGGACCAGCCCCCTAGGCAGAGCATGCGGTGTGTCACTGCATAGCAGGCGTGCGAGGATCGAGTAGGAATGGGGAAAGCACCTACCAGCTGGTTGGTTGCAGCTTTGCGATAGCCGCCCGCAGCAGGTAAAACTAACTCCCATGTCATTGTTGTGAGGCTAAGTTTCCAGAAGGCGTTTGTCGGGCGTATCGAGGCACCATCGACAACGAGGCCTCCGTGCAGCAACATGATGTTTGCTTGCTGGTTCCATGCCTCGTATTGCCCGACTGTGGAGTTGGGAGATGTGAGGTTGGAGGGCAGCAGCACTGCGGAGTGAAAGGCGGACGCAGTAGGGCGCGTGCCCGACGCCTCTACGACCGACCACGTTAGGTTGTTCAGGTCAAGCACCCACAGCTCGTCCCTCAGGCGACCTCCAGGACCGTAGCCACCGTAGATGTACGCGTTTCCATCATAGAAAACGGCCGAATGACCAGCAAGGGCAGGAGCACCCCCTGAAGACGTCATTAGCTGAGTCCACGTGCCGTTCATGTACTGCCATAGGTCATCGAGAGGGTTCCCGTGCGTGCCGTAGCCTCCATGTACGAGCATGCGGCAGTTCGTGCACTGGGAAGGGTCGGTGTAGGCTGTAGGTAGCGTGTTGTGCAGAGGTGCTCCCCACGCCACGTGGGACTGCCGCGGCTCCGGCATGACGTCATCGAAGGTGTCATTGAAAGGCAGCCACCACACCGCGTGCCGCACGTGGTAGCAGTACACAGTGTTGCTCAGATGTGAAGACGTTTGGAGCCCTCCAGAAGCGCTCCGTCCCCCAAAAGCCACCAGCACCTTCTCACCATCTTGGTATTCTTCTATCTCAACTAAGGTATGCCTTGTAAGGCGCGGCGGCTGCTCCATAACATTCCGACACGGTACGTACTCCGGGACCCGCCCCTCGCATGACTCGTTCCAGCCGACGAATGCGCTGGTTCCAGGCCACCCCTCCCAGTCGAACCGCACTTCCACCCCGCTGACATCTAACAAACTGGTTGGCACAGTCGACACACAAGACACATGTTCCGCAATGCCCACCACCAGCAGCAGCAGCGACACCGCCTTCATTCTGTAGTGGGTGTTGAAGAAGAATACGATAATTGAAAATGAGAGATAACTTTTCACTTCAACTAATTCTTACTGGGTTTTTCTCGTCCCTCGATGTAATCTTTGAACGGGGCCTTGATGCTGTCTTTCGGCAGGCAGACGTGGAGGACGAGGAACATCAGGGAGCACAGCATGAAAAGCTGTTTCGCTTCACGGAGGCCGCGCTCGCTCTGTGTCAATGGGCGGTCGCCGGCGATGGCGCTGGCCTTGCGTTCAGCTCTTGCGTCCTTGCGGCGTTTGGCGGCACGGGTGCTTGTTTTGAACTCATACGCCATGCGGCGCATTGTTTCCCTCTCTTCCCTGAGGTGCGGGTTCAGCTTGAACAGAATCTCCTCTTCATCGTCATGGGCTATCTCCTCGTCAGTTCGGTATGACTTTCGTTTCGATTTAACTGTGTGCACGGTCTCGGACTGGGTGCACTCTGCGGCAGTGCTGCTCTTAGTAGGCCCTCCTTCCTTGATGATCTTCTTGACAAGGTCGTAAGCTGTGTTAAGTTCCGCCATTTTCTTAACGTCACCCCCTGCAGCGTCAGGGTGGTATTTTCTCGCCAGTTTCTTATAGTTGTCGCCTGCATGCTTTGCCGAAGCGTGGGGTGGGAGCGCTAAGATTTTATACGGATCGGGGATTTTTGTAACAATCGTCTCGGTGTGCTCGGTTTCTTCATCGTCTTTTTTCTTTTGATCTTCTATTTTCCGATGGCCGCCGGTTACCTTGAAGCCGGAAACTTTCCGATGGCCGTCCTCCCAACGGGTGTGTTTCTCGCTGCGGGCCTCGCGAAATTTCCGCTGATCGTACTCTTTTTTAACAGAAGCTTCGGAGCCCTTCTGCGAGTGTCTGTATGTTTTCTCGCCTTTGGACATGGTTCGGTTTTTTGTGAACTGATACGCGGCGTATTCCGTGAAGTCCACAGCACCGTGGTCATCGACAAAGTCCTGCAACGTTAGGTTTTTCTTCCGCCGTTGAAACTCTTCTTCACTGAGCCCAGCGCCCATCTGCTTCGCTTCCCAGTCCGAAATGTGGTCTTTGAACACAGTTTCCTTCGAACTCCGTTCTTTTTTCAACCTTGCAGCCTGCTCCTTGCCACCTTCCTCTGTCACCCGCCTCAACTGGCTTCGCAGTGTTCTTGAGAAAGCCATTTTCTTCTCATTTGAGGGAAATTCCTGATTCAAAAAAAAAAATTTAAAAGAGGAATATAAAGAAGAAGAAAAAAAAACCCCCCCAATACGGCAGGAAAACTAACAGCTCCTTTTTCCTTTTTCTTTTCGTAATTCGGAATTATAAAAAAAAAGAAGTGAGGGGGGGTATAAAAAACAAAAAAGGGAGGGGGGGGAATGGAACAAGATCAGTCTTCCTTCTTTTTCTTTTTTTTTTGTTTTCCTCCCTCCTTTTTCCTATTCTTCTTCTCTCGCATTCTCCTTAAAAAGGGGGACCAGTAGATGACGCAGGGCGCACGGTGGGATTCTTTTTACCTCCCTTCCTTTTGCCTTGTATCTCAACCCCCCTCCCCCCGGGTGAATTTTCATGACAGAAAAAAAAATAGGAGGGGGAGGGGAGAAAAATAAATAAAAAAGAAGCTTTCTCATTTCATTTCCTTTTTCCCCCACCCTTCTGACTTGACTGCTTTCTATCAATTAGTGAAATAGTCTTTCATGTCTGAAGGGGGGGGAAAGGGGAGAGGAGGGGGTAAAAAAAAGGGGGGGGGGGGCGAAATAATTTTTTCAGTAAACATCCTTGTGGAATCTGTGCGATTTCTCAAGATCCTTCAGGTGCGTGGCGGCTTGGTCTTGGGTCATTCCACCATACTTGCAAAACACTCCGATTAAGGCCTTCTCCACGCCTGGAGCCATTGCCTTGGCGTCACCGCAGATGAAGATTTGGGATTTCTTGTTGGCGATCCAGTCCCATATTTCCTTGCCCTGCTCTGTGATTCGGTCTTGCACGTACGTCTTTTTGGAATTTGGGTCTCTTGAGAAAGCAGTTGACATTTTGAGAAGACCTTTTTCCTTCAAAGCTTCCCACTCAGATTTGTAGAGATAGTCCGCTGGCTTCTGATCCCCGAAAAAAACCCAGTTCTCAGCACCTGCTTTCATTCTCTTCGGGTCTTGCATGAATGCGCGGAATGGTGCGATTCCTGTACCAGGACCGATCATAATCGCAGGGATGTTGGTCGTTGGTGGGCGGAATTTGGGAGCTTTTTGAATGAAGACAGGGGTCATTGCCGCGCCCAACGGAAGGTGGTGGAGGAAGTGCGTTGCCGTACCGTTTCTTTCAATACCGTGCGTGGTGTAGTCAACCTTTGCCACTGTGAGGTCAACAGTCTCCCCGGCCATCGCTTGACTGGAGGAGATACTGTAAAGCCTTGGCTGTAAAGGCTTCAACGCTTTGATGATATCCGCAGAAGGCACATCCTTCAGGTACTTCCCTGCAAAGTCGTACAGTTCCATGCTCTGAAGATGCTCGAGGTATTTTTTGCTATCCTTCTTCATCTCCTTCAACTCGCTGACCTTCGATAGCTTCGCCAAGGCTGGAGGGATATTGCGGATGTCCAAGTACTGTGCCAGCAGCATTGCTGCTGGCATGTCAGCTCCTTTCTTTATTCTCTTATGGCCTACAGGGCTTGCCTTGTCGAGGTTTAATGCTTTTAGGGTCTTCTCTACCAAATCGGTGCCCTGAAGAGGCATCACGCCCAGAGAGTCTCCTGCCTCGTATTTCGTTCCTTTATTCAGCAAAAAAGTGTAGTGTGCAGTCGTCTTGTTGCTCCCCGCCTCGTTCAGTTTCCTCCTCGTCACCAACGGGGCAAGGAGCGGCTTTGTCCTGCTGGCCGCCGCGCCATCGTTCACGCTAACGTATTCACTCGGCGTGTGGCTGTACGCGATGCCCTTCAGGAAGGCCTCCGATGCCGAGGCGGGGACTGCTGCCATGTTGTGTTATGCTTTTTTTTTATATTCTTCTTAACAATAGGCCTGAGGGGTGTTTCGAGAGGGGGGGTGAAAAGACACAAATAATAAAACAAATAAAATTACAACCTTTAAAAAAAAACGGGTTTTTTATACACACAGTTTAAACAATCTAGGCAAGGGCAGGGGGCGGGGGGACATTACTATTGATGTGGCATCGCAAGATGCTTCGCGGCCCATGGTCTTTTGCTCAGCGTGGAAGGGGTGTGAAGGAGCTGCTCGGCGGTCTTGCGGGACAGCCGTTGGGTACTGGCCGTGGGGTTCGAGTGGGTGGTGTGCGATTGCCACTTGAAGAACTCCTTTGCCTCTAAAGAGGAGCGCATGAAGGAGGAATCGGACATGCCGCTCAGGTTGGCGGGGGACGCGGTCTCGGGGATCACCTTTTCGGACTGTCGTTTGAGAATGGAACGCACAGCGGCCACCCTCTTTGCGTCGTCTGACTGCAGAATGGCAGCAAGCTTCTCATCGGTTTTGGGATATTTCTTGTTCTGATTTTCGATTCGCTTGGCTGCTGCTTCGTCATCCAACCGCTCCAGCTCTGTCTCTATCATCGAAAGCTCATTCTTGGCACGCTGTTCGCGCTCGCATTCGAACTGCAGCTTTTTGTCGCTCTCCGACCTTTGCTGCTGCAGCTGCACGATCTGCGCTTCCAGCATGCTCCTGATCTGCTGTTGTTCTTCTAGCTGCTCTGAGTACTTTGCCGCCTCTTCCTTCCTGATGCCTGCTATGACATCGTCTCCCAGCGAGCTGCACACTTCCATCTGTGCATAGCGCTCCCTTTCCACTTTCACGTCCTTCAGCTGCGATCCCAACCTCTCGATTTCCTCACGCATGGACTCCTTCCGTATTCTCTCTGCAGCCAGCATCCTGTCCTTTTCAGCCTTCCACTCCAACATTGCTACGTTCATCTCTTCCATTTCCTTTTCTTTTTCCCCTTCGCTGTCCAACTCTGTCTCCTCTGCCCTCTCGTGTTGAACTGCGGCTCTGCTTTCCATGCTGTTCTTGAGGAGCAGTTCCAAGACCCTCACCTGCTTGCGCTGCTCATCCAGCATCTGATTCCCCATCTCCAGCTCTTTCAGCATTGTACATTTCTCATCAATCCATTCGTCTTCCGCATGGGTATCGGGGACAGGCGGCTGCAGCTGTTGCAGGTGCTGCATCGCGATAGAGACCTGCTGCTGATTGGAGGCAGTCACTATCCATGACCCGTCTTCATTGCGGGAGACAGCCGGAAATGGGAGCTCGGGCTCCTCGAGTGGCTCTGTTTGAATCTCAGCATGGCTGGGCGTTTGAGTGTGAGCCACTGCAATGGGGATCTCCTCTCTGTTCCTCGGCGATGACCTTGGAGATGTGGCTGACAACTGTGTGCCTCGCTTCTCTGGTGGCGTGACTGGATCCTGTGGGCCTTGTGGCTGAGTTCCCTGCCTCGGTGAGACCAAGGCCGGTAAAGGTGGCGACGCAGGTCCAGCATGCCTTGTCGCTCCGTGTCCAGGAGGCATGATAGGTGTTCTAGTTCGTGCAGGACTGCAAGCCTCATCGGTCGCCCTCATCATCCTCTCGGGACTCATGGGTCTTAGCGGGGGCTGGTCCTTTACCGACTCTGCAGAAGCCTTCTTGTACTGCTCGACTGTCGCTTCAATGGTAGCCCTTCTGCGCCTCCTGTTCGTTCTTGCCTTGTTATACATGCTCGTAGGGATAGGGGGTGCCTCCTGCTGGGCAACTGTTGTACAGAATGGGTTGTCAACCTCCACACTTCTCAACAACTCCACCGTCTTTCGGGCAGCAGGAGGTACACCTGAGGGGGTTTCGGGAACTGCCAAACTCAACACAGCAGCCAGTTGCTCCTCGAGTTGCTCCCTCGGTGGGGACGCGGGCCTTGGCGTTTTCCAAATAAAAGGTACCGTGTCCTCGTGCGGCATTCGCGTTAAAGGCAGAGGGCTCCCTCCGACTACCCATTCTGCAAGCCTCCCTGATTTCTTAGGTGTCGCCAGGTCAGGGTTCGCTATCACGCCGGGTATCCATTCTTCTGCAAGCCCAACATCAAGGGGCATCTCAGAGGTGTACATCGCATTTTCAAGTTCCTTTTCATGGGACAGGGGCTCAAGAAACGTTTCGGCTGCAGCTTCAGAATGCTGCCCTGGAAACTCTGAACTTACCATAGGAGCCGGAGGTGGCGGATGAACAGGCGCTTCTTCAGGCCCAAGTGTCAGTGGCACCCCAGGTGCTGCGGGTGCTGGAGGATGTCCAGGAGTCTCTTGTGCTTTTGGTGCAATGGGTGCTCCAGGTGGAACTCCAGAAACCACAGGTGCCTCTGGCGCACCAAGTGCAGGCGGTGTTGGGGAAGCCACAGGGTGTGCAGGAAGTCCCGCAGAAGGCGCAGCAGGTTCTTTCGGTGCCGCAGGGACAGGGGGTGCCGTTGTGGTAGAAGGAACAGCAGATGCAATCAGTCCCCCAGAGGGAGCTGGGTGTGCGCCTGGAGGCGCAGGAGCAGGTAATTTCGGTGCCCCAGGGGGAGCGGGGGGAGCTGCAGGAGGAACTACTGCTTTCGGAGAAGCAGGGGGAGCTGCAGGTGCTTTCGGTGCAAAGGGGGCAGGGGGCGCCACAGAGGGAGCAGGAGCTGCAGAAGGCGCAAGTTCATCCGGTGCCCCTGTGAGAGCAAGAGGTGCTGCAGGAGGTGCTTTCGGTGCCGCAGGAGGAGCTGCAGGAGGTACCACTTTCGGAGCAGGGGGAGCTGCAGGAGGAACTACTGCTTTCGGAGCAGCAGGGGGAGCTGCAGGTGCTTTCGGTGCAAAGGGGGCAGGGGGTGCCGCTGGGGGCGCCACAGTGAGAGCAGGAGCTGCAGAAGGCGCAAGTTCATCCGGTGCCCCTGTGAGAGCAGGATGTGCTGCAGGAGGTGCTTTCGGTGCCGCAGGGGGAGCTACAGGAGGTGTCGCGTTTGGTGCTCCAGGGGGAGCTGCAGGAGGTGCCACCTTCGGAGCAGGGGGAGGGGATGCTTTCGGTGACGCAGGAGGCGGTATCGCAGGTGCCTTTGCTGCAGGAGTCACAGAGGGAGGCACTATAGAAGGAGCAGGGGGTGCCGCAGAAGGTGCCTTTGGTGCCCCAGGGGGAGGGGGCGCTGCAGGAAGTGTCACTATCGGTGCAGGGAGAGGGGGCGCCGCAGGAGGCATCACGGAAGGAGCAGAGGGCGGAGGTGCCCCAGGACCAGGAGGAGCTGCAGGTGCTTTCGGTGCCCCAGAAGGAACAGGGGGTGCTACAGAAGGAGGTGCTCCTGCCACACGTGCTATTGGCACTGCAGGGGGAGCAGGGGGTGTTGCTCTCGACACTCCAAGAACCTCAGGTGGAGCAGGAGGCGTCGGCAGTGCCCCGAGTGCAGTAGGTGGAGCAGGAGGTGCTGGCAGAGCACCGAGTGCAGTAGTTGATGGAGGAGAAGCCATTGGTGCTTTTGGTGCTGCAGGAGGGGGAGCTCCCTCAGCGGCTTCCGTCACAGGAGGAGGTGCTTGGGGCGGTGCAAGCACAGGAGGTGCGGGTGGTACCTTCGATGCGGGGGCTGGCGGCGGGGGTGGTGCTGCTGGCATCGTCGGAGGAGGTACGGCGAGCTTAGGTGGTGGACTAACAGGGGGCATGACAGCAGGCGGCGGCGGTGGCGGCATCTTTGTCGGGGGCGAGAGTGCAGGGTGCTGAGGCGCACTGACCTCCGGTGGCTGGAAGTAAAGAAATGCACCTTGGGTGATGGCCGCCTCGCTGCTCAGGTCTTCGTTCGCATCGAGAACTCTGCCGAGTTGCAAGTCACCACCCGCCCAATTGTTCGGGACCTTTCCAAGAACAGTCCAAACTTTGTAGCTGCTCACGTCATGTTCCAACCTCGCAACCAACTTGGGCATCATAGTTTGCAGGGTTGGTTTTACCGCAGGGATGGAACATATCAACTTATTTGTGGGAGCCCAATAGGCATCAGGCGCCTTCTCACCGATGAGACGCACGATCACCATTGCAACATAGACGCCTGGTGGTGGTGTAATGGCAGTGGTAGGAAGAAAGAAATAGTAAAAAGGAGGAAGCCAGGCCGCTGTAGATGGGGAAAAAAAAAGGAAAAAAAGAAGAGTGAAAAGAAAAAAAGTATCGTCACATCGAGCTTCTTCGCACGCGTGGCTTGGCGATGCAGTACAAGATGATCAGACGTTTAATGCGCAGGAGGAGCTCGACGACTTCTTCACGGTGGGACGGCGTGAGGAAGTCGAAGGTGCCCATAATGGTGGATTTTGTGAAGTGCATGGAACGCTTGGGAGGGAAGTGTCTGATTGTGACTTTCTCTTCCGGTTTCTTTCCCCTGCGAATGGCTTCGAGATATGAAGAGGAGAACTCCGCGGCGTAGAATCTCATGTGGTACCCTCTGTAGGTCACGAGGAAAACGGTTTTCGGGTCGTCGCTCTTCGTGAACTTATGGCAATTCTGCGCAATGGCAAGAAGCTCGCCGGCGATTCGACCGTAATTCTCAGAGGCAGCGGTTGTACCTGCTTCGTTCGCGACGAAGTACACTGATTGCTTCTTGTCCGGTTTCAACGCAAAAACACCCATGTCTGAATCGCTTCGGATCTCCTTCTCATGCCTCCCTTCGCCGAACGTCACGGTCAGCCCCGCTTTGGACCGAAACCCAAGATGGACGCCTGACTTTTCATCCCACTTGGCAAAGCCCAAGACGTGGTGTAGCTCCGCTGCAAAATCCAATGTGTACGTTTCTATATTATTCTCGCATTTTGAGGATTCAGCACGCATAATATGGTAGAGTTTGTAGGCTAGATTGCGTTGGTTTTTCGGAAGCATATTGCTCTTTTCGATCAAATCGCGGTTGGTGAGCAGCTCGTGAGACAGCTTTCTGCTGATGAATTTATCGGGTGCCTCGTAAGGCTCGAGGGCGGCCATGGCTTCGGCTGACTCGGGGCTCACGGTGGGGTCGATGAGGTCTTCGATGGTCTGCACTGCGTGGTCGTCGAACGATATCCCGAAGAACTTCAACTGGTTGGGCCCCCAGTTCGAGGTGTTGTTGATCTGCTCGTTGTTGTGGAAGTCCTTGGTGGCGTTCATGCGAAGCTTCATCTCGTCCCATTTCACGGTGAAGGTGGACCCGATCACAGCGATGGGCATCGCACTGAAAATTACACCGAATATCATGGCTGCACTGTTCACGATCTTCCCAAACGCCGTTCTCGGTGTATAGTCACCGTATCCCACGGTGGTCATTGTCACAGTGCACCACCACAATGATTCTGGGATCGACACGAAAACAGATTCAGTGCGGTGGCCGTGCACGTCGTCTACGTAGAACCGTCCGTCTGAAGGGTCATAGGTTCCTTGTTCGCACAGGAAGATCAACGAGCTGAAAAAAATAATACCCAGGAACAGAAAGAAAAACGGCGGGAGCAGCGCTGGGATCGACATCTTAACGACGTCCAACAAGATCTCTGCACCGTCGTATTTCTTCCCCATCTTCAGAACACGGAACACCCTCGCGAGCCTCACCACTCTGATGAACCTGAGGTTCACAGATGATTTCAACGCAAGCTCAACATAATATGGAACAATCGCCAGCAGATCGACGATGCTGAAGGGTTCGATCACGTGCTTCAATGGGTTCGGTGATGTTACAAGAACCACCATGTACTCGCAGGTGAAGAACGCCACAAAAACAGTTTCGATGTAGAACCACATATCCTCACGATTTGCGTTGCCGTACTCGGGGTCGGCAGAGAGGGAAGGGAGCGTCTCAAGCATAAAGGTGATGGTGGAAGCGATGATTAGGAAGAAGAACCAAAAAGACACCGCCATTGCTGCTCGTGAGCTCGCCGGGTCTGTGAATAATATGTAGACGCGCTCTCTGAGGCTTCCTTGCACTATTGCGTGATTTTCCCCTTCATGGTCGTCAATTATCGTCGCGCCCAAGGCGTCGCCGATCTCCCCTTCGGTGTCCTCCACCTTTCCCCATGTCACTGCTTTCTTGGACCCTTTAGGGGCCCGTCTCACGTCGCCTTCTACGTCGCTTTCATCGTCGCTCTTCTCCATGTTCCCCTCCCAGTCGTACACACCACTGCGATGGCTCATCACTTCATGGTGCTTCACAGCGGCGCCACCAAAAACCGCGGTCATTTTTCTTTTCTTTTTCCCGTCCCGTGTATTTCTTCCCCCTTTTTTTTTGTTCAAAAATCTGGAGAGAGAAAAGAAAAAAAAAAAAAAAATGACTATGAAAGGGAGCTACCCGCAAGAGGCGCCCTACGCTTCGTCGTCTTTTGCAGCCATTCGAACTCACCAGGTGTGAGGTTCTTCGTTGCGGTAGCCTCGAGTTTCGGCTGGGGGAAAGTTTTAATTTTTTTTTTTTTTTTTTTTTTCTTGTTGACGTACCATCTCACGCGGCGTTGCGGGCTCCGGCTCCTGCATGCCTTCAATGGAAAGCGGGACATTGTCAATCCTCTCGCCGAGCAGCCTCTGAGCACCGTCTAGCGCTTCTTGTTTCTTCCTCGTCTCAAACAGGAGCTGCTTCTTCCGCCCCTCCAGGTACGTCTGCTCCCTTTCCACCAACATCAGTTTACGATATTGCGGCGTGAGGTATGCATCCATCAAGTACTGATGGCTCTTCACGGGGTGGTTGAATTCAGGTCGCGTCATCTTTAGGTATTTTTTTTTTTTTTTCTTTTACGTATTATAATGCAAGATGTATACCGCAGGGTTGAGCTCCTCTCTGTGGCGCATCAGCGCGATTTCTGTGTGCTTCTTTCCGTACCCCAGAACGCCGTACTTCTCAACGAAGCTCGTCTCCTCGAAATATTCCTTCTTGTCCTTCATCCGCTGCAGCAGCTCTCCTCGAAGCCAGTCGTTCAATGGCTGCCCCTTTGCCTCTCTTTCCATAACGTCACGCACACGAACGGTGGGCAGTATCCCTGACACATCTCTGCCTACTGTACACCCGAGCACCATTACATGTGCTAGCTCGTCGACTGGCATAGGTGGGACGACCCATTTTGTGTGCGCGCAGTAATCAGCAATGGGCTGCATCACGTGTTCAAGAGGTGCTCCAAGGAGTTGAGTTGGGAACCAGATGGGTCCAAAGATGTGTCGCCATCCAAATACCCAGTTTGGTCTAAGAATAAGGTAGTTCTTAGGGAATAAGGATTGGATGATGGTCTCAGTTTTAAGCTTGCTGTTGTAGTACGAACGGAGGGGCTTCTGGAAGCGCGCGCTGTACTGCTGTGCTGAGATGTACCCGAACTTCGACAGGTTCCCGGCTTCCCGGTGGACGAGGTGGGCGAGGCCGATGTTCAGGTCGCCGTTGACCTCCTCCACGAAGTTGTTGTTCCCTACCCCGAACCGTCCTACGCATGATATGATGGCGTCTGCTTCCCGCACCTTTGTCACAAAAGCGTTCTCGTCTCGTAGATCTGCTTGTATCCAGTCCACCTCGTCCGCCCACCTCTCCTTTAGATGCGAAGGCCGTCCGTCTTTGCTGACGCTCGCGACCCTAAACCCGACCCGTATCGCCTCTTTGCATATGTTGCTACCAATGAACCCACTGCCCCCTGCCACAAGCATCGACCGCCCGCATCCCGCCATCCCACTCCCTCCTGGGATAATTTTTGGAGAAACGAATTATATACAAAAAAACTTTTTTTTTTGGTACAATAAAAAGAAGAAGAAAAAAACTACAATTTTATTACATTTTTGTATAATGTCAACCAGGGTCAAGTGTGTCGCTGGGAGGAGATGAGGGAACGTAGGGTGTCTTGGAGGAGGCCGAGCTCGTCGGTGTTGGGACGGGATAGTTTCTGCAGCTGGATGTGGTGCAAGATGGAGTCGAGGAGGTGCTGCTCAGCGGAAGGATTTTGATCCGCCTGCTTCTGCACCGCGAGCCCCTGCTTCGAACGGATCAAATGCCGAAGATGATGCTCCACATCACAGCTGTCAAGCACAGCGGAAGAAGTTTCAGACGGAGACGGCTGACGTGTCGATTTGAACTGCGCAGCATTGAACAGGGTCGACCGGGCATCCTGCAAGTCGGTGGAGACAGCATGATACTGCTCAGCCCCGTCAAGGATGGCGAGGCTCGCCCTCTCTAGTTCTTTTTCAAGATCGAAGATTTTGTTGTTTTTCTGTTGTATGACGGCTTCCAGAGAGGCTGTCATGGTGTTGGCCTCGTTGGCAGCCTCGCGTTTGGAGGAGAGTGCTGCCTTGTGTTTGGTTTTGGAGGTCGCAAGCTGCTTTTTGAGGTCTTTTATCTTGTCAGTTTTCCTGTTCAGCTCCTCGGTCAAAATCTTGACCTTTGAGTCGAGCAGTTGGCTACCGTCGCCCAGCATTCTTTGCAGGCTTTCGTTCTTGCGCTCCAGTTTCTTCAGTTGCCCGTTTGCCATTAGTTTCCCGTAATACACCCTTACAAGGCCTTGCACCATTGTCCTGGACATCATATGTGAATAATTCGACCGTTTTGCGAGGCTTAAGGGGTCGCTCCAAGAGACCTTCTTGACGGGGTCTGGTCTTGCCTCGGGTGAGAGGGTTCTCCCGCTCATTTTTGTTTTTTTTGGTTGATCGCCTTTTTTTTTTTTTTTTTTTTTTTTTTTTTTTTGAACTCCTTGAAATTTTTGAAAAAGAAAAAAAAAACAAAAAAAAGAGAGAGAGAGAGAGAGAAAAAAAGAAAAAGAAAAAAAAAACAAAAAAATGAAATAAAGGAGGGTAACCCCCCTCTATTTTATCTTACGTTTTTTAAGCACTCATAATGAGATTCTTTTTTAATTTTCTCATAAAAAAATTAAAAAAATAAAGGGATGGACGGAAAAAGTAGAGAGGGAATGAGTTGAGTGCTTATCCAATTCTTCATTTTTTGTTAACAGGACATATAGAGCAAAAGGAAGAAAAAAAAAAACTTAGAGGAGACCAAGGGCGCTGTTTTTGACGAGAAAAAATGTCGGAGACACTAGGAAATGGGGAATTTCTTCTTTTTTTTTTCATTCTCATTTGTTGAATCTTCAATCCCTCCTTTAAAAAAAGAAAGAACAGAGACGGAGAAACCATAATTCCTTTTCTTTTTCCTCCCGTTCTCGAGATATTTTTACCTTTTCATCATAAAAACAACAACAACAAAAATAAAAGGAGGGGGCATATATAAAAAAAAAAAAAAAGAAAACGGTTAAGTGATAAACAATCCAAACCTTTCTTGCTTCACCTTCCCTTTAAAAAAAAAAGGAATGGATTTGGTTCTTTTTTTTTTTTTTTTTTTTTTTTTTGCCCCCATCCTTGTTCTCCCCTTATAAATCTTTCCTTTTAATCATACAAAAAATGTCTTTTTTTTTTTTCACGCAAGGGAAAGACGGGTTCCTGGTTTGGGCAGCCCACCCAAGGTTTGACAATTCATCGCGCCAACCATATTTGCAGTTTTGGCAATTGTGTGAATGGTACGCTCGGGTGCGCCACACGACCAAGGATTTCCTAATAATGCCACCGACGCCAAAACACCACCAAAGAATGCATCCCCCGCACCCGTTGTATCCGTAACCGCAGCAAGGCGTGGTGGGGCGAGGGAAATAGCATCCTGCCCAGCAACGGCGATGGAACACCCCGACGAGCCTTCAGTCAAAGCTACCATTTTCGCATTTGTGTATTCCATCAGCAAACCAGCAAGTTTCTTACCATCAAGACCCCCGACCTCCTCCACAGAAAGAGGGGAGAGAACGGAAAGAAGCTCCTCGGCAGCATGGCGCGCAGGTTTTAAAATATCCGCTTGACAGACGCATTTCAACAATTCATCCTTGTCTCCCAAACGAGCCTCGTGAATGGCTACTGAAGGGCTGACATCAACGTCGAGGGCTGTGGCTTGAACATTATTTTTCTTTGCGGAACTGAGGAGTTTTAAAACACCGTTCAGAGGAACTTGTGAAATTTCTGTTGAGAAAAGTTGTGTCTGCGCGAAAGGAGATGTTAGAGCATCCTTGTTGGACCACAGAGTAGATACTGATTTTTCCGTGATGGAGGAGGTGCCCCCAGGAGCCATCAAGATGGATCTTTCGCCATCGTCTTGCTTTATTACGTAGGACTCGGAGGTTACGTGTTCCGGGGATATGTCGATGAAAGTGGTCGAGATGCCGAGGGTTTCCATTTCCTTTCGTACCAGGTTGCCAGAGGTGTCATTGCCTTGTCTCGCGAGAAGTGCGGTTTGAAGGCCGAAGGTGTTGGCCCATGCTAGGTGGTTCAGGGTGACACCGCCTACAACCTCCCCGTCGATGATCTTGGTAGAGCTGAAGTACCCCTTTTCCCCTGCTTTCGGGATCGCTCTGACGGAGAGAAATTTATCCACCACATTTGACCCGCACCCAATTAACCCGAATTTTCTCATTTTTTTTTTTTTTTTTTTAAATCCCTTTTTTGTTTTTTTTTTTGTTTTTTTGAATTTGAAAAAAAAAAAAAAAAAAAAAAAAAAAAAAAAAAAAAAAAGCGAAGGAAAGGTTTTGGTAGTTAAAAAAAGAGGGTAAGGAGGGCCACGGAATTTTTTTCCCCCCCCGTCTTATGTAAATAAGAGTTTTTATTTTTTTTTATTGTCTCTCTTTTTTTTGTTTGTTTGTTTTTTTTTTTTTGTTTCGCTTTTCCCCCTTTAAAGGGAAAAAAAAAATCGGAAAAGAAAGAAAAGGAAAAAAAAAAAATAAATAAATAAATCAAAAAAAAAAAATATATATATGAGTTAAAGGAAGTCTTTGTGAGACGCCCCCAAAAATATATGAGTTAAAGGAGGCCAGTGTTGGCGGCGCCCTTGAAAAAAAAAAAAAAAGTACAGGAAACAAGAAAGGAAGATGTGTAAGGGAAAGAGAGGGTAGTGCCTTAATGATCACTATGATAAGGGAGAGATAGATAAGGGTGTGTGCCCCCTCATCCTGGCATCCCAAAGTAAATGATGGTACACATATATAAAAAAAAAAAAAAAAAAAAAAAACGGGAAAATCTTCTTTCACCTGCCATTGAAAGTAAAATTATCGAACTCAGTTGTTCCAACTTTCTTGACATTGGCCATTGTATGTCTAGCGGGCTCAGACGTAAACTCATCATCAAAATTCAACTTTGCAGGGTCTGGGGTGAAGGGAACCTTTTTTTTTTTTTTTTTTCTATTTAATTTATTCGTATTGATCACACCGGGAGCTTCTTTTCCATCATGGCCTCCCAATCCATCCCTTCAAAGAACTTGTGTGCCTTGAATTTGTCAAGGTCTTGCAACCTTTTTTCAGGGTCCCTCTCTAAGAGGCTTCTACACATATCCATTGCAGCCTCTGACATCGGTTCGTCAAACACCAACTCTTTTTGCTGAGGGATTTTTTTTTTTTTTTTTTTGCACACCAATATCAACCCGTACATCTCGTTCACATTTTCCGAGTAGAACGGCGGCAAGCCGCTTATCATCTCGTAAAGAAGAATACCCAACGACCACCTGTCAAAGATATTTCCTTTAGGCAGTGAGGACACTATACCAGTCGACTGCCTTACCATGCCCACCACCAGTTAAAAACTCAGGTGCAAGGTACTCGGGTGTACCGCAGAATGTCTTAGCTGTTCGGATATTTTCTTTTTTTTTTTTCTCCCAAAAAAAAAAAAAAAAAATAAAGACACCATCCTGCCCTTGGATGTTGGGCTTTGCTAGACCGAAATCAGTGATGCAGCAGTTTCCTTCCTTGTCGAGAACACAGTTTTCCGGTTTGAGGTCTCTATAGATGATGTCCAAGGAGTGTATGTAACCAATAGCAAGGCCAATCTGTGCCGTGTAGTGACGTGCCCATTCTTCGGGGAATTTTTCCTTCTGGGAGAGGTGGAAGAAGACCTCGCCACCGGAAAGGAAGTCAAGGATGAGGTACAGCTTATCCGATGTTTGAAACGCGAAATGCAACTTCACAATGTAAGGATGGTTGATCCGCCCCAGGATGTTCTTCTCCGCTTTGGTGTGCTCCACTAAGTTTTCACGCAAAATGACTTCCTTATTCATGGCTTTCATTGCGAAGATCTCGCCAGTGTCCTTTTTCTTGACTTGCATGACCTTCCCAAAGGAGCCTTTTCCAACCACGCAGAGCGGCTCGAAATCGTCCAATCCTACCTTTTTGTCGCCATCGTCGCTGTCATCGCCAGTGGTGTCCAGCCCCTTTTCGGATGACTCTTTGCTGTTCTCTATCGCGGTAACCCACTCGTTGAGTTCGGATTCTGAAGAGCAGAATAGAGTGTACGATTTTGGCAAGTGTGGACCGGACACTGATATTGACTTCTGCTTTGTGTCCTCCGCCACCACCACGTCACTCCCTACAGGAATGCACCCCAGAGGTGCCTCGCCGTTCTCGGGGTTTTGTTTGTAATAATACAGCCTCTTGTTGCTCAGTTCGAACCACCTCTCCTGGTCCCTCTTGAGCATCCCACCGCCGCTTTTCTTCAACATCCCGCATTTTTCAGGCGCCATGCCCTCTTTTTTTTTTTTCTTTTTTTTTTTTCTCCTCTCTTTTTTTTTTTTTTTTCTTTCCCCCCCCTTTTTTTTTCGCCCCCCGGAATAGGGTGAGTGGAATAATAATAAAAAAAAAATAGAAAAAAAAAAGAAGAAAAAAAAAACTGGCCAAAATAAAAAGAGAAGAGTTTTTTTTTTTTTTTTTTTTTTTTTTTTAAAGGTGGACGTATATCGGTTATAGGGCCAAAAAACTTTTTTTTTTTTTTCCTGGAAAGAAAAAAAAAAAAAATAAAATAATAATAAATTCATAGCTGTGTCAGTACTTTCCCGTCTTCACCGTGGAGCCTTGCTAAATCCTCTGCCAAGGCCTCCTTGGATCGGGCGGAGGCCTCCATGGCTGTCTTGGAGGGGTCGGTGAAGTAAATGCCCAAAGACTGCAGGGTTTGAGAGGTGAGAGCGAAGTTCGCAGAGTGCGTCTCGGCGACCTCGAGAAGCGTTCTCTGCTTGTTCCTCAATGACTGTGTCTCGGTGGCGATGGGCACCCGTCCTTCTGAAACGGTCGTCTGCCTCTCAGCACGTTCGTTCCACACCACCTTGGCACCATAACGATCGGCGAGACCGTGAACGGTGGTGATGAACTCTTTGAAGGCCTCAAGGCTTTGCTTTGCCTCCGCAGTCTTCGTGTTGATCAAAGCTTGCTGCGCGTCAACATTCATAAAATGTTCAGTGGCGTTGTTGAAGAAGCCCTTTAACACCGATTGAGACTTTAACTGGAAATCGTTTTCCGCCTCAACACATCCACAAAGATCATCCCTAAGGAGGTCTATCTTCATCATCCATTCTTCATGTAGGGATTTTCGGATGGACTCGTCTGCGGTCGCTTTGGCATGCAGGTCTACTAGTTCAACCCGTTCCTCGTTTAACAATGAGATTTGTTCCATCTTCTTGCACACATCGTCGAAGACTCGTTCTTGATGTGCGGAGTTTTCTCTCAGTAACGCTTGGAAACGGCTGCATTTTGTTTCGAATATTGCATTTGCCCTCTCGTCCTTCTTCTCGGCCGTGCTGCCGTAGTCATCGAGGGACATGATATCGGCTTGGACCTGTTTTTTTAATAGCTTCCATGAATCGCGTGTTTGATCCAAATCATCACGCATTCTGTCCTTCCATTTCAAGCAGTTTGAATTGTGCTCCTCCACTTCACCCGCTGCTAGTGTGACGCACTGCATCCGTTGATGCGTTGTCCTAACCATCTCCGTTAGGATCGGGATTAACAAAACGCTTGTTTCTTCGACTCCTTCGTTCTCGCCTGCGATCTCAGCGGCGACTCGCTTTGCTGAAAGAATCTTCGCGTTGCAGCTCAAATTGCGAATTTCGGTTTCAGTTGCCAGTAGCTCGCTTTTGAGGTAAGCAAGCGCGTCCTCACGGGTTAGTCTCCCGCCTTCCGAAAGGAGGCATATGACCTCATCGGTGAAGATTGGTTTGAGTTTTTCGTGTAAAATCTCTGATTCACACGACATTCTCGTTGATGATTTTTGTAAAACGGATAATTGTTCTATAAGGAACTCCTTGTCGAGTGTGGGTCTGTTTCGGGTTTTGTTTATAAATTCTGTTACGTTGGTGTGAATGCCTGCTTGTTGTGAGATGTTCTCGTAGGTGGCACTAGTGACAGGGGGACCTTTTACTCCTGATGCGAACTCTGCCATGTGTGAAGGGGTTTCCTTGTTTTTCGTGGAGATCTCTTGCTTCATGCGGAGCGTTCTCTCGAGGTTCTTTCTGTGTTGCTTCTTCAGGTCTTGCATGGAGTTTCTGAGAATTTCGTACAGCTCCGCGTTCACACCTTTTCTGTCCACTTTGTAGTGCAGTACCTCCTTGCCCCCCACCACCGTTTCTTCATACGCCCCATAAACCGCATCCCCTTCAGGTTTTTTGATCCCAGGCTCTTCCCACGACTTATCAGGGTATGGTTCCATTAGTGGAATGGCCTCCCTGCTGAATTTTCTGTGGAGCATTGCCGTCATTTCCCCCCCCCCCCCTCCCCCCTTTTTGTTTTTTTTTTCCATCTAAAAAAAAAAACAAAAAAAAAAAACAAAAAAAAAAAATCATCTCGAAACCTTTCCAGGAGACGAGCCTGTGAAGTTCACGAAATCGAAGCGCGACTTCACATTCGGCATTCTACGCTGGATCTCGTTCGCGTCGGGTTGCTGCCCGGCTGTCTCAAACACCTTTTCGAAACACCTGAGATACACCTCCGACTCGATCACACCATTGTTGGAAGCCGTGTCACGCAAGCTACGCGCAGCAGATACATTCCCAGTGTGTGAGTACACAGTCATCGCCATTGTGTACAACCGACGACAAGAAAGGTACTCATTTGAAATGGCTTGGTGGATCAACCCCTTCGTGTACTCATCAATACCAAGCATTCTAGGCGAAGTGGGTGCAAGCTTCGATGCAAGCACAGCGTTTCCCTCCAACAAAATCCCCAATGTGATGTTATTGGGGGTGAGTTTGAGTTTCTCAAGAAGCTTAACATGTCTTTTGAGGCTCTCGACTAAACCCAGCTTGCTGAACACAGACAGAAATGCGTGGATCAGTTCCAGCCCGGTATTAATGGGCCGTGGGGGCTTGTCACGGTGTCCTAGCCATTCCATCCATGTCCCAGGTTTCAGTTTTGCGAATAGTTTTTCCGCTTCTTCGGGGTTGCCTTCTCGTGCCGCTGCTTTGAAAACGCTTTGAAATAAAGAAGCTCGTATTGAGAACCCCGATGTGTAGCATTCATTGAGGTAAATCTTCGCGGTGGCGACATCGGGGCAGGATGAGATCATCAAGCTCCATGCGTGTGGGCCTTTTTCGAAGCCTTGTTGTTCCATTGCCGCCCAGAGCTGTTTTGTTTTGGAGAAGTTGCCTCTTGTGGAGTAGTATCGAAGAACGGCGATCCATACCGAGTCGGTTTTGGGAATGTTATCCCGCTTGAGGTCTTCCAAAACCTGTTGAAGAGCTGTGTCGGAGGCCGAGAAGTCCCGCGCGCAAGCATTGATGAGGAATTTGTAGGTGTCTGGTGTTCTGTCGACTTTTTGGGTTGTCATGGTTTCAAGAATTGACAGGGACTGTCGAAGGTTTCCCCCCCATGAGAGGTATTTGAGGACCTCGTTGTAGGTCTGCGTTCCGAGGGTGCATCGCTTTGCCGCCATTGTCCCGAGGAGGCCGAAGAGTTGTCCGGTGGCAAGGCGTCCCAGGCTCATACTTTCTCTCCGTTTTGCCATTGTTTGAACGCGTGAGGCGCGTTCTGTTATGTACAAGGCGGTTCTTGTGTCGTTCCACATCAGGAGGTCCTCTATGCGGTTTGAAGGGGGGTTGAAGAAGTCTGCCTCTCGCCCCGTGGCTGCCTTGTTTGCTGGTTTTTTTTTTTCGCGTTGTGTTTCGCTTTGAGCTGGATTTCTTTTCCACTCTCCGACCCAGTTCATTCCTCTTGTCGTGCGTTGTGCGCCTCCTTTACGTATCATTTTTTTTTTTGTTGTGTCGTCACTGAAATTGAAAGAAATATTACAATTGAAGAATTTAAAAATTATAGAGAAAAAAAGTGTTTTAAAAAAATGGACTTTGAAGAGGGGGGGGAGAGAGAGAGATGGGGAGAGGTAAATAAATAAGAGGAAGGTGAGAGGGAGAGAGGATGGAAAGAAAAGAAAACGAGAATGATGGTATAAAAGTAAAAAAAAGGGGGGGCACTGATGGAGGGGAAGTGTCGCGTAAGACACAATCCCCTACACTGCAGTGAAAGAGGGGGAAAAAATAAAATAAAATAAAAATAGAACGTTTGCGAGCGCACGCCGAGGAAGGGGGGGGGGGGGGGGCGGAAGAAAAAGATATCAATAAAATTCAGTGTGCAGGGGGAATGCTCACAAAAAAAAAAATTAAAAATAAAAAGGAGTGGGGGAGGAGGGAGAAGAAAAAAAGGGTTTTTTTTTGTCCCCTTCCAAAAAAAAAAAAAAAAAAAAAATTGCAAGAAACTTCAGGAAGAAGTAATTGCAAAAGGTGAAGGCCAAAAAAAAAAAAAAAAAAAAAAAAAAAAAAAAAAAAAAGAGACAAATTAAGGGTACCTGCGGTATGTGGCAGGACGCCTGAAAGTCGCTTTTTTTTGTTATATTGAACCCTAGTACTCAAGATAGTCATCAGAAAGGGCTTTAAAGGATAGTTCAATCCAGAGAATAAACCGCGGACTCTGGCGCTACCTCTTTACCCATGGTTTTATATTTCCTTTCTCCTACACTCCTTTTTCTTTTCTCTTCTTAGAAAGACGCTCCTATTTACCGCTGTTTCTTCATCTTCCTCATTCGATGATTTTGCGGCAAAAATACAGAAGAAAAAAAATGTAGGAGAGTTGAAAAAAAAAGGAAGAAAAAAAAGAAGAAAAAAAAAAACAAGTAGCCTCGTATCCCCTTCTTGTTGTGGGTAAATAAAAAAAAAAAAAAGAAAATGGAATCAATAATAGTGTAAAAAAAAAAAAAAAAAAAAAAAAAAAAAAAGAAGAAAAAAAAATAGTGGCTTATTGACCAAAGCATAGGCTTTGCAAAACACCAGTCTAAAATAAACTGGCCGATTTCTTTTTTCTCCCCCCCCCTTAGACACCGCCCCTAGCACTCCTCTTAGTACAGAGTATGTACTATCTCTACCTTCTTCTTTTATAGGTTTCACTCAGGCCGAGATACGGGCGTAGGCAGTAGAAACATGTCCCTTTTTTAAACACAATCACAGTTAGTAGATAAGAAAGAAAGAAAAAAAAATAGAGGGGGAATCGGTTAAATGCAGAAAAGGAAAAGAAAAAAGAAAAAAAAAAAAAAAAAAGGAATGGTAACTTTTTTTCTTTCCATTCTCTTTTTTTTTTTTTCTTTCAAAAGGAATCGTGTCAGCTAGCACCTTGTTTTTGCTCCCTCTTTTTTTTTTCTTTTTTTTTCCCGTGCACTATGATGGCCAAGAAACGACTAGTTCCCTCTTTCCCCCCTTTTAAAAAAGGGTAAAAAAAATATATGAGTTAAAGGAGGCCGGTGTTGGCGGCGCCCTGCACAAGAACTGTCTACTTGATTACAGGGGGCGCGCCGCGGCCGAGTTGTAGCTTCTTCTGCGTTCCGCGTCCCCTTAATGCGTGCTGTGTACAGCTCAACCCCAGCCGGTGCGTCCCGGGTAACCAAGATTCTGCGCTCGTGCAGTTTGCTGCCTGTTCGTCACCCAAAAAAAAAAATACTGGGACTGGCATTAGTTTTTTTTTTTTTTTTTTTTTTTTTTTTCCGAAGCTAAAATTTAAAAGCCAGCTTCTCTGTCACGTTGGCGGGTACATAAGAAAAATTGCTGTATTTTGTTTAAGCAATCCTTCTGGTTTACCCCACCTTCGCCATTGATAACCCCTCACATACCCTCTTTTTCCTTAAGAAAAATGAAGGAACAAGAAAATCTAACATAATAAATTGGGAGAAAAGTTTTCCGGGTCCAAAAAAAAAAAAAAACTTTTTCCCAAAAAAAAAAAAAAAAAAACTTTTGACAGCAGAAAAATCCTACACAATATGTGGTTTATGAAAAAAGAAAAGAAAAGAAAAAAAAGAAATAGCTAAGGGGCGAAGGGAGTATTGGAATAAAAAGGGAGAAAAAAAAAAAACTGCCCGTATAGAGACGGTCAGAACTAGGAAAAAAAAAACAACATATTGGTTATGCAGGATTTTTGATTGCTATCTTTTTTTTTTAATTTATTTTTTTTTATATTTCTCTTTTCTTTTTTTTTTCCCCTTTCTCTCTTCATCCTTCAGAAAAAAAAAAGAAAAGAAAAACTCTCCTTTTCGTTCTTTGTATTTCTTTTTCTCTTTTTTTTTTCCCCCTTTTCCTTTCCTTTTGTTTTCCGTGAATCCCCCTTGCATATGTTGACCCTGCTGAATTGTAAGTCGGGCAATACAAAAAAGTTCATTTTTTTAAAAAAAATAAAAAGAAGGGAGACTTGAGGATGGGGGAGGAATATTCTTTTTTTTTTCCCCCTCATTTTTTTTTTCCTTCTTTTTTTTCAAAAAAAATAGAACATTCCTACCTCCATCCCTTCCTCCCCTTCTCGGAAATAAAAAAAGAGGAGGAAAATAAGAATAAAGAAGAAAAAAAAAAGAAAATTTTGGACGCATTCTAAATAGAAGCAAACTGCGCCTGGGTAAAAAAAAAAAAAAAAAAGAGAAAAAAAAAGTATGGTTTTCAAACTCCGTTCTCTTCTTAAAGGGTTTTGTGGACCCTCTACAGAGGCACTTTTTTTTTTTCTTTTACTTCTCCTTCCCTCTCCCTTCTTCCACAATTTAAGCTCTGTTTTAAATTTTATGTCAACACAAAGATATGGCAAGGAAGAGAGGAGGGATGAGGAGAGACTGACCACAGGAAGCTGGATATCGAAACCACCACCCCCCTTACAGTGCCTGGCCCTTAGCAACTAGAGACACATCCTAAAAACCACTCTCTTGAATGTGGCTTCTTTTTTCTTTTTTTCTCTACGCATCTACAGGTTTGTTTCGCACGAGCGACACTGCCGTGTGAATTAAAAAAAAAAAAAAAAAAAAACCAATGTTCACAAACTGAAAAAAGAGTGTTTGGCTTTGGTGCATGATGCTCCCATGGACCTCTTTTAACTACAACGCAAAAATAAAAAAAAAAGAAAAAAAAATAAATATATGAGTTAAAGGAGGCCGGTGTTGGCGGCGCCCTGCACAAGAACTGTCTACTTGATTACAGGGGGCGCGCCGCGGCCGAGTTGTAGCTTCTTCTGCGTTCCGCGTCGTGTCCTTAATGCGTGCTGTGTACAGCTCAACCCCAGCCGGTGCGTCCCGGGTAACCAAGATTCTGCGCTCGTGCAGTTTGCTGCCTGTTCGTCACCCTGAGCATCTGCATTATGTTCTTCCACTCGGGCGCTACCGGTGATGACCGACGAGGAGGTCAACAGCGAACAACACATCTGATGTTTTTCTTATATTTTCATGTTATCCCCACCACCTAAAGTAATAATAAAAAAGGGGGATATTTGTTTTTATTGTTATTAACAAACCGCAAAAACTTCTTGTTTTTTTTTTCCCTCTTTTTTTTTGCCCATAAAGTAAGGGGGGGGGGGGGGGGGGGCATCGGGGAATTGATTTAAGGTAAAGTTGTTGACAGGGAAAAAAGCATTTCAGGTCCACCTGGACGAAAAATGTTTCTTTCTTCCCTTGATTTTTTTTTTTCTCTGTTGATGATTCTCTCCTCCCCCCCTGGTCTGTCGGTATTTTTTTTCTTCTGATTTTTTCACTCATTTTTTTTTAAAATTAATTTGATCTCTAATTTAAAAAAATTTTGATGACTCTGGAAAAATAAAAAGAAAAATACTCCCCCAATTTTTTTTTTTTTTTTTTGTGAACCTTGATATTTCTTTTTTTTTTTTTTTTTAAACCGTTGTGCTAAACAAAATAGGGGGCTTTGTCTACTGAAAAAAAATTTACTCATTTTCTACCTCACCTTTTGCGCACATTTTTTTTTTTTTTTGACCCATGTGTTACTTCTCCCTCCGTTTAAAGGAGTATGTGCCTGTTTGAAAAGTCATTCTCGCAGATAAAAAAAGGGGGGACGGGGTGGGGAAAGGAAGAAGGGGGTGCACTGCAAAGGGAAAATGTTGCGGTAAGAAAGAAAAACCCGCAAGTGAAGAAAGGCCTAAATATAAGAAGAAAAAAAATTAGCACTTTTTGGCCATTTCAGGACCTACAGCAACAACAACAAAAAAATAGCACTTTCCCTTTTGCAGAGATTTTCTTTTTTAAACTAGCCAAAAACAGGCAGAGCTTTCAATGCAAATAAAAAGTCCAAAACGAAGAGGGGAATTAAAAAAGAAGAAAGAGAAAAAGAAAAGGGAAAATTGTATATTCTTCCCTTCTCAGCACTTCTTCTTCTTCTTTTCTTTTCTTCCTCTTCCTTTGTCCTCTTTATTCAATTATAAAAGGGAAAAAAAAGGGGGGGTAAAAGACTTCGAAAATAAATAGCATACACAAATAAAAGGAAATAATATATGAGAGGGGTCATTCCCCCCTCAAAAATCTCTCCTCTTTCTGACCCCTTCCTTTTCTTCTTCATCAATTCGAGAATAGAAGTGCATGCAATGAAGGGTCATAAAACAATTACATAGAACGGTTGCAGCAGCAAGAGGGGGAAGGGGAAAAAAAAAACAAAAAAAAGAAGAATGCCCATAGTTGATACTTGCATACCCAAGGCTTTTTTTAAAAGAGGAATCTTTGGCTTTTTTTCCCTCTTTTTTTGCAAGAAAAGAAGAAGAAAAAAAAGCCTTTTTTTTTTTTTTTTTTTTTTTTTGCATGTCTCCAAAAACAAAGTCGTCGTTAATCAGGGCCAGAAAATTTCAGAAAAAAAAGAAGAAGAAGAAAAAAAAAAAAAGCAACACACACGCGCAAGAATGGAAAAATATATGAGCTCGTCCGGATTAAAAATGTCAACACTTTTTTTTTTTTTTTTTTTTTTTTTTTTTTTTCCGGCAGTTCGAAAATTTTTGTTTTGATTATTTGAGCAAAAAAAGGCAGCATGCAATCGAAGGAAGATCACATATGTTGCCCATCCGCTGAGGTTTTACCTTTTCTTTTTTTTTTTTTTTTCCTGTACTCATAAAACTGAAAAATTAAAAAGGATTTTAGGGAAACTTAACAGGAGGTTTTTTAGCTATACCTAAGAGGGACTTATTTGTGGACATTTTTTTTTCCAAACGAGCTACATATCCAAAAAAAAAAAAAAAAAAAAAAAAAAAAAAAAAAAAACTTTTCTTCTTTTTTTTTTTTCTGTCGGGCAAATTTACCCTTGTTCACAAGAAATACAGTAATTGTACCTTCCCCATATGTAGGCCCTCTATAAGAGGGTATGTGTGTGAGAGTGTGTGTGTTTTCTTATTCCTTTTTTCTTTTTTTTTTTTTTTTTTTTCGCACAACAAAACTGATGCCCCAAACTGACCAGAGCAAGTCCAAGGTAGGCCTTCGAGTAATGCTGCCTTTTCTGCAACTTTCTCTTATTTCCTATTTTTGGTTGTGGTTTTTGATGTGTGGCCAATTTCATCTGATTTAGTCAAAAAGCACAAAAAAATGGGGGGGGGGAAATGTCAAATCAAATTTCATCAAAAAAATTGATTTTCCTTTTTTTTTTTTTTTTTTTTGTTAACTTCCCCCGCCCAAGGTTAATCCTTCTTATAAAAAAAAAAAAAAAACTTTTTTTTTTTTTAAAAGCCGGCTAACCCTTTTCAGTGCTGGGCTATCTTAGAAGGCAACAAAGTGAATTGGGGTTCCCCCCCCCTCCCTTGTTCCATTATTTCCAAAAAAAAAAAAAAAAAAAAAATGTGCATGCTAATGAGGAAAAAAAATATATGAGTTAAAGGAAGTCTTTGTGAGACGCCCCCTTTCAGCAGGCTTGGCTATTATCTACTAGCGTACTTCTCTTGCAGGTTCAGCGGCTTCTGACGCACCTCAGCCAACTCCCCTAGCTTCCCTCTGAGGGGTGCTAGCTCCATTGTCGAAACTGCCGCGTTCCTGTTCCCTCCACACCAGCGCAGTGGCTGCCCGAGCCCATTTCAGCACCGGCTTCGTGTACTCCAGGATGTTGAAGAAAAAAAAAAAAAAAGAGAGTAAGACTGGCAAGAACAGGAGGGGAGGGCAGAACAGGAATAAAAAAAAGGAAAGGGG
Source organism: Diplonema japonicum (assembly GCA_964019335.1). Taxonomy (NCBI): domain Eukaryota; phylum Euglenozoa; class Diplonemea; order Diplonemida; family Diplonemidae; genus Diplonema; species Diplonema japonicum. The sequence goes on from OZ025676.1 coordinate 174,964, forward strand.
GGGAGGAAAAAAAAAAAGTCTTTGAAGGGAACCTGCAGTGTGTGACAGGATCACCTCAAAAAAAAGCGGGCATCAGAAAAGAAAAACAAAAAAATATGGGGTAGGGAAAAAAACAAATGTAAGCTACGTCCCATAAGCCAAGCAAAGATGTCAACACCCAAAGGAGAATCATCTATTACTTTCAAGTCTTTTGTTTTTTTTCCCCCTCTGCCCTTCCTTTCTTGATTGCTCCCCTTCCCCTGCTTTTCTTTTTAATCATTGTGCTTGCACCATGTCACCATGCCCATTCTTGCCGTAAAAGAAAGAAAGAAAAACCAAACCAAAGCGAATCAGAGAGAAAAAGAAATAAACAAAAAGTAAGGGGGAAACAAAAAAAAAAAGGAGAATTAGGAGGGAAAGGATAACATTTTTTGTCAATATTATCTATAAAACAATTTTTTTCTCTTCCCTCCCCCCCCCCCCTTTTTTTTTCTTCAAAAAAGAGATCTTGTGTAGCTAAAATGATCATCCTGGGATAAAAGTCTAAACAAAAAAAAAAAGAAGGTAAAAGGCAAAAGCCGAATTAATTTCTTGCAACATGTTTTTTTTCTTTTTTTCCCCGTTCTTCTTCTCTCTCTTCTGCTTCTATTTCTTTTGGCTCTGTTGTTACTATTTCTTTTTGAGGAGGGGGTTTTTTTTTATCAGCACATTCATAAAAGGGGGGAACGGGATGATTGTAGGCACAGAGCACAAAAAAAAAGGCAGTAACAGGTGAGAGGGGAGGGAAAAAAAAAAAAAAAAGAAGAAGAAAAAAAAAACAACCTTTCTTCCAAGCCAGAGCCATTGTTGGTACGTGCCGGGTAAAACCTGGAGAAGTTTGTAAAACCCGAAACACATTGAAAGATTTGACTTGAAAAAAAAAAAAGAAATTCAGATTTTTAAACCAAAAAGATATTATATTACAAGAAGTAACGCTCTATTTTTCAAGAAAAAAAAAGAGCGGGGGGGGGGGGGGGGGGGGAGGTACTTTTATATAAACTGGATATAAAATATAAACGGGGAAATGTGGTTGGTGTGCGAGAGTAGCTACTTAGAACATCAGTTCCACGTTGCTGGACATCTTGGAATAAAAAAAAAAAGAACAAAGAAAAAAAAAAGAACAACAACAAAAAAAAAAAGAATATAGACAAGTACTCCAAGCTACACTTTTTTTTTTTTTTTTTTTTTTTTGGACGGGTGGAGGAGGGTATAAAACTTGCAGGGAATGGGTGGGGTTAACAGTTTTCTGCTGTTTAAAAAAAAAAAAAAAATGCCCTTTTTTTTTTTCGAAAAAGACCAAATTCGCATTGGAAACATCGAATATCACAATACCTTTTTTTTTTTTTTTTTTTAAAGCTGCCACAGACGATTAAACAAATCCACCAACTATGGGGGGGGGGGGAGCATACAATCTGAGTATCTACCAAAGCAGGTAGTATTTCTTTTTTTCTTTTTTGGAGCCCAAAGGTGACCCCCACTCATCATGCATGAAAAGGGTTTAAAAAAAAAGAACCTGGCAGAAGTAGTACCATGTTGCATTAGCCAAAATGGGAGGGGCAGCGAACTTTAGGAGGTGCTGCTGTGATCTTTTGCGGGACATAATTTAAAAAAAAGAGAAAGCTGTTTCAGCCACATACTTTACAACCCCCTGCTTGGCATAAAAGCACGGAAACAGGGGTTTCAAAAACTCCTCCTGCCGATTCCCTCCCCCCCCCCCCCCCCCCCATTTTCGCAAGTCAAAGAACAAAAAGTTAAGATCACTATTACAAGGAGACCAAAGGAGAAAAGAGTTAAAAAAAAAGAAGGAGGGGTAAAACATGCATACTTTATGAAAATAATAGAACGGGGAGAGGGAAAAAGAAAAAAAAAAAAAAAAAAAAACCAAGGTTATCGTTACAAGATTTCTTTTTCTCCCTCATCGCCAAGAGTGTGGTGTTATTTGACAGCAAAGCACACCTTGGTTTGATTTTTAAAAATCTTTTTTTTTTCGCTTTTTTTCTGTTTTTTTTTTAAATTTGTGTGTGGGGGTGGTGGTAATTGTTGTTGGTTTTCCCATTTTTTTTTCACGAATAACCAAAGAAGAATATAAATAAAAAAAAGTAGATCTGAAAAAAAAAAAAAAAAAAAAAAAAAAAAAAAGATAATAGCAAGTTATTGCCAGAATCGGAATTTAACTCAAAGTCCAAAAGAAAGAAAAAAAAAAGTTAAATTACGGCTCATCGCTGGCAAAGAAGTCGGTTTTCTAACACCCATTCCAGTTATTTCAGTCGCTCGTTGCTGCTCCCATGCGGAGTTCCAAAATTTTGATCAGTTTCGGGGGGGCAGGCACTTGGCTCATGGTTTACCTCCAAATAAATATTGGCAATATTAAAGCTGTTACCCGTGATATGAAAGAGGGCAGCCTACATAGTTTATGTGTCCTTTCAGATGCCGCGCCCCCAGATTTTTTTTTTTTTTTGGAGTACGTTTGTAAAATTATGAGGCTTCTCAAGCGAATAAAGGAAAATGACGAAAAAAAAGGGTGGGGGAAAAAAAAAATAGGAAAACAAAAATAGATAAAAAAAAAAACTCAAACCACAACCAAAACTTTTTTTGTGCCTATAGAAAATGACGAGGCGCTTCGCTCTTTCGGTGGGCAGGGAGGGGAGGGGGGAAAGAGAGGAAGCATTTCTTTTTTTTTAAATTTAAAGACTATTTTTTTTTTTTTTTTTTTTTTTTGGAACGAGAATAATAGGGTCTTCTTCTATTTCCTAGAGGCAGAAGGGGGTTTTTTTTTTCATCTTCTTACGGCCACCTTCCTCATCCCACAATTCATCACTGATTGAAAAAAAAAAGATTTTTGACAAAATAGTCTATTAGAACAGGGGGGATTGGGGACCACCTCACAGCAGATCAAGAATTCTTTTTTTTTTTTTTTTTCCCTTTTCTTTCTCTCTTTCTCATGTTGTTTTTTCTCACGGTAGTCCGTGACTTAGTTAGCTGTGATATAAATATTTTTTTTTTTTTTTGGGAGGGAAAAAAATAGACTAGGGGAATGTGGCGTATACTTTGCAGGTAAATGGAAAAAAAAAAAAAAAAAAAAAGGGGGCCAATAAAAAAAATAGGTATAAAAATATTTTATTGCGCAAAATTGCAAAAAAAGCACGTCACGGCTCGGCTTGATGAAGAAGTCAAAAAGAAAGTGTTTTACCGTAAAACAAAAATGTTGAATTTTTTTTTAAATGTTTTATTTTTCTACTATATGGGGAGGGGTTGATACATTGCTTCATCCCCCATCCCTGCATTTGCTCAAAAAGAACAATTCTTAACGGAAAAAAAAAAAAGATTTTCTTTTTTTTAAAATCTATTCGCGATTGAATGTTTTACAGTTTTTTTTTTTATTATTTATGACCGGAAGCAAGTTCCAAATCATAAATCTTTAAAATGAGCTTCTCATCAGTCATATTCCACCAATAGAAAACAAAGAGAGGGTGGGGGAGGAAGGGGAGTGGTTTTTTTTTTTTTTTTTTTTTTTTTTTTTTTTTTTTTTAAAGAGGTAGATTGGTCTTCGCACTCATTTCCGTTCTCTTCTGCCTTTTTTTTTTTCTATTCTTTTTTCTTCTTTCTTTTTTTTTTTTAAAGGTAAATTTCAAAAACGAAACAAGAAGAGGTAGAGGGACAAACCAAGATATGCCCTTTCTTTTTTTTCCTTCCCCCCCCCCCCCCTCTTTTCTTTTTCAGATTTAGCGTCTGGGCGATATCCTACTCCACCCCTATTTGAGACCACTACTCTTGTGCACCCTTCAGAAAAAGAAGTCTTTGAAGGGTACCTGCAGTATGTGACAGGATCGCCTAAAACGCGAAAAATCGGAGAGAGAATAGTCCCCGTTATTTCTTTTTTTTTTTTTTTTTGCCATCTTTTTTTTCTTTTCTCAAGCCCACAAGAACTGTGGACAGCAAAAAAAAAAAAAAGAGAAAACTGACATACAAAAGAAGGGAAGGGAAGGATGGGGGAGGGGGTGGGGAGGGGGCGAACTTACCAATAAATGAAGGAATGAATAACATATAAAATTGAAAATGGTTTTTTTTTTTTTTTTTTTTTTCTTCTGTTCTTTTTTCTTTCCCCCTCCCTTTTTGAAATAGAAGTCAATAAAATAGACAAAAGGAACGGGGGGGAAAAAAAAAAGAAAAGAAAATGAACACAGAAGAAAAAATAGAGGGAAAAAAAAAAGAGAATGGGGGGGCTGGATGCAGAGGAAAAAAGTAAAATAAATAAAAAAGAAACAGCTTTCTTTTTTAGATTTCTTTTTTTTTCCCCCTGTTTTTTTAATAGCTTTTTATTTATTTATTTATTTTTTTTTTTTCACAGCCTACCTTTGCCCAATTTTTTTTTTTTTTTCCCGTATTTTTTTTTTCTTTTCTTTTTTTTTCTTCCCCCCTTTTTTTCGAAAGTCTCGAAGAAGGCAAAAAAAGGGGGAAATAAACAACAAGAAAAGTTGAAGGGGGAAAATGGGAAAGTAGAAGAAAACAAAAAGGTCCTAGTTATAGGTTCCGCCCGCCGCTTTCTTTTGCATTTGTATTGGCATTTTTTTCCGGTTTGTTTTCTTTGTTTTTTCTTCAGTCAGAAAGGGCATAATTGAGGGTCCCTTGCCCACACCTTTTACTATTTCTCTTTCACATCCACCCTTCCTCCCATCTTCAAATATCTCTTCGAGAATAAAAAATCCCCCCCCCAAAAAAAAAACAACGGCTGTCATAAATGAATTTAGCAACCATTTTTTTCTTTACAAAGACAAAACTCCCTTCTTTTTTTTGTTTTCAAAGTTTTTCTTTTTTCTTTTCTTTTCTTTTTTTTTCCTTCTTTTTTTTCCTGCTTGTTCTCTTGCCCCCCACCCCATAGCAAAACCCTTTCAAAGAAATTTGAAAAAAAAAAAAAAAAAAAAAAAAAAAAAAAAAAAAAAAAAAAAAAAAAGGTGAAAGCACCTAATGCGCAAAAAGCACATGAGGCCGCTCCATGAAAAGAGAAGGTGAAAAATAAAAAAGTACTCATGAAAGAGGTGAATAAAGTTATCTTTCAAAAAAACAAAAGAAATGAAATAAAAATGGGTGGGGAGGAGAACCAGAGACAAGGACTTTGTTGGGATATAAAGAGAAAAAAAAATATTCTTTCTTTTTCTTTTTTTTTGTGTGAAATAGTTTTTTTCTTCTTTTTTTTTTCTTTTTTTTTTTCTTCTCCCCACCCGGGCACCCTTCTGCAGTAGCTAGCGAGACTAGCTTTGCTGGTTTTTTTTTTTTTTTTTTTTTTTTTCGTTTACATTTCTTTGCTTTTCGCTCTTACTTAGAGAGCAGTAGATTTGTTGGTAGAGAGGAGTTCAAAAAAAAAAAAAAAAAAAAGCTTGTTTTCGCTGGTTTCGTTTTTTTGCACCTTTGCCAAGCTTACGGTTTGATATCAGGGGGTAAAAAAAAGGGAAGGAGAGAGACGGAACAGGGGGGTTGGTGGGGAAGAACAAAAAAAAAAATCATCTCAACCTAACTATTTTGTTACTGATTTCAAAAAAAAAAAAACCAAAATAGCATGTTTAGGGACGTAGACAAAAAGGGAGGGGGCATAGCGAGGACTTAGCGCATTTAGTTCCATTTTTTTTTCTCTTTTTTTTTTCCTGTTGCTTTTCTTTTCTTCTTCCCTCCTTTTTTCTTTTTTTTTTTTTTTTTTTTGCGGGAGTCTTGTACAAAAAAACACCACACAAATAAATAATGAGAGAAGGAAAAAAAAAGGGATTGTTTTGTATTTCAGCGCTTCCCCCCCCCCCCCAACCCACTCTTTTTTTTTTTCTTTTCTTTTTTTCTTTTCTTCTTTTTTTTTTTTTCTGTTCCGCCTCCCAGCTTCTTTTTTCGTTGACTTTTTTTGGGTGGGGGGTAGAACCAAATAAAAATTTCTTTTTCAAAAAAGGAAACTGAAACGAAAGGGTGCAGGTACAAAGCAGGCGCTTCGTAAAGGGCGAGCGACTACTGTGAAAGTGAGTAAAAAAAAAAAAAAAATAAGCATAAGCGGAACACAGTAGCCCGCAAGTATTTTGTACTCCTCAATTTTTGTCTTTTCCTCCCTACCACAAAAAAGCAAAATTGTTTTCCGCTTGTGCTTCATCGTTATTAAAAAACCCCGAGTAAAATGCTTTCTTTTTTTTTTCTTCTCTTTTTTCGTTTCTTTTTTTTTTTTTTTGTGCTTGCAGGAGGGGAATTATTTGGTCATTAGGAGGTGGGGGCAATCTTTTTGTTGGACAAATGAAAAAAAAAAAAAAATAGCAAAAATAAAATAAAATAAAAGAGAATAGGAGAGAGAAAGATAAAAAAAAAAATAAAAAAAAAAAAAAAAAAAAGGCAATGTTTTAAAAAAAAATTCGGTGGCGAGGTGCTGGGAGGAAAGGGAAGGGGGGTTGGACAAGGGGAAAAGAAACCAAGGGGGGAAGACATTTTTTTTTCTTCTTTTTTTTTTCTTTTTTTGCATTCAAACTATTTTTTTTTTTCTCCTTTTTTTTTTCAAGATAGAGTTTCTTTTAAAAAAAAAGCAAAAAAAAAAAAAAAAAAAAAAAGAGTATAAAAGGTATAAAAAATATCTTTTTTTTTTTCATTTTTTTTTTTCCCATTTTTTTTTGTTCCCCCTTTTTCAAAAACAAACCTTTAATTCATTTTTTTCTAAAAAAATTCCCAAACAAGTCCATTTCCCCCCCCCCCCCCCTTATACGCTCCGCACCCAAAAAACTTTTTTTTCTCGTTTTTTTTTTCTCTTCATTTCCACGCTCAGTCGTAAAACGAAAGCATCATACTCAAATCGTAGGAAGTGGCGAGATCGTCAACAGCCTCCTCGCTCAAAGTGGCCATGGACTCACAAAGTGAATCAGCTTCATCAGACCCCTCTTGAGACCTTGGTGTGGTGGTAGCCTGCACCTGAGAGTAAGCAGTATGCAAGCTGTTAGCTGACGGGCTCATTCCCAACCTGGGAGTAGCAATTGCAGTTTCAACAGGAGAATTCCTGGACTGCTCATTGCGCCAAACGTAGATATCAGATGTGCTACCTGGTCCTTCGGTGGGGTAGAAAACCTCATGCTCGTCGCACTGTGGCGAGTGCACGTAATACCCCTTGTAGTACATGGCGTCAATGCTGTTGACATGCCTGTCAGCGTCCTCCTCTGTGAGGAACTGCACGTAGGCGTGGACCATCCCGTTGTAACCCTTGTCGTTTCTCTTCTTTGTTTTGGGGTTCACCGCAATGAGGTCGATCCTGTCCATCGAGTACCGCAGGTCAGACATCTGCACGATCTCCCTTGCCTCGTCCAGGGTTAGTGTCTTCTTGTCCTTGATCGACAGAATCAGTACGCGCGAGCGGCGGATCTCCGGCTTAAAAGCAGCACGTCTTTTAATGGAGTACCTGTGCATAGCCTGGGGGTTCACATCACCAGTGAAGTACACACGGCTTTTGTGCCTTTTTTTTTTTTTTTTTTTTTTTTTTTTTTTTTAAATTTTGTCATACAGGAATCTCTCGATGACCTTGCAGCTTCCGCCCACTTTGGACTTGAAACCCTTCAGGCTTTCACCCCCGTTTAGGACCGCCACGTAGCAGTCGGTGGCAGGACCGAAGCATTTCTCGGGCTTCACCTTGGGGGCAACTTGTTGTTGAGGAAGAGCCACAGGATGGCCGTTGTTGTTGTTGCCATTCGCCTGCTGCTGTCGGCCCACAACCTGGGGCACCTGGAACTGGTTAGTAATCGGGCTCGACTGGTAGTGCATTTTTTTTTTTTTCTCTTTTTTGTTTTTTCGTTTTTCTTTTTGTGTACGTTGAGGTCTGATGGAAAATGTGTTTGAGATTCGCCGAAGAGGAACGAAGAGAAAAGAAAAAAGAACGAAATGGATGGGGGGGGGGGGGGGGGCAAAGAAAAGAAATATACAAAATAGAAATACTGTAAAGTGGAAAATGTCGGATTGACAAATAACCGCCATATATGGTCCCCCCCTTTTTTACTTTTTCATTCCCACCTTTTATTCTCGAGTTTATTGCTGCACGTATCACACAGACAAGTAATAGCTGGGGAAATGAATATTCTGAAATCCTAGGGTTTCTTCGCAAGGGTTGAGCCAGGACTTCCAAATGGCCTTCAAGAAAAACTTCCCGGCCTGACAAATACACTTTACAGCAAATGAAAAAAAATTCCCCCTTCCCCCCCCTTTTTTTTTTAAACAACACCCCCCCCCCCCCCCCCCCCCTCCCAGGGAGAGAAAGAAAAGACTTTCTCCCCGTGACTAAGTGTTGCATGTGCTCGGGGAGCGGACCGAAGAAAAAAAAAAAAAAAAAAAAGAGGGTGGGAAGGAGGGAATAAAAATTTAAAGATAAAAAAGAGAGAAACCCGGAAAGAGAGTATCTAGACCAGCCTTTAGGGACTACAAGGCTATAAAGGGGCAGAGAATGGGGGGAGGGGGGAGAGAGAGAGAGAAAGAGAGAGAAAGAGGGAGGGAAGCAGAGTTTACGGTCCCCACGTTTAGCATAAAGGGAATTCCCAAGGGAAGCGCACGCTAGAAAAGGGGTGGGAGGAGATGGTGGAGAACAGGAACACACTTTTTTTTTTCTTTCGTTTTTTTTTTTTTTTTCCCTTCTTTTTTTTGCTTTTTTTTTTTCCCCCTTTGGGCAGGAGAAACGGGTGATCATGGGAGGGGACGGGGGGAGCAGGTAGGATATGTGCTTCCCATCTGACGATTGTCAGTGGGTTAAAGCCTTTTTTTTTTTCTTTTTTCTTTTTTTTTTTTTCTGTGCTGTGATAGGAGGAAAAGAATGTGAGTGGGGGAGGGAGGGAAACGGGAGAAAAAAATCTTTAAGATATTTCTTTTCCTTTATTCTCCATTTGATGCAGGCCACCGTTCCCATCCTTTTCTTTTTTTTAAAGTTTTTTTTTTTTTTTTTTTTTTTTTTAGTCCGGAAAGAAGAGTTTAAAAAAAAAAAGAAGGAAAAAAAATGCGTCGCGGACTCACGTTTGTTTGGTGTGTGTGTGTGTGTTTTTTTTTTTTTGTTTTTTTTTTTGTCTTGTTTTGTTTTGTTTCCTCTTCTTCTTTTTGTGGTAAAAAAATAAATAACAATGAAGAAAAAGAAAAAAAAAAAGAATAAGACAGAAGGGAAAAGAAAGAGGAAAAAAACTTCCATTTTCACCAACTGTCGTTGTTCTTCAGAGATAAAAAAAACAAAAAACAAAAAAAAAAAAAGAGAGAGAGAGACGGAGAAGAGACAAACAACAGAAGAAAAAAAAAGCGGGGTAAAACGAGTAAAAAAAAAGAAGATAAAGACGGCCACGTTCGGAGCATATTGTTAAAGGAGAGGGGAGGGGGGGATGGGGAATAAAATGGGGGGGGGGGGAAACTGTTGAAAAGGAAGTAAAATAAGTCCTTGTTTACGACTTCATAAAACGGGTAGAATCTCTTTATTACCAAGAAGAGAAGGAGGAAAACAAGAGCGGGAAACAACAATTTTGCTCCACTTTCTAATTTCCTTTTCCTTTCCTGTTGTATATATATTTTTTTTCTTTATTATTTTATTGTTTGGGAACTCACACTGGACGTATCAATAAAAAAGATGGCTATTTCTTTTGTTGTGCAAAGTCGGATTTTACCCCTAGAAGGCTAAAACCGAACAAAAGTTGCCTCTGCTCTCTTTTTAACAATAACAAATTTTACAATTACTGCTTTTTTTTTTTTTTTTTTTTTTTTTTCCATTTCACTATGATGAAATTATTGAACTTTTTTTACCCCCCCCTCCTTGTTGTTTTTTTTCTTAACTGTTTCTTTTTTTTTTGGGTTTGCTTCGTGTGGGAAAGATTTAATACAAAAAAAAAAAAAAATAGAGGGGGAAAAGAAAAAAAAAATAGGAAGCACAGAAAAATTAGAAAAATTGAAATAGATAACAGAAATAATAAAAAAATGGTAAGGTAGGACTGGAAAAAAAAAGGGGGGGTTAAAAAAACTTTTTTCCCCCTTATTCTTTTAACTTGGCAACAGACCTAAAATTTTTCTTTCTTTATTTCTTTTTTTTTTCCCCTCTTTCTTAGTTCGGTCGCGTCTCCTTGTAGCTCTCTTTTCTTTTTTTCTTTCTTTTTTAAAGAGGACCCTACCCCCAAGAAAAAAAAAGGCAAAAAAGATTTTCGTAGGAGAACTTTCTTATGTTCTTATAAGCGGGGTTGCCTTTCTCCCACCAGCAAACCACGTTACGCATGCCGGCACGAATCCCGAAACGACTAGGTACTGCATGCCACCTCTACTCTCCCCCCCTTTTTTTTTGTTCTTACAAAAAAAAAAAAAAAAAAACTGAGAGTGTCTTGAGAAGAAATGGGTCTTTTTTTCTTTTTAAATTTTTTTTTCTTTCTTTTTTTTATTTTTTCTTCTACAATCACATTTTTTTTTTTTTTGACTTTTTTTTTTTAAACCATTAAACCCACATGTCATATATATATGACATAAAAAAAAAGAAGAAATCTATAGGCCTTTTGGTCAAATTATGACCTTTCTTTCACTTTTCTGATGCCATTGCGCGATTTTTTCCACTTTGTTTGGCTAAATGCTGCCCTTTTTCAGCATTATTTTAAGAATTGGAGAGGTCGAAAATCCGGGAAAAAATGATTTGAGAATGAAGAATACTCGACTGGAGCAGAGGGCTGGTCGTGAGTGATGAAGAATGCTAAGAAATGTCAGAAAATGGTAGTTCCGAGTCTAGTAGTACTTAGGGGGAGGAAAGTGTGGAAGAATTGGAGGAAATGGGGTGGAAAGAGGCAGTGTAATCGAACCAGCAGACGACCCAACAGGGAAGAGCCCTCTCCAGCTTTTTTATTCGTTTTCTACACCATACACCCTCCGATGCCTGACAGCATTCACAAACAACCACCTGGAGCGCCGCAAAATCGACAAAAGAGTCACGGAAGCCGAAATCCGAGCGTTTCTGGGCCTATGGGTGTTAATGGACCTCACCATCCGTCCCAACTTCCGTGACTACTGGAAAACCGATCCTGACTCCATTATGCATACTCAGGGGTTTGCGCGCGTCATGTCCGGAAACCGGTTTGAGCTGTTCTTTGGAAACATATATCTGTGCAAGGACCCATCCCGGGACCCTGATCGAGATGAGATCAGCCCGGCATGACAAACTCTACAAGGCCCGCTGGCTGGTTGAAGCTGCGATGCAGCGTTGGGGAAAGGCCTCCCGGACTATCAAGGAACGGGGGCAGGTGATGAAAAGGGGAAGTTCCGTGTGTTCCAACGAAACAGGCCCGGCATGCACTTTTTTTTTGTGGCAGGGCGGAAAGCTTGTGCTTCTCCTGAGCGCACCCCCCTTTCAAGCCAAAGATGACCGCCACTCGTCAAAGATGGGTCGGCAAGGCAAAGAAAAAGTCCAGGGTCGCCTTTCCCATTCCAAGGTCGTTGAAACCTACACCTCCCTTATGGGGGGTGTAGATGGGAACGACGCTGCCACCCAACGCAACACAAAGTAGTCCGGGTGGCAGATGAAAATATTAAGGTTCCTGCTTGACAAAAGCCTCTTCAACTGCTGGGTACTTGCGAAGAGCGTCAATTCCCCCATCAAGTTCAATGAACTGGAAGAATGCATCGCACACGGCCTCTGTAAATGCATGGGCAAAGAACCTGCACCATCGAGACCACAAGACTCGAAGGATGTAAGGTTTGACCGCATCAAAGAGCATTTTCCTGCAAAAATTAGCATAATAGGTGCGTAGTCCATCATTGCATGGGTCCCAGAAGGTCCTCTGGCTATGAATGTTCCACCTGTGGCAAGCGCCTCTATTCCACACCTTGCTTTTGGCTTTACCACCTGAACGAGGACATCACCGAGGATGATCTTCAGGAGCCCGAAACACCGACAAGTACCAGAAACTCACTGATAGACCCCCGGACCCCCTCCACTGGCCAGAGAGGGGTGAAACGCAAGCTAAATGTGGGCTAGAATAGTGTTACAAGGGGTTTTTAGTGCATTTTATTATTATTTATTTTGCACTTTTTTCTACTCTTCCCCCCCTTACCAAAAAGGTTTTGGGTCAAAAATCATAAGTTCAAAAGCCAGTTCAGGGGAACCCTGATACCTGAATGCCTCCAGAGGTCATTTCCCCATAAAAAGAACACTTTGTATGGTTAAATGCTGCCATTTTTTTGAATTTTTTGGAATCGCCTCAAAAATGGGCTTTTTTCGGTTTTTTGCCTGTGGGCTTAATGGTTAAATAAAAATAATAATAATAAATAAGGGAGGGGGAGAGAAAAAGGGGGGGGAAATGAAAAATATTTAAAAAAAAAAAAAAAAACTGGCAAATTGCATGAGGGGCCCGAGCCTCCTCAAAGCTGTACCCTGGCGAAACGAAAAACAATAATAAAAAAGAAGGGGGGGGGGGAGAAATAGAGAGGGAGAAGAGATGGGTGGTGTAGTAATTATAATTGTAAAAGGTCCATTCTTTCTTTTTTCTTCCCGCCCTTTCTCTCAGATATTACTTTTTCCACCAAATCAATATTTCACTCTTAGCCCAGGAGACCTATAACGGCTTTGGCTTGAGCAAGAGATGACACGATAATCTGGAGGGTACCTATCGAAGTAAGAAGAGGCTGTGAGGGTGAAGCACACTTCTTCTTTTTTTTTTTAAATAAACTATTTGGGGACCGAAATAATGGTGGAAAAAATGGAAAAAAAAAAAGAAGACCCTTTTATCGAGATGACATAAAAAAAAAAAAACACAACCTTTCGCTACCAGTGTGAGCAAGAAAAAAGAAAAAGAAAAAAGAAAAGAGGAAGAAAAAAAAAGTCTTTGTAAACGAACGCCCCCTTCTGGGAGGCTTCCGACCTTTTTTTTTTTTTTTTTCGACACAACCCAGGCATACTGCCTCAGCCCAATTTGAAAAAAAAAAAAAACTGTGTTTTGAGAAGAATGAGGAAAGCCTTGGTTTCCTGGTCACTCGTTTTTAAAAGGGGGGGGGACAAAATTAACTATTTTTTTATGGCCGAGATTGCTTCTGCTGATGATTCCTTCTCCATCACCTTTATTTGGCCTCCCCATCAAAACATGTTTACATCAGCCCAGTAACGATACCAAGTTTAAAAGCCTCTTTTTTTTTTCCCCAGGGGTACAGAAATGCGAGAAGTGAGGGCATTGAATCCTTGAGTATCACAACAGGTTTCCTCACCCCCCTTTTTTTCTTATCCTTCCCCCCCCCCCCCTTTGAAATTTTCTATAAAAAAACCCCCCCGAGTGATATCTTCTCTCGCTATTAAAAAAACCCCAAAGTATTGCCTTTTTTTACTAGATGAGCTTGGGAAGGGAAAGGGGGAAGAATAAAAAGGAAAGAGAAGGGAAAAAAAAAAAAAAAAAAAAAAACAAGGGAACGGGGGGATGACGAAGAAAATACAGAGAAGAGGTGAATAAGGAAGAACAGCAGGGTAAAGGGAGCAAATAAAGAGAAAGAGGAGGAGGAGGAGGGAGGGAAGAAGTAGATGGGGACAGGAGAGACTAGAGAATAGCACTCTTCTCTCCTTTTTTTTTCTTTTTTTTTTCCCCCCTGATAATTTTTTGTTTTGTTTCCCTTTTTTTTTTTTTTTTTCCTTGCTTTTGTTTGTGCTGGTTTTGGGGGGGTTATACGGGTTCTTATGGTACAAAAAAAAACAGGGACGGGGGGGATCAGGTGAAAAGTAGCTTTAAAAAAAAAAATAGAAAAAAAAAAAAGAAAAAAAAACCATGTACTACCACAATCCCCGCTCTTTACTTGTTAAATAAAAAAAAAAGGGGAAGAAGAAAAACGGGCATTTGTCAAATTCACAATTACTATTTGGTGGCGCCTTCTACGGTCTTTAAAAAGCCTTTTTTTTTCCAAAGATTTCTTCCCCCCCCCAGAATAAAAAACTTTTGTCGAGCCAAAATATCTCAGCTCACACTTTAAAAAAAAAAATCTTTGTTTGATATCTATTAAAAACACTGCAATCATCACCTTTCGATCTCATTGCTTCTGCGCACCGGCTGTTCCGCGTTAAAAATTATATGTTAGCCTAAGTTAACAGGAGCATTTCCTTCTGGTGAGAAGATGTCACCCCCCCCCCCCCCCCCCCCATTCTTTCCCCTTTTCCATAGACAAATATCTGATGATAGAACTTTTTTTGTTTGCGTTTAAAAAAAAAAAGATCTTTTTTTTTTGTTTCCCCTCAAGGAGAGAGAGAGAGAGAGAGAGACACGTTATGGCTCGATAGAAGGAGCACAGGGGAATTCCTCCCCCTTTTATTTTCATTTTTTTTTTTCCAGTCGTCCAGTATTGTCTCCTTGTATAACATCATATCTCTAAAAACCTGTACCTCATATTTCTAAAACCCGATGGCGGGAATTGTCGCGTGGAAGAAGAAAAAAAAATATTGCCTGGCGGTACAAAGCGGCTTTTTCTTTTGTACCCGAAGTGGCATTTTCTTTTTTTTTTTTGAGGCTCTTCCAAGAGAAAGTCCGTGGCGATGCAAAGATTCCCCGCACTTTGACGGGTTTTAGAGATATGAGGCGTAAAAAAAAAAAAAAAAATCTCAAAAGACCCGAAAGAAATCCTAACAGGGAGGGGAAGGGAAGGGAAGGGAAGGGGGGGGGGGGGGGGGGGGAAATATGGGTATAACATGGGCAGAAGAAGAGGCCTTTTATCGCATTCTCCAAACCTTTATTTAAAAAAAAAAAAATAATAATAAGGTAGGCAACAACAGACAATTTAAAAAAAAAACGCAAAGCTCGTGCATGCGAGTGTTGTTCCTCTCCCCCCCACACACGGCGAAAAAGCAAACGTAAAAGACAGTTCTTGCACAAAAAAAAAAAAAAAAAAAAAAAAAAAAAAGAAGTACTGTAATCCTCTAAGATTTGCCCTTGAGAGAGCGTCACCGGAGATATTCCGGTAATAGTTAAGAGGTTACAAGGAATGTGGCAAATAGAAGAAGAAGATAGAGCAAGAGAAGGGGGAGGGAAAAAAATGAACAACTGCCAGTTTTCTAACAGCACGTAGGAGGCATAATTAAAAAAAAAAGAAATTTGAGGAGGAAAAAAAAAAAAAAAAGGATTGTAAAAAGGAGCCACGAGAGAAGACTTGGCTGGGGCAATGGGGAGAGGGGAAAAAAAAAAGGAGGGGGGCAAAAATAGTAGTAAAGAAAACTTTCTCCGAAACCAGAAAGAAGAAAGAGAAGAAGAAGAAGAAGAAGAAGAAGAAGAAGAAGAAAGGTGAAGAGAGAGATTATTCCCTCTGGGAAAAATTTTTTTTTTGGGGACAATATTATAAAAAAGATTTTATTCTGAAACAATTTCGCATCTCTGTAATAATAAACGAAAAAAAAAGGGGGGGGAAGGGGGAAAATCCCTAATTGTAAGGGTCTTTTTTTTTTTAATTCTATCTTGCACTGCTATACCTTTGTGTTTGAGAATGTGCTACAAAAAAAAAGGGGGGGGGGGGAAATAGAAACAGAAGGGTAGTAGGGAAAGGGGCGCGCGCGTGAAAGGGGGGTATTTCTTTATTTTTCTTTCCCCTCCTTTCTATTCTTTTTCTTTTTTAAAAACCTTTTTTTTTCGAGTCAGTTTTACGGGGTTTGGAAAAATATAATAAGGCGTACGGGAAAAAGGCCAGTGTCTGGAATTAATTTTTTCGAACTTTTGAAGAAAAAAAAAGATTTAAAAAAAGAGAGAAAAGAGGAACTGGCCATAATTTGTACGCGCCAACTCCTTCAGATGAATACCTTTGTTCGGGCAAGTCAAAGATTAGTTGCTGAAAGAGAAAAAAAAAAAAAAAAAACAAGGACTTTACCCACTTTTTTCCTTACGAACATTTTCTCAGATCCGGCAAACAAACGGTTAAAAAAAAAAAAAAAAAAAAAAAAAAAAACCTTCCAAGAAATGGAGAAACTACTTTAAAAAAGGAGGAAGAGAGTGAACAGGGAACCGAAGGACCTTTCGAAGAAAAGCCTCGACCAAAGGGGAAAAAAAAAAAAAACTTCTTTTTTCTTTTTAAAAAGCGAAAAAAAAGAGGGGGGGAAACTATCAAACCAAAGGTCTTTTTTAAAAAACAGCCCTTTGTTTTTCCCCCCTTTTCTTTTCTTTTTTTCTAAACGTGTTCTACCAATTTTTTTCTGTTTCTTTTTTTTTTTTTTTTTTTTTTTTAAATTTTTCGGTTTTAATTGATAGGTGGAGCAGAAGGGAAGGGAGAAAAGAAGACAGAAAAAAAAAGAGGAAGAAAAAAAAACTCCCCCAAGGTAGGCACTTTGTGAACCTGTGTGTTTTTCTTTTCCTTCCCACAAAAGAAGATTCTTCGAGTAGCAACCAAAAGAAACATAAGGAAACTTATACTTTGCAGCAATTTCCCCACCCAAAACTGCACGAGCGCAGAATCTTGGTTACCCGGGGCGCCCCCCGTAATCAAAGTAGACTGCGCCTGTAGTTACTTATACACCGGGCGGTTTGTAAGCAACCAAAGTCATTTTTCTTTCTTTCTTTCTTTTTTTCTTTTTTTCTTTTTTTTTTTTTTTTAAATTTCCTCTTCTACTTTTCCCTCTCTCTTGTTCCCTTTCTTTTAAAGAATAGCAAAATAAAAAAAACGAAAAAAAATTATATTTTTTTTTAGAGGGAAATAAAAAAGAAATCTTTTTTTCTTCCCCTGCCCTTGCAAAGGGGGGGGGGGGGGGGGGGGAGAAGGAGAGGGAAGAGAGAGGGAAAAAAAAAAAAAAAAAAAAAAAAAAAAAAAAACAAGGCAGCGAGTTAGAGGAATGAGAATAGATATTTTTTTCATTTTTTTTTTTTCTTCCTCTCCCCTTCCAACCGCACGCCAATAAACAATCTCTCCCCTCCTCTCCCACCCCGGCCCCCTGACCCTCAAGGGGAGTGAGAATGGGAAGGAAAAAAAAAAAAAAAAAAAAAAAAAAGGAAATTAAAACAAAGGTGCGGCGAGTTGCTTTGGGGCGGCAAAAGACATAATGGGGGACGGTGGGGGGGTTGAGAGAAGTTCCTTGAGAAAGTAAGAGGGATCGTATTCACAGTCGGCCGACTCGCCCTCGCTTTCACTGGACGAAATGCTACGCGCCTCCTGGTTTCGCCAGACATAAGAATCTGAAGAAATATCATTCGGGAAGAACACAGAGTGCTCATCGCACTGAGGCGAGTGTACGTAATACCCCTTGTAGTACATGGCGTCCACGCTGTTGACATGCCTGTCAGCGTCCTCCTCTGTGAGGAACTGCACGTAGGCGTGGACCATCCCGTTGTAACCCTTGTCGTTTCTCTTCTTTGTTTTGGGGTTCACCGCAATGAGGTCGATCCTGTCCATCGAGTACCGCAGGTCAGACATCTGCACGATCTCCCTTGCCTCGTCCAGGGTTAGTGTTCGCTTGTCTTTGATCGACAGAATCAGTACGCGCGAGCGACGGATCTCCTTTTTGAACGCAAGCCTTCTGTTGATGGACAGGCTGTGCATAGCCTGGGGGTTCACCTCACCAGTGAAGTACACACGGTTTTTGTGCCTGTTTTTTTTTTTTTTTTTTTTTTTTTTTTTATTGTTGTAGCCCAGGGCTACATCGATAAAAAAGCAAAAGGCTGATAAAGGACTATATATTCCTCTAAAGCGAACATTGTCGCAAGCAATATCAACAATTACCAAATGTCTGCCCCCCCCCCCCCCCCCCACCCCCCAAAAAAAAGCTGACCCGCGTGAGAAAAACAGCAGTGTAGACATAATTTGTTGGCAATAAATAGTAATTTTTTTTTTTCCCCCATACAAAAATCTCTCGATGACTGTGCAGTCACCTGTTCCGAGTTTTTTCTTGAATTCTTTGATCGACTCGTTGGCATGGAGGACAGCAACGAAGCAGTCGACAGTGTCCCCCCACTGCTTTTCGGGCTTCGTGGTCATTCGGGGCATGGCCACTGCCGATGCCATATTAGTCGGTGCAGCAGTGAGGTTTGTGGGTGCGGGACCGACTGCGGTGGGCGGGAAGCTGCGCCTCATATTTCGTGTTTTTTTTTTTTTTTTTTCTTTTATTCCCTTTTTTTCTTTATTTGATTGAAATAAAAAAAAAAAAAAAAAACTGAAGAATTTTGAAACTGAAGAATATAATTGAGACGAAAAAAAAAAAAAAAAGGGGGAAAAAAGAAAAAGAAAAAAAAGAGAAAAAGGGGGGTGGACACGGTCCCCCCTTTTCCATCTTCCCCCTTTCATCTTTTCGGAAAAGGAGAGAAACAAATAACAAAATAAAAAACAAATCGGAGAGAGAGAGTTTTTTTTTTATTCTCCTTTTTTTTTTTTCTTCCAACTTTTTTCGAAAGGAAAAGGAGAGGTGGAAAAAAAAAAGTGAAGGGTGAGGGGACGGGCGGGCAGAAAACCAACAATTTTCAAAATAAAAAATGGGATTTTGCTCGGGCACAAGTTGCATATAGTCATAAAGTCTTTTTTTTTTTTTTTTTTTTTTTTTTTTTTTTTTTTTTTTTTGAGAAAAGATAAATATTTGTAACAAAAAAAAAAAATAAAAAAAAAAAAAAAACCCCTGTGCCATCCTAAAAAGAATGTTCCAATGTATTCGTCTATTTGTAATGGGTAAAAAAAATAATTGTTGTTTTTCCTGCCCCCCGCCCTCAATTCTTTCTTAATATTCATCCTTCCTTGATAATCTCCTGCAACCTATCAAGGACCTCCCGAGCAGTGGGACGAAGGTGGTAATCAGGCGTCAAACACGACAGCAACACAGAAGTAACATTTTCAGAATAGTGTTCCGAAAGCTCCTTCCGAATAACCTCCGGAAGCCCCTTAGGATCCCTCAGAACATCTGAAAACATAACACGAGTGTTATGCACATCCGCCCTCCTCTCACAGGCGGCGTACATAATACACCCCAAGGCCCATACATCAACTTCAGTACCATACTTACGCTCCCAACACTCAGGAGCGACATAAGGAAGAGAACCGGCTTGGGTATTACAATATGTTTGTTCTATGTGACGTGCTAGGCCGAAATCGGTGACGACAATTTCTGTCCTGCAATCTTTCATAAGTATGTTTTCCGGTTTAAGATCACGGTGTACTACTGGAGGCGACGTTCCGTGGATCAGAGCTAACACTTCACAGATTTGACGTGATATGGACAGGATGAGGCTTTCCCCTATGATAGATCCTCGAGATTCGTGTTCCGAGATAAATTTTCGAAGGTCGCCTTCCTTGTAATATTCCATAACGATGGATACGTACCGCGGGCATTGGCGTTTTATTATCTCGTCTTGAAGCGCTGTTTTTTCGGTAGCCTCGCCTTCCTCTGCCCAGTTCATGAATATTTCAACGATGCGGACGACGTGGGGTGAGGATTGGAACCCTTTCAACACGTTAAACTCCTGCATCGCCTCGTCCCGTTCATGATCGCTGGAGCAGGTTATATACTTCATGGCGTAGTTTAGGTTCGTAGCGGTGTTCCTCACCAGATACACCACACCGTAGGAACCTGTACCTAGTTTTGATATCGGCTCGTAAAGCGTGCTTCCTTGTATCCCATCTGTCGTTCCCTTCTTCGACTCCTTTTTGTTCAACCACATGGCCGCCACCAACACCAACACCCCTACCGCGGTTCCTACTATTATGAACCCCACAGTAGCATTGTTGCCGTTACCCGATGCTGGTGAAGGTGTGTCGGGGGAATTTGTTGTTATCGATGTTGGAGCTGGGGACGGTTGGATGGGTTTATCAGGCGAGATTGTGATGGGGTTTGATGAAAGCGGGATGAACGGTCCTCCAGACTGGGGTAAGACACATCCGGCACTTCCCATCTGACAATGACCTAATGGGCATAGAACATTTGACACATCTGCCGTGTGGTCGGGGCAGACTCCGAGGGAGAAGCAAATGTACACAACACCGAAAGATATGTCCTCCAATGCGAACTTCACCTTGTCGCCGTAGAGCTCATCGGTTGTGCCGTCTAACCGGATGGAACAGTCGGGTGTTGTGGCAAGCCTTACCGAGTAGTATGGTTCTTTGACGATTCCAACGAACGTCAGCTCGACAGGCTTACCTGCGACAGGTTTCACTGGGTAGCACGAAAACGCAGGCAGCGTGATCCCAGCGTCGATTTGCATTGCGGACTGAAGGACGGCTGATGTGTTGCTCCGATTCACACCGCCGATCGAGTAAAAAAGAACTCTTTGGTTCCCGTCCTGTCTGACGGAAGGGGCGTAGTGTAGTACCCCGTCACCGCTTGACCCGACAGAACTCATCGTGAATTGTTTTGAGAGGTTGCTCCAGATGCCTATGTTGACCGTGTTCGACACCACCCAGTCAACCACGTAGAGGTAACCCCCTATTGCTTCCCCTGTTGGGTTCACCACTGGCGCGTACAGTTCCTGAGTGGTCTGCGACTGATGTGTCGCAATGTTGTAGACAAGGAAGTCCCTTGTCCATGCCCCGTCACGCTGGCCGCCGATCGCGTACAGAGAAAAGGTGTCTGTCAGAAACAGATACGAGGTTGCGGTGGGTGCAAACCCTTCCACTTTGGAAAAGGTGTTGTGTATAGGTTCCCAGCGCAACGTCACAGTGGGGGACGAGATGTAAAACTTGTTGCCGACAGCTTGGACCCTAGCGTTGATGTGGAGCGGCATTGTGGTTGTAATCGTCGTCCATTGTTTGGATGGCTGCTTTGTGGGGTCGAAGACGTACACGAGGTTTGAGTACTGGAGTGAGCTTGGTTCTATCGAACCAGAGACGAAGAGGAAGATGACGCCGTGCAAGGGTGCTGCGCACTGTTGGCCTACGACGGATTTAGGTGGGGTGTCGAACTGTTGCCATCCTTGGCCGCCTGAGGTGTGCAGTGCCCACACGCCCCCGCGGGTTTTGTTTTCCATGATGCCGCCCACCACGTACACGTACTCGCCCAAGGTCACGGCGCTTGCGTTGACCACTCCCCCTTGCTTCATGGTGGCGTCCCCTTCCACACGGCATATAGGGTTGTTCCCAGGCGGGCCTTGTCCACACTGCCCCGCCGCCCACCCCACCACTACCAGAATATTGACCCAACGTTGCATTTTTGTCACGCCATCCTTTTATTTTGTTTTGTTAGGGGTTTTAAAGGGAGTTTAAAGATTAAAGGGGAAGGGGGGAAAAGGAAAAGGGGGAAAGCGGGGGTTAAGAACCAAAACAGGACACAAACAAAAACAGATATACTGTAAAACAAAAAAAAAAAACAAAAAAAAGCCGAACGGACAAAAGCCGAACGGGACGTTTTTCCGCCCGGTATTTTTTTTTTCTTTTTTACAGTATTTTTTTTTTTTTTTTCTTTTCTTTTTTCTTTCTCCCCTTTCATGCACTTTTTTGCGAGTAAAGGCGACGCCACCCCGCTAAATAAAAAAAGAAGCAGCATGGAAATACCGCACACACAAAAAAAAAAAAAAAAAAAATAGTGGGAGCTTAGCTCCCCCCAGGTTCCTTTAGTTATCGAATTTTAGTTGAAGTGACATGAGACAACCACACAAGGCAGGCAGGCCACCTCATTGCTGGGCCGCACCTTTGCAGGGTCACCGTAAGTACGCCCGCCTCTCCAGCCACACGACTCGCAACACGCTCGGCCACAGGACACACAGTACCGCGTGCACCGCGTGCAAGTGTGCTTGCGATGCATCTGTTCCCCGCATAGGTGGATCGACCAGCAGTTCGGCGGGTAGACGGTGTAAAATTCCTCTTTTTTTTTTGTCCCTTTTTTGTCCCCCCCCCCACCTCTCATCTTTTTTATTTTTTTTTTGACATACTTGGCTCTGCACAGTCTTTACACCACAACAAACTACAACAAGCACACACCACAGTACTGTCCCAACACACATGCGTGAAACATTGACTGCATTCGTATTGAACCGAATCCGATGCAACAGCGATGATCCTTAAAGCGAGACGCGGCGAGAAGAGGTCCCTGTTTTTTTTTTTTTTTTTTTTTTTTCATTTTTTTTTTTATTATTACCTTGGCCACAAAAACTCGACCACCGAAATCCAAACCTCGAGAGGCAGCTTTTTAGCGGGCCTACGCTGGCCCCAGTCGGGCCAGGAGTAGTCCAAAGCTTGTGTAGAGGACCGTATGATGGTGGGGAGGTTGGAGGTTACGCTAGTCGAGTAAGACGGTTTTAGCCAACCCCAGCGTTCCCATTCTAGTGTATGTAGCTGCATGTAAGCCTGTGAGGTGATCTCGTCTTCGAAGGACGCCAGGCTTCGATGGCATGGCGTCCCGCAGGAGCTGGAGGGGTCTTTCTTCCATCGTCTCTGCTGCTGCCCCCACTCCTGCCACTTCGCTACTTCCGGCTGCCGTTTCAGGCCTTCCATGCCTTCTCCTGTGCTCGTCCCCTTACGCCTTCCCCATGTTTCCCATTCCAATTTCTCTGGTACACCGCTCCACCCCTTCCACGACATTTTATGCGCTTGGCTGTTGAGGGGGTGACTATTTTTTTTTTTTTGAAAAAAAGCGGGGGAACAATATAAAAAAAAAAAAATCTTATTTGATGAAAAAAAAATATATGTAGTTGTGAAAAAAAATCTGATGGAAAAAAAAAAAAGATAATGGAAAAACCAGTGCTGATGATGGAAAACAAAAAAGAAAGAGGGGGGGGAAAAAAAGGGGGTACACTGACAAATAGAGAAAAGAGGGGGGGGGGTATTTTTTATTTCCCTTCTTTTTTATTCGGTCCAGCATTTCACATTCCCGTCTGCCGCGGCAGAGAAAAGCCAAGGGAGCGTTGGGTGGAAGGCAATGTTTAGAATACCAACATTTCTGTGGGTTTTTTTTTTTTTTTTTTTTCCCCCTTCCCAATAACATACCCGGAAACCTTGTGTGCCTTGATAATTTTCAAAGGTACCAGGAAAGGGTTTTTTGTGTAGTCATCGTAGACCTGACCGTGGAACACGTGGATCTGGCCGTTGTCGCCAGCCGATGCAAAAAGCGGATAGACACTCGGGGTGGGGTGGTACTTTGCAGTATGCACGGCAGCCTTCTTGTGCGATGTAAGCTTTTTGTAGGGCTTGTCACTAAGGTCCACGTCGTACCACATAACAGGTCCATCGTGGCTCCCTACCAAGATATTGTCACCACCAGCGTGTACATCAACCGAACTCACACTGTCCACCGTCCCCTTGAATTTTTTAATCAGCTGGGATTGAACCAAATTGTACATCCTCACCGTGCGTCGCGTTGCGATCAACAAGTAGGGCTGCGTGGGGTGGAACGACAGCGACTGAACATTTTCCTTGAAACGCTTGAACGGGGAAATCGAGCTTCTCCTATTTTCGGATTTTTTTTTTTTTTTTTTTTATTTATATCACCCCAGCATACACGGAAATCTGGAGAAGAACAACCTGCCGGCTTTTTTTATCCTTGGGGCAGATTGTTCCCAAGTAGTCGCCCTTATGGTGCCACGCGAAGTTCTTGATTTTGAAATGGTGGACGGCCTTAATAATGATGCCCTGCTTCTGTTCGGAAAGTGGTGCGTCGCTCCACTCCACAATGTCGCGCTCGGGTGCGTCCTCTTCTGCGATCTCATCGTCGAGGTTGTGATCCACCTCCGCATCGCTGTCACCGTCGCCAGTCATGGTTGACACGATCTGCATGGCGTCAACAGCAGTGGTCTCTTTGTTCCCCTTCAGAAGCGACTCGACGGATTGTTCATTTACAGAATCGACAGCGCATGACTTGGGCACAGCAAAGACAACAAGCTTGTCAGCGGAAATTGCAAGAATATTCAGGTTAGGGTTTGGGTTCCATGCAACACAAGAAACAGGTGCTTTTAAATTCCATTTCGCAACCAGCCTCCCTGTGCACACTTCGTACACTCGGGCAAAATGGTCGTCACATCCGGTGGCGAGCCATTCACCGTTGTGCGACACGCTGAGTTGTCTGACCGGTCCCGTGTGGCCTCTGTATGTGAAGCCGAGTTTTTGCGGGTAGGGTCTTAGCTCCTCGGGTTTCGGGAGGTCCGGGAGCAAGCTTTCCGGTTTCACGTTGATCTTTTGCTGCGTCTTTCTTGTGAACATGAACAGATCCAGACACCTTTGGTATCTCTCTCTCAGCGTGTTTCTGTACCACGGTACCTGTCGGAGGGAGTCGAATTTCGTTGAGATAAAGTCCGGCTGATCGATTTGTTGCTCTTCCTTGATCGCTGCTATTTCGTCAGCAGTCTTAAGGTATTCAAGTGGCGGGTTGTATGATTCAAGTGTGCTCGGAAGCTGGGCCTTTGGTGGACCCACGTGGAATTTCCGCCTTCTTCTCGCGGTTTTTGTCAGTTCTTCTTCATCTTGGTCATCGTCGTTCCAAAGCAAGAATGTTTCCTGCGGGTCGGGTTTTGGTGGCGGCGGGTTCCTCTCCAGCCTTCTTAACCTTCTCACGAGTTTTGCAATCGTCTTCATTTCGTGTTTCGACGGTTGGAACCTCGATTTCGGGGGGCACCCTTTATCGAAGGGGTTTTGGTCCCACTGCACGAAATTCAAGCCCTCTGGGTAAGGGTTGTATGAGGGGTCTGGGTACTGATTTTTTTGAAGGTTGAGAAGGATTTGAACGTCTTCTGCGGTGAGCTTATGGCCTTTCCCTGTTAGGTTCTCGTACACTGTCATCATTTCGGTTGGGTCGTCGAACTTTGAGATTAGTTTGGACAGTGCGTCCTTTGTCTCTTTTACGATTTTCTTGCCCTCAACATCGTAACCGGCGTGGTCTTCGTCTTTGTACCATGCGAGGGGGACGTCTCCTGTTCGTGTTAGCTGGCCCACCTCGTCGTCGGAGGAGTAGCTGTCGTGCGATGCGGCTTCCTCGCTGCTGTCCTCTCCCATGTCCGGTACCTCATTCACCGCCTCCGCGGCTTCCTCGCTCACCTCAACTTTCTTAACGGGCTGCTTCTTTTTAACAACCTTCTTCGCCAGCTTCTTTTTCACCACGCGTTTTTTCGCGACTGCTCCTTCTCCATCTCCCATCTTTCTTGGGGGGGGGACGCCGGCCTTTTTTTTTTTTTTTTTTTTTTTTTTTTTCCCGGTTTACAAAAATGTTAAAAAAAAAAAATGGTAATAAGAGATAAAGGGGGGCCAGGTGTTTTGGTGGCGGCCCTTTGAAAAACAAAAAAAAAAAAAAAAAAAAAAGACAAAATCTAATCATCATTGGGGTCAGGGCACCTTTCGTATACTAAGATGTAGCAGGTTTGCGATGCAAGCCCAAGAGGTGATGCTGTGGGACGGACGTTTGAGTCGTCAGCTTTGAACCAGTCACCGGTGGGGCCGCGAAAGGTTGTGGTGTAGTGGCCGGATGACACGGTCAAACCGTGATGATCCACGATGGAGCAAAGGCTGTAGTGTGTGGAGGAGGGGTGCAGGAGGGGGTTCATGGGCCTGCGGGAACGAAGGCTTCCGTTGGACGTGAACGACAGCGCGTCACACGGAGCACCGCACACCTCACTCCCACAAAACCTTCTCATGTCAAGCCCCCCATGAACCGTCACTGCACTATCGTCCTTCGTGATCCCATAGCTTTCCTTGAGAAACCTGTTCACATGGAGGAAGAGATAATGCGGGAGCGTAGTGATCACAGCAGCGGCAACGCATTCTTCACTGTCGCACTGTGTACAAGTCCGGGTGAGAACCTCCTCTTTAAAAACTTTCGTGAGACACCCTTCGATACATATATCTTTTCTTTCCGATTTCAAAGAAAGCGACAAAATAGAAAACGGCTCTGCAATGATGGTGTCGGAGTTATCGCACTGCGAACATGTCAGTTGTTTGGAGATGGTTCCCTCGGTCAGCCGCCGCACTAAAGAGATGGACTCGGGCAGGGTAGTCTTCTCTTCTTGCGGTTCATCAGTGGTTTTCTGTTTCAGCCCGACGGCCAAAACCTCGTAGTGAAGGAGCTCCAACAGGCTTATGAGAAATTCGTGCGCGTCTTGTTGGTCGTTCCCTTGGAATATTTTTTTTCGTTTTGAGATTTCATGTTTGAGGCTTTCCGGCTTAAGCCCCACCACACCCCCCGATGCAATGCCTTGTACACAGCAAGCAAGAAACGGAATGATACCATCGAATTGCTTTCGAGAAGTGTATAATCGATTTGTAGACAAAATTGCATCTGAGAAAGTTGGGAGGTGCAGGATGCAGGATAAAGCAGCGTTCATGTAACAAGTGTTCCCGGTATTAATAAAGCCTTTAAGAGTGGGTGGGGTACTTTGTGGTGAATGTGGTGGGGTGTGATCAATTGTGGTTGCATCAGACCGCCTTTTCACACAGCGGGGGGAGGAGGGTTCTGGTGGTGGCCGTTTTCTGGTATCTGGTGCCACGGTTACATCCGGCATCTTGGGTTGGCGGAAAGCGTTAAATTGCTTGGGCAGATTGTCATTGCCTGATAGTTTTGTTAACAAAGTGCTGCCGAATCTTCTATGGGTAATGCTCATATCTCTCAGTTCTTTGTCTTCTTGTGCCTCTGCTGCTGTTGCCATTTTTCGGTTTCTTTGTAGTCTTTGCTGTCGAGACATTTATTATTTTTTTTTTATTTTTTCTTTTTATAACATTTTTTTTCTGTATGGTGGTATAGCCGTGTGAATGATGAGGGGGGGAGAAAAAACTTTTACAGAAATTTGAAAATAAAGACGGAGAAAAAGAGAAAAGAAAGGGAGGGGATGAAAAAAAGAAAGCTGAAGGGAAATGGGGAGTGAAAAAAAAAAGGGAGGAGGAAGGAAAAAAAAAAGAGCATTAACAACATAGGAGGGGCAAAAAAAAAAAGTAGAAGCAATGAAGGAGTGTAAAAGAAAAAAATCTTTTGAAATAGAAAATTTACTCTTCTCCTTTATCTTTCTTTACCCCTCATATTTTTGACTCCGTCATTCACAAAAAAAGAAAAAGAAAAAAACCAAACCCCTAAAAGGAAATACGGTATTTTAGGGACTGTTACAGTAACAAATAAAGAGAAAAGGAGAAAAAAGCTTATGGAAATAATATCTATAAAATACTACCTAAAAGGAAGGTAAAGAGTTCAGTCATTTACACAAAAATAAAAAATTGTCCTTTGTTTATTGTTTCCCTGTGGAGACACGTGGAGGGGTGATTTTCCTCTTTTTTTTTTTTTAACCATCTACCAACGGACCATTTTTGCCCACCAGGGGGTAAATTTTCAACACTTCAAAAAAAGCTATTCTAGCGCAACGCCGGGGCTATATGCCCCCGGAAATGCCTCCAGATGTCCCAATTCTAGAGAGAGGGTGCCCACAGCAGGGCCCACCCTCACAACATTGTCAAAAATATCGTTCCTGAAGTGCCCGAGAGGGGGTACAAAAAACAAGTCAAAAAGAATCGACTGTAAAATTCTGTAAAAAACTATTTAAGGCCTTCTTGACGCGGTTCGTACGTGCCCCAGGGCTGGGGGACTTCTTTTTTGATCCCGAGAGGGGTTTCTGGGGGGTATCCCCGGCAAGGTGGTGGTCTTTGAAGCACGGAGTCACGCAAAGTTGTACCAAGCAGGTTGAACACTGAAATAGGGGTCATTTCAACTTGCCATGCTTGCACCGCACGTTGCGCTACTTTTTCGGGGAAATGGTCCCAGAAGGTACTATCGCGGCGCATTGGGGTCTCAGGGCACTCGTTCTGTGTTTCGGGGCATGGTATTGGGGCAGCCTGCTCTGTAGTTGACTTTAGCTGTTGTTTAGACTGCCTCCCTAGTAGCCCTTCGATGACTGCCTCTTTGAAAGGCGTGAATCCACTGTCGTTCGTACTCAGGAAACAAGCCAAGCATTTGCCAGAGATTTATCTAACAAGTACGAAAATACTTTCAGGGGCCACTTCGAAGTCATAAGGGTGCGTTTATGGCGTTTTGTCACAGCGTCACCCAGCGTCGGTTCCGACGCGAGGGCAGCATTTAGTTTATATTTTTTCATATTTTCCGCGCAGGACCCCGGATGCGAGAAGTGGCCGGGCTGTATTGCATTGAAAGCCCTTTGCGCAAAAGATTTTTTTTCAAATCGTCTCTATAAGACGCTCGTTGGTAGATGGTTAAATTTCTTTGTTTCCTTTTCTTTCTTTTTTTTTTTCATTTTTTTCTTGAAAATAGAAAAAGTTTCACAAAAGAAAAGAAAAAAAATTCCCGAAAACCCCCTCCCCATCTAAGCAAAGAAGGGGTATAGAGAATGGAGTTGATCCTTTACTTTTTCTTTTGAAACATTTTTTTTTGAGTTCATTTGCCTTCTTTTTTTTTTCTTTTTCTTTCTTCCTCTGTCTTGACCAAAAACAAATCTTTTTTTTTGTCATTTATTTTTATTTTATTTTATTTTTTGTATTTTTCTTTCTATTTAGCAAGCTTTCCCCAGAGTGAAAGAAAACAAAAAACCTGAAACAAAATTTCAAAAAAAATAAAGGGGGGGGGATCCTACTTGGGGGCAGGAGAAATAAAGGTATTTGATGTCTATTCTGAAAGAAGCAAATGTTCGAGAGAGATCAAGAAAGGAGGAAACAAAACCAAAAAAAAAAAAAGGGAAAGAGTACTACTACAAAGGGGAAGTGTGATACGGGGGACAAAAAAAAACAAAAACAAAAAAACGTGGATTCTCTAAACCATTGCGTGGCTATATTTTTAAAAAAAAAACATTCTTCTTTCTTTTTTTTTACAGTTCACCTCTACTCCCCCCTAACGAGGCGTGGCATAAATCAGCGTATGGTCAACGCCGATAGAAACCAAATGAGGAGTATAGGCCTGAAGGTGTTGAAGGTGAGAGTAGGCAGGATCCGTGACAGGATCGGGGTGCCCATGTCCGAGCTTACCACCCTCCCCATTGCCCCAGATATAGACTCCTTCAGAACAGTGGATGACAGTGTGTTCGCTTCCCGCAGAAGCAGATATAACATCCCGCCCTGAAAAGTAAGAAACAGGCCTGGGGGAGAAGACGTTCGGCGGGTCCTCACGGAGATCAGCAGGGTCTGACCCAAGCTTGCCGTGCTGTGCTTCGCCAAACGCGTAGACACCGTCATCACAACAGACTAATGTATGGAACCACGCGCTGATGCTCTTCACCACCTTCCCGTCGAAGAAGGCAACTCTTTGGGGGTCGTGCTGGTTCATCTGGTGACCCAGGCCAAGCTGTCCAAAGGTGTTTCCTCCCATTACGTAGACACCGTCGTTGCACAGTACCACTGTGTGCTGCACACCGCACGTCACGTCTCTGATCTGCTTCCCTCTGAAGAAGGCTACCTCGCATGGTTCGTTCCTGTCCACGTCGTCGCCCAGCCCAAGCTGCCCGAACCTGTTCCACCCCATCGTGTACAGCATCCCGTCATACACCACGCATGTGTGGTGCGAACCGCATGCTACCATGTCAACGTTGATCCCACGGCCGGAGAACAGCGGCAGTGCTGCTGGGACCATTCTGTCATCGACATCGCCTAGACCCAGCTGCCCGTCCTGCCCGCTTCCGCATGCGTACAGGTTGTCATCGCATACGATGATCGAATGCTGCTCGCCGCACGCCACCAACCGGAGGCACTTGCCCTTGAAGAAGGGCACGGGGGTTGGGATCTTCGGCGACAAACGGTTTCCAAGACCCAGCTGCCCGTCGCCCCCCTCGCCGAACACCATGACAGTGTGGTCCACCAGCACGACGAAGGTGTGGAACGACCCGCACGCCGTCATGCTGACACCCATACCACGGAAGTCAGGGATCTCAATCGGGGTGTACTGCACCTTGAGGTCCTCCGCGTCGCCCAGACCAAGCTGGCCTTCGAGGTTCCTGCCGAACCCGAGAAGCACGGTTTCTTTAGTCATCAGTGGGGAAGTGTGCCTGGAACCGGGGGATGCTACAGGGACTGGGGTGAGGTTAGACTGCCTGCCTCCTGCGCCTCCCGCACCGCCTGCTGGGAATACCGTTGTGATCGGGTTCACACCGTTACTGCCCCCGCGGCCGTCGTGCTTCCCGTCGTACGAGCCGTTCTTCTTGTTCAGGTCGCTAGCGTTGCTGCCTGTTGACAACGGGCGGCCTTCGCCATTCCTGTAGTCCTCCTGGGGGGCGTACAGTTCTTGCTTATCACCGCCGTTAGCGCCGTTGCCTTGCTCTCCTCTGTGCTCCTGCATTTCGTTTTCGTATGTTTTAACTGCCTCCTCTTCTTCTTGCTTTTTCTCCTTGCTGTCCCTGAACTTGAACCACCATAACAAAATGCACAGCAGAATGCACAAGATGATGCACAGCGCAAGCAGCAGCCACACCCACCACGGGAGGGAGTCGTCGTCATCAGACTGCGCAACGGGCTGTGGCGTGATTGTGTCGGACACGAATGTCCCGCTCACAAGCTGGATGTCAGGGTCGGCAGTAAGCGCCGCTTGAGACTGCTGCAGGTTGTTGAGCCAAGTCTGCTTGGCAATTTCGGTGGTGCCTGCCGTGCTCACAAATTCGAAAACGCCTTCAGACGACCCCTGCAGCACTCCGAAGTGCCTGCTCGTCGATGCAGCGTACTGCGCAATAGAGGCACACGTCGCAGCAAAGCAGTGCTTCTTTATGTTAGAGTTCACGACCTGTGAGCAGCCGTTGCAGTTCACCACGTTGGTGTCCAGGTTCGAGGTCCCTTCAATGAAGTTCACCACCTTCGCTATGGCGGCCATTGTTTTCGCCTCTGAAAACTGGTTAGCAGCAATCAAACTTCTGAACTCGAAGAAGTACCTGGGACCAGCCGGCGGGGGTGCCGGGGTGTCGGCGTTGCAGTTGGCGACCATTTTCCCAACTGCGCTGAGGCTGTTTGCCGTGCACTTGCACACGTAGTCACTCTTGCTAGTGACCAGCTTCTGCGGGTCCGTGCAAGTTTGGTCCCCGGCTGTGCCGCATGCGCACCCACTGCCCGGGCAGGCAAAGCACTCATCCTCGTAGGTCCCGCAGGGGCTAGCAGGCTTTCCAGTACCCACCTTGGTAGTGTCGCTTGTACACGTGCACCTAAAGTCGTTAAGAACAGCCTGTGATTATCTTCAACAATTCGCATTATTCCATACCTGGTTCGGCTCCACGCAAGTCTGCCCACTTCCGCAAGGCGACGCCGTGCATTCATTGACAACTGTGGTGTGGTGTGGTTTTCAGGTGAAGCAAGACATACTGTTGCAGTCAGCGGGGCCTCCAGTGTTCACGGCGCCCGAAGTACACGAGCACGTGAAGTCGCCGGTGGAGTTAGACAGCTTGACCCTATTATGATAATAAATATGTTCGGAAAGCAAAGCCATACGGATCATTGCATGTCTGGCCTGAGCTACATGGGGTGGTACCGCACTCGTCTAGCGTGGTGGTGCAGTTCGCAACATCCGTGAACGCGGTGGTGGTGGAGTCCACTGCTGTGTTACATCTGCATTTCCAGTTCGATGTCGAGGCCTGGTCGTCATCGACGCAGACCTGCGATGCTGCAGAGCACACGCTGTTCCCAGTGCACTCGTTCACGCAGGGGCCCTTCACAACGAAGCCGCCACCCACGCAGTTGCATCTCCAGTCGTCAGCGATTAGGTTGTTAGGATCCGTGCAGGTCTGTCCATTGACGCAGATGGTGTTGTTCACACACTCGTTGATGTTGCAGACGGCCGCCATTGCTACTGCAGTGACGGAGTTGTCAGCATCGCACATGCACACCCAATCACCTGTTAACATTTCGTTGGGGTCATCGCACGTCTGCCCTGCGGGACACGCGCTGTTCCCGACGCACTCATCGACAGGGCACACAGCAGCCTTCGCGACTCCAAAAACAGCATTATCACTGTCGCACAGACACCGCCAGTCTCCTGCCACGAGGGTGTTCGGATCGTTACAGGTCTGCCCCGTCGGGCACACGCTGTTCCCAACGCATTCATTCTCTGTGTTGCGGTGTGTGTTGTGCACTATATATACCTGCGCAGGTTGCAGGCCCTGCCTTTGCCCGTGGTCCATTTGTGCACACGCAGTACCAGTCGCCAGTAGACGCAGGTGCTTTGTTAGTGTCGACGCAGGTCTGGCCGGCCGCACATGTGCCAGCGTTGGCGTCACATTCATCAATCACTGTGTCGATGTTGGGTAAGCGGGCGGTTCAGCATACCACATGTCGCAACTCCAGAAGTTTTCTCGCCTTTCTGCCCAACGGGGCAGACGCATTTGTAATTGACCCCGTTATTAGTACAGGTTTGACCAAATGCTGCGCACAAGTTGCCGGAACCTGTGTTCGCGCAGTTCGTGCACGTGCCGGCACAAGGGTCGAGTGCTGTGTTGTGTTAAATGCAAAAGAGGGCATACTGCAAGTTGCCGCCATGGCCGTAACCGGCGCACCAGCATACAGTGGTGTCACGCACTTGCATTGCCAGTCGTTGGGATTCGCTGCATTAGCGTCTTCGCAATATTGGTTGGCAGTGCAAGTTGCTTTGTTTGCGGTGCATTCGTCACCAGCAGGCCACGCTGTATAAATATGAGGGCTATGAACTTTGTGCATACTACAGGCGGCAACAATTGCTAGATTCTGTGTCTGTGCGATATCGTGAGGGCACCTGCACTGCCAATCGCCAGTGTTTGTCTTGTCAGGGTCGAAGCATTCCTGTGATGCGGCTTGGCAGGTTGCTTGGTTAACATTGCATTCGTCGGTGACTGCGTTGGTTTACATTTGTGTATGACTACATACTGCAAGTTGCCGCTTTCCCCACAGCCGTCCCTGATGCTGGTGCGTTACACTGGCAAAACCAGTCGCCAGTGCTTGTCTCCGCTGTGTTGGGGTCAACACAAGTCTGGCCAGCGCCACATAATCCTGCTGCACAGGTCGGGCAGACAGCCGTGCACTCATCAAGCGTGCATGTCGCGACTGACGCAACACCGCCTGTCTTCGTTGACGCAGCGTTCAGGCAATTGCACAACCAGTCACTGGCAGTGCTGACGCTCGGGTCGCTGCAAGACTGCTTTGCACCAGCGCAGAAGCTACCGTATTTGGTACATTCAGAGGCAGCAGGTGCAACACAGGTGGCAACCGCACCCACTACAGCAGCACCTGTGGAGTCACCTGCACAGACGCAGGACCAGTCGCCAGTAGTGGTGCTAGTAGCATCAGTACATGTTTGGCCCACGTCGAAGCAGGTGTGAGGACCCCCTACGGTTTTGCGCGCGCAGGTGGGGCACACAGCTGTGCACTCATTGACGGTACACATCCAGTCACCTAAGCTAGTCATGGCGGTGTTAGGGTCGGTGCAAGTAAATGGCGCGATGCACGAGTTCACGGTGCACTCGTCAAAGACACACGTAGTGGTGCCTGTTGTGGGTGCGACACAGCCGCAAGTGGCGGTACCTCCAACATCAGTGCATGACTTCATAGTCGTGAAGCATGTTGCAGCTGCGCAAACACCTGTACCCCCGCATGTCGCAGGCCGCCCTACCACCGCAGCACCCGCTGAGAGACCATCGCACGTACACGACCAGTCACCCAATGCGGTCAATGCCGTCGACACCTCCGTGCAGGCCTGGCCGTACTTTTGGCACGTCAACCCAGCACAGGTAGGGCAGTCCGCAGTGCACTCATTCAAGATACAAGCTGCGGGGGCACCGACATTGAACGTCCCTGTGGCAGGTTCGAGGCACATACATCCCCATGTGGTAGTCTGTGTGGGAGTAGGGTCGTAGCAGAACTGACCCTTGCCGCACGTCGCCCAGTTAGTATTACATCCAGATGCTGTCGGTCCTGGATATGTGCACACTGCAGGAGCTTGGAGACCACCACTGGTCTTCGTGGCACCCATAGGGCAGTCACACCGCCAGTCACCTAAAACTGTCTTTGATGGGTCCACACAGACCTGGCCCTTTAGAGCACACACATTGTCGCCGCCCTGCGTGGCGCACGTGGGGCAAGCGGACGCACACTCGTCGATTTCGCACGTGGTCACCGCCGCTGCAGTGGCCATGCCGGAGGCAGGGCCGACACACACGCACCTCCAGTCGTTTGCTGTTGCTGCAAGGGTAAGATCCTCGCAGCCCTGACCGGAGCCGGTGCAGGTGGCAGCGTTGGCCGTGCACTCCGAACCTGCTGCATAGGTGCACGGTGGATTCCCACCGGCGGGGCATGTACAAGCGAAGTCACCTGCGGTGTTCGTTTTGTCGGGGTCGGTGCAGACTTGGCCGAGCCTGTTGCAGCTGTTCCCGTTGCCATCACCCTTGTCGGAGCATGACTGGCACACTGCACCGCACTCGTCAAGGGACTGTGCAGGCGCCACAGCATTGTCATTATTATCACAATAGTAAGGAGGGATGCACCTGCACTGGAAATCCGTAGCTATTCCGCCATCTTTTGCGATGCACGCTTGATTTGCTGCAGTACACGTTGCGGCATTGGCATTGCAAACAGCTACCCTCGTGCACCCCGTGGCCGCTGCAGCCACACCGACCTTGACTGTAGCATCAGTGTACCCCAGCCAAGACTCGCACCTGCATGTCCAATCGTTCGCGTTGTTGGGGTTTGGGTCCACGCACAGCTGGCCCGCAGCCCTGCAGGTGTTTAGATTGACGTCCGTTGCGCAC
Organism: Diplonema japonicum; assembly: GCA_964019335.1. Lineage (NCBI taxonomy): Eukaryota > Euglenozoa > Diplonemea > Diplonemida > Diplonemidae > Diplonema > Diplonema japonicum. The sequence continues at coordinate 209,487 of OZ025676.1, forward strand.
TCATCAGCAGCAGAGGCGCCCTTTAATGCCAACGCGGCTAGCGTTGCCACCAGAATTCGATGGCTTCGTGGCATTTCTTTTTCTTTTTTTGCCCTACAGGTTTGTCGGGTGGTTGGTAGGAAAATTAGAAATAAATAAAGATTACCATCTTTTGTAAACTTTTTTTCTCTCTCTCAACAAAGGGAATCGACACCTGTAAAAGTGCAGTCCCTTTGGCAGGAGGGGATAAAAAAAAAAAAGTTCACTAAGATAAGAAACGAAAGTGCTAGGAACGGCCTCGTTTCAACTCGCTTGACCCCACCCGCCTTCTTGTCATCTTGACATCTATCATGCAGCATTCAGCAAAATCGCCAGCTCGATCGCAGTGTGCAGGGGGGAAAGAAAAAAGCTAGACCTTATGCTGGAGCGCGTGAGAATATTTAAGCAGTACCTCTTGAAGCTGTTCTATCCGCAGCGGCTTCGAAAGATAGTCGTTCATACCAGAACTGAGACACATATCTCGAGTGTTGGGGAGAACGTCGGCTGTAAGGGCAATGATGGTGACTGGGGGACGGAAGCCAGATAACCCACGTTCTTTTTCAAGGCGGCGAATCTCTGCTGTCGCGCTATAACCGTCAAGTACTGGCATGTGGCAGTCCATGAAGATCAAAGGGTGGTGCTTCCTCTTCAAGGCGTCTATCGCTTCGCGTCCATTGTCGCAAAGAGTCGGCATAATGTTGAATTTCTTCAACTGTTTGGTGATCAACAGCTGGTTTGTCCTGTTGTCCTCTGCCACCAAAACAGCACCGCTACAAGGGCTGTCAAACAAGGCTTCGATAGAACTGCAGCGCTCTGTCTTCCTCTTATACGTTTCCCCCATCATCGACATCACCATTTCAGAAAGAATGCTCAGCCGCAACGGCTGCAACAACACGTAGTTAAAATGTTTCGAAATCATCGATGGTCTCATTAAACACAAGCAGACTTTGTTTTTGTTCTCCGTCACCCATGCCAGGCTTGCAGGGTGCTCTGTAAGAAACTTATCGTCGATGAAAAAAATATCGATTGCCTGTATTTCAGTCACAGCTTTGAAGTCATCCAACACCACCACCTCGGCACCGAAGGAGCTGCATAGTTTTTGCAGAACACTATTGTCGGCGAGAGCCATTCCTATGCGTGGGGTTCCTTTGAAACGGTGGTTCTCGGCGATGGTCGATTGGTTTTCCACACTGAAAAACCTGCATGTGAACCAAAACTCGCTTCCTTTCCCCTTCTTGCTTATTACACCCACGGTGCCTTCCATTAATGTTACCAGTTTCTTGCATATGGACAGGCCCAGCCCCGACCCACCGTACTGCCTGGTGGTGCCCGTGTCCTCCTGTTCGAATGGGTTGAACAACGCTGAGATTTTGTTCTTCGCGATGCCAATTCCTGTGTCTGCTACCTTCACTTTGAAGACGACTATCCCATCTTGGACAGGTTCTGCGTCGACTTGCAGTGTGATGTTCTCTCCTTGTGGTGTGAACTTCACGGCGTTTCCCAGTAAATTAACAACCACCTGTCGCAGTCGGTATGCGTCGCCCTCCACAGCCAAGGGGAGGTGCGGCGAGATGTCCAGCGTCAGGGCGAGCCCCTTGTCGTGGGCTTCGAAACGGAAGACGTTGATGGCATCCTCAAACACCACAGCCGTCCTGAAGGGGATGCGCTCGAGGATCAGCTTGCCAGCATCGATCTTCCCGATGTCAAGAATATCATTGATGATACACATGAGCGCGTCCGCACAGTTCTGTATGGTGCGTGTTACTTCCAGCTGCTCTTCTGTGAGGTTTGTCGACATCAAGATCTCCGCCATTCCTATGACACCGGACATTGGTGTCCGTATCTCATGTGACATTGCCATTAGAAAGTTCGATTTCGCCTCTGCAGCTTGCTGTGCCTCCTCTTTCAGTTTCATGAGCATTTTGTTCTGCTCGCGGACGAGCTTCCCTTCCTTTTGCTCCTCGAATAGTAGGTGGTTGTTGATGCTCATCCCGACGAATGACGAGAATGACGACGCTGCCTGTTCGTCCTCAGTGTCAAAGTGCGTCGAATCTTTCTTATTGATAAACTGCATCACACCGAGGTTCCTGCGGTTGTACACAGAACGCGAGAAGATCGGTACGCAAAGACAACTCTCCGTCACGAAGCCTGTCCGCTTGTCGAACGCACCGTTGAACAAGTGCGACGACTGCACGTCGCTTATGTTCAAAATCTCACCCGTTTCGGCCGTGTGTCCTGCTAGGCCGACACCTACCGGGACCCTGATGATGTTCCCCACGTCATTAAGGGTCTCAGCCGTCTCACTGTCGATCAAGATGGACCACAGCTCGTTCTTCTCATGGTCGGTGAGGAAGATTGTGGCGCGTTCCACCTTTAGAACGAGCCGTGCTTTGGACATGATCCTGCACATCATCTGGTCCATGTCCAGCTGCACGTCGGTAATGTCCCTCGACAGCTCCAAGAAGATGCTTGTCTTGAACGCCTCGTCCGCCAGCTTGTTGTACATCTGTATCGTGGTTGCGTGTATCCCGACCTGCTTACCGATCAGTTCCATGATGATCCCGTCTTGTTTGCAGAAGAAGCCTTTCTGTTTGTTCGATGCGACGACGACCGACACCACGCAGTCCTTTCCAAGGATTGGAACCACCAGAACGTCTCGCGGCATTGTGGCCTTGCTGAACATGTCCCTGAACCTCGCGTCATTCTTCACATCATTGATGTAATGTGTTTTCTCCGTTTCCACGGCGAAGCCAGCAAGCGTCCCTGCCATAGGGATCCTCATCTCGCTGTTGTTCTCCGTCTGCATGTAGAGTCTCTTGTTGGCATGGTCGACGAGGTACAGCTCGCTCCTCTCGCACCCTACCAGATCGCACACGCACGAGAGCGCTATCTGCTGCGAGTGGAACAGGTCTGCCTCGTCATTGAGGCTGTTGAACAGAGCGATGATCTTTTGAAGTGTTGGTTTCCTGATGCTTTCAAAGCACGACCCCGGGTCGACCTCTGCCTGTCGGAACCTTCCCGACACGCACATAGACCGCCTCTTCACAAGCAAAGCTTCTGAGTAAACCTTCGGCGATAAGCTCGTCATGTCACCTTCTGATGATTTCTCAGGCACCACACTACTGGGCTGCTGGCCACCTTGTGGAATGAAGAAAACCGAAGTGGCGTCCTTGTCCGTAAGGCGCTGCACCCCTGCTGGGAAGGAGACGTATGAGAAGTGCGATGTTGAAGAGTCGCTGCTGGCCGCCAGGGACACAGTGCTAGTGACTCTCTCGATGTGGATGGGCGATACCCCCAGGCCAGTCTCTGTCAGACCCGGCTCGTACAGCTCAACATGCGACGCACGCTGCTCCAGCGGACTATACGCAAGGTACATGGCATACATGTGGGCAACAGTCAGGTGTCCCATGCATGGGACCCAGTCCCCGATTGCGAACCTGTCATCGCTTACGAGAAACACCCCCGTGCACACGAACACAGAACCCAAGCATCCGACCACCAAGGACACTGACTTATACGAAGGCAACGTGGCAGTCAAGGGGAACAGCACACCGGCAGCCTGCGAGGGTCTGTCATAAAGGAGAAATGAGAACACAGCCACGCACGTGTAAAGCAGGAAACACACTGCCTGTGAGCTGGCCAGGCGGATGGGGTATGCCAAGACTATGCACAACAGGCACATGGCAAGGGGGAGGAAGTGGAAGGCCGCAGATGTGTTCGTTTCGCGGTAGATGGAAAGCAGGAGCGTGATGAACTCCACCACAGTGCACGCCGCAAGCACGTATAATAAACGGGCACGGCCACAACTAGTCGGTGCGGTGCATGGTTTGGCAGCGTCCTTGGTGTCCGTAGCTCCCTCGATGTCCTCGCACACGGCATTGTCGGGGATGGCTTCCTTGGTGTCTTCATCCCAAGCAATGGCCGGCATGTTACCCTGTTATGCGTTAAGGCGGGACGGGGTTCAGAGGGGGTCAGAGTATGCAAATTGCAACCCGATGGGGGTACCGGTGGGGGTACCAGGGACCAACAGATCAGTAATGTAGGAGGGCACTTTTATGTTTGCAGAATGCAGCATGTCACACGCTGTCACGGCTTTACCACGCTCGCCATGCTGGAGGTAGGTGTTGATGAGGGCTGCTGTCACAGGGAGGTTAGGGAAGGGAACGCAACGGACAGCGGCCTCCTCGGCCGCAGAGAGCAGGTCGGGGTTGCCCGGGCTACACCCAACAGCCTTGACAAACTCCCGTGTGAGGTGGATATTGCTTCGTTGCAGATCTGTAGCGTTCAAGTACACGTCAAGCGCTTTCTCTATTTCACCAGCTTTGCGGTACACAGAAGCACGCAGGGACAACGTCACAATATTGGGTAGAATGCCTTCCTCATGCATCATTCTAGTCACCTTGTCGAGGCCGTCAAGATCTTCCTGCCCACCGTTCATGCACGCTGCTAGGAGGTTGTTGAAGGAGATGAGATCGGGCTCGTGTTGGTGCCGATGACATTCAGTTTGAAGGAAGCGCAGCGCAGGGGTGATGGAATCAAAGGATCGCAGTGCTGTGTTGATGAGATAGAGGGGAAGCGACAGGAGAGTGTTTGAGGCGTCGGTATAAGCTTCTATAGCACCAGCATGGTCCTTTGCGTTGGTGTGCGACAGGATGAGGTAGTGGTAGGTTTTGGAGTTCTTGTATTCGTTGTTCCGCCCGGGGTTGCTGGCGGTGAGCTTTTTGCAGTTTTCAAAACATTTTTTGGTGTTTAGTACGTCGCCGTCCAGTGCGTATGCCCCCATGACAGCAGTTTGTGAAAACACGTCGTGGTGCTTGATGCTCTTTGCCACAAGTAGTGCTTCTCTTACTCTGCCCCATCCTACCAATATGCCGATGGCGCTGCTGTAGGTTTTTATGTTGCAGCCTTCTGTTCTGCATAGTTCTCCGAGTATTTTGGTTGCGTTGGCCTTGTTCGAGGCTAGACTCCTCGTCCATCCAGCGTCGCCCCTCCTCAAGGTACTGGCCCATCTCCTTTTCAACTCGTTTGCTATTTCCCTGTCGGTTTTCATCCCGACCCCCCCCCCCCCCCTATTTTCCCCCTCTTTTCCTGATGATATTTAAATGTTTGAGCAGTTCCATTATTATCTAGAGAAATATATATAATCCAAATTTTTTTTTTGGTTTTTTTTTTTTTTTTTTTTTTTTTTGGAAATGTGGGGGAGGGGGGGGGAGAGAATAGGGAGGTGAGGGAACAAAAAAAAATAAGAGAGGACAATTTGGGGGAAGGGGACAGAGGTAAGGGGGGAGTGGACAAGCAGGAGTGGGTTATGGTTTTTTTTCTTCTTTTTTTTCTTTCTTTTTTTTTTTAGATTGCCCTTGGAGGAAGAAGAAGAAATGAAAAGGAAAGGAAAAACAAAAGGAAATAGGGGGGGGGGGGGGAGAATAAGGGATATGTTTTGTTAATTTTTTTTCTTTGCAGAGAAGGCTAATAAAGAGCCTTCCTAGCAAAAAAAAGGGAGGTGTTTGCGCGTTTCAATTTGTTTTCCCCTTTTTCATTTCTCTTCTTTTTTCCAAGGCAAAAAAAAAAGAAGGAGCATCTAAAAAGAGGGGGGGTGCTCCTTCAAGGGGCTTCTCCTCAAAAGAAAAAGTAATAATAAAAACTTTTTCTTCAGTTCTTTCTCAATTTAAGACACTCTCTTGCTTCTATGTGTCTAGTACTTTTAAGGTATTTGAACTTTTTCTTTTCTTATTTTCATTATTTCTTTTCTTTTTTTTTTTCGTTCTCTCTTAACCGTACTCTGCTCTATTTCTTTCGAAACTCTGTACTTTTTTTTCCCCTCTTTTCCTTTTTTTTTTTTACTGTCATTTTTGTCCCCGGTCTCTTTTCTCTTTTCTTAGGCAAAAAAAAGAGTGGGAACACAAAAGAGAACAATAAAAAAAAAAAAGAAACCACAGAAAGACAAAGGGGGAGCAACTAAGCCTCTTCATTGCCTGGCTTCCCCCAATTGCCCCCACCCCCTATATTTCAAAGGGCCCACGGACATAAAACAAAAGGTGGCTGGGCGATGGGTCAATAAAAGTCTTCTTTTTTAAATTGGGGCATAGGGAAGGGAACAAAGTAAAAAAAAAAAAAAAAAAAAAAAAAAAAAAATGAACACTGAAAAAAAGGATTTTGGAGGATAAAAAAAAAAAGAAACAAAGAAAAAAAAAAAAGAAAGCCTCTTTTTTAACGAAAAAGAGGAAGACTTTCTTTTTTTTTTCCCTTCTTTTTTTTTCTGGTGCTGCTGGTGGGGGGGCAAGGTGGGGGGGGATTTTTTTTATTTTCTTTTTTTTACAACTTTTTTTTTCATGAAAAGGTGGTGGGTGGGTGGTGGGGTAGGACATGAGAAGGAAAAAAAAACTTTTTTTTTTCAATCTCATCCACTCTTAAATAGTAGAATGGCAACTTGACCAAGATAGAAGTATATAAAATGCTTGGTCTCGTGAGTCACATAAGAACCAAAGTTCCTTCCCACGATGCAGTGCCATGTGGGGTTGTACCTCTTGTCGAACTCCTTCTTGATGAACGCCGCAATATCCTTCTCGATGTTGAACTTCTCAAGCGCCTGGGTGGCACACTCGATGGCGTCGCTCTGCATGTCCTCAGACATGTCTGCGTTCTTGATAACTGCCTTGCGCTCAGTCATTTTAGATTTTTTTTTTTTTTTTAAAAAGAGAGTATCAACGAGACAGGAAACCTTGTTTGATTGTGTGTGTTTTTGGAGAAGAAAAAAAAAAAGAAAAAAAAAAACTATTAAGTAGGGAAGGGGAAGGGGATATCATGGGGAAAGAAGAGGGGGGGGAATCACAAAAGAGAAAAAAAAATGCCAAAAAAAAAAAGAAGTAAGAAATATAAAAAAAGAAGAAGAAGAAAAGAAAAAAAGATAAAAAGAAAGCCCCCCTATGTCCCCTTCTCCAATTTTTCTCTCTTATTTTTTTCTCCCCCCGCCCCTCGCACTCTTTTCCATTTTTTTCCCGTCCTTGCTACCCTTTTGCCCTCTTTTTTCACACTAAAAGATGAATAAAAAAGGGTCGAAAAACGACCCCCTCCCCCCTCTTGGGGAGGGACGCTTTATGACCATCATAGTCAACAGTTGGGCGTAAAAAAAGAAATGCGCCACTTCTTGTCTATCTTGTCTCTCCTTTTTTTTTAAATTCTGAACTTTCATTTATACCACACACAAATTTCTCAATGTGGGCTTCTCTCCCTCTTCCCCTCCCCCCCTCCCTTTTCTGGGCAAAATTTCCATGTAACGCAGATTTTAATGGTGCAAGGGTTCGAACAAGAAAACAAAAAACAAAAAAGAAGAATGACTTTGGTTGCTTATAAACCGCCTGGCGTACAAGCAACTGCAGGCACAGCCTACTTGATTACAGGGGGTGCTCCTCTGCCGAGCAGTAGCTTCTTCTGCGTTCCGCGCTGTGTCCTTAATGCGTGCGGTGTACAACTCAACCCTAGCCGGGGCGCCCCGGGTAACCAAGATCACCCTGAGCATCTGCAATACATTCTTCCACTCGGGCGCTACCGGTGATGACCGACGAGGAGGTCAACAGCGAACAACACATCTGATGTTTTTCTTATATTTCCATGTTATCCCCACCACCTAAAAAGAGAGAGAGAGAAAAAAAGAAACAAAGCGAGGAAAGAGAAAAAAAATAAGGTATCAAAGAAAGGATTAAGAGAGGGGGAAAATAGAAGAAATGTAGTTGGTGTTTTGATTACTTTTTCTTTTTTTATATTCTCATTCATTCTTGTTTTGGCACATTACAGGGGGAGTGGGCGGGGGGGAAAACAAAGTAAAAAAAAAAAAAAAAAAAAAAAAAGAAGGGTGGGGAACATCTAAGAGATTCAAAAAAAAAAATCCAAGAATTTTTTTTTTATTTTTTGAATCAATTTTTTTTTTTTTTTAAATTTCTGGTGAACAACAACAAAAAAAAAGAGAAGATAAAAAAAAACTTTTTTGGTAGACAAGTTATATTTTCCATTCCTTTTTTTTTTTTTTTTCAATCTCAATCTCATCCACTTTTAAATAGTAGAATGGCAACTTGACCAAGATAGAAGTATATAAAGTGCTTGGTCTCGTGAGTCACATAAGAACCAAAGTTCCTTCCCACGATGCAGTGCCATGTGGGGTTGTACCTCTTGTCGAACTCCTTCTTGATGAACGCCGCAATGTCCTTCTCGATGTTGAACTTCTCAAGCGCCTGGGTGGCACACTCGATGGCGTCGCTCTGCATGTCCTCAGACATGTCTGCGTTCTTGATAACTGCCTTGCGCTCAGTCATTTTTTTTTATTCTCTTTTTTTTTTTATATCTGCGATAAAAAATTTTCAATGACAACAAAAAGCTTTTTTTAACAAAAAAAAATACTCTAAAAATCTATTAAAATCTACAACATGTCTAAGGCCTTGGTATCATTACGGACCCATGCCCCGATCTTGACATTCTTCGGAGACCGTCGTTTTCTACCTCAAGTTTTTTGATGTAGTCCTTTAGCATGTGCTTTTCGTGCTCAATCTGCTGCAGCAGCCTTCTTGTGTCGCCTAACTTCGCCCAATCCACCTTCATCGCCTTCAGCTTCTCCTTCATCTTCTCGTACCGAGCCTCTAGCTTCCGCACGTCTGCTGCCGTGTTAGGATCCATTCGGGCTGTGTCTATTGCTGCTCGTTTTCTCTTGTGCTCCAATACCCTAACAGGGTGTGACTTCATGATGCCCCCACTGTGGATCCTCTCGCTGCATACCGTGCAGAGTCTCGCCCTGCACAGGGCGCAGCTCACTTCTGCCCTCCTTTGCACGCAGTCTTCACACGCCGCTCCGGTGGTCTGTTGCTCCGCTGGGCGTTGTGTTTGTTGGAGATCTCCTTCTTCCTTTTCGATTTCCTTCAACATCCGTTTCCTCTGCTCGTCTGCGTACCTGCCCAGCGCGTCGTCCCTTTCGTTGTACGCCTCTTTCACAAGACCCTGCGACTCCACCGCCGCTTGTGCCAGTGCATCAAGCTCGCGTTGCATCTCGTCCTGCTTCTCCAGCATGATCGCGAGCTCCGACGTGTGCCGTGTCTCAGTTGCATCCATCCTGTCTCTTGTGATGTCCAGTACTTCGTGTATCCCGCGCTGTGCCAGTGCTTGTTCCAGCCTGGCCGATGCTCGCTCCGCGTCCTCCTTGCACCTGTTCATCCATTCCGAGAGGGTGTTCGACGCCAGCATGTGTTCGAAACTGTAGAACGTTCCATCACTCGTGCTGCCGTCCAGCTTCAGGACAGCCCCGGGCGGTAGCAAGAAACTGTTGTCGTTCGGGTAGGCGGAGATGGGCTGCAAAGCAACACCGTAGCGCACGTCGCTGACGATGCCCGAGGGGGCCGTGGACTGCTTGAGGGAGCATTGCAAGGGTGCCATGGTGACGCCTTCGCTGAAGCATTCTGGGCCATGGAACACCACCCTCCCTGCGGAGCCGTTGGTGTGGGGCTTGTGGGACAATGCTGTCAGGAGGCCTATCACCTTCAGCCAAGGGCGCACACTGCTGAGGGACTTCTCATCGGCACCGCCTGCGACAAGTGCTGTCATCGCAGAAGCCACGGCATTGCTGATGCATGGGTTCCTTGCGTTTTCGTTGTACTTCTGCCATGCGCCGTAGTTGCTATACTGCGGTACAGCGCCGTGTAGCATCAGCAGGTCCACGTCGGGTGCCGTCATCGTGAAGAGCCTCAGCAACACCAGCTCCATGAGGTTCAGCCCAGGGAAGGGCGGCGTACTGCCTCGCACCGCACGAGCCGCCTCTGCAATCACTGCAAAGGCGTCGACACCCTCGACAGGCACCAGGTGGCCCAGCAGCTCGTCGAGTACATCGCCCTCCTTCGCCCCCCACTCCTTCCCCAGGTTCAATAAGATATCCTTTGTTGTGCTCATGTCTGTGATCGCAGAGGCGTTGGGTGTTCCGGGGTACAGATCTGGGCACCTGTCTTTGTAGGTCATGGTGGCTGCTTGTGTGACGAGCCCCTGCTGCGTCTTGGTCAGACCAGTGGCATCGCCACTGACAGGCACAGGGTGGTCTCCCTTCAACTTCAAGATGCCGTTCCTCAAACCCTCGTTGATGTCGCACAGAAGGTCCCTGCTGCCAGTGAGCTCTACAATGAGCATGTGGTCGTTGGTGGCAGGAAGCGGTGCTGGAGGTGTGTCCTCACCTTCCGCATGCTGGGGCTCCTTCGGCTCAGGTAGGGCAGACCTCCCTAGCTCAAGCTCGAACTTCATATCGGAGTACTGCAGTGCCACATCACGGATTTCGCTGCTCAGGCGCGTTGCTTGGAGGAGTGCCTCGTACTTGACCTTCAGGAGGTCGTTTTTCGCAGCAAGATCGGCTTTCACCTTCGCAAGCTCACTTTCCAGACCTTGGATCGCGACGAGGTGCTGCGCAAGGAGCCTGTCCTTGTCGGCAGAGTCGGTGGTGGTGGTGTTCTGCTTCTCGTTCACCACTTTGATCTCATTCACCAGCACGTCGATCGTCTGCTCCAGTTTCTCTCTGTCGGCCTTCAATTCCTGCACTGCGGCTTCCTTGTCTGCTTTGGCGTCTAGCACGCGTTGCTCCGTAGCTTGCAGTTCTTTCTTTAGCTCACCCACCTCCTCGACGACCTTCTTGCACTCCTCGACACCCTTGTCGAGCCACTCCTTCAGCGCGTCCTTCTCTTTTTTCAAGGCTTCGATCTCCTCGTCCCTCTGGTCGATCACCCGTTGCAGCTCTGCTTCCCTTTCCTGCAGCACCGCTTCCCTGTTCTGGAGCTCCATTGCCGTGTTCCTGTAGTGCTCGTTGAGGCGCTGCTTCTCGCGTTCGAACTCTTCCTTTTGATTCGCGATGTTCTGGTAGAGCTTCGCCCGTTGTTCCTCCTTGAGCATCTCGAACTGTCGGTGCATGTCCTGCGTGCGGTTCTGGAAGGGTACCAGCTCGCTGTGCAGCTTTTTGTTCTCCTCCTTCAGCTTCTTATTCTCGTCTTTTTCGGATTCAAGATGTGCGCTCAAAGTGTTGAGGGTCTGCTGAAGCACCATCATCTGATCCTCATACTGTGCATGTGCTTGAGCCTGCGTCGAGTCCGGAGCTGCAGGGGTAGCAAAGTGTATCTGAGTTGCTGGAGCGGTTTGGGGTGTAGTTGCTGGGACAGCTTTGGGAGACCTCCACATCTGTGGTGGCAACGAAGTCATTGGAGGAGGCCCCACGTTAGGGCCTGCCAGCTTGAAGGGATCGTAGGCGACTGCACCCTTACGTCCTGTCGGGAAAGCCATGGTATCCTCCCCCCCTTCCTGTGTGGATATGTTTACATTGTTGTAATGTGGCAAGATGGGTCAAGCAAGAGGAAAAAAAAAAAAAAAAGAAAGGGGGAAAGAAAAAAAAAACTGCTGTCCTTTTTTCCCCTCCCATTTTTTTTTTTTTTTTTTTTTTGTATTGTTCGATGTAGTTTTTTTTTTTATTGTATGAGAAATGGGTGAAAAAAAAAGGAGGAGCAAGAGTAAATTTCTTTAAAAAAAAAAGGGGGGGTAAAAAAAAGTCAAAAAAAGGGGTACTTTTGATTTCTTTTTTTTTTTATTCTCTCCGTTGTCCCCTTTTTTGTTGTTTCTTCGTCGCACCATCACTAATCTCAAGCTTTACAGCGGTAGCACCAGGTTTGTAAGCCACAACAAAAAAAAGGGGGGGAGCGGGGAGGAAGAAGGGAGAAAGAAAGGGAAAACACTCCAGCAGAAAACCTGAATTTTGTACTTTGTTTTGTTCCTTTTTTTCTTTTTTTTTTTTTTTTTTTGCTTTCCTTTTCTTTTTTTCCGTATTCAATTCACAAGAGTTTCTTTTTATATATGAGCTCGTCCGGAAGAAAATGTCAACAAATGACCCTCCTATGCGGCGGAAAACCCCCGTTAAATTTCTAAGTAAAAAAGTAGTCCGACACCACTTTGTGTGCAGAAATGCAGTCTAAGCTTGAACACCATATAGGTCAAAATGCTCGCCGTTTGTTTTATTTTTAAAACGCACGTGCAAAAACATGTTTTTTAGAATGGTTTTTGGCAAACGATTCAATTTGGAAGTTACAAATAACCCAGACTCCATTTTTTATTTTCGTTTTCCCGTGAAAAGTGACAGGAGGAACAGACGCAGACTGAAAATCTGTGAAACCTTTGGGGTCATTTTGGGTGGGCTGGACTCTAAATCACTATTAAAATGGGGTGGGGAGAACTTACCCCACAGTGCCATTTTGGCCTATTTAAGGCTAAAATCCCTTTAAAACCCCTTAAAAAGCAAAATTTTCACTTTTAAAGTATTATGAGTGCAAAAGAAAAGGAAAAACCTCAGCAGATGGGTTGAGAATGAAAGTTTGACCCCAAAGATACCAATGTCGAAGCTCTGCATAAGCAGGCAAGTGTTAAGAATTGGTTTTTCTGAAAAAGGCCAAAATCCCTTAGGAACCCCTTGAAAAAGCCAAAAAATAGGGTGTAAAAAACCGGATTTTCGGGGGCTATGCCATATATTTTTCGCTAAGTACTTTTAACAGTAACCCGACCCTGGGTTGTACCCAGGGGTCACAAGTGCGCTTGATCACCAATTTTATGCACCCTAGATGCTGCATTTTAAGCAATAAAATTGCATTTTAAACATTTTTCGGCGTTTTTCTGACCTCTATTTTTCGCTTCCCGGGGGCAGCCGATTGCAAAGCCTGCCACCCTCATGGCAAAACAAGCATCGCAATTGAAAGAACGGCGTCATGTACACCATAAATGTCATCTTCCTATGGTTGCATGCTGCCCTTTTTTTGCTCAAATAATCAAAACAAGAAATTTTCGGAGGTACCCAAAAAAGTGTTGACATTTTCGTCCGGACGAGCTCATATATTTTTTTTTCTATTTCCTCTTTTTTTTTTTTCTTTGTTTTGTTTTTTTGTTTGACTTTTTTTTTTCTTTCCCCCCTTCTTTCAATGGGGTGTTATCAACATATATAAAAATAAACAAAAAAAAACACAACAAAAAAAACTGTTCTTCTAGGCATGCGTTTTTTTTTTTTTTTTTTTTTTTTTTTTTTTTTTTTTTGCGCTCACCAGCAGTAATTTCTGAAGAGTCAAATAAAAGAAAAAAACGCAACCTGTAACCCTTCATTTCTTAATCATATAAAAAGTCGAAGAGAAAAAAAATCTTTTTTTTTGGGGGGAGGAGAGGGAGTAGTTGGGGGGAACACAAAAAAAAAAAAAAAAAAAAAACACAGCGGCAATCCTTAAAATAAACTTTTTTCTTTTTTTTTTTCCCCGTCTAATCGATTTTTTTCCGGTCCATCCCGCCAGAAGACGGTGCAGGGGCAGGGGCAGAGACACCCTCCCAAAAGTACAACAAACATTTATACTGGGGATACGCCCGGGCAGGTGCTATATTACAAACACCCCATCGAACATTCGCAGCATATCCCTTCTCAACACGCGATCGATTCGCTTCAGCTTGAACGGCATCCAGCGTCCGATGGATCGGCGCCAACTGTTTAAGAGTTTGACCCATCGCTTTTGCAGGCACCAATGTAAGGAAAGCCAAACTGTTGGTGTCCCTAGAAAAACCTGGCGCGCCGCTTAGTACAATCGGAGTGTTTCTAATACCACCAAGCAAGGTGTCCTTCCCACCACCGCTTCGATCGCTGAACACCAACGGATGCCCACCTGCACTGTTAAATGTATTGTAATGCGTGACCGTAAGAGCGACAAGCCCTTCACTATCCAGCGCTCTCTCAGAACAAAAAACCCTTTCACCATCTTCATCTTTATATGACAACGTGTGCAGGCCGTGGAAGTACAGCGCAAGAACAAGCCCCATTGCGGAGATAAACAACGGTACGGTAATCACAATGCTCCATTTTCCCTTGATGATCGACGAACCTTGGCTGGCAAAGACGATGATGATGATGAGCAACATACTGCTCATCAAGCTGTACCCGAAGGTCTTGAGGTACACCAAACGGGATATTATTCTATCTTCAATGTACAGCTTTCTGTCGGAAAACGTCACGCTTTCATGTTCCGGGTGGGTTAGGCGTTTTTCGCGATGTTGTAGAGCGGTGTCGCTGTTCGCTCGTTCTTCGTGAAGCCATTCCAGCACCGTGTGGAGAACATCATCCGCTCGTTCAGGACAGTCAGGCGCGATAACATGTGTAGCAACGGCAGGGAGGATCTTCTCAGTGAAGGTTGACAACGATCTCCTCCCGAGGACCCCAAACAACATCAACGATTTCCCCTGCACCGGAACACACTTCTCTCTAAACCCTGGTATGCATCTTCTTACAAAATACACCATCCCGCTTACAGCCAAGGACACACCGCTTACCAACAGTGTTATCGGTAATATTACAATTGAAAATACCCCATGGATCAAACCCTTAACCGCGCTTACCGACCGTCCGTCGAGCACAGTGTGGGCCACCCATGGTGGGATGTTGGCTTCGGGGAATTCCTCCATGGCGAATTTCAAGACAGAAATGGGGACTCTTGTCAATGGGTGGACCAAGTAGGGAAGCCTGAACAAATGCTGTCCGTGTGTTGTGGGGACCAATGTTCCCAACCATTCGTCGGAGATGTACTTCGGCAGTACTATTGACGCGAGGTTTTGAACCTTTGAGATCTCACCTTGAACACGTTCGGAGCATGCGTCTTGAAGTTGGAAAACAAGGCTTTCGACAGCTTCACGATCGCAGTCTTGCGTTCGCGTCATTTTCTGGTTGAACTCGGTGAGGCTTTTTTGGATTTTCGTGCGGCTGTGTTGGTCCAGCCCACTTCTTTCGGCAACCTGCTGGTTTCCGATAGAGTACGACGACATTGAAGCTGGCCGACCGTCTATGTCGGGAACGCCTTTTTTGAGATTGTTCAGCATGACAAGCTCACCCGAGTCCGTGACCTGAAACTTCGATTTAATATAATACGACAGCAAACAGGTCAGCGTCGGGAGGATAAAAAAGAAGAACGAGATCAGCTCGGAAACCTGCGGCTTCTGCGGGATGTACTTCGGGTTCCCTGTTCCGTTGTACGAGAGGTAATTCGCGCATTCCACGGAGTTGATGTCTGGGATGACGGGGATCGCGTCTTTGCAGATTTCACGGGGCTCGCGGTACCATATTTGGATTAAAGCCAAGGGCATTGCTTCTGCGATCAACGAAACCGCCTTGGGAATGAAAGTTTTCATCATCGAGAATTTTGTAGTGTGTGCGTCCAACTGTTCCGACTCCTCAGCAAGCGTCAACGGTTCATCAGTACGAGAAAGCCACGTCTCTGACGCGATAAGAAACAGTAAAATCGTGTCTGTCATAAACTCCCCACCGATCGGAAGCCCATTAATGAAACACAGAAACCAGAACAGTCTGTTATCCCCACGGCCGACAAACACCATCAAACCGTTCGTAACCGCCGACGACAAGTTGAACAATAACCAGTTTCGGTACACATTTCGATTCCCGTACCGGTCCTTTTCCCGTTCCAGTTTCTTCTGCCAGAAGACGTTCCCCACGATGGCGCCCACGATGACGAAAAAAACACCGATCACAGCGACGTTCGACGCTTTGCATTCAAAGGAGCTCTTCGGGTACCCGCTTTCAAAACCTTCATCGTCAATGTACTTTGCGTTGATGGGGTCTTCATACGCGGCGCAGCCTTTTGCCATTTCCGGTTCAACTTTGTGACGAACGAACCACATGAGGAGATTCTTCATGAGAGTAACGGTGAGCTGATCGCACATCCACGCGCCGATGAGCTGGCGAAAGTAAGGATTGTTGTAAGATGACGTGAGCATCTCGCTGAATTGTTGTAAAAATGTTGATTTTCGAAGAGCGGCTTGTAAAGCGGGGGATATTGTGGAGTTTTTGTAGCCATTAAGGACACCGACGAACGCGACGTTGATGACGATGTGGATAATGCCGAACAGAATGGCGCAGACAAGATTGGTGACCGGTTTCAAACCAGCCATTACACCGTCTTCAGGTCCCATTTCGTTGTCGGTAGCGTCCATGATGGTCCCGACGATGAGCGTGACGAATCCCATGACAAGGATTCCGACAACTTTCATCATGGATCCGATCCGCAGCCCGTCGTTGTGGTGCGCCTCGTCGAGAATTCTCTGCGACTTCAACATTGTTCCGAGGGTTGTTGTCGGTGTGCCTGTTAACGTGTCACCTATGAAGAAAACAACGTAAGCAATCGCGTACTGCAACAACACACGGTCTCGTCCTAGCGCCGGGTCGATGGGTTTGAATGGGATGAATATAAAGATAAATGCGATGGCTTGAATAACAGAGCCTAGAACAGCGATTTTCCCGATGGTGTGCATTGTGCATTTTCGTAGGTAGCAAGCCATCATTGGATCAGTTAGAACATCAATGCATTTTGAGAAAGTTACAATTAAGGCCACTTCGCCCGGTACTAAATTTACTGCGGTGTACCATTGGGTCGCGAAGACGGCGATCCAGGCAGGCATGGCGAAGGAGCCGAACAGCTGTGTTGCGGACCATAGGTACACCACCCATTTCATGTGGCGTTTAACGTCTTCGTCTTTCATTCCCCGGTATTTTATGTTTGTTTCTTCTGTTTTCTGGGCGGATGGTGTCTCACCGATTGCGCCGTCGGAAAAGTCTTCTTCCCTTCTTCTTCGAAGGGGTGTGGGGTTGATTGTTGTTGCGGTGTGCATCATGTTGCAACCCCTCCTCCCCCCGCCCCGCCTTTTTTTTTTTTTTTTTTTTTTTTTTTTTTTTTTTGGGTAAGGATGTGGGGGGGGGGGGAAATATGTATTATTCTCTTCCCCTCCCCCTGCCTTTTTTTTTTGAGAAAGGTTAGCAGCGATTTAATCAACAAAAAACTTTTTTTTTTAAAAAAAATATATATGAGTAGTGGTGTCATACACAGCACGTTGTCTCAATGGATTTGTACCGTGTGCAAACGAATGCTAAGTACTGACGCTTTTTTTTTTTTTTTTTTTTTTTTTTCCCTTGGAAGAAACTGAGGTTCGAAGGAAGGGGGGGGAGGGGGGAAAGAGAACAAGAAAAAGTTAAAATCTTTTGTTTGTGTTTTTTGTTGTATCTTTTTAAAGGTTGGTACTACAGTAATTAAGGGCCGCTTTTGCAAGATTAGCCATCATAAAAAAAATCTTTTTTAAAAAAAAGCATGTCTTTGACGGGAGCTGTAGCAATTTTGTGACAGGACCGCCTTTGAGCGGCAATCACCCACATATTGTTGGCCTCTTCAGCGTGAAACCAATACAAACAAAAAAAAAAAAAAAAAACTAAATTTTAGAACAAACAAACAAACAGATCTCTTCCGTGGTACCACCAACGGTATTTCAAAATAAGAAAATTGTATCCCTGCGGCACTGATGTATGAAATAAATCAAGAAGGGAACAAAAAAAAAATAGAGAGCTTTTCTATCCGTCCCCCCACCCCACCCCATTTTTCTTTCTTCAGTTGGTTCGCTTTCTCATGTCAAATCAAACACTTCCCCTCCCCCCCTTTTCTTTTTCATGGATTCTTCTTTCTCATCGGTGGAAGTGGAAGCGCAACTGTTTTTTTTTTTTTCTTTTTTTTTTTTCATCCACGGAAAAAGAAAACACACCTTTCCCAGTCGGGTTCGGAGAAGTCACGTTAGGCGGGGGGTTCGCAGGGCCGCTGCGTTCACTAGAATCATGGTACTGCCCAACATCTTGGTGGTATTCTTGCGCAGGCTGGAATAGTGTTATATATATATATATATATATATATATATATATATATATATATATATATATATATATATATATATTTTTTTTTTTTTATTTACCTGCATCGCCTTCATAATCTGCTCCCTCGACCCAAGCTCCTGGAAGATCTGCGGTGTGGCGAGGGGTTCCTCAGGCTGCGCCTCCCAATTGGTTATGAAGCGCATTTTAAGCGCCTGCGACGCTGTGAGACGCTTGCTCGGCGCGATGGTGAGCAGGCCCTCAACAAGCTCCTTCGCATCTTCAGAGATGTTTCGCCAGCGTGCGTCGGGGAACAACACACCACGGTCGATTTTCTTGAGAAGCTCCTCACGCTCCGCCTTGGAGCGGATCTGCCCAGTAAAAGGGGGCGTCCCAGCAAGCATGATATAAAGCACAACGCCAATACTCCACATGTCCAAGAACTTAGCATCATGAGACGTTGTCAACAAAGGCCGCACACCATGCATTTGAATTCCTCTGATAATCTCTGGAGCGATGTAAAAGGAAGTCCCGCATGGGGTGGCGTGGACCATGTCCTTGGAGAGGACCTTGGCAAGCCCGAAGTCAGCAAGACGGATGTCGTTGACATCATTGATGAGAATATTTTCGGGTTTTATGTCACGGTGCACAATGGAGTGGTCGTGGAGGTACTTGACAGCAAGAAGAAGCGCTTTGCACACTTTGGATGCGTCTTGTTCGCAAAGTTTCTTCTCGGTCCGGATCCACTCGTATAGGTCTGTGCCCATCTTCTCTAGTACCATGTAGACGTGTTCGTCGGTCTCAGCGCATTCGTACATTTTGACGATTTGAGGGATGTTCACCCTTCGGAGGATCTCCTTTTCGTGGGCGACCATCTCGGCCTTCTTCCCGGTCAGGGTTTTTTTCGACATCACTTTTATCGCTCTTGGTTGGCCCGTGCGCTTGCACTTCGCGAACACCACCTTTGAAAACGCCCCCGTCCCGATCACGTCGCCTTCGTCAAACTCATAACAATCCTGGATATTGCTAATCCTCACCGCAGGCGACGCTGGTATCACGTCTTGACTAGAGCCAGACATTTTTTCTTTTTTTTTTTCCCCCCGAAAGTCTCTGTTCGCAGAATTTCTTTTCTTCCACCCGTGACCCCACCATGGGGGGGGGGGGGGGGGGGGGGGTTTCCCCACTATGGAACAGGATTTGCCAATCGACGAAAACAGCCGTAAATAAACCGGACAAGGAAAACGGTGGGAAAAAAAAACGAATAAAAAAAAAAAAAAAAAAACTACACTCATGACAATTTTTTGATCTCCGGGGCTCTATAGGGCAATTCGAACACCCAACCCAAGTTCCGCCTGAAGGTAGTCGTACGCTGGGAACGACACGGCCCACAACAACATGTTCCTCAAAAGAGCAGGGGCGACCCCGATGTAAAAGTTCGACATCCCACGCTGCTGTATTAAGGTGACAGACTGAAAGACAGAAGGGGAGATCATCTGCCGAGGCGACTCGTGCCACTTGAAAGGGTACGACGAGACCCTAATATGCGCAACTTCTAATGGGTGGGAGAAGAACGTTTTTGCAGCTCCTGCCAAGGCCCCCGCCACTGCCATATCAGTGGTGGTAAGCCGTCTGCAGTGCGTTGCCCAATAAAGGTAATATTCATAAGTGGAGAAAAAAGCAGCCCAGCCAACGACCCCAACTGCCATGTACCCTTGAACGTATGATAAGGCGTCCCACCCCAGCCATTTTATATTGGACTTTACGGTACGCCGTGGGGTATAATTTTGGATTTTTGCCATTTCTTGCTGAATGAGCAGCTGGTTCAGGACTGTTTTAAAACAGGCTTCTGTACCCCCGATAACAGCCCCGGCAACTATACCTATTCTGAGTAATTCAAGAAACATGTCTTGGGTTGAAAAGATTGCCCGATTCTGACCCTGGCAGAAAAGTCCGGTGTTGAACTTGTCGTGAGTGCATCTTACGATTTTTGTTTTTTCGTAAATAAGAGGTATCATCAGTCGCATGCAACATGCCTCCACTGCAGTGACCGTCCACCCCCTCATCAAGCCTTCCTTGATCGCTTTCTTCACTATCCCTCTTTTTACCCCGGACTCTCTCAGGCCGTTCTGAACTAGTCTCACCTTCAATACTTCCAATGGGTGAACCGCCAGGCTGGTTGCCGCCCACACCCCTGCGCCTAGTATTATGTTTTCCTTCTTTTCGCTGAAGAAGAGTGTTGGGTTTCTCCCCTTGGTCATGAAGAAATCCATTTTTTTTTTTTTTTTGCCTCGCCCTCCCCTGGCCGCCTCCTTTTCTCCCTGCGCCTGGTTGTTGTGTAAGATGGAATGTTGCGGACGAAAAATCAGTGCTTTGGGGGGGGTTTTTTTTTATATTAAAAAAAAGAAGGGGGGGGAGGGGACAAAAAAGCGTAAGTATCAGTAAATGAAAACAGATTCCCCGCATGGCGAAGGGATCGATGTCGGGGGTGCCTGTTAGTATAAAAAAAAAAAAAAAGGAAGGTGGAATGGGGAGCCAAACAACAGAGCAGGGTATTTCTTTTTTTTATTAAAAGTTTGCTTCTTTCTTTTTTTTTCTTCCCCGAGAACTTTTAATGAACCTGGGGGCTTAGGTGAAATACGGATCCCCGTGGATTTCAGGGGGGGGGGGGGGAGAAGAAGAAAGCTATTTATTCACAACAAATAATGTATTTTTTTCTGTCACACGAGTGAAGGACATAAAAAAAAAACTCACTAGCGCCGGCCGAAGACTGAGCGTGAATTTCTTTTAATTCAAGAGAGTGACAGAAAACTCATTGGGGCGTTGGGGCGTGAATAAAGTTGCTGAAGCTTTTTTTTTTTTTTTTTTTTTTTTTCCCCTCTCCTCAATTTTTACTGCCATACGTCCCTTTAAAAAAAAAAAAGGCCCGAAAAAAAAAAAAACTCGATCTATTTTTGCGGTGCGCTGGTTGGTGCCCACCGTGGACGGGGGATCCTACACGTGCCTGTCACCATTCTGCGGTTGCATCCTGGTGCCGGCCGTCGGGGTTTGCCTGTCCGTCATGGACGGCATCTGCGCTAAGAACATCGGTCGCAGTCCCTCCAAATAGGGGGCTGTTTGGGTTGACGAGAACAAGGGTCTCTTGTCGTAGCCATGCATCGCTGGTGCGCCCAGGTTTCTCAGGGAGTGTACTCTGGTCATCCTTCTTGCCGGGAAGCCGCTTTTGTTGCCCTTTGCCGCACATGCTTGCACTCTATTGAGGATGTACCGCAGACGTGCGGCTTTTCTCCAACAGACTGCTCTCCCCATGTTCCCCGTATAAGGATATACCGGTCGTCATCTCAAAATCAATTGCCAGCTCCATCGTGGTGATTGACGTCTTCTTCGATCCTAGGTACCACCTCAGACCTTGCAGCCAGGGTAGCACATGTTTCAACTGCTTTTTCAGTATCTCACCCGTTGCTCCGTGCGCAACAAGCATCTCCTCCGTCGGTACCGGGCATCTTGTTCCGGTCGTCGTCCTTCCAAGGATATGGTCTTATAACATGCACCGTCCTCTCCGCTGCTCTACTGTCACGCAACGCCACCACTCGCACCAGGTAGCTCTGCACCAGTCGCGCTTGTTTCTGCACTTCCGCTCCCGTTCCTCTCACCACTACACCGTGTAGCGCCGTTGCTTTCGGCAGCCCTTCTCTTTTGACCTCCGCGTACACACTTTCCTGCTGCGCTTGTCTCGCAGGGGCACACTCCCACAGCGCGTGCTCTGTGATCTGCTCCGTCGTCTCCGCCTGGTGGTCGCAGACATCACATGTGAGCTTGTCTGCCACATCAAGCTTCTTGCTCCATACTTTTGGGTGTACCGTGAAGATCGCTCCACAGATGACCCTCCTCGTTCTGAAAGCACTTAGCGGGTGTCTGGCCAGTGTTTTTCTCCACATGCTGTTCGTAAGAGGATGTGCCCCCTTCTCTGCGTCCTCAAACGTTGGTCGACAGCTTACGAGTTGTTTCATGATAGCAGGTCTCAGCACCTCCCTCACCTGGTGCTTCCTCTCGTGCGCCGACTTCTCGTACAGGCCCTCCATGAACTGCCACTTCTTCTCTACTAGCGGTAGCCACCTGCGTACGGCCGTTCCCACTGGCCCCACTGCTGGTAGCTCCGTATCTTCATATATCTGAGCTATCTTCTTGATTCGGCTCCATAGCTCCTCCGACCCTCTCCCCTCTCTCACGATGCAGTTGATCGCGGTGTAGCAAACTTTCGCTTCAGGTAGGGCTGTGTGGCCAGGTAGCGCTGAGTAGGGCAATCGGGTTCCTCATCGTAAAGTGCGGGCCCCACAAGGCCTTCGCAGCCGCCGTCCTAAGTCTTTTCAGCAGGTCTTCAGACGGCTCAGCGTACGTCGCTCCGTATAGGCATGCTGGCAGCACCGTGCCGAGTAACATTTCCGTCTTGTTATGAAACGTGAGTGGTAGCGCGCCGAGTCGCGCAAGTTCGTCTTCCGCCGATTTTGTCTTCGTGAGTCGGTGTTTCCCGTCTGTGCATAGCATTACACCCAACGACTTCACCTCTTGTTTGACCTTGAAGGACATGTCAGAGCATTCTAACTTCTCCTCTAGTTCATCCGTTTTTGTGGTGAACGCATGTGATTTGTCCACATTTAGTAGCATGCCCGTTGCGTTACAGAACTCCACCGTTTTTTCTGCTGCAGCTTTGAGGGCCTTCCTGAGAATTGCGAGCAAGTAGGCATCATCGGCGTATGATAAGGACCATGCCCCCGGCACTTCAACTGTCACACACCTCACCATCACCGACACCATCGCGTTCACCATGATGACGGATATCGGGCAGCCTTGTAGAATCCCGTTCGTCACACGGAACTCGCGCCCTACACCGATTGGGAACCGGAAACGTCGTTTCATGCGCGCGTACATCCCTCGTAGCGGCCTCAAGATTCGGCCGTGCATTCCTAGGTCTTCCATCAACCCAAACGCCACCTCCTGCGGGATGCGATCAAAGCACTTGACAAAGTCTAGCGCTAAACCATTCAGCGGTATTTGATGTAGCAGCGCCTCCTCCAGTTGCGTGCTGAGCTCCATTAGCAAGCTGTCGGTTCCTCTTTTCGGCCTGAAGCCATGCTGCGTTGGGTGTATCCATCCTTCCTGCCACGGAATGATGTTCTGTAGCCTGGCACATGCCCACAGCCTGTAGACCGCGCTTGTCACTGTTATCGGTCTGTGGTTCAGCGGCGTCTTCTCTCCGCCTTTCGGCACTAAGGTGACAAGAGCTGTGAGCAGAGCCTCTGGCCATCTGCCACTTACCTCAATCACATTGAACATCTTTGCCCACGCATCAAGCAGCACTTGTGGCATGGCTCGTAGCTCCGCCATTCTCCATCCATCGACACCTGGAGAGGTCTTCTTTGTTTTCTTCATCAGCACCTCTCGCAAGTCGCTCCCCGTCAGCGGGAGCAAGGCCATCTCGTTCTTCTCGATGTATGCACCGTATCGTTCTTTGAAGTCTTGGTACTTCGGCTCTCCGCCCTCTTCGTACAGGCAGAAGATCCTGTCCCATTCCTCGTGCATCATCCCATCCATCTCTCTGAGGTCCGCCGTCATCGCCCCCTCGCTGTTCGCCACGGCTTGTGCTCCTGCCGTTTGGGAGTTCCTCACAAAGGCCGTCATCCTCCGCCTTTCCTCGCGGAAGTGTGTGTTCAAACGCTCTTCATACTTTGCTTCCCTCCGCATTCTCGCTCTCTTGTCAAGCTCCCGCACCCTTTGTGCTAGGGCTTCGTCCAGCCGTTGTACTTCAATCAGTGCCTCGTCCAGGTCCCCTTTCAGCAGGTCCCTTTCTGTCTCCAAGTTCCAATCTAGCTTCCGGACGCCTTCACACACGTTTTTCCACGTGTTCATGGTTGCGTTCGCCAGAGCTCCAATCGACCCGTTTCTCAACACTGTCGTCAGCTCCTTGTCAAGGTGTCGTGTTTTCCTCATGATTGCACTAGCAGCTTTTTGCTTCCCCACCACCGCTCCTATCGCCCCTCTGGCGGACTTCGCTGTGATGCATCTCTCCACGGGCTTGTTCACTGCCGCTCTCCCTCTATATGGCCGTTGTTGTTCCACTCCCGTAACACCATATCGCTCGGTCAGGTCAGCTAGCTTTGTGTAGAGCTTGTCCGTGTCACCCTCTTGACAAAGCTCGTCATATCCCGCCTCTTGGAGTAGTCGTTCCGCAAGTTCGTCGTCACGTTTCATCGGCAGCTCTTTTGGTACGAAGTACCTGAAGGTGCGCTGTTTGATCCCCGGTATACATATTTTGACTGACAGGCACCTATGCTCGTTTGTATGCACCGTGTCGTGGACCCATGTTCGTTGCAACCCGGCAGCAGCTATCGGGTTGAGTAGGGCGTAGTCAATCCTCGTTCGTGTGTTCGTTGCTTGCCTGACGAATGTGTGCTCAGGCCCCTTGTCCTCATCCAGTGCCTGCAGTGCCGCTGCGTCGACCCAGTCGTTGGCGACAGCTTGTTGTAGAACTGGTGAGTCCTGCACCTCAGTGTTCATGTCTCCCAGAACCATAATGGGCACCTCTCCCAGCAGGCTTCGCATCTCGTTCAGAATCTTGTCCAGCAACCGTTCTCTCTTCGTCTTGTTCTGGTGCCCAGAGTGGCAGCAGACCACGAACAAGTGTAGCCATGTGTCTCGTCCGTCGAGATTGACCATTGCATGTAACCACCTGCCGTCCTCTTTCGCCGATGCAGCTTTCTGCAGTATGGTTGGTCTGTTCTCGCCCATTGTCCTTTCAACGCCTCTAGGTCATGCTTGGTCTTCGGTGATGCAAATATCGCCCTCCTGTTCCATCCGATCACCGCCTTTGTCCTCCCGATGGACCGTAGTGTGTGCACCCTTGTGCTCAACTAAACTACCGTTGTGTGTCGCATTAAAGAGTGTACACCAACTGTTTTCTTTCAGACAAGATGGTGCTCTGCGCCTCCAGTCTAATCCGCTCCAAGGAGTTTTCTAAGTTGCTAATATGAGCTTGTTGGGCTGTTTTGTGCTCTGATCGAACACGACCAACCTTCACCCATTGCCGCTTTCTGTGGATTTCTGCCAGCCTGAGGTTAGGGTGCTCGGACGTGATGCGCTTCGTCTTCAGATTGAGGTACTGCTTTGTGCCATCTGACTGTGTTTGCGCCGACCATTCGGAGTCCAAGGGTACCTCCGTCAGGCACACTTTTGTCATCTTTTCTTCCCACATCTTCCACTCCTTCTTAAAGTTCGATTCTTCTTCTGTACCATCAGACCCACACCTCCAAAAAAAAAAATCGGGCCACGGTCAAAGTAATCATCTGAAGGATTCCACATTTACTGGGCACAGTTCTTGCCAATTCAAAAGAACAAAATGAAGGGAAAAAAAAAAAAGAAAAAAAAAACTATTGCACTGAAGCTGGATCTTGTGCCAGTTTAGGGCGCGAACGACGGAGCTTCATGGGATTCGAAGGCTTCGGGATGGGCGCCGGCCGTGCAGCATTTTCCGGAGCAACAGTTTGGCTTACAGGTTCAGGGGCGGGGTCTAGCTCTGTGTCGCAAGTGGCTATCAGACTAGAAAGGTGCTCTTTTACCTCGGATGTGGTCAGCACCTGCCCAGGGACAACTTCAGTGCTTTGACCTGGTTTAAGGAAAGGATGCTTGAGACATTTACGTGCAGTCGGTCGGTCAGACGCGTCGACAGAAAGAAGCTCAGAAATGAAATCCTTCGCATTTTCCGACACCGTTATCCACCTGCTATTGGGGAACAACACCCCCCTGTCGATTTTCTTCAGCAGCATCGTTCTATCTTCTTGCGTCTTCACCGCCCCGTAAAACGGAGGGACACCGCTGAGGGAAATGTAGCAAACGACACCGGTGCTCCAGACATCGATGAACTTCACCTCCTCTCGGGTTGTATTTCTGGGTTTAAGTCCTTGCAATTGAATTCCTCTAATAACTTCTGGTGCCATGTAGTAGGAAGTTCCGATTGGGGTTGCATTTACAGTGTAGGCTTCTAAGATTTTGGCAACGCCAAAATCAGCAAGACAGACATCATCAACACCATTGAGCAGGATATTCTCTGGTTTAATGTCTCTGTGCACAATGCAATTGTCATGGAGGTACGAAACACCTTCGAGGACCGATTTGATTATCTTTGATGTATCTGACTCTGTCAGTGTCTGATTCGCCTTAATGTGTTCATAGAGGTCGGTCTGCATCCTGTCAAGTACCATGTGCACGTGAGTGGCCGTTTCCACACATTCGTACAATTTGATTATGTTGCGGTGCTTGGAAAACCTCAAGATCTCCCTCTCGTGGCACATCATGCTGTACTTCTTGCCCTTCAGGTTCTCCCTCTCGAACACCTTGATCGCAACAGGTTTACCGGTTTCCCTCACCGACCCGGCCACTACCCTTGCAAAACCCCCCACTCCAAGCACATCCTCATCATCCACATCGTACTTTGTTGAAATATCGTCGCACTGAACCACAGGCGAGGGTTCTATCTTTTCTTGCGTGGTCATTTATTATTTTTTTTTTCTTTTTTTTTCTTTGTGTGTGTGGACCGCCCTCCTGTTGTAGATAAATAACTGTAAGAAAAAAAAAAAAAGCTCCAGGACCGCCTTGCGTTTTTTCGGATTTTTTTCTCTCTCCCGCCGAATGCTCCGGCAGCCATACCCGCAGACACCAGGTTGTCATGTAATAAAGCCAACAAAGGCTTCCCCCACGGTACGTGCATCCTACATAAGCAACGAAGGGTTTCCCCTTGCACTCCATCAAGTACTAACGATTTCGAGATGTCCTTCCATCGCTGCCGAGCTAACGAGAACCATAGCAGTTCTTGACGCGCCCTTCGACCTCCATAAAGTATCAGAAATTACATTAGAGTGTTAAACCTGTTAGTAATGTTTACGAATGCACAGGGGCCGCCGAGTGGCTACAATGTACAATAAAAAAATGACAAGAGTCTCTATGTAGTAACGGAGTCGAAGAGGTGCGTTTGGTTGGGGACGAGATTCGAGACCAAGGTTTGGAGTGTTGCCTCCTGCGCCTCGAGGATGGTCCGTCGCTTTTTAAGAGCAACGGACTCGGGGTGGAGGGATAGGTGTTCCTGCTGTGCAGTGATGACGTCCACCTCCTGATGGAGGAGAGCGAACTGTTTTCGGCACCAGCTCACCAACTCAGAGTTGTCCCCAAGGTTCCTGGTGGGTGTGGCTGCTTTTATGCTTCGTGTCGTTTGACCAATCGGAAGCTGCGGTGTGGGGGCTGCTGGGCTGCGTTCTTTAGGAGGCGGTGACATCCCCGGTGGCCTCCAAGGCGGCCGTGTGGGCGACACACCTCTTGTGTCCTCCGTACTTGCCTCTTGGGCACGGTTCTCCGAACCCCTCCTCCCTCTCTCAGCTCTTTTTGGTCGTTCCGGAGTGACCATCATTGGTGACGGCGGCAATGGTGACCTTTTCCCCACAGCATTAGTGCTCTGAGGAGGTGCTGCTTTCAGTTGCGGCGGTGCCAGCAACTTCGGCGATTGGTGGTGATAGCTGCTTGGTAGTTCGCTTCTCTCGGTGTAGCTTTTTGTGAGTGTAGCAGTGCCCCTTCGAGGGGTCGTGTGCCGTTCCCTCTCCGGGCTCTTGAAAGGATCGTCAAGGTACACAGCCCGTGTAGGCGAGGGGCTGCCGTTGAGCATCCGCAGACCCGACAGAGCTTCGCATAAATCTGCACTCGCCCGCAAGCACTGTGGGCTGATTCCCTCTAGCTGCGTGGTACTGGCACTGGGCGTCGCCGTCTGCCTGTCCGATGAGGTGTCTGACACACAACCGTCGAACATCTTACCAACCACCTGCACTGCGTGGGAAAAAAGGAAAAAAAAAAAAAAACTAAATACTAGGACCAGCTATTCTTAAAACATACAAGAACTAGTTTGGCGCTCGTGGAGCGGAACTAGAAAAAAGAATGGCTTACTGGGTTAGCCACCTCTCCCTTTCTTTTTTTTTCTTATTTTGTTTTTTTAGACAAAAAATTCAAAAAAAAAAAAAAAAAAAAAAAGAAAAAAAAAAAAAAAAAAAAAAAACCATTTTTCACGCTTACACATAACCCTTTGCTTTCCGCCACTCGGCAAGCTTCGGATCATTCTTGATGCTCATCATGCCCTCCAATTCAATGGGGGATGGCTCTTGTTTATCGTGTATGTGTCCTTTGTGCAAGTGAGAAATAGGGTGTATCTCAGGACTAAGGAGTGAGCACGAAGGTGGGTGCAGCTTTGCCAACCGCTTGGAGATTCTAGAGATGTCCTCGGGGGTGAAGGTCCAACCGCGGAATGTAGAAAGCCGGGTGGCAAGGGAAGCGACGATATCAGCGGGGGTACGACTGGTGGCGTGAGGGAGGGTGTAAAATACATCTTCATGCACCGCAGACTCGATGGCTGTGAAACAACGGGACCACTGTGTAGCAACACGGACCCACTCAGAAGGGTTCTGCCAATCATCCTCCCGGAACATGCGCGCACCCTTCGGAAAATGTTTGGTAACACACAATTCCGGATCATTCAAATCGTCGTCAGCAATGTACAAGGTCCAGTTCCCCTGTGCGCGTAGACTGCGGGCTATATCTGGAAGGTCTCGGTGAGTTCCAACCACTAAATTGACGTTTGGAATAGAAAGAGGAGCCTTTGTCAGATCTGTCCATTCAGGCAATTTATGTATCTTTACTAAGATAGATGCACGAAGGCCACGGAGGTAGTCCATAGGGGGTCGCGTCTCGTTGCAAGCATGCTCAGCTTTGGACTGTTTGGTGCCGATTTGAGAGGGCATCGCGGATAGCTCGGTATGCCATCCGGAGATAGTGTTGGGATCGACTTCGTTTAACAGCAACCTTAATGCGTTGAAGACTAAGGTAGACCCGCTGCGGGGCATGCCTGCTACAACTACGGTAAGCGTTTCGTACTCACTGCTAGCTGCTTGCTCGTAACATTTCCGCCGTGTGCTGTCGGATTGCAGCAGCTTTCTCGTTGCCTTTTCACACCGGTCCAACGATTCTCGAAAACCAATCACATAAACAGCCCAAGCTAACAAGAAACTAAAAAGTACTCTCCTGATTGTTGACGGTTTCATTCCTCCCCTTCCTTTCCTTTTTTTTTTGTGGGGATTTTTTTTTGGAAGAGGAAAAAAAAAACTTTTAAAAAAAAGTTCGGGGGGGGTGTGTGCTTTTTTCCCCCTTCTCTCCTCTCTCTTTAAAGTCTCTTCTTTTTTTTTTTTTCCGGCTCAAAAAAAAAAAAAAAGAAGAGGGGGAAAAAAAAAAAAAAAATACGTTCTAGTGCGGTTAGGTTGTGCACCAGCGGATTCTGTTTTAATGTCCCCGGCTGCTATGAGGGCGTTCTCTCCCTGTAGCCTTGCATAAGAATCAACCGTGTTGATGCATGTGTGTTCGGACTCAGAAAAAAAAAAAGGGGGGGAAAAAAAAGTGAACGTGAATAGAATCAAAAAAAAAAGCAAGACATTTTTAAGGTTTGCACTTTTTTCGCATTCCTACGGCTTCACCCCAAATAAAAAAAAGAAAAATCTTTCGGGCGGTCCCTTAATATATTTTTAAGGTTTTTGTTTTTTTTTTTTTTTATATAAACTAGAATTAAAAGAAGAAAAAAAAAAAAAGAAAACACTATTTTTTTTTTTTTTTTTTTTTTTTTTTCCCCACACTTTTTCCCTCGACCCTTTTCAAAGAAGGGTAAAACCAGACGTGGCGAGGAGGCACCGGTCCCTCGCGAAATGACTGTGGGCGTAAAACTGCCGGGGGGTAAGGAGCACGTGAAACTCATCCCAGGTGAGCACGTAAGCAAGTTCTTGCGGTGTAACTTGAAGAGACGAGTCGCCAACCAGCTGAGCAGGCCCCAATGTCTGGTACAAGTGAAGAACCCTGTCAAACTTCTGACTACGCACCTGCTGCTGCTTATCGTGCTCCGGAGAAGCCTTAGTAAGGAACTCATCACGCGCCAACCCAGCATGCTCGTAAAACTCTTCAACTGTACAAAGCGCATGAAACTCATCCCACGTAGTGCACTCTGCAATGACCTTCCAAGACAATGCTCCTTTCACTTCTGCCTCTCTAATGTACCCATGTCTCCATCTGTCAAGCTGTGCCTTTGCTGCCTTTATATCCTCTCGGACGCATTCTTCATTGACAGATTTGAAGATTTTCGGCGGTCTCATGCGAACGCCTGGTGCTAGGTTCCGCCCTGTGCATAAGTCAAGGTTATTGGATACTCCTTGGAGTGTGCCTGTGATGGGTTTTGCAAAGAGCCCGATGGTTCCTTTTGCCAGTCCGTTGGTAGCGCCAGTCAAGCCATCCCCAACGAAGCCCTCGTAGGGGTGATGGAAGAAGCCGCCTATACCTTCAAGAGCTCCCGGTACCACTCCAGAATGTTGTTGTTTGTTGCCCGTCCACTCCGGGTCGCATGTGAGTTTCGAGGTAGTTCTTGCCAAGCTGCGTGTTAAGCTGGACATACTGCCGGCCAGACCCGTGCCTGTGTTCTTTACGAAAGACGTCATTCCCTGCGTGAAGCCGACGAGGCCGCCTGCTACGACACCTCCGACGTCTTGTCCTTTGCTCGCTTCGGTGATGGGCATTGTGACCAGATCCCCCAGTCCCTTGTACACACCCTTGATCGTTGCCGCAGGGTTTCCCATGAAACCGGCGCTGAAAGGTATGAACAAGGCTTGGTACCGCAGGTCGTTGAGGTACCAGTTTCTCAACCTACTAATGATGACCCACACTGGGAGCGACGAGTCGACAAGGTTGCAGGCGTCCCATTCGATGTTCGTTTGGTCTATCGACCGCAGCATGTACCCCAGCCACCATCGTTGGGAGTGGAATTTGTTAAACGGCGCGCTGTGGTCTTCGTCCTGGCGTGTGAAGGAGATCGTCACCTTAATCGGCTCGATGATGACGCTAGACACATATGCCTTTCTGTCCCACACCGTGACAGTGGTATCCGCAGCGTACTGGTGCGGCTTCATCCAACTGTCCGCCTTGTCATCGTTCAGAACCTCGCTGACGCTGTCGTAGAAGGTCATCAAGTTGCTGATGTATTTGTCGCTGAGCTTGACCTGTAGCGGGATGAGAGCTAGCTTTAGCTTTCTAATGATGATCACGTCAGGCGACTGGTGAGAACGCAGCATCTCCGCCTGAAGAAGCGGGGGAGTAGTATCGCCGTTTGGCAAGGTTGCTCTCTTCAAAACTACGGGGAACAGCGGTGAATCTTCCGTCACATCATCCACTTGCAGGTCTCCTATGAGCAAGTTCATGGCGCTTTCCAGCTGTTGCCTTATGTGCGTTACCTTGATTATATTCATTGAAATGTGTGTTACGTCCGAGAACTGCTTTGGGGTGCTGAGGGATAGCCCCAGGCCGTCGAGCATCATGCTCAGGATGCTGGAGTTCATCGACATGGACGGCTTCTTGTGCAGGTAGTGCTCGTTTGCGAACGACAGCACGCTGACGCTGGCGGACGAGCAATGCCGCACCTTGTAGTATATGTTCAGCGTCTTGCTGATGTTGTTCCCCTCGTTGTCCTTTGTGGGCTTGTCCAGCCTGATTGTCTTGGTGCCGACAACACGCTCATCGGGACCATGTATCCTGAACATGATGCAGGGGTCCACAAACGGGTCGTCTGGTGCGAAGGGGATCGTTGTTCTGGGTGGCAGGTGCCTTACCGTGGGGGGTTGAAGGTCCGACTGCATGAAAGTAATGAGATACGGCGTGCGGTTTTCGATCATGAAAGGCGGCTTCTCGCACTCCCTGAAAGTGACGTGAATGCTGCCCTTTTCCTCTGTGGTGGTTGCACGCAACACACGGAAATACTCAGCACTGCCATCCGGCGCTGTTGGCCCTCCGAAGCAACACGGGCCAGGCTGGTACCCCGAGTACTGCACCTCGTAGTTGAGACGTAAGTGCAAGTCAGCATCCCCACTGATACCAAAGGCTTTTGAATATCTGTTCATGGTGTAAGGGTCGCTGTTGTACCGCACTTCAATCAGGTTGTCCTTCTTCTTCCCACTGGAACAGCAGGTTTTGTATTCCCCCGACCTCACCACCAGGCTCGGCCTCGTTCCCTCATTAAGCACAACTCGGAGTGTCAGTTCCAATGGTGTGGTGTTATGGAAGACCCATCTTGGGACAAGCTTCACGATCCTTGTCATCGCCTGCGACCCTGGCCACGTCACCGTCTCGATGTCTACACCCAAGTGCCGCATCAGCCCTTCCTTGTTGGGGTGCGGCAACACGATGCTGCCTCCAGACACCACATTTGACAATTCGAAAGGCGTGCTTGTGTCACCCTTTAGGAATTTCAAGTACAGTCTGTTGATCTCGTGCTTCAAAGAGATGGTATACGGCTTAGGTACACCACTGCTGGCTGCCGGTATAATGGTGCTGACGACGGTGTTCACCTGTGGGAAGACTTCTAAAGCATATTCAGTTGTGTTGATGATCCATAGGGGCGCGTAGATCAGGATGCCGCTTCGAGGGGTATAGCTGATGTGACCCACGATATCAAATGAGTTCTTGGACATGAGGAGGTAGTTCGAGCGCTGCATGAGCTTGCTGATGTCGCATTTGCTTTCAGATACTGCAGAGGGTGGTCCGTTCCACACGAGCGCGCCCTCCGTTGTCTGCATGCCTATGCCATCGATTTTGCATCCTGCCGACATTACTAGTTGGCACAGGGGCCAACTCTTCTCAGCTTGCGTGATCTGCGATACGCCCCCAAAAGGCTTCACACAGCCGTACGTCATATTGTTGTCCATCCCCAGTGCGTAGTTAAGCTCGACAGGCAACCTGTTCTCGATCGTGAACAGCGGGATAAGCATCAGTTTCACATCGGTGCCGTGCTGCATGATCTCGGCTACGAAGCAGTAGTCAGAGACGCTGGGACCTGCCGCGCTCTCCGGTTGACACCTCACAGTGTACTTGCACCACTTCTTAGGCAGACTTGTCAGGTTGCAAAAAAGGTACCCAAGCGTGGCGTGTTTGTAATGACCTGCAAGAGGCCGAACGGAGATGCCCTCTGCCTTCGTCAGCCTGTCATGTGGAACACTCTTCCTCGAGGGTCCGTCCGCAGTGGCGGCCTCCACAACACCGACACCCTCGATGTGAATGGGTGCCTGTAAGTGGTTCTCGATGACAACAGGGGTTCTAAAGACCACCATCTTCCTGCCCTCGTTGTTCACCACGTCAACAACAAATGTGTCGTCGACAGTGTGCGAACCCACGATGTTGATGCGCGCGCTGAGCCACGGCTTTTTGGGCTGTGAGCCCTTGATGGGGGGAGTCAGGCCGTCAAGGATGGTGGGGTTCATTACTACAGCGATGAAGACAATGTCGGAGAAAGGCGAGTCGAAGTCGAGTGTGCATCCCGATTGAAGAGTTTGCATCTCGCTGTCGGATCCTTTGCTGAAGCAGATATCTCTTCCGCACTCATTGCGCAGCACGTACATGCTCCTTGCGATCAACGGAGTGGTGCCGATGTTCTGGCACATCGCACCGAACCTACCAAGAATCCCAATGGAGACGGGCGTTATGTTGGTCGCGATCCGCGATGCCAGCACTGTAGTCTCGCAAGACACGGCATCGCGCACTTTGGTGCTGACACGCTTCACGGTTGTGTTAAATTCTTCTATCAAAGACTCCCATTCACACTCGTCACTGTTGTAGCATCGTACTACAGTGCTGACAACAGCTTCCAGCTCGTCCACGTTAGAGGAGGTTCCAAGACCGTGTATGGCGTTCTCCTTCAAGGTGATGTCCAGCACAGGCATAGGGGTGCCTGTTGAATCGTCCACCAGGGTGACGGTGAGCATCGGGCAGTTCAACTTTACATTACAAGACTTCAACACATCGACGGTTTGCGTGGTGTCTGCGGACCCGTCCCCTTGTGGGAGCGTTGCGAGGAACTGCGTGATGAGTTCCGCATCACCGAGGCACAGACGCAAGTTTGTTGCCCGTATCAGCGTCTGCAGATAGAACCCCGACTTGCTGATATTGACTATTACTTCTGCTGAAGTGGGGTCCACTATGTATGCCGCACCCGACTGCTTGGGGAAGTTTTGCTTGGGCTGGTTTATCAGGCGTGGTGCTATGATTGGTAAATGCACCGCATGCAAATTAGCAACGTTCAAGGAAGCTTTCACTACAGGCTCGTCGTGCAGGACGGTCTCCGACTCGTACTCCCCCTTCACATGTCCCATGAGCATGATACACCGCTTGGCACCCGTCCCTGCCGCGCCGATGTCCCCTGCGATGCCCAACCCGAAGTGGCATTCCATTCGGAGAGACACCTCTTGGCGCAGGGCGAGCATTCTGCGTGGAGAGCCGGTCATCAGGGTCTTGTCGTCGCCATTTTCCCTCACCTCAAACTCTTCTGTGCAGCCTGTCTTGCATGAGTAGCTTCCCTCGCCCATCGAAATGTGATCGTCGAGCTTCCCACCGCCGCACAGCTTGATCTGCACGTTGGCGAAGCGTACGGTCATGCCATCGTCAACGAAGATCGTCTTCCTTGTGTCCCCCGGGTCTCGCATCAGGTGGATCGCGTACTTCCCGTCGCCGTTCAGCTCGATGCTGTTGTATTTTTCCGACGAGAGCCTCAGGATCTTATGCGGCGAAAGGTACAAGTCCTCCGTCAGGGTGAGGTGGTTGTCGAGAGCTGTCTCTTCAGTTGGCTTAGAGGTAAGATCCCCTCGGAAGACCTCGTTGTAAGGCACCACGAAGACCTTGTGGCATTCCGCCAAGAGCGGTGCTACAAACAGGAAGTGCGGCAGGTGCATATCGACGACGGCATTTGTGTGACGCGTGGCGCTCTTCTCGTCGATGCGTGCGTCAAGCCTGATGGATGGGTACTTATTGTTCGCAGTGCTGTAACAAAGATCTCTGCAGGTCCGAACACTGCCCTGCTGATGAACTTCACACAGATCAACGTTCCAAACGCTGAACAAGATCTCTTGCGAAAGACCCTGGGAAGTGTAGCAGCCCTCGATGTTCTGGATGCTGAACGCCATCAACGAGATTCCTTCTTTATCGCACACTGTCAGTGACACCAATGGCACCACGATTTCAAGTTTCAGGTTCGGAGAAGCCTGCGGTTCATGCCCGTCATCCTCGGTCGCCGTAACAGGGGCGCGGAATCCCATGCACGTTTTAGCTACGCTCAACATCAGCTGCCAGTGCCTTTGCAGCACCACTGCCTCAGCGCCTTCGATGTTCACCTTCACAGCGAGGTCTGCCTGAGACTGTGCTTTGAAATGCTTCTCGGTAGTCACCATTATATTTGTGCCGCTCACAATGTTGGTGTTGTATTTCTGCCTTGCCGAGAGCGCCATGTTTAGGAGCTGCAGAGTGAATACTTCCGTGTCGTCTGTCTGTGCGTTGGAGAAGGTGATCTGCCCCAAGTCGGCTAAGATGGCGTCGGAAACGGTCTCGTGCTTTGGTAGCACTAAAATAGGATTCAGTGCCACCACCTTGAATGTCAAACCCAGAGGTTTTTCTTCGGTGGGTGTCATCTCAGTTGCCTGCACTTTGGTCTTGCCTATCATGCGCTCGACACCACCACTTGAGATGAAGAAAGCAACTCGCTGCAAGAATGGGACGACACACGTGTAGCTCAAGGAGCGCATGGTGAGACTCACCTCCATCTGCGCAGAGGCTGCAGACTTCACCTTGAACTCGACAATGTTTGTATTCTCCTTGCCATAGGTACTGGGGTGGATCACGTCCTTGTACATGCTGTTCATGGTCACGTTGTCGACGATGCGCAGGCTGCCCATCGTGCCGCTTGCCACATAGTCGTTGTTAGGCTGCAGCTCCATAAGTACTTGAGAGGCGTCAAGTACCACGCTGAGCAACAGCACATTGGAGTCAACGATGCCAAGTGTGAACTCGTCCATGATAGCAGTTACCTTCCGTGAAGCCGGTGCAATGGCAGGAAGCGATGGCAGCTGCTGGCTAGTACTTTGTGTGTTTTCAACAAATTTGTTGACCTCCACCACGTACTGCGGGATCACCAGCAGATGCAGGCGCCGCAGTTTCAGTTCGACGTCACGGCCCTTCAGAACCACACCGAAACAAGGCAGGGCATTGACCTCTTGCGACTCTGTTGACACCACAGTACTCATTCCCTCAGGAGTGTTGCCCGACAAGTCGCTTACAGAGATGCTCTGAACGTTGAGCTTTGCCTCTTCAGGTGTGACAATCACTTCCACGTCTGTCATGTCTAATTTAGTCAGCGGCCGCCCATAAGACCCTTCTGGCAACGACACAGTGGTGTGCAGAACAAGCTGCAAACCTTCAAACGTCAGTGAAGCATTAAAGGGGGCAGCCTGCACCGCCTCCGCCCCGTCGGACACGGCCACACGCTTCTTCGGCGACGAAGCTGAAGACTGAGAAGAGACCACCTCGGACAGCAGGTTTAGCTGTGGATCGCTCAACTGCAGTGTGATTTTGCCCACTTTGCTTGAGATTCTCAGTTCGCTGTCCGCAGAGCCTATCTTGCGCACCATTGCAGCAGAGGCATCGAAGTCCCTCATGATGTCATGCTCGACTGTGCTGTGCTGCCCCGCAAGGCAGATTGAAGCTCCGTTGTGGTGCAATCGCAGCTTCTGAAACAGTACTTCGAAGTGCTCTGAACCATCTTCCACGCAATTGTTGATGCGCATGCATCCCAAAGTTGCTGTGAGGGCTCTCCCGTCGGTGGTGGGCAGCACCACATGCGGGCCATGCCATTCTAGGGACACTTGCGTCAAGTCCGTCGATGCGGTCATCCTTCGAGTCAGCCTGTCAGCTTGGGACGTCCCGAGCATTGTTAGCTGCGCCAAAGGCCCTGCCGACGCCCACTGCCCAAGACGCTGCCAAAACGTAGGCACTGCGATGACCCTGACGTCTTGAAGCTGTATATTCGCGACCTGAGAGTATCCCTCGCCAATGCCCTCTCCGCCTTTTTGGTATGCAACCTCGACAAGGCTCTTGCTAGTGCCGCTGGGCAGCCCCATGACGTCAGTGATGCCGTCCTCGAGAGAGTACATATGC
Organism: Diplonema japonicum; assembly: GCA_964019335.1. Classification (NCBI taxonomy): domain Eukaryota; phylum Euglenozoa; class Diplonemea; order Diplonemida; family Diplonemidae; genus Diplonema; species Diplonema japonicum. The sequence goes on from OZ025676.1 coordinate 246,304, forward strand.
ATGTCGCCTATCTTGGCATTGATCTTCATGTAGGCATCTTTCAGGACACCCTCTACCGTGGCGTCGTGGGCAGTGAGCTTGAAGAACTCGTCGGTACCTTCAAGACCGATCACGTTCATGTGGTTCAGGTGTATGAGGACGCCCATTGTGGATAGTGTAGGGGCGGCAGGTTTCTCGGTTGTCTGCTTGGGGTTAAGCATGACGTGAAAGGCGTCAATGGCAACTGGTGATGCCAGAAGATCCTGAACAAGAAAGATGGAAGTAGGGTCAGCATAGAAGGTGGGCCTGCCAAGAGTGACCTCTGCACGGGAGTCGCCATTTGTGAACTTTTCGAAGTTCACCGTAAGCATTGTTTCGTCGTGGTAGCAACTGACGAGGGACCGCGGGGGGCTGAAGCGCATGTCAGCCACTGTGAAGGCATCGAGCGTCGCAAGCATCTTGGTGCTCCCATCAGTGAAGTCGTTGTAGGTTGCACTGAGTTTTGAGCACTCGAGCACACTGAAGATGTCGCCATTGCTCTGAAGCATCGTGATGCGCATGGAGGTGGCGCAGGCAGAGAGTCTCGATTTTAACACAGCAGACACCTCTTGTGCAGGTGCCAGGGTCAAGGGTTTATAAGGCGGTGTGTATGAGGAAAGAAGGTTATGCGCTGCAACTTGTAACAAGAGACCCCACCCTGCTTCATCGACCTTGATAGGCATCTCCCCCATGTCGATGGAGAGCGACGACAGCGGGTCAGCAGCGTTGCATGGCTCCTCTAGTGCTTGCGTCATCTTCATGTACACGTTCAGACCACCCGCCATGCTCTGCGTGGGCCGGCCTTCATGCACCAGATCGATACCGAGATCCGTGAACCTAATCTCATTTTGCTGGATGGCTGTGTTGTGCTGTGTGCGCCCTAGCGTAGTAGCAACACTGACATCGCCTAAGGAAGCGAGCAAGAACGATTTGTCATCCGCTTTTGCAGGCAGTTCCACAAGGGGGTTCACGATATGTAGTTTCAATTGTATCACAGAAGGGATGTGTGCTTTTTCAGGGGGCGGCGAGAGCAAGCGCCTTTTATCACTAGAAGCTGCTGTCACTTTCCGTCCGGCAACTTGTTTCATCTTGTTCACAACGTGTCCATTTGTACTCCAGTACAAGATACGCTGGAACATCGTGAAGTGAAAAGAGGAGTGTATTTGCTGCATGGTTGCCTCAACGTGCCCTGCAACGTATGGTGCAACAGAGGCCTCAACGTTCTCTGCTACATAGTGGAATTGTATAAGCGACCCTTTAGTGACGTCGGCCATGCGTAGGAGGGGGCGCTTTGTGTCACCCACCAGTTCGTCTGCGATCACGTCGCCAAACTTCCCCTTCACAGACGTCTGGTTCGCCGCGATGTTCACATGGATTTCAGTGCTTGTCATTGCCATCGACAAGAACTCTGCAAAGCTGCCCTTTGAGATCTCCTCCAAACAAGTCACCCTAAGAGCTTCCATCTTCGCCACTATTATTGTATCATATCTTGAAGGATCAAGATCTAGCGAACCCTTAAGAGGCTGGAGATGAAGGGGTGCAGCTACGTACTCTTTGACTTGTCCATCCCGTGCAAGCTTGTTGACCCCTATCAGGTCGAAGAACAATTCACCAAGACGCACCAGCGCAGGGGTTAGCACGAGGTTGAGCGTCGATGCGTTCAGGTTCACAGACGTATCGGGTCCGTCCCTCTTCCAGTAAGGGGACTGCTCTACGCACATTAGACATTTTATGTCGATAAGAGCATCTTCTGCTTTGTCGGAGAAGGCGAAGAGTGTGTCGTTGGTGTCTTTGCACCGCAGTTCGTTGAGACGCAGCCACACTTCTTGATCGTAGCTGCGCATCTCAACCTTCGACTGGAAGCCGCTCAGCGACACCGAAGCAAAAGACGTCACGTTGTCGTCAGAGATGTTCATCGTCAGAAGCTCGAGGTCCATCTTCATTTGCAACTGCGTCTGATCCTTCCTGCGCTCTATGCCTTCTTTGTCTTTTGAATTGGTCTGCGCTTCTACGGCCAGCTTATGCAAAGACCTGTACAACGCCCTGCACTGCCCAGAGTCGGACATTTCAAGGTCGATTTTCTTCGGAGGGCCGTACACCTGAGGGAGCGAGATGGTCACTGTGTGCTCCTTCAGAACCACTTTAAACGGTGCCCTTTTCAGGTTGAACACACATTGCAGGTACACCTGTGACTCATCAGCGACAGGCTCGTACAATAATAACTTGCTGTGCCGCAAGATAGCAATGCCATGTACCTGTGCAGGAACAGGCGAAACGACGCCGTTGGTACTCCCTGACCCTACGTCGTTCGCTTCTTGGGTGTAAACAGGTTGATGCTGCTGCCCGACCTGTTTAAGGATTTTACAAATATGCAGCTGCTCATAGATGTAGCCATCGAGTCCCTGCACAGAACCCTTAGTTGGGATAGTTAACAGATCGGGCATTTGCGGCGTGATCCTGTTAACAAGCGTAGTGAGCATGTCCAAGGTGTGGATAGAGAGGAGGAGGTTCTGCCGGGAGAGCTTCACATTGACGTTCGGGAGCACGCCGTGCACCTTCATGAGAGGCAGGTTGAGACTCTCATTGGTGAGGAGGCGGTCGATGTTCATATTCATGTTGAAGGGACTGACGAAGTCGGTGACACGGGGGTAGCACTTAGAGGCGGAGTTGATCTGGAGGGTCATAGTACCGCTTTCGTTCCACCACGTCATGAACTCCTCCCCTGATTCGGCGATGCTTGCAGTTATGGTGCTCACGTTCATCTTGTACCTGTCGTAGAAGTCGTCATCGTCAAGCTCGTTGCCTGCCGCCAACTTGTTCGCACGCATCACAGCATGGCTCACATCGGTGTCCAGAACCAACCCTCCCAGGTTGACCACCATCGCCCCCGAAGCAGGGCATTTAAAGGCCTCCTTCCCCACCGTGATGCACTCCGGTATGCTGCTGAACGGTATGATGAAGTTCGAGGCATCTAAATTGCACGACACGTCGACAGCTCCACTGCCTCTGAGAACAGCATCGAAGTGCCGCTCTGCTATTTCTTTCAGATTGTCGCTAACAGAAGCAACTTCCAGATTAATTGCAGCAGGCGGGCGGAAGAACGAAGCAGTCCTGGCAACGAACGACGGGTGTAGGATGACGTCAAGCGGTGCTAACTGGATGTCAAAGGCGAGAGCGGCTCGTCCGTCCAAGGGGTTTTTCTCCACGACGCAGAGGAGAAGGTCTTTACGCTTCTTTAAGTCCTTAGCGGAGCGACGGGCAATCTTTTTGTAAGGGCCGATGTCGGGGGACCTGTCGGTGATGTCGAGGTTACCGAGGGAGATGATTGCTTTGAAGGCGTCTTTCATGCTATTCATTTTGAACGTCATGTCGGTTAGGGTGAGATCCATGAACATCCCGCTGCCCGCCTCGGGGGGCGCAACAAGCTGGACCTCACCTTGCTCGATTTGAACGGTAGTGGTGGTGTGGATGTAATCGGCAGGCAGATCGTCAACTTTGTCTGTCGTCTCGATGAGACCAAGTGCTGATAACTGCTGGCGATCCTCATCTGTCCACGATTGTGACTCATTCATTGATGGGTCTTCTTCACCGGTAGGCTGCTTCGACCACCCTCCGCCCACCCACGACATCCACCCCTTGCGTTGCGATTTCCTCTCCTCAACAAGTCTCCTTTGTGTCTCGTACTGCATAGTGTCTATCTTCAAATCACTGTACGCCACCTTTCTAAACCACTTAATATGCTCCAATTCCATCTCATCGTGTAACTCCTGCAGTGTTGCTTCCTCCGCCTTCGTCAGCGGCGGTAACCATTGAACTCCTTGTTTTCTCTTATACAGCTCCGTGTACTGTGACCCCAGATGCTTGAACCGCTTCACCTTCGCCCAGTCAATTCTGTTCCTTTCCCGCGTTTCTCGCACTAAATGCAGAACGCACTCTGTGGCATACCGCCACCACCTCCCAGCATTGCCCGCCACCAGAACAGTGGGGCGGAACTTCCGGAATTTATCGACACCCTCGAAGTTGGCAATGTAGTCGACTATCTGTAAGACGCGTTCGTACTGGTCGCGCGAGATTTTGAACTTGAGCGAAGAGAGGATGATGGAGGACGTCACACGGGGTGTCTCGAAGCTAAGCCTGCCCTGCTGAAGGCGGAGCTTGAGGGTGATCGAAGAGGGGTCGATGATCTGATTCTGCGGCAGCGAAGCTGCTTCAAGGGCAGTTTCTAGTTCTGACCAAAGGGAAGACTGGGGTACAGCAGAAGAGTCAACCTGAGAAGCCGGGGGGTAGCGCAGCGTAAGCATCGTATCACGAGGGCACGGCGTAACATAAGCCGCCCACCCTTCAAGGGAAAATATTTTGTGGAGAAGATTGCGGGTAGTCACGAAGCCAGGGTTCCAGTCATGGTCGGTGGTGATGCACTGCGCATTTGTGAGGGTGAAACCAAGCGCGACTGGGTTGTGCGGGTCTGTGTCGCAGTCTTCATATCGCAAGTGCACGTTGCGCACCCTGAGTTGCAGGTTGTTGCTGATGGCATCCTGAAACCGCTCCAAGTACGACCGCTGCTCGGGTGCACCTTCCTCACCCTTCTCTCGCATAGCTTCGAACTCCTCTAACGCCTTCAATTTCCTTTCCTTCTCCGCTTCTTGTTCCGCCTCTTCATCCCACGGTGCCCCTTTCTTTGGTCTCATGAGCACATACAGCCCTTCTATCTCGATTACAACAGGCTCGCTCGCCAATCGTGTCCACGGAATAACCACCTTAAGCTTTCCGATGTGTCCCCTGTGGCAGATTATGGGCAGCCTCCCGGGTATTAATGCATGTGGCCGGAGCTCTAGGTTTCTCAAATCCAGCTGCCCGTTCCACAGGCTCACGCCCAGTTGCTCCGTGCCTATCCCCCTCAGGTACTTCCCCAAATATGTTGCTAGGAAGTTCGACACATATTGCTCCAACATCTTGAGCCCCCTTGCCCCTGCCTGGCTTTAATGAACGGTACGGAAGGCTTTTTATTTTGGGAATAAAAAAGAAGAAAAAAACAGAGAGAAAAGGAAAAAAAAAACCTTTGGCGCTGAGAGGCACCCCTATCTGACGATAGGTGTAGAGAAGGTTTAACGAAGAAAAAAACAGAACCAATAAAAGAGGAAAGGCCTACGCCACAGCGTAAAGGGTACGACCCTGCTTCTTCAGGGCGAAGAGGATGTCAGCGGCACGCACAGTCTTCCTCCCTGTGAGCTCCAGGAGGGTCGCGGTGTCGGCCATCACCTTGTCCACGAAGGACCTCAGGATGGTCCTCGCCTCGTCGTAGGCGCTCGCTGCGATCCTCTTGCACCCACCACGCCTGGCGATCCTCCTGATGCTCCCCTTCGTGATCCCACGGCTGCTGACCTTCGTGTTCCTCTTCCCGCCACCACCCTTCGTCACATTCTTCGACTTCGAAGTCACTGACTTGCCCTTCGCGGAGGTCTTTCCTTGGCCGGCCATTTTTCTCTTTTTTTTGGTAGTGTTTGAGAACTTTAAAAACATTTTTTTTTGTGGTTCGTGAGAATAACAGGGGAAAAACAGGTTGGTGGATAGAGCCACCCCAGAAGCAGCTGTGTTGCTGTCACTGGTACAAAGAAGGGAGGAAACTGACAAAACAGTGAAAAAAAAGGGGGGAAACAGGTGTGCTTTGCTTATTTCCCCTGGAGCTCGCCACGGATGCGCCTGGCGATGTTGAGGTCAAGGTGGTTGAGGGTTTGCTTCTTCCTGTGGATCTGCATCATGACAGCCGCCTGGAAGAGCCCGACCATGTAGCTCTCCGTCGCCTCCTGCACCGCCTCCAGAGCAGACGGCTTGAAGGACAACCCCGTCTTGTAGTTGTTCATGGTCTCCCTCACCAGCCTCTGGAAGGGTGCCTTCTGCAGCAGAAGCTTCGAGGTCTTCTGCAGTTTGAAGATCTCACGCAGGGCAACGGTTCCGGGCCTCCACCTCCTCTTCCCCTCGCTGCTCTCCTCCTTCTTGCTCTTCTTCGACTTCTTCTCCTTCTTCGTCTTCTTGCTCTTCTTCGTCACCTCTCCTGCGGGAGGCCTCCCACCAGTCGACTTTAGGGAAGAGCGCGGCATTTTCTTTGTTTTGTGTTTTGAAAAAACTGTGAGCGCGGGTAAGGGGAAACAAAGACAAAGAAAATAAAGACAAAAATAAAAAGAAATAAGGGAAAAAAAAACAGAGAGATACAAAAAAAAAGAAAAAAAGACAGGAAATGGAGGGGTACGGTGCTCAGCGACACCACCTGCCGGAGGGGGTGTGGGGGGGGAAGTGAAAGGGATACTCACAACATCAACAACAGGAAAAAAATACATCAAACAAAGGGTGAGAGGCAACGTTTCTATTTGCTGCTCTTCTTCTCCTTCTTGTCCTTCTTTTCCTTCTTGTCCTTTTTGGCCTTCTTGCTCGCCTTCTCGTCAGAGTCGACAGGCTCCTTCTTCTTCTTCATCACTGCGTTGTGGACGTGCTTCACCACACCGCCGCCCGCGATCGTGACCTGCGACAGGAGCTGGCTGAGGTCCTCGTCTTGCCTCACCGCGAGGCAGATGTGGCGGGGCTTGATTTTGTGCTGCACCTCATATTCCTCGTCGCCCTCCCTGCTCTTGCACATCTTCCACGCGCTCTTCCCCGCCAGGGTCAGCAGCTCTGACGTGCAGTACTCCATCACCGCCGTCAGGAAGACAGCAGCAGGCGCGCTCACCCTCTTCGCAAAACGGCCCTTCTTCAGGCTGCTCCCCACCCTACCCACAGGGAAGGTCAGCCCAGACCTCTGCGACTTCGACACATTCTTCTGTCCCTTCTTCGCTCCCCTCTTCTTCGGGCTGGTCTTAGTCTGAGTAACCATTTTGTTGTTGTTGTTGTTAGTGTGGTGGTTTAGGTTCACTGTGGTGGTGTTTTTTTTTTTTTTTTTTTTTTTTTTTTTTTTTTTTTCCTTCCGTTGCTTACAAATAAACGAAACGAAAAAAAATTCGATAAAGTTTCAGTGTGCATTCAAGTAGAAATTCACACTAATCGGTCACCGTTCTGCGGTTGCTGTCTGGTGCCTGCGGTGGCTGTTTGTCGCGATGAGATGGACGGCATCTGGGCGAGAAACATTACATGGAGTCGTGCTAGGTAAGGGGCTGTTTGGCTCGAGGAGAAGAGTGGTCTCCTGTCGTAGCCGTGTGCCGTCGGCCCCCCCCATATGTCGCAAGGTATGCACCCTCGACTTAGCTTTGGCAGGGAAAGCATTGCGCCCCCCTTTCTCTGCACTCTTCTGGATGCGACCCAAGGAGATATCGCATTCTATTGGCTTTCTCCGTGAGGAAGTCCTGGTCGTTAAGCGGGCCTATGAATGACCGGCGGGTGGTCTGCTCATAGTCAATCGCGAGCTCCATCGTTGTGATGGAAGTCTTGCTCTTACCTACGTACCATCGCAGGCCTCTTAGCCATTTGAGGACGCTCTTCAAGTGGAACTCCAGGATCAAGCCCGACGCTCCATTCGATTTCAGAAACGCCTCTGTTGGAACATCATGTTGCTTCCCAGTTTTAACCTCATCCCTTGGGTTGCAGGTGAGTAGCCTCACACTCCTCTCCGCCGCCTTGGCGTCACGCTCTGTCACGACATTCACTAAATACGTCTGGATCATCCTCGCCCGTTTCTTTGCATCCTCATCTGCTCCCCTCGGAATGATTCCATGCAGGGCTGTAGCCACAAAATCGGATGCACAGTAAACACCGCACCGCTAATGACCCGTCTCATCCTAAAGGCGATCAGGGGCTTCCTCGCCTGGAGGCTCTTCCACCAACTGTTCGTGGACGGACACGCACCGGTTTCCATTCCAGCAAAAGATGTCCTCCTCTTCGCGATTGCAGGCCTGATCACTTGCCTTACCGTATGTGGCACATTCGCTTCCCCTCGCAAGGCGACGATAAAGGACCACTCCTTGCCTAGCAGTGGGAGCCATCTCCTCAGCAGACTACCAACCGGACCCACAGTCTTGCAATTGTCGTGGTCCTGATAGTGGCGAGCGATCCAAAAAATATATGAGTTAAAGGAGGCCGGTTGGCAGCGCCCTGCACAAGAACTGTCTTGATTACAGGGGGCGCACCGCGGCCGAGTTGTAGCTTCGGGTGTAAAAGTGTTTGCATGAAACCTGCCGCCCACCCTCTCTTCCATCCATTTTTGTGCCCCATTTGCCCCTCTTGTCCAACGTAAGCCCTTTGACCCGTTGCTTGTACCTGTAGGTGTAAGGAGCCGTACGCACAGCCGTCTTTTTCAGATTTTGCTGCGTACGCGTACGCCGACAACGTAGCCCTTAGGGGGGGGGGGGGGGGGGGGGGTCTATCTCTTGATGCTTCCTTTTTGGAGCCTCGCTTTCGTTCCGATGGCGGATACCAGTGTCTTTCGCAGACGTTTGATGCGGTCCTTCTTCAGGTTCGTCCTCAGCTCCCTTAGCCTGTCCTGGGTCTCTCGTGAGGCGAAGATACCTCTTCCTTCTTTGTATCGTACTTGTCGTTCACTTTTTCGAACCGAATCAATTTTTTGATCCTTCGCGCCTTTTCCTCCTGCGTTACACCCAGCGATCTACGTGTCGTCGCTTCAAACTCTAGGGCCAACTCCACCGCCGTCACCTCCGACGTCGTGTCTCCTTCCACCCATCTTAGCGATAGTTATTTCAACAGCGACTCCGCGTACATCCGCAGTATCCCACTTGTCGTCCCGAGCTGCTCCAACGTCGGTGTCAAGTGCTTCACCACCACAACCTTTTGTTCACATCGCTGCCCGCGATCGTGACCTGCGACAGGAGTATCTTGAGGTCCTCGTCTTGCCTCACCGCGAGGCAGATGTGGCGGGGCTTGATTTTGTGCTGCACCTCATATTCCTTCTCGCCCTTCCTCTCCCACGCGCTCTTCCTGCCAGGATCAGCAGCTCTAACGTGCAGTGCTCCATCACCGCCGTCAGGAAGACAGCAGCAGGCGCGCTCACCCTCTTCGCGAAACGGCCCTTCTTCAGGCTGCTCCCCACCCTACCCACAGGTCAGCCCAGACCTCTTCGACTTCGACACATGCTTCTGTCCCTGCTTCTTCGATCTCCTCTTCTTCGGGCTGGTCTTAGTCTGGGTAACCATTTTTGTTGTTGTTGGTGTGGTGGTTTAGGTTCAAGCTGTGGTGTGATTCCCCCCCCCCGTTTTTTGCTTTCTTGTTCAAGAAAAATGCAGGGAAATAAAAAAAGAAATAGGAACAAAGAGGGAGAACAGTGGTTATCGCCACCACGCTTCTTCATCTTGAAGAAACGTTACAAAAGAAAAAAATGGAAAAAAAAATAATACACAACAAAAGAAAAAAAGAAAGAAGCGGTGAGAGGAAGGAAGAAGAGACTTGGGCTTATCAGTTCTTCTTCTTGGACTTCTTTGGCTTGGTCACATCACCACCACCGAAGGTCCCGACAGCGCTGGCACCGGCAGCAAGGGCGTGGGTCGCGAGTTCCTTGGGAAGCTGCAGCTTCACCGCCGCCATGACAGCCTTGGAGCTCAAGGTCTTCACCTGTGCGTGTGTGGTGAGGCGCCCCGCCTCCCCAGCGAGCCTGTCGAACAGGTCCACCACGAAGGAGTTCACGATCGCCATCCCTTTCGCCGTGATCTGCACCTTGCTGTCCTTTTTGTCCTGCTTCCTCATCAGCCTGTGGATGTACGTGTTGTAGCTCGCATAGCTCGACTTCTTCCTCCTCTTCTCACCGTCATCCTCCTTCTTCACCTTCTTCACCTTCTCCTTCTTGTCCTTCTTCGACTTTCCCCTCTTTGCAACGGGCGACGACTTGGGCGACATCTTGTCTTTTTGTGTTGTGGGTATTTTTTTTTTGCTAGCTGTTCGTGTGTTGTGTGTTCAGAGCAGTCGAAGCACGTGGGGGAGCAGTTTGGCACAATAACTAAGGTGTTATAAAAGAAAAACGAAAAAGAAAAGAAAGCAAAGCCAAGAAAGAAAAGGTATGGAAGTAAACAATTAAAAGGAAAAACCAGGGGGGGGGGGGAACTAGAAAAAGGATTTATTTCAGGGACCAGACCTCACTCCCGGCCCTTCCTGCCCATGAGTCCACAAAGAGAGCTAGCCAAGGAAGACACCAACAACAGGGAGGGGCAAAAGGAAGTAGTCTGGTCAAAAGGGCAGGAGGGTAGAATAAATTTGGGGGAGGGAAACCAGTGTATGCAGTTGTTCACTGAAATAAATTCACTATTATAGGAACGAAGTGGTTAGCACTGGCCCGCGAATAAAAGAAAACAAAAAACATAGTTCTCAGCACTGCATACATGTCTTGCGATTGTTCACCCACCACGAAGGCGGAGGACCAAGTGAAGGGTGGACTCCTTCTGAATGTTGTAGTCAGCAAGGGTACGGCCATCCTCAAGCTGCTTCCCTGCGAAGATGAGCCTCTGCTGGTCAGGGGGAATCCCTTCCTTGTCCTGAATCTTCGCCTTCACATTCTCAATGGTGTCGTTGGACTCCACCTCAAGGGTGATGGTCTTCCCAGTCAAGGTCTTCACGAAGATCTGCATACCACCACGGAGGCGGAGGACCAAGTGAAGGGTGGACTCCTTCTGAATGTTGTAGTCAGCAAGGGTACGGCCATCCTCAAGCTGCTTCCCTGCGAAGATGAGCCTCTGCTGGTCAGGGGGAATCCCTTCCTTGTCCTGAATCTTCGCCTTCACATTCTCAATGGTGTCGTTGGACTCCACCTCAAGGGTGATGGTCTTCCCAGTCAAGGTCTTCACGAAGATCTGCATGTTTGTGTAGGTTGTGTCTCTGTGGTGTGTTGCTTTCCCCTCCCCAAAGCCATCCCAATGTGTTGTGATCAGTAGACCATCGTGAACGTTACTGCTTCCTAAGTCATGGTCGGTCAGAGAGCTGGGTTAGTATTGCGTCATCATGCAAAAAATAAAAAAAGCGATGTTTAAGGGCAAATCCCACTTGAGGACCCCGTCTAGAGCGAGGATGTCGGTGGCACCCACAGAAGAATAAGTCACAGCGGGGTACGCGGCGAGACGGCAACATCGATGGCCAAGACGAAGTCGAGGGCGTCGAAGTCGAAGAGCCGAAGCCAAGCGAGAGACACCGAGCGAAGACCAAGGGAAAGAGACCCCTTAGTTACCTAAAAAATGGACTACCGACAGACATTGCTCGTTGTCTTTCTTTCTTTCTTCCTTTAAAAAGTTAGCAGCGAAAAGTTGTCAGTTGTGAATAATGCGGTGTTGATCTTTTGTGTTGCAGTATCAGGAGGGGAAAGGGGAAAAGGGGTAAACCCTTTCCTTCCTTTCATCCATTCAAATTGACGTGCAAATAAGAAGATACGTCATCATGATAGGTCCAAAATGTGATTTGCCTGTTGGGACGTTGTGATCAGAAGACCATCGTGAAGTATTACTGTTGTCCTAAGTCATGGTCGGTCAGAGTGAGCTGGATTAGTATTTCGTCATCACTTCCTTCTTTTCACGGGAAAGAAAAGCAAAGCTCCCGAGGTAGGTTTCGGTTTCCAATCCAAACTAAGGAGAGTCAAAGAACAACGAATAAATTGTCAAGAACTAAGGAGTTAAAAAAACCAAAAAAAAAAAAATAATGTGAAAAAGAAGAAGACTTTTGTGTGGAACCAGACCATCCCCTTGACCCTCTCCTGCAAAGCTCATGAGTCCACAAAGAGAGCTAGCCAGAGAAGACACAACAACAGGGAAGGGCAAAGGGAAGTCTGGGAAAAGGTTAGAATGAGTGTCAAAGCTAATAAGGCCTTGGTTCTTGAACCAAGAAAGAAAGGGGGAGGGGAAAGTGAAAATAGAACCTCCCTCCAAGGTCCTAGGAATTGGATTGAATTTTTGCTCACTGCCCACCACGAAGGCGAAGAACCAAGTGAAGGGTGGACTCCTTCTGAATGTTGTAGTCAGCAAGGGTACGGCCATCCTCAAGCTGCTTCCCTGCGAAGATGAGCCTCTGCTGGTCAGGGGGAATCCCTTCCTTGTCCTGAATCTTCGCCTTCACATTCTCAATGGTGTCGTTGGACTCCACCTCAAGGGTGATGGTCTTCCCAGTCAAGGTCTTCACGAAGATCTGCATACCACCACGGAGGCGGAGGACCAAGTGAAGGGTGGACTCCTTCTGAATGTTGTAGTCAGCAAGGGTACGGCCATCCTCAAGCTGCTTCCCTGCGAAGATCAACCTCTGCTGGTCAGGGGGGATCCCCTCCTTGTCCTGAATCTTCGCCTTCACATTCTCAATGGTGTCGTTGGACTCTACTTCCAGAGTAATGGTCTTCCCAGTCAAGGTCTTCACGAAGATCTGCATACCACCACGGAGGCGGAGGACCAAGTGAAGAGTGGACTCCTTCTGAATGTTGTAGTCAGCAAGGGTGCGGCCATCCTCAAGCTGCTTCCCTGCGAAGATGAGCCTCTGCTGGTCAGGGGGAATCCCTTCCTTGTCCTGGATCTTCGCCTTCACATTCTCAATGGTGTCGTTGGACTCCACCTCAAGGGTGATGGTCTTCCCAGTCAAGGTCTTCACGAAGATCTGCATGTTTGTGTAGGTTGTGTCTCTGTGATGTGTTGCTGTCCCAAAAGCCAGCCCAATGTGTGAGCCCAAAAAAGCCCTCCCATTGTGATCAGTAGACCATCGTGAACGTTACTGCTTCCTAAGTCATGGTCGGTCAGAGAGCTGGGTTAGTATTGCATCATCATGCAAAAAATAAAAAATGGACTACCGACAGACATTGCTCGTTGTCTTTCTTTCTTCTCCTACTCTTTTAAAAAGTTAGCAGCGAAAAGTTGTCAGTTGTGAATAATGCGGTGTTGATCTTTTGTGTTGCAGTATCAGGAGGGGAAAGGGAAAAGGGGTAAACCCTTTCCTTCCTTTCATCCATTCAAATTGACGTGCAAATAAGAAGATACGTCATCATGGTTTTTCAATTCCCTTTCTAGGGATATTGTGATCTATAGAATAAGTATTAAGTATTTGTTAGTGATCATCTTTTTTTCTATAGACCACAAACAAGTGGGGGGGGGGGGGGGGGGGGGGGTTGCATTGTTACAATGTCTTAAGGATACGTGAAATGCAGTTCCGTAAAGCTGTTGCATCACGTTGGGTAGTGTTTATACCGCATCAAAAAAAAAAAAAAAAAAAAAAAACATTGACCCGCCCTCTTCCATTTCTGACTTCTTAGAAAAAGCTAGCCGGAATGAAATCAGTAGGATGGAAAAAAGGGAAGCCGCCTTCAGGTTAGGAGGGGGGCTCGGCTATCGGCATTTAACCTCAGCTTGAATCAGAAGACACCCGCCACGGAGGCACAAAATCAAGTGAAGGGTCGAATGTCTGGCAATATTGCAATCGGAAAGTGTGCGAGTGTTATCCTCAAGTTGCTTCCCTGCGAAGATCAGCCGCAATGCATTGGGCTGTATGCCTACTTCTTCTTGGAGCTTCACCTTTACACTTTCAATGGTGTCACTTGGCATTACTTCCAAAGTAAAGGTCTCACCTGCCAAAGTCTTCACGAAGATCTGCATACCACCACGGAGGCGGAGGACCAAGTGAAGAGTGGACTCCTTCTGAATGTTGTAGTCAGCAAGGGTACGGCCATCCTCAAGTTGCTTCCCTGCGAAGATGAGCCTCTGCTGGTCAGGGGGAATCCCTTCCTTGTCCTGAATCTTTGCCTTCACATTCTCAATGGTGTCGTTGGACTCTACTTCCAAAGTGATGGTCTTCCCAGTCAGGGTCTTCACGAAGATCTGCATGTTTGTGTAAATATATTTCTACATGTGTAAGCACGTGGCATTGGATTGAAAGAAAAATAGGCTATTTGAGTAAAGAGTAAAGGAATAAAAAAATAAAGAGGAAAAAGTAAAGGAGGGAACGGGATGGTGATGGGGTGCGACAAAACAAAGCATGGGGAAGGGGGGGGAAGTGAAAAGAAGAAAAAAAAAAAAGGAAACAAAAAAAAAAAGAGTGCATGTGAAGAGGGACAAAAGGGGCAAAATAAAAAAGAAGAAAAAAAACCAGGGTAAAAAAAAAAAAAAAAAAAAAAACTATGTAAAAAAAAAAAAATTAGAACCGGGACCCATTTTTTCTTTTTGCAGCAAAATACCATCAGAGGTAAGTAGAGAAGAGGGAGGTATAAGAGGAGAAACAGGAAAGAGGACAGTAGGGCAGGGGGAAGTCCAACTATCATAGGAAAATGGCTTTTCCTTCTTTTTTTTTCCTTTTTCTTTTTTGGCTTTCTTTTCCTTTTTCCTTTCCTCCCTTCAGCGTTAGGTGTTTTAAGATGCACTCTCACAAGGAGCGCATGTTGTCTATTAAAAAGGAGCCAAAGAAGGGAAAGGGGAAAGAAAAAAATATAAAACAAGTTCCCCTTTCTCCTCCTTTAAATCCCTTTTTTTTTTTTTTTTTATTAAATACCACCTTACCACCACTCTTTTTTCTTTCTTGGTCTTTCGTCGTTGTTCCTTTATTTTTTTTATTTATGGAGAAAAAAAAATGGTAATTCCTTTTGCTGTATTTGATATTTAAAAAAAAAAGTTTTTTTCTTATGAAACATGAAAGTAGCAGTATTGGAAGGAGCAAAAAAAAAAAAAAATGATATTTTAGAAGTAAGAGAGAATAAAAGTTATCGAGAGCCCGCGAACTGAGGGCTGGGAAGGGTTCACAAAAAAAAAAAAGAAAAAAAAAAAAAAAAAAAACTGGCAAGGGCGCTGACCCACCATAGCTTCCCCCCTTTCTTTCTTTTTTTTTTTCGCTTGTATCATATTCTTGATCAGTTTGTCAATCTAGCCGGTGGTGGTGGGGGGGGGATTACGTAGAGTCACAAAATCAATGAAAATGCTTGAAGAGAAGTGGGAAAGGGCCAGGAAGGATAAAAGGAAACGAGTCAATCTGGAAGAAAACAAAAAAATCTAAGTTTTTAAAAAAAAAAAGAACGTCTGTGGGGGGCGGGGGTCTTTCTCTCAAAAAAAAAAGAAAAAAAAAGAAAAAGAGAGGGAAAAGAAGGATAAGAAGAAAAAAAAAAACATAAAAAAAAAAACAGAAATCCCCCGTCTTCTGTTTCCGATCACTTTTTTTCCTCCCTCTTCTCTTCTTCTCTCTTTTGTTCAGCTGCAAAAAAATAATGGGTACCCTACAAAAAAAAGGGGGGTGTTTTATTTATTTATTTTTTCAATTTTTTTTATTGTTTTTTAAATTTGTTTCATTTTTTGTATTTATAAAAGAAAATGGGGAGGGGGAGAAAAAGGTGTTAAAGGGCATAAAAAAGTGGGGGGGGGGAACGGTAAAAAAAAAAAAAAAAAAAAAAAATGAAAACCCGCAAAACCGGATTTCCATAACACGAAGGGGGAGGGGGTAAATGGGATATAAAAAAAAAGTGGTGGCAAAAAAGAAAAAAAAAAAAAAAAAAAAAAAAAAAAAGACACACAACTTACAGAATTCATGACTCCCGGTCCTCAGCCCCCCGGTGTGGCGTAATGGCCCCACAACCCAACCCTGAGAGAATATTTTTCACTGACTCAGGTGAAGGGGAGTTGGAAGAAGAGAAGGAGTTGGAGAGTAGCCTGCAATTTTTTTTTTCTTTTTCTTTTCTTTCCCCCCATCCCCTCTTTTTCATACTTAAAGAAAACATTCACAGTGACAAGCGAGTCGCTTCCCGCCTGGTGAGCCTGCCCAATCCGAGCGGCGTCGAGAATGGACGCGAGGTTGTCCAACCCCCCGTTCCACTGGAGTTGCTCACAGGTCCTCGCCATGTGTTTGGTGTCGAAAAAGCTTGGAAAGTACATTTCAAGCAATTCGAGAAACTGTGCTTCTTCATAAGGTACCTCTTGACTGGTCAACAACCGTATTAGGTAAGCAAAATCGTAACCCGAGGCGAAGGACACCCATGTTATTTCATCACTGAGGACCAACCCGCTACTTAATATCAGCTCTGCAAACCGGGCAACATCGCATCCCTTTTGCCTGGAAAAAAAATATAAAAAAAAAAAAATTTTTTTTTCATACTTCAGCTGAGAAAATTCTATCCCGGAGTTCTTCAACAGCGTGATGGAGTCCAGTGCGTACATGTCGTTCTCAAGGTCAAAAGCGAAGTTAATTTGAAATGTGCTCACTCGATCAGGCGGTGTATTCCCCTTTGAATCTCTAAAGCACATCCCAATCTGGATTACCTTTAGTATGTTAACATTTACTCTAATCGTTTGCCAGAGCGGAGATGAACCGTTCTTCACGGTTTTGGCATTCGCGTGCGCCACAACACCGGGGAACTCCGTGTCCATGCCGATCACGTTGTAGCCAGCCTTTACAAGATCGGACATACTCGTCACGGCGTCCTCAAGGTTTTCCGACCAGACTTCTTTGATAATTTCAGGGTAATTCAGAGTCTGTGGGCTGCTATGTATGTGTTGCTGCCCTTGCAATTTTCGGTCAAATATCCCAAGGTCCAAGCCCCCATCATAAACCGACTGCTGCTGCGATACCATTGTGGGGTAGAATTCCTTCGCATTTGGGTTGTACCCTTTGAATGAAAAACCTGTTTTTTTTTTTTTTTTCTTTTTTGTTAACATACCCTCCGCTGGAGCGGAAGTCGGTGGCATGGTTAGTAGATTAATTTTTTTTTGTATTTTTTTTTTTTTGTATTTTCTTCTTTTTTTTTTTGTGTGTGTCTTTCTTAATTTTTTTTTTGTGTTAAAAAAAAGAAAAAAAAGAAAAAAAACCACCTTATTCACGCCTCAATGAACTTTTTCTGATCTTTGAAGAAGAATGAAAATTTCACTCGAGCGACAGAAAAAAATTCATATTCGTTGTGAATAAACAGCTGCTGA
Source organism: Diplonema japonicum (assembly GCA_964019335.1). NCBI lineage: Eukaryota > Euglenozoa > Diplonemea > Diplonemida > Diplonemidae > Diplonema > Diplonema japonicum. Next base: position 263,154 of record OZ025676.1, read on the forward strand.
GATCCGGAACATAAAAAAAAAAAAAGAAATAAAAGAACTGGTATTTTTTTTTCTTCTTTTTTTTTTGGTTTCCCAGAAAGGCCTTCCAAAAAAAAAAAAAAAAAAAAAAAAAAAAAGAAAGAAACACTAATCGAAGGAGTCCTTCCCTTTTTCCTCCTCATCATTTTTTTTCTGCCGCTGTTTTTGCAAGTTGTTCTCGTGCATCGGCTTCTCTCTCCATCGCACTGGTTTTTTTTTTTTTTTTTTTTTCCCGTCACATACGTTACGGCATTTACTACTTGAATGCTAGCAACGGTATCCCTCTGTTTCCTTGCTAGAAGCGGGCCTTCCAGCCTCGCCTTCCTCTCCTTATTGATCAGCATCATAACATTTAACGCTGCCAGGTAGCACCCTGTGCCCATGAGGACGTACACAGACCCCACCCACCCATAGTACCCAATCTTCCTCTTTGTCTGTCGCACTAAAGGGTGCGTGTGATAAGCTTCTGTCATATTATCCCACCTCTCCTCCATCCTTCTTAACCGCCTCACGAGTTGTGACATTTTTTTTTTCCCCTCCTTTTTGTTTGCTCCTTTGTTAAGTTCTTTCTGTGCCACTGTGGAGAAAAAAAAAAAAAAAAAAAAAAAAAGAAACTCGAAAATTAATTTTGCGAATACGGAGAAAGAACAACAAAGAGAAATATTCACCATGATAGCGCAACCCGGTGAGGCAGCAAGAAAGACACTATTGTCGAAGAAAGGGGGAGGGGATGGGGGGATATATATTTTTCTCTCCCTCCCCTCTCCTCCCCATTATTCGCTTTTTTTTTAAAAAAAAAGGGGGGGGAAGAAAAAAAAAACATCCCAAGCACTCACAAAATCTTTTTAACCATCTATCAACAAGCGTCTATATATAGACGATTTGAAAAAAAATCTTTTACGCAAAGGGCTTTCAATGCAATACGGCCCGGCCCTTTCTTGCCGGCGGGGTCCTGCGCGGAAAATATGAAAAATATAAACTAAATGCTGCCCTAACTTAACAAGAAAATGAAAAAATAAAAAAAAAACGCCACCCTTAAAAATCACTTCAAAAAAAGGCGCCCGGAAAGAGGCCGGAAGAGGACGTCATGAGTGATGGTAGCACTGATGGCTCATCCCTATTATGCAATTTTGATACAAACAGTGATTCTGATACGAATTCGACCGATTCCGAGTCACAGCAGGGTGATTGGACGGCAAAGCCGGAGCAGTTGGAAGGCATCCGGTTTCGTGAAGATCGGAATCCTTGTGGACCCTGTTTTGACATCAGAGGCTCAACGCCATTCCATATATTCTCCCAAATGCTCGTCCCAAACTTTATTCGGGTCATAACTTCGAACAATGTGGCAAATGCGGCTAAAAAAGGTGCCTCCCTGGATCTCGATGCTGCTTCTCTGCGTACCTTCCTAGGTGTCCTTTTGTCGATGGACTTGGATATCAAGCCAGATTATTCTGATTACTGGTGCACTGGCTCCACGTTTCTCAACTACACCCCTGGGTACGCCACCGTCATGTCAAGAGACCGCTTTTTGACTATTCTGGGAAATCTGTGTTTCCACAGCGAAACAAACAAGCGTGCTGACTTCTACCTATCGCGAAGGCCTCCCGGAGATCATGGATGCCCCAAAGAAGCGAGGCCGCAAGCCCAAGGACGCGCATCCCGTGGGGACACAGTTCCACCAGCACGCGAGCATCCTTTGCACCACAACGTGGCATGACATCAAGCCTGTGTGCTTTCTATCGACGTTGGATGTTCCAGTGAAGTCAAATTTGACCGTCCGCCAAAAGAGAATGAAAGCCGGAAAGGACATCTTGTTCCCCACCAAGTGCATATTTACAACACCGCAATGGGCGGAACCGACGCTGGGTGACGCTGTGACAAAACGCCATAAACGCACCCTTATGACTTAAAAGTGGCCCCTAAAAGTATTTTCGTACTTGTTAGGTAAATCTCTGGCGAATGCTTGGCTTGTTTGGAAAGAAGCCTTGCCCCCCAACACCCTGAGTACGAACGACAGTGGATTCACGCCTTTCAAAGAGGCAGTCATCGAAGGGCTACTAGGGAGGCAGTCTAAACAACAGATAAAGTCAACTACAGAGCAGGCTGCCCCAATACCATGCCCCGAAACACAGAACGAGTGCTCTGAGACCCCAATGCGCCGTGACAGTACCTTCTGGGACCATTTCCCCGAAAAAGTAGTGCAACGTGCGGTGCAAGCATTTCAAGTCGAAAAGACCCCTATTTCAGTGTTCAGCCTGCTTGGTACAACTTTGCGTGACTCCGTGCTTCAAAGACTACCACCTTGCCGGGGATACCCCCCAGAAACCCCTCTCGGGGTCAAAAAAGAAGTCCCCCAGCCCTGGGGCACGTACGAACCGCGACAAGAAGGCCTTAAATAGCTTTTTATAGAATTTTACAGTCGATTTTTTTTGACTTGTTTTTTGTACCCCCTCTCGAGCACTTCAGGAACGATATTTTTGACAATGTTGTGGGGGTGGGCCCTGCTGTGGGCACCCTCTCTCTAGAATTGGGACATCTGGAGGCATTTTCGGGGGCATATAGCCCCGGCGTTGCGCTAGAATAGCTTTTTTTGAAGTTTTGAAAATTTACCCCCTGGTGGGCAAAAATGGTCCGTTGGTAGATGGTTAAACATAAAACGTTGGTAAATTGCATCCCCAAGAAATTTTCTCACGGAGTAGGCTTGCAGTAAGGGTCGAACGGACCAAAGCTGCTATAAGGAATATCACCTCCCGTGTACGCCTTGATGCTCCAAGTCGAGGGGGTAATAGTACAATTGGAGAGAGTAGGGTACTTCTGCTGAGAGTGAGGATCACTGCACAAGTCGTATTGAGAAGAAGTGCCACGGGCCATCTGATTGGGGACGGGTGTGATGGTGGCGATGTGTGCCGCACGTGAGGCGTTGATACCTGCCATGACCTGCTGGTACTCTTGGGACGTGGCGTCGATGGGGTACGTCTCGCTTATGTCATACTCAATGTTGTAGAGCAGCGGGGGGTTCTGCACTACCGGTTGCGAGGCCAGGTGGGTGTTTGTCACGTAGTGCGCCTTGTATGACCCGCACCTCACAGCCCATAGACCTGGGATGGGACCCGTGCTTGACAGGACGTTGTTCGTCCCTGCCTGCGTCTCGTCCTCTCGTCCCGCCATGGCCTGTCCATCCACACCCTTCCAGATGAACACGCACTGGTGTGCTGTCGGTGCTGTCTCGTTCATCAGCACTTGCGACATGTCCCTCCCGTCCAGGACTAGCCCCTTAGGGACTTCCACCCCGGCCAGCTTTAGCATGGTTGGGAAGATGTCATAGGTTGCCACAACTTGTGGTGACACTCTAGGGGCCACGGTGCCCTTCCACCGCACGATGCCGGGTACCCTTACCCCGCCTTCCCATGTGGTGGTTTTCCCCTCCCTCAACGGACCCGCCGACCCGCCTTCGAGCTTCTGGATCAACCACGGGCCGTTGTCCGACGAGAAGAACACAACCGTGTTTTCATCGAGACCGTTCTTCTGGAGGCTCGCCATCACCTGCGACACACCGTCGTCGAGCTCTGCCATGGCGTCGCCGAACCTGCCCCTGCGGCTGGTGCCGCAGTGCTTCTGGCTGCAGAAGTTCGGGACGTGCACGTGGGACCACGCGAGGTACAAGAAGAAGCTGGCCTTATCGGCAGCAGCCTTTGTGAGGAAGTCGTCGGCCTTGTCGGCGTAGCGTTGGGTGAGGGTTTCAAGGTCGCACGGCTGCTCGATGATGGTGGTGTTGTGGAGGAGGGGGAGGGCTCGTTCGCCGGGTTCGTCCTTGCCGTTCCTCCATGGGGAGATGCCCATGTCGACCGAGTAGGGGACACCGTAGTACTCATCGAAGCCTCTGTTGGTGGGGAGGTACTCCTCGCGCTGCCCGACGTGCCACTTCCCGATAGCGAGAGAGCGGTAGCCTGCAGGGCCGAGAAGGTTAGCAAAGGTGGTCTCGTTAGTGGGAAGCCCACCCACAGCGTCGGCTCTGAAGACACCTCCAAGGGGGCCTGTCCCTGCGCACCCTGATCGGATGGGCAGTCTCCCAGTAAGCATAGACGCTCTGCTTGGGCTGCACACATGGAACCCTGAGTACCACTGTGTGAACCTCACCCCTTCGCTCGCTAGCTTGTCAATTCCAGGTGTCCCCACTGTAGGGTTGCCATACACAGAGGGGTCCCCGTACCCCATGTCGTCAGCGAACAAGATCAAAAAGTTCGGCCGTGCCGCCAGTGCAGCACCTAGCAAGATCACCGCATTCATCTTTTTTTTTTTTTTAAATTTGTGCAGTCGAAGAGAGAACAACTTCTCGTTTTCGCCTTTTTTAAGAGTTTAATAGAGTCACGGAGGCAGGGGGAGAATAGAATAAAAAGGGATCTTTTTTTAGGTTCCGGCGTGGGGAGGTTTTTTTTTTTTTTTTTTTTTTTTTTTTTTTAAACTCAAATTTTGAATAGGGGTATAAGGAAAATAAAAAAGGGAAAGAAAGGTGTTTGGTTCCTCTCTGGCAAGGTTAAAAAGCGTGTAAATAAAATATTGATTTCTAGTGGGGCCATGCAGTATGTGACACAGCGGACACCCTTGTGAAATAAAAAAAAAAAAAAAAAAAAAAGAGAACATGGACATAAGGCATGTGTTTTTCGCACTCACCCAACTAGTCCCTTTAACCATCGACCATTTTTGCCCGCCAGGGGGTAAATTTTCAAAACTTCAAAAAAAGCTATTCTAGCGCAACGCCGGGGCTATATGCCCCCGGAAATGCCTCCAGATGTCCCAATTCTAGAGAGAGGGTGCCCACAGCAGGGCCCACCCCCACAACATTGTCAAAAATATCGTTCCTGAAGTGCCCGAGAGGGGTACAAAAAACAAGTCAAAAAAAATCGACTGTAAAATTCTGTAAAGAGCTATTTAAGGCCTTCTTGACGCGGTTCGTACGTGCCCCAGGGCTGGGGGACTTCTTTTTTGACCCCGAGAGGGGTTTCTGGGGGGTATCCCCGGCAAGGTGGTGGTCTTTGAAGCACGGAGTCACGCAAAGTTGTACCAAGCAGGTTGAACACTGAAATAGGGGTCATTTCAACTTGCCATGCTTGCACCGCACGTTGCGCTACTTTTTCGGGGAAATGGTCCCAGAAGGTACTATCGCGGCGCATTGGGGTCTCAGGGCACTCGTTCTGTGTTTCGGGGCATGGTATTGGGGCAGCCTGCTCTGTAGTTGACTTTAGCTGTTGTTTAGACTGCCTCCCTAGTAGCCCTTCGATGACTGCCTCTTTGAAAGGCGTGAATCCACTGTCGTTCGTACTCAGGAAACAAGCCAAGCATTTGCCAGAGATTTATCTAACAAGTACGAAAATACTTTCAGGGGCCACTTCGAAGTCATAAGGGTGCGTTTATGGCGTTTTGTCACAGCGTCACCCAGCGTCGGTTCCGCCCATTGCGGTGTTGTAAATATGCACTTGGTGGGGAGTGGGATGTCCTTTCCGGCTTTCATTCTCTTTTGGCCGACACGTCAAATTTGACTTCACCAGAACATCCAACGTCGACAGAAAGCGCGCAGGCTTGATGTCATGCCACGTTGTGGTGCAAAGGATGCTCACGTGCTGGTGGAATTCTTTGGGGCATCCGTGATTTCCGGGAGGCCTTTGCGATAGGTAGAAGTCAGCACGCTTGTTTGTTTCGCTGTGGAAACACAGATTTCCCAGAATAGTCAAAAAGCGGTCTCTTGACATGACGGTGGCGTACCCAGGGGTGTGGAGACGTGGAGCCAGTGCGCCAGTAGTCAGAATAATCTGGCTTGATATCCAAGTCCATCGACAAAAGGACACCTAGGAAGGTACGCAGAGAAGCAGCATCGAGATCCAGGGAAACACCTTTTTTAGCCGCATTTGCCACATTGTTCAAAGTTATGACCCAAATAACGTTTGGGGCGAGCATTTGGGAGAATATATGGTATGGCGTTGAGCCTCTGATGTCAAAACAGGGTCCACAAGGATTTCGATCTTCACGAAACCGGATGCCTTCCAACCGCTCCGGCTTTGCCGTCCAATCACCCTGCTGTGACTCGGAATCGGCCGAATTCGAATCAGAATCACTGTCCGTACCAAAATTGCATAATAGGGATGAGCCATCAGTGCTACCATCACTCATAATGTCCTCTTCCGGCCTCTTTCTGGGCACCCTTTTTTGAAGTGATTTTTAAGGGTAAATTTGGGCTGGCGTTTTTTTTTTCTTTTTTCTTTTTTCTTTTTCTTGTTAAGTTAGGGCAGCATTTAGTTTATATTTTTCATATTTTCCGCGCAGGACCCCGGATGAAAGCCCTTTGCGCAAAAGATTTTTTTTTCAAATCGTCTCTATAAAGACGCTCGTTGGTAGATGGTTAAAAAGAAAAAAAAAAGGATATCCTTTTACAGTGCATTCTTTCATGCACTCTCCGCCCTGCCTCATCTAGTTCGAAGTGGCTTTGCGGGGAGGGGGCGGGGAGGGGGGGATAAGAACCTGTGTATCAGTTCTATATGTGGTTTATTCTTTTTATTTCTTCTTCCGTGAGCTGATTTCGCAAAGAGACAAAAGAGAACAAACTTCGATAACATATCGGTGTAGGGGGAGGGGGGGCGGGGAGAGATGCCATCATCAGTTTAATTACCTCGTCGTTGAGATGGTTGCTTTACGGTAACAAAAAGGGGGAGCGGGGGGAGAGTGAAGAGAGGGACAATCATTCGGTTAGGAACACAAGGTCGGGAGGGGGTCGTGAGCAAAAGAGCACATTAAATATATTTTATGTTCTTTTGAGAAAAAATAAGAATAAAAAAATCACCCCCCCCCCTCCTCTCCCAGGGTTCCTCACTATTCTCCATCTATACTGCTCCATACAGGTATAATATATGAGTTAAAGGAAGTCTTTGTGAGACGCCCCCTTGTTCTCATCTTCAACCTGCACCGTATAAAGAAACAAATAGGGCAGCACTTAATAAAGAAGAAAACGACAACAAAAAAACGCCATATCGATACCATGCCCGTTTAGCGGAGGTATATGTGTGGGGGAAGAGAACACAAAAAAAAACTCAAATTAACACGCAAGTTCCTGAGACGAAAGATGCATGCCCTAAAAAAAGGGGTGGGGGTATGGTCAGTATCGGAAAAAAAAAAAACCCCCGCTACAACTGTGTACTAGAAGGGAACGAAGATGACGCATATGAGGTTGCCCGCAGGCCTGCAAGCTGCAGATTAGGAACCAGTTTCTTAGGGCGAAGCAGGTCTGTCCCCACAGAAGTGGGCGGGGTGTTGTTCTGAGGGGTGACGGGTTCTGAGGGGGCCTCGGATACCAAAGACGACCCACACGTACCATGATGCCACCTAGCAAGCGGGGGGCTAGGCTGCTGCACCCCGACATCGAACAAGGGGAACATCTCCTTAGGACATCTTGAGTACTTCTTCTGGTGTGCAACAATCTTAATCAATCTATTGTACAAAGTCCGGGCTACGTCATCAGGCACACCGCCGTACTCCTCTAGATACCCGCACAGATCGCGTATGAGAGTGTCCACAGAACCAAACTGCAGTTCAGCGAAGACGGCGGTCCACATGTGAACGGAGCTGGGGTCTTTGTTGCGGAGCTGTAACACCTTCGATTCCGGTTCGAATACTTGATAAACAGTGTAGGCACCTTCTGTTTTAGAGGTGATCCTGTCTATCGGCCGCACGTACATTGGTTCCTTTGAAGCCGTGCCGCATTCTTCGTTGCAGAGCATGAAGACCGATGGGAACGACCTCCTCAGTTCGGCAAGCTCCGACAACACGTTCCAAACGGTCCCGACGACTTGATACTCACGCGACGCCATTGTCCCGACGACACCCACGTGGCAGGTCGCCGTTGCCGCGAAGCAGTGAACCTTTAGCGTTTTGATGTCAGTTGAACAATGCCCCGTCAGCGACGCGACACGTTTACTGTTCCACTGTTTGTGTATTTGAAAACCCGTGTATATAGCGGCAGTGCTGTGGTCTGGGTGGCGTAGGGGACCGTTGAAGATTATCTCAACACTGTTGTGCTTGAATCGTGTTGCGTACCCGTGGTTCTTCTTGGCTATGTTTGACACTAAATCGTGGAATCCGCATACAACGGCAGCGATGGCCCTCCTCCGGACTGTAAGATCATTGACACCATCCAGACCGACAACAAGCACGGTGACTTCTCGCTTGCAAAGCATGGAATCGAAGTCGCACCGTGGGGACGACACCACCTCTGAGGGTTCCGCCGTGGTTTCATCGTTGCTGAGCAGTACAACAACTATCTTCTTGATCACGCTCAGTACCAGTGTTGTAACCGACGTTGCTAAGGAAGCAACCGCGAAAATATTTCTGTTTGTCGATTTTGTCAGGTCGTACACCGAGACCGCGATCGGCAGCAACGTTGCAAACGGGAAGCTGTACAGAGATCTCTTCACCGTGTATGCTCTTACACTGTCGGGGATCGGGCAGTAGAAGTTCAGCCCAGCGAACGATAGGTTCATCCACAGGATCTCGAGGTTCAGGATGTTCAACAGCGAGAGAAAACACCCTAGAACCACGGATTTCGTGCAGTGCTGTATCCATACACTGACCTCCTTCGAAGCCTTCCCATGCGACAGAACCAGGAACGCGCTGCCGAGGTTGATGAACCCTGTCAGAGCAATAGACCCAACAACAGCCCAACCCAGGTATATCGGGGTTTTGTCGGTTTTCTTCAACAAATTAACTGCGAGAAGCATTGTTGTTGCCACGTCCAAAATGCTGATAAGGATTGACACGATGGGCCAGTAGTATCTGACTTCCGTGGTGCGGACACGGACGGTGATCTCGTCTTGCATGTGGCCCTCTAATATTTCTGCTAACTGGTTTGTGGTGTGGGGTTTGACCAGGTCGCCGCTTTCAGTGTACATTCCGATCTCCACGGGCCTTCCCTCCTGGATGTTGAGGTTTTTTTTTGTCGTTGTGATGAACCGTTCTAAGCTTATTACCCCGTTAATGGTTTGTAGGTCAAACGATGCGTGTTTTTCCACTCCCTTCGCAGCCTGCATCAGCAGTGGTGTGGCCAGCAAGCCGGGGCCCAAGTACACGTTCGTCGAGTTGACCGGGCTTATTTTCTGTCCCTTCTCGTCCACAAGTAAACAGTTCACATGGATCGTCCTCTTCTTCACCTTGCACAGCTCGTCCAAAGACGCCTTTCGCATCTCAATCAAAGCGAGCTTCTGAGGCATTGTGTCCAACGACAAATTTTCCAAGCTGTGCCCCAAAAGTTCATCGTTCAGCATGGAATGCCCTATACTTTTTTTTTTTTTTTTTCCTTTTCTTTTTTTTTTTTTGTGTGTGGTTTTAAGACGCTTGAACAAATAACAAAAAAAAAAAGGTTTTACTTGCCACATTAAAACCGTACAGAACCGGACCGTGAGGGGTGTTCTCGTCTTGTAAAAGACGATCGGAAAAAAAAAATCGTTGAAGGGAACTCCCCCTCCTCTTTTTTTAAGAGTAACCAGGGTACGACGAGGGTGACGCACATGTGACGTGGCGTTTCCCTAAAAACCGCAAAGAATAGCCTTGTTTGCACACACAGGTCGATGTAAGGGTTGAATCCTCAAGCGCCATGCAGGTCCCCTTCCCTCCGCACAGCGTGACCGACGACGACGTGCCCGACCCTCCGTAGCATATGGTACCGCTGGGGACCTCGCACGCCAAGGCGATGGCCGCAGAGGAAGGTGTGCTGGAACAACGCCGCGAGGCAGGTCGTGCGACTCTCGTAGCACCTTGCCACGGGAAGGAAATGGTATAATTTGTTTTGCATCCAAAGAGCTCGATCTCCGACGCAGCAAGTACACGATACTGGCCACCGAAGACCACCTTCACAGCGCGAGTGTTTTCAGTACTGCACCTATCACGGAAAGCACCAAAAGATGAACCAAACACAGTCCTATTCGCGCACAACACCCATGACCCACGTCCATACAGCTCCGTTGACGCATAGACTTGGTACCCATCCAGTATGTTTGCAGCGTACGAAGATCCCTCTTCAGTGCTGTACACAACGATGGATGTCAGAGTGGTGGGGTGGTGCAGTTGGATGAGGATGTGTGGGTCGGTTTCGTTCCCGCTGACGCACCCCGTGCATGCTGCGGTGTATTTCGCGCCGTCAAAACACCCATCCACACCCCCACACCCATTCGACGAAAACCGCCTCCAGTCCGCGCTCACACGTCCCCACTGCGACGGATCGCTGCATTCCCCTTCCTCCCGTGTTAGGGAATAAAATGTGTACCCATCCTTCACCCAGCCTTTCGGACACCCGCTGGCAGTCTTTTCCCAATAACACGTGGATTCTGTATTTGGATACGCAGGGTAGTACGTGCCGTAGGTGAAGTAGTAGCAGCCCGCCTTTTGCGCACACAGATCGGAACACATCGACAACGACGCAACGTACCCTAGATACTCCCTGGCACTGGAGCACCTGTACCCAGCCTTAACTTCTGTGTACGAGTTGAGCGGTACATCTTCCGATATGCTTGCTGTGGTGGTAGGGAGGGTCATAGTCCAGGTGTCGGTTGCAGTGGGAAGAGTTAGGGTTATCGAAAAGGTGTCACTGAGAGAGTGTGTCTGCGTGAGCGAAGCGGTCTCACTCCGCGTAGGTAGTGTGAGCGAGATGGTTTCGCTCAACGACAGAGTGTCCGACAGGGTTGTGGTCATCGTCCGCAGTGAGAGCGAAAATGTGAAGGTAGTTGTTTGTGTTAAGGTAGCTGTACCCGTGGGTAGAGAGAGCGTCGTTGTGTCTGTCTCAGTCAGCGTGACCGTCTCTGTGGCTGTCGGCATGGTCGCGGTGCCAGTGAGCGTGTCTGTCACCGTCAGCGTTTGCGTCACCGTTGGTAACGACAAGGAGAGCGTCTCTGTGGCAGTAGCCGATTCTGAAGCCGAATGTGTTTGAGTGAAAGTGCCACTGGGAAGTGTAAAGGTAAATGTAAGGGAGTCTGACTCTGTAAGGGAGAACGTGAACGTTGTAGTCAACGAGTATGTTGGCGTCAACGTGTAGGAGGCGGTGGCCAACGACAGGGTGCGCGTTATGGAGGGAGTGTACGTGTGAGACCAGGTTTCTGTGTGACTGATGCTGTGCGTGTCCGACAAGGAGTAGGTTTCAGTGCTGCTGTGCGTCTCCGAGTGGGAGAAGGTTGCGGATAAAGTTTCACTGAACGTTTGCGACTGCGAAAACGTTTGCGACTGGGACTGCGACATCGACAGGGTATTAGAAAACGAAAAGGTGCTCGACAGAGATTCCGACATAGTCAAGGAGTGGGTAGCAGACATGGACAGTGTGAGTGACGCACTCAATGACAAAGACTGCGATTCAGTTAGGGATAACGACGTCGAGAGAGTTCCCGTGGGAAGGGTGATGGTTGTAGTCGCAGTCAGAGTTAACGACTCCGACGACGAGGCTGTGGGCAATGTAAGAGTCTCTGTCATAGTGCTGGTGGGCAAAGAGATTGTCTCTGTCGCCGACAGGGTCTCTGACAACGACGAGGTGCCAGTGGGCATGGTAATGGAGTACGTGCTGGTTAACGACTCAGATAATGACAGGGTTTCCGAAACAGACGAAGTACCTGTAGGTAGGGACACAGTCATGGTCTCCGTAGCTGTGTACGTCTCAGAGGCGGTCCCAGTGGGCAAGGTTACCGAGTACGTTGAAGTTTCGGTGAACAAAGAGATTGTCGCTGTCTCAGACTGTGTAATCGTTGCAGAAGAAGTACTTGTAGGGAGCGAGATCGATACTGTATCTGATAGTGACTGGCTGGATGAAGCAGTCCCAGTAGGAATTGTCAGTGAAACTGTTTCAGATGAGGTCCCGGTGGGAAGAGAGATTGTGCTAGACAGCGTAGCAGTTGGGAGGCTCATCGATATAGTCTCCGATAACGACAGAGTCTCAGATGAGGTCCCAGTGGGAAGGGTAACCGTCTCAGAGGCGGTTCTGGTGAACAACGAGATTGTCGCGCTCTCCGACTGCGTAATCGTTGCAGAAGAAGTACTCGTAGGGAGCGAGATCGATACTGTATCTGATAGTGACTGACTGGTTGAAGCAGTCCCAGTAGGAATTGTCAGTGAAACTGTTTCAGATGAGGTCCCGGTGGGAAGAGAGATTGTGCTGGATAGCGTTGCTGTAGGCAGACTGACTGAAATAGTTTCCGATAAAGATAAAGTCTCGGTTGCAGTCCCAGTGGGAAGGGTAACCGTCTCAGAGGCAGTTCCGGTGAACAAAGAGATTGTCGCTGTCTCAGACTGTGTAATCGTTGCAGAAGAAGTACTTGTAGGGAGCGAGATCGATACTGTATCTGATAGTGACTGGCTGGTTGAAGCAGTCCCAGTAGGAATTGTCAGTGAAACTGTTTCCGATAGGGACAGAGTCTCAGATGAAGTCCCAGTGGGAAGAGTAACAGTTTCAGAAGAAGTCACGGTGGGAAGAGTAATTGTTTCAGAAGCCGTCGCAGTGGGAAGGGTAATCGTTTCAGAAGAAGTCACAGTGGGAAGAGTCACTGTTTCTGATGAAGTCCCGGTAGGAAGAGTAATCGTTTCAGAAGCCGTCCCAGTGGGAAGAGTAACCGTTTCAGAAGCCGTCGCAGTGGGAAGGGTAACTGTTTCAGATGAAGTTTCGGTGGGAAGAGTAATCGTTTCAGAAGCCGTTCCGGTAGGAAGAGTAATCGTTTCAGAAGAAGTCACGGTGGGAAGAGTAATTGTTTCAGAAGCCGTCGCGGTGGGTAAGGTAACCGTTTCAGAAGCCGTACTGGTGGGAAGGGTAATCGTTTCAGAAGCCGTACTGGTGGGAAGAGTAACCGTTTCAGAAGCCGTCCCAGTGGGAAGAGTAACCGTTTCAGATAAAGTCCCAGTTGGAAGGGTTACCGTTTCAGAAGAGGTCTCAGTTGGAAAAGTAACAGTTTCAGAAGCCGTTTCAGTCGGAAGAGTAACCGTTTCAGATGAAGTCACGGTGGGAAGAGTAATTGTCTCAGAAGCCGTCGCAGTAGGAAGAGTAATCGTTTCAGAAGCTGTTCCGGTGGGAAGTGTAACCGTTTCAGAAGCCGTCACAGTGGGAAGGGTAACCGTTTGAGATAAAGTTCCGGTGGGAAGAGTAATTGTTTCAGAAGCGGTTCCGGTGGGAAGGGTAACCGTTTCAGATGAAGTCACGGTGGGAAGAGTAATCGTTTCAGAAGCTGTCCCAGTGGGTAAGGTAACCGTTTCAGAAGAAGTCACAGTGGGAATAGTTACCGTTTCAGAAGCCGTTGCAGTGGGAAGAGTAACAGTTTGAGAAGCTGTCCCAGTGGGAAGGGTAACCGTTTCAGAAGAAGTCACAGTGGGAAGAGTAATTGTTTCAGAAGCCGTCGCAGTAGGAAGAGTCACCGTTTCAGAAGAAGTCCTAGTAGGAAGGGTAATAGTTTCAGAAGCTGTTCCGGTGGGAAGAGTAATTGTTTCAGAAGCCGTCCCAGTGGGAAGAGTAATCGTTTCAGAAGAAGTCACGGTGGGAAGAGTTACCGTTTCAGAAGCCGTCCTGGTGGGAAGGGTAACTGTTTCAGTAGAAGTCACGGTGGGAAGAGTAATCGTTTCAGAAGCGGTTCCGGTGGGAAGGGTAACCGTTTCAGATGAAGTCACAGTGGGAAGAGTAATTGTTTCAGAAGCCGTCGCGGTGGGTAAGGTAACTGTTTCAGAAGAAGTGGCAGTGAGAAGAGTAATCGTTTCAGAAGCTGTCCCAGTGGGTAAGGTAACCGTTTCAGAAGAAGTCCTAGTAGGAAGGGTAATAGTTTCAGAAGCTGTTCCGGTGGGAAGTGTAATTGTTTCAGAAGCCGTCCTGGTGGGAAGGGTAACTGTTTCAGTAGAAGTCACGGTGGGAAGAGTAATCGTTTCAGAAGCCGTTCCGGTGGGAAGGGTAACAGTTTCAGATGAAGTCACGGTGGGAAGAGTAATTGTTTCAGAAGCCGTCGCGGTGGGTAAGGTAACTGTCTCAGAAGAAGTCGCAGTGAGAAGAGTAATCGTTTCAGAAGCTGTTCCGGTGGGAAGGGTAACAGTTTCAGATGAAGTCCCAGTAGGAAGAGTAATCGTTTCAGAATCCGTCCCAGTGGGAAGAGTAACCGTTTCAGAAGCCGTTCCGGTGGGAAGAGTAACCGTTTCAGATGAAGTCTCGGTGGGAAGAGTAATTGTTTCAGAAGCCGTCGCGGTGGGCAGGGTAACAGTTTCAGAAGCCGTCCCAGTAGGAAGGGTAATCGTTTCAGAAGCCGTCCCAGTGGGAAGAGTAATCGTTTCAGAAGCCGTTCCGGTGGGAAGTGTAACTGTTTTAGATGACGTCTCGGTGGGAAGGGTAATTGTTTCTGAAGCCGTCGCGGTGGGCAGGGTAACAGTTTCAGAAGCCGTCAGAGTAGGAAGGGTAATCGTTTCAGAAGAAGTCACAGTGGGAAGAGTAATCGTTTCAGAAGCCGTTCCGGTGGGAAGGGTAACCGTTTCAGATGAAGTCACGGTGGGAAGAGTAACAGTTTCAGAAGCCGTCGTGGTGGGTAAGGTAACCGTTTCAGAAGAAGTCACAGTGGGAAGAGTTATCGTTTCAGAAGCCGTTCCGGTGGGAAGAGTAATTGTTTCAGATGAAGTCTCGGTGGGAAGAGTAATCGTTTCAGAAGCCGTCGCGGTGAGCAGGGTAACAGTTTCAGATGCCGTCGCGGTGGGAAGAGTAATCGTTTCAGAAGAAGTCACAGTGGGAAGAGTTATCGTTTCAGAAGCCGTCGCAGTGGGGAGGGTAATCGTTTCAGAAGCCGTCGCTGTGGGAAGAGTAATTGTTTCAGAAGCTGTCCCAGTGGGAAGGGTAACCGTTTCAGATGAAGTCATGGTGGGAAGAGTAACAGTTTCAGAAGAAGTACTTGTAGGGAGCGAGAATGACATTGAAACGGTTGGAAGTGTCACTGTAATCGTTTGGGTCGCTGAAGGCAACGAAATAGTGATAGTCTCGGTCATGGTCGGGGTGTTAAGGCCAGCAGCCCCCGCCAAGACCAGCACACCCGCTACAAAGCGGGCGAACATATTGCACCCACCTGTATCTGTGGCGAGGCGCTGGAACGAGAAAAAAAAAAAGCAGAAGGGATAACGTTGCCTTTTGTAAAAGGAGAATATAACAGGGAAGCACCCTAATACCGCTGCTGGATGAGCGTGTTACAGTTTAAAAAAAAAAAAAAAAAAAAAAAGAGGAATGGGGAACAAGAAACGATACTAATCGGGAAACGAGGAGAGGGGAAGAAGAAAAAAAAAAGAAAAAAAAAAGGATCAGGAGGCACATAGCGCAATGTCTCCTGCTTTTTTTTTTCTTCTTTTCTTTTTTTTTTTTAAAAAAAAATTCTCCCCTCTCTTTTTTGTATTCAGACAATTCCCAGTCTGAGAACGTATCCGGAAAAGAAAAAAAAAAAAGAGAAATATTCTGTGTCATAATAAAAGTGTACACTAAAAAATAAAGAAAAGAAGAAGAAGAAAAAAAAAAGCACAAGGGAAAGGGTTCTTTTTCTTTTTCGGGTCGTCCCTTTTCAGTCAAGCCCAATCGCCTCGAGCCCCACCACAAGGGCGAGAGACAGCGGAAACAGCAACAAAACAACAGGCGCTTGCCACGAGGGATGGAAGGTCTGCTGAGAGAAGAGGAACATTACAAGCTCGATAACAACGATGGCAGAAGTCTCCGCGGTAAACTCCCAAAGAAGAGTTTTAGAGTAAATAAGGTACAAGAAAATGGCAAGACAGAATGTATTGTTCATGCAGGCAGCCCCAATAAGGGTTGACAGGGAAATTGTGAATGTGTTTTCCGTCTTCTTAAGAGCATAGTTGTAGGCTGCGAGCAATTCAGAGGCATTGCTAGCAAGCGGCGCCATGATGAACGAGATGTAAAAGGGTGAAACACCAATCCTTGCACCAGTGTTGCTCAACACGCTGACCATTGGATCGCTGAAAATGAGCACCATAGCAGTCCCCACAGCCATCATGGAACACGCGCGTTTCCAAATCGCAGCCTGTTGTTGCTCCGAAGACATGTCCTTTAGGTCGTCAGGCATCTCATCCTCTCCACTGTCCTCACTGTCCTCTTCATCGTATTTTCTTGAAGGCGATGCGGCAGAAGACATTGTAGGGGAACGGTGTTTCTGTTGTTCCAGGTACGTGTTCACACCCGATTCAAACTCGGTCCAGGTGATCCTCCCGTTCTGATCATGGTCCGCTTCTTTGATACACTTCACAAGCCCCACACCTTCGTGAAGGTCGTTCACAAGCAGCGACAGTTCGTCCTATTTTTTCTTTTTTTTTTTTTAGAAAAACAGTACCGCATCGATATCGTTGCTTCTGTCCTTGTCGTAGTGGTGGAAGTATCTCAAGAGGACCCGCTTCACATCAGCTTGAGACCTGCGTGACGTTTTGAAAAAAGAAAAGAAGAAACAAAAACAAAAAAAAAAAAAAAAAAAAAAAAAAAATGCATACGCAGTTTTGTGTAAATATTCGATAGACATGAGCCCGTTGTTCATGGCTTTTTCTGCGATGTCGTTTCTGATGCGGTCTTTTGTTTCTTGCACCTCGACACCGCCGCCGCCAGCCAGCTGGTCGTAAAGGTAGACGAAAAACAGGAAGAGGGACATGACAAGGCCTGTGAGGGCCCAGGTCGATTCCTCAAGCGCGATTTTTTGAAGGCAGGCAACGTCGCCTGGGGCGCATCCGCAGTTTTCCACAACGCAGCCGAAGCGCAGGGAAGGGATCTGAATGACGAAGTAAGCGATCATTGTTGTAAACATGAACCACCCTCCACGGGCGATAGACTTGTTGCAGAAGGCACCGGTGGTGAACATTTGCGAGGAAAAGCTACCTTCGGACACCTTGGGCCTAACGGGTTTGCCATTTTTTACGTTGACCCTGCCTGCAACGATGGCAAGAAACCAGGGGATGGTGAGCAACATAATGGTGCTTCCTGCCAGCGCGCCCACACCCACAGCCAGAGACTCCTGCGTCGCGCCTGAGAACAATATAATCGCACCATCGGGGACTGCTCCCAAGATGGGTAGCACTACTGACCCTACCAGGTCCTTTGCAGATGTTAGCAGCAAAAGCTCGCTTCCCTCTGAGATCATGTTGCTCGCGTTGAACAAAATGTACCCGTACACCGCACCAAGGAAGAGTACTTGGAACAGACCGTAATCGTCCTGGGGGAGCACCTCAGGCTCGATGAACAATTTTCCGAGCACTTCACCCATATTTCTTTTTTATTTATTTTTCACCCCCTTCGCTCCCTTTATTGGCGAGGCGGATGGAAAGGAGATCTGAATGACGCCTTGGCCATGACAGCAAACCCGCGCCGAAGGTGACAAAGAAGAACCTCGTCGAAGATTTCGGTGAAAAGCCGCGCGACCGCTCGGGTCTATCCACTGGGTCTTCAACGTGAAGATGCAGCGCGTTAGGACGTGTGTTACATACATTCCTCCGCGTGATTGAATACCAGAAAAGGGGTTTGCCCCTACCACCTGCTGCACTGGGCCGAGCCCAGGAACAAACCAAAGGTGCCCGAGGTCCTCTCGGATAATGGAAATCGAAAATAGGGAAGGGAACAAAAACAAAAATCGATCCATGTCAACAGATCAGGCCACAGAGAACAAAGGGAGACAGCAGGTGTTGTCGCTGCTTATAATCGGTGTGAGGTACATAACTGTGACCCAGTTGTCGGCGTAAGCGTAGGTGTCGAGGCTTCTGTTCACGTCTTCAATATGGTCCGCAGGCTTGAGGAAATCGGTGTGTGAGAAGACACGTTCCAGGAACCTCTCAGCGTCAAGGATGGAGAGGAGGTGGGCTTTCTTTTGACGGCGATAATCCTCACCCGAGACCAGTACAGCTAGTGTGTCGTTAATCCATTCGCCGACTTT
This sequence comes from Diplonema japonicum, assembly GCA_964019335.1. Classification (NCBI taxonomy): domain Eukaryota; phylum Euglenozoa; class Diplonemea; order Diplonemida; family Diplonemidae; genus Diplonema; species Diplonema japonicum. The sequence goes on from OZ025676.1 coordinate 281,111, forward strand.
CTTCCTGCTGACGATCAGAATATCCGGGTTCTTGCTAGCGAAGGCAGTCTCCCGTCCCGCATCCGCCATCATTTCATACAGTGCTCTGTACTTGTCTAACAGCAGCGACTGAACAAACTGTGTGAACGAAGTGTGACTCCTCGCTTTGGTCCCTAGAAGTGCCTTCAGGCTTACCATAGTGTCATTGCACCCACGCAATTTGCTGAGAAGAACCTTCGCTTTGAGCAGCAGTTCGGGTTTGTGATTGCATATCTTTTCGATCAGCTGCCATACTGTTTTCCTGGCGACTCGCCCGTTCATGTTGCTTCCTACGAAAAAATCGCGTATGTTTTGTACCACGTTCTGCAGACGTATCGAGAGCACTGGGTACCCGTCTGCCGCCATCGCCAACGCTTTGCAGTAAGGGTCGCAAGGGTACTGATCCGAGCAGCAAAGCAGTGTATACCCATACTGCACGGCCTCCTCTCCTGTGTACCGCATGCACAGGTAGCGGTGCACTAAGATGTCAAAGGGGACCCTTACCTCCCACATGCGGTGCTGTCCTGATATCTCCGCGCCGATGCTGAACAGCGCGTCCAGGCAGTTCCGTACAAACAGCGATGCCTCGGATTGACTCTGTCGTGCGATTGTGATTTCTTCTTTACTCGTTTTCAAGTATGCCGGGACTTCCTCTCCATCGCCAAATGTACGCATGCTGAATTTCTTTTTCTCCGCAGGGGCCACTGTTTGTGGGTTGTTGTCATGCGCGATTATGTCCTGTAAACGCGCTATTTCGGCAGCCTGCAACTTCGTTTGCAGACCCAAACTCGATATTCTTTCCGTGTCCGTGGTGTCGTCACCCTTTGAAACGAGGGATGCGTTGAACTTTGCTGTGAGGGTTTTGTTCTCGTCTCTGGTTTCCATCAGGCGGTGCGTGCAGGTTTTTAACTCCTCGCGAAACAGGGCAGCTTGCCTGTGTATGTTCCTTGCTGCTTCGTGTTGGTCGGCCATTTGTGCTTTGTATCGTGTGTGGGTGTCTTCCAGTTCATCGTTGGCGGCTGAGATCTTCTCGAGGAGCTTCTGCTTCTCCTCAGCGAGGGAGAGGTTCTTGCTGCGGAGGTCGTCGACGTCACCGGAGTTCGTGTTTTTTTGTTTTTCGTTGACGAGCTCTCTTGCCGTCCATGAGAGGCATTCTTGTAGGCGGGTGATCTCTGTTCTTGCATCTTCGAGCTGCGAGTAGCCGTGGGCAAAATCTTGTTTCATGCCTTCGAACTCTCGCTGCGCTTTTTCTATGGTTGCAAACGCACGGGTCTTGACACCCTCTCTCCAATCGGCTTCTCGTTTGCTGCTTTTGACCAGATCGTTAACAACAATCTGCATTTGTGCGGCCTTCTCGCCGTAGTCATCGGAAAAGTCGAAGATTGGCGGCTCCCTACCGCGCTTCTTCCAAACGGATCGGAAGAAAGAATGAAGCTTCAGCAGAATCCCGGTCAGCACCGGTGCGATTTCGGTGAGCCTTGCCAAAGCAAGTAGGTGCGACTCGTAACAATCCAGGACCAATGATTGTTCGATGTCACGGAGGTGCAGCAGGACCGGTTTGCCACACACGGCGATCTCTGGTTGTGGTGCCAAGTTGGTCAGCTGTGCTATTTTCAGCCCCGGTTTAATTGCTGCGCGCCTCAGCCTTTCCCCTGTGCTGCTTGCGGAAGTGACTCTCTCCCTTTTGAACTCAATGCCTTGTGTCAGTCTTTGACTACCTGCACTTGTAATGGTCCTTTCCCATTTGTACCTTACTAAGCTACTATTGTCTTCGTGGGCTTTGGGCGGTTTTGGTGTATTCGTCATATGAACACCTCCATTGCTTTTTTCCCGCTTTTTTTTTTCTTCTTTTTTTTTCTTCTTCTTTTTTTTGAGTGGGATCGAAAGAAGAAAGACTGAAAAAAAAAAAAAAAAAAAAAACACCGTTTTGTTTTTTTTTCCCCCACAGTATGTGAAGGTCAAGGTGATCGTTGAAGATATATGTCTCCCCCTTTTGTTTTGTTTAGACAAATTCTTGTTCTTCCAGAAGAGGAAAGGGGGGGGGGGGGCATTTCAATGAGAGCAGCAGCGGGTACAGGGGAAGGAATAAAAGAAGACGAGAAAAAAAAAATACCTTTACAAACAGATTAACGATTTGTCTTGGTTAACCTTTTGCAAGCTTGTTTTCATTCCTGCTCTCTCTCTTGAAATGTCCCCTTTTTTTGCGATAAAAAAAAAAGGAAAAAGAAAAAAAAAAAAATATATATATATATATGAGTTAAAGGAGGCCGGTGGGCGGCGCCCTGCACAAGAACTGTCTACTTGATTACAGGGGCGCACCGCGGCCGAGAAAAAAGAAACTCGATTAACGTCAAGGTGACACAAGTCCACCAGCGCTCAGTCCAAGTGTACCATAAAGTAACAATAGGGTGTTTGTAGCCCAATGACACGTTGGAGTGAACTTCTAACCTGTGGTTTGCCGAAGCCAGATGCGATCCATTGTTACCCTGTTTGTGCCAAAGTGATGGTTGCTCGCCGCATGGTTCGCCTTATTTTTATCTCTCCGCCGAGCATCACCCTGACACAGATTTCCCTGAAATGACTCGCTTAAAGGGAGGTGTCGTTACGCACCTAGACCCGGCCAAAGGCCTTGCTGCCCCATTGAAAAAAAAAAAACAACAACATATGATAGGAACGAAGTGGTTAGCAACGGCCCACCGAAAAAAAAAAAAAAAAAAAAAAAAAAACCTACAGTTATTTCTATATTTCTTCTTTCCCATTTCCTATTTTTTTTTTTTTTTTTCGTTTGTTTTTTTTTAAACACGCGTTTACGCACCATGATGACTGCCCACTGTATGGAATCAGTAGGACGTTTTTCTTTCTTTTTTTTTTTTCTCTTTTTCTTTTCTTCCCGACTGAAAAATGGGGAGGGGGACACGAACAGCTGGTGCTGAGATTTTTTTTTTTTTGAAACATTCTTTACGATTTTCAATGCAAAAAAAAAAAAAAAAAAAAAAAAAAAAAAAAAAAAAAAAAAAAAAAAAAGCTATTTATTAAGTGAAAATAAGATAGCATTATTTCACGCGTGGTGGCAGGGGGTTTAACGAGTAGGGATCTTAGTTCACGAGCGAAGCGAGTGAACTAAAAAGCCACGAGTTAAACCTGCCACCACAAGTAGAATAATGCTCTTATTTTCACTAATAGGTTGTTTTATTTAACAAGAGCCGGGTTTGAAAGGGTGGGAGGTTACAGGGTTACAACAGGTGAAAAGTGGGATTTGGGTTACAGAGTGTCGTCGCTAAATTTCAGTTGTGCGACTCTTTGTCCTCATCCCGCTTGCAAACATGCAAGCTGCATATGCCTCACCCCTAAAGCGCTTCAAAAGAATGTGCAACCCTGGGAAAGCTCTGCATTTTTTACCAAAGTTTCGTTGGATGATGGCGTTGATCTTGCTGTAACTTGCTCAAATTGTCCTTCATATCTTGGAAATACTATACTAACTCGTCTTCCGTCAGGCTTTTCGATCTTGTTGTTCTGAAGTTGTGAAAAGGGCAAAAGCGGTGCCACTCTGCTTCGTAAGTGCTGGTGCTTTTCATGGCAAGCTGGCGTTCATGATCTTCGACGCCTCTGCCTTTGTACCCTTCACCTTTTTGCCCATTGCCTTCGGCTTCCGTCCCATCGTAAAAATAGGTGAAATTAGGCCCAGGAGTGAAATAATGTTATTTCACGCTCGAACATTATTTCACTCCTGGGCCTAATTCAAAATAAACTGGGAGTGAAAATAAAGCTGGGAGTGACATAATGTAAAATCTTATTTTCACTCCCACCCTTGAAAACCCGGCTCGAGTTATATAAAAATAAAATAAAAAAAAAAAATAATAAAACTAAAACTCAAGCTCAGGGCAGCCAAGCTTGGAAGGGTCGGACGATCCAAAGGAGCTCCTAAACCCCGAGCAAATGTCATCCTTCAGCATAGGGGAAGGATAGCCTATACCTTCAATGGCATTGAATAGACAAGTAACGGAGCAGTTCCCAGCAAGAGGGTACGAGGCCTCACATTCATCCCAGCACGAAGGACGCTGCTGGCGAACTGATTTAATAACGTTGTTTGACACGCAAGTGGAGTTGACTTTACGGGGCATGGAGAGCTTTCTCCACCAGCAGTCTTCTCCAATCTTTTGATCTCCCTTGCACTCCCCTTGTTCTTGAGTGGAGTACCAAGTCCCGTTCAATTGTGCAGAGACCCTGTTGACACGGCCTATCCACAACGAGCCGGTCCCGTTAAGACCGTGGTCTTGCTTGGCCACAGACCATTGACCTTCGCTGGGTACCAATTGGAAGTTCGTTCCAACGGTGCACATTGAAGATGAATCGTTGTACGTGATCCCAGAACACCCAGGAAGACTGTCACATTTTGCGCAGCATGACGCAGCATCTGTCACACCATGGAACATGGCCCCCTCAGGGAACTGCAGCGTCATGTTCGCAAAGGAAGGGTACTTATTAGTGCAGACTGAAGGAAGCCCGGGTTGTTGAGGCGCTCCCCATGAGCACAGCGGGCAGTACTCTGCTCCCACGCTTTGGTTCATCACAGCAGGGCACAAGCATTCTTGCATGGAGCATAACCCGGAAAAATTGTTCACCCACACTGGATCGTCGTACCAACATTTATGGGAGTGGAAGACGACGGAGCTGCTCTCGCATGCGAAGATACCTGTGTCCGGGTTTGGGTTGCACAGAGCGTAGGCGCCGAGCCTTGCGTCGTGTTCCACCTTGTACTCCTCGTAGTCGTTGAATCCTGGGATGTTCAGGATGGGGACGTTCTTGCAGTTCAGCTCGTTCGGGTTGTCTTTACACCAGAATGGGAACGTCAGCTCCATGAGCCCGAAGGTGCAGTCGCCGTTCACGTCGCCAGTGTTCATGTTCAGAATCGTGTCCGAATAGTTCTTCGGCGTGACGCGGTACACAGTGCTCACCACCGTTGACGCTGCCGCCATCGCTGCGAAAATTTGCAACATTTGTTTTTTTTTTTTTCCCCGTTCCTTTTTTTTTTTTTTTTTTCCTTTTCCCCCTTTTTTTCTTCTTTTTATGTGGTTTCCCCCTCACGAAACCACTTCGAGAAAAGGGAGAAAATAAAAAAAAAAATAAGAGAGGGAAGGAAAGAGAGAGTGAGAGGGAGAGAGAAGAACAACAGAAATGCGCGCGCGCGTGTGTGTGTGGCGGAGAGGGATTCGATACGTGGGAATAGAAAAGAAAAAAAAAAAAAAAACAGCATTATTTAATAAAAAAAAACTAATAATACGGTATAAGAAAAAAAAAAAAAAAAAGAAAATCACTGCGCGATCTGTGGCATAAGCGGGTTGCATTTATCAATGTCGGGTTTGGTAGAGGACTCGAGAGAGTGCAGACGGGGAACAAGGGAGGGGTCGGGCAATATCCAGTCCGAATGCCAATCAGTAAGACAGGGTCCTGACGGGCTATGGATGGTGTAGTAAGGCGTAGAGTCAGTGAAACGCCGAGAGTGGATCAAAGCACCGGAAACAACTCCGGTGGAAGTTTGAGCAGACACTATGTCGCCCTGTTCGTAAAGAAAGGTCCCGTCTACTATACGGGAGGAAAGAATGGGGTGGGAATGTGGAAGCGGTGGGACAGGATCCTCTATCTCTTCCTGCTTCATCAATCTTTGCATGATGCACACGGCCATCCCGTCTCCCAGCACGTTCACAGCAGTACGCACACGGTCTAAAAACCAATCAACAACCAATATAAACGCGATATCCTCAGCATATTCTTCCAAATCAACAGCTTGCAACACCATGACAAGCGTTACCAGCCCTGCAGAAGGGATGGCCGCTGCTCCCATTGCGGCAAGGCTTCCAGTCACCGCTACGATAACCATTTTCGCGACTGACATTTCGACACCGTGCAGCTGCGCGATGAATATAGCGCACACCGCCTCGTACATAGCAGTCCCGTCCATGTTCACAGTGGCACCCAACACCAGAACAAAGTTTGCAAGATCTGGACGAATACCTTTCTCAACTGCGCATGTTACCGTTACAGGAAGCGTTGCAGCAGAGGAAGAAATGGCAAGTGCGGTGAGGAGCGACCGCGAGAACTTTCTGAAGAACTCCAGAGGACTCTCCTTCGCCAGCAATTTGTACACCAACGGAAGCCACACAAACCCGTGCAGAAGAAGCCCGAGCAACACAGTCCCAATGAACTTCCCCAAAGCTGAAAACATATCCACCACATTACACGCTGCAGTGATCTTCGCAGCGATAAGGCTGAATATACATATCGGTGACACTTTCAGAACCTGGTTCACGATTTTGGTAATGGCCGTGTTGAAGCCGGTAACGGCTTTTTCGGCGCCCGATAATGGCTGCGTGCCCGTGTTCACAGGGAGGGCGGCCGCAAGTGCGATCGCAAAGGTGATCAAACCGAGGATATTATTCTCAGCGGCTGCCTTGAAAAGATTCGTCGGGACTGCACTGTACAAGACCTTCGTGAAGCTATCGACTATCGTCTTGTCCTTTTCTTTTTCAGATGTACTTTCTATCTCGCTTTTAGAAGAATTCACCATAACACACTGCCAGCGATCGCTGTCACTGTTGTCCTCTGCTTGAAGCGACACCGATCCCCCGGGACGGATGATGGACACTAGAACCAGGCCTGTTGCAATGGCAATGCAGTATGTCAGGAGGTACAGCAGCAGGGTGCGTTTAGCAAGGCTTTTCACTTCTTCGCCGCTTCCCATTCGTCTTAAGCTCATGATGCCGCCCATGATGCTCCCTGTTACCAATGGGAGAACGAGCAGTTTTAGCATCCTCAGAAACAGGTTCCCAGGTATGGCCAGAATTTCGTTCGTCCAACGGGGCATGTGTGCGGGGATCAGTGCCATGCCTATCGAAACGCCACCCACCACAGCAGCGACTGTCCACCATAGCAACATGTCTTTCTGACATGCTGTCTTCACCCTACCCGGCAGCCATCTGGCGGTGAAGCTTTCGTCATCAAGTGTATCGTCGTTAATCATATTTCTTTTTTAAAAATTATCTACAAAAAACTGTGTGTGTGAGTTCTTTTTTTTTTTTCCTTTTAAAGAGCAGTTAAATAAATATGAAGGAGATGGGGAGAGTAAGGAAAAAAGAGGTTAGTGAAGGATTCGTTCTGGAAAAAAAAAAAAAAAAAAAAAAAAAAATATATATATATATATGAGTTAAAGGAGGCCGGTGTTGGCGGCGCCCTGCACAAGAACTGTCTACTTGATTACAGGGGGCGCGTCGCGGCCGAGTTGTAGCTTCTTCTGCGTTCCGCGTCGTGTCCTTAATGCGTGCGGTGTACAGCTCAACCCCAGCCGGGGCGTCCCAGGTAACCAAGATTTGGCACTTGTGCAGTTTGCTGCCTGTTCGTCACCCTGAGCATCTGCGTTACGTTCTTCCACTCGGGCGCTACCGGTGATGACCGACGAGGAGGTCAACAGCGAACAACACATCTGATGTTTTTCTTATATTTTCATGTTATCCCCACCACCTTTAAAAAAAAAAAAAAAAAAAAAAAAAAAAAAAAAAGAAGGCAAACAGAAGTAGTGTAAAGAAGAGAGAAATAAGAGAGATTAAAAAATAGCTATTTACTGCCAACAAGTAATGACTTTACCGTTACCTCGAGGTTCCGCATTTTACCGTGGTAAATGCGGAACCGTCGGTAAAGCATTACTTGGCGGTAGGTAAGTGGTTTTATTTCACGACACTCTGAAATTACTTCACCACGAGGGGCACAACAGGGTGACAAGGGGTACAACAAGAGAGGGGTTACAAAGGTTACAATACAAGTTCTTTTCCCTCCTTTTGTTGACTAAGAGCTGCCGCTGTCGCTGGCATTGCCACTGTCACCATCTCTAATCAGGCCTTCCCATACCTAGCGCGGCCGCTGGCTCCTTTTTTTCTGCTGCTTCGGTATTTTGAAGTCTTTTGGGGAGCTTGGGTAAGCTGACTAAGTTACCCTTACCCACAGACAGGGAACAAGGCCTAGCCAAAAGTGGGCAAATTGGGAGGAAAAAGTAGCCCCACTGGGAACCGAACCGAGGCAAAAATTGGCCTACCGAGGCATATTATTTAACAGAAACCCCCTATTACTTCACGGAAAACAGGCCATTATTTCACCGTGAAGTAATGAGATTTAGCGTGAATGGGCCCCCCAGTGCGTGAAGTAATTTCTGAAGAGTGAAATAAAAATAATATATATATGAGTTAAAGGAGGCCGGTGTTGGCGGCGCCCTGCACAAGAACTGTCTACTTGATTACAGGGGGCGCACCGCGGCCGAGTTGTAGCTTCTTCTGCGTTCCGCGTCGTGTCCTTAATGCGTGCGGTGTACAGCTCAACCCCAGCCGGGGCGTCCCGGGTAACCAAGATTCTGCGCTCGTGCAGTTTGCTGCCTGTTCGTCACCCTGAGCATCTGCATTATGTTCTTCCACTCGGGCGCTACCGGTGATGACCGACGAGGAGGTCAACAGCGAACAACACATCTGATGTTTTTCTTATATTTTCATGTTATCCCCACCACCTGGAAAAAAAAAAAAAAAAAAAAAAAAAAAAAAAAAAAAAACTACACACGTTTTCCCGACGGGACAAAATAAAAAAAATTAGAGTTACACAAAACAATGTTTCACTGACAAAAAAAAAAACTTTTCTTCCCCTGAACTTTAGCCTTTTTTTCTTTCTTTTTTTTCTTTTTTTCTTTTCTTTTTTTTTTCCCCCTCGTTTTTCTCTCTCTTTTTTTTTTTTGACTAGATTAGGCAATTCGTGTCATCTGTGATTTTAAAAAAGGTCTTTTAAGATGCTTTAATAACCTACTTACACCCAAGAAAAGAATTGTCTCGAGCCAACGTGCCACTATTTTGCTTGATTAATAGTGACCTGGGAAGGAGTGCGTGGCTGGGAAAAAAAATAACAAATTTCACACATCCAGAAAAGGTGTGGTAAGCTCTGTCTAATTAAAAAGAACAGCTATTGAACTACTGTAAAACGCATAATGACGGACTGAAAAACTCCAGGACACCAAAAAAAACCCTGACATTTTCCTGTCTGTTTTTCGTTTTACAGTATTCAAAAAAAAAAAAAAAAAAAACAATGCGTTAAAAAAAAGATTCAAAAAAAAATTCATGACCGGAAACGAAGCGGTTAAACAGCCCACAAAAAAAAAAAGGAAGGTTCATAACGCTATTTGTGATCAGCAAAATTCCACCATAAAATGAAACACCCCCCCCCCCATCCTTCAGATGTTCTTCTTTACTTTTTTTTTCGCCCTCTTTTTTTTTTTTTTTGTATTGTATCGAAGCATAAAGGTAGAGGGTAAAAAAAAAAAAGAAAAGAAAAAAAAAAGAAAGAGCGTGGTAAAACACGATTTCTTTTTCCACGAATTCCCGGTTAAACACCAACTGTTGGATGCAACTCGGTAACCTCACACTACACCAAACACAAACTGTTAAGTTCTTCCTTCTTTTTTTTCTTTCCCCCCCTTTTCTCATTTTCTTTTTTGAAATAGCATTACTGCTGCTATAAGGAAAATAGGGTTCGATTCCGGCTCGGTGGCGTTCCACCACTCCGTTTCCTTACAATGCAGCATAAATTGCATATTGTTATAAAACCATTTTTTTTATGAATAGAAATATTTGTAACAAAAAATAGCTCTGTATGACCATATGTCTCTAAGATAAATGTAATATGTGTGTTAAAAAAAAAAAAAAAAAAAAAAAACGGATATACAAGAGCTAAAGGCCCGTCTCAAATACAAGGCGCACCTCGGCCGAGTTGTAACTTTCTAAAGAAACGAAAGAAAATAAAATAAAAGGAAAAAGTGTACCGTTCCACGTAATTAAAGGCCGCGTGTACCCTGTCGATATGGCTGTTGCTACATCCCTGCATCGTCCGCTTTCCAAGCAACGATCAGCTCAAGCAGCTCCTGCTGTCGGCAAGTGCACTCATCAAAACACAGGAAATCCTTTGCCAACTCCCTGAGGGTTGTGAGAATGTAATCGTCCCCAGAGCGCCCAACATCTTCCCGCCAAGCCTCAACGTCCGCCTCAGAAGGTACGAAGGCCACTTCGTTTGTCTTAATGTTCCATTCAAAACAAGGAAAGGGGAAGTCATCTGAACGCAGATGCTGTATTTTGGTGTCGAAGCTGATGTGACACTCAGGGGTGCTCTTACTTCCCTTCACGACCAAGGTCAGCATGTCAGCCGAGCCTGTTGATTGAAGCTCAGTGCAGGGGCGGCGGGTGCCATCCAGAAAACCGGAACCTCTGAACCTACCCGGCGAAGGTGGTGGGAACGGGGGGGTCTTCACGGCTTCGTTGCTATCGGCACCATTGTTGCGAACTTCTTCGAACAATGTCGACACCTCAGGTTTCGGAACGGAGCTCATAATTCTTTTTACTTTTTTCTCTTTTTGTGTATCTTCCTTTTTTTATTTTTTATTATTTACTACTCTTTCCTACTACATTTCGTTCCCACGGTAGCGGCTGTGTGTTGACGTCCTCCTTCTGCATGAGCTCCACGTCCCGCTTCTCAACCACCACGGCCAAGTATCGTTGCAGTTTTTCCAGGTATGCAAAGGCATGTCCTCTCGGCAGTATTGCGTGTAGCTCAAGACACAGGGGCCATCCCGTCCTGTCGCGCAGCGGTTCCAAAAAAAAAAAAAAAAGAAAGAAATAAGAGAATAAAGGGAGGAGGAAAAAAAAAAGGAGAAGCAAACAGAAATAGTCGGCGGTGTAATGAGAGATTAAAGGTTCTTAACATGCTTTTAAAAACGCACTTGCCCAGCCATGTTGACTAATTCGGCCAGAGAGAACTGGCCAGCCAAAGAAAAATTGATTTTTTAACGTCAAGTTGACAAATCGAACAACGCTCCAAGTGTACTATAAAGCACAAGGGGTGGGGGTGTCAGTCAACGCCACATTGGAGTGGGTTCTAACCTGTACGGCAGCCTGGTCCCCGTTTCCTCGGGGGTAGAAGCCAAATGCGATGTTATCCCTGTTTTGAAAGGTCTGTTTGGTCCATGGTTTGCCTTATTCTTGTCTCTCCGCCGAGCACCGTCACCTGGACACTTCAAATGACTCGCTTAAGCTAGACGGCCAAAGGTCTTGCTGCCCCATCGAAAAAGAATTACACACGTTTTTCCGACGGAACACCAAAAAAAAAAAAAAAAAAAAAAAAAAATTGGATTTCCACCAAACAATGTTTCACTGTGTGAAAGGAGAAGAAAAGAAGAAAAAAATATGAGTATTAAAAAAAAAAAAAAAAAGGAGGCGGTGTTGGCGGTGCCCTTTTTTAAAAAAGAAAAAAAGAGATTATCTACCCCTTTCCCTTCTGGTGCCTCGGCCTTTCTTTCTTTTTGCTCTCTCTCTTTTTCTTTCTTTTTTTTGTTTAACCATCTACCAACGAGCGTCTATACAAAGACGATTTGAAAAAAAATCTTTTACGCAAAGGGCTTCAATGCAATACGACCCGGCCTTTTCTTGCAGCCGGGGTCCTGCGCGGAAAATTTGAAAAATATAAACTAAATGCTGCCCTAACTGTGCAAGAAAATGAAAAAATAAAAAAAAAATGCCAGACCAAATTTACCCTTAAAAATCACTTCAAAAAAGGGTGCCTAGAAAGAGGCCGGAAGAGGACATTTTGAGTGATGGTATTATGCAATTTTGATACAAACAGTGATTCTGATACGAATTCGACCGATTCCGAGTCACAGCAGGGTGATTGGACGGCAAAGCCGGAGCAGTTGGAAGGCATCCGGTTTCGTGAAGATCGAAATCCTTGTGGACCCTGTTTTGACATCAGAGGCTCAACGCCATTCCATATATTCTCCCAAATGCTCGTCCCAAACGTTATTCGGGTCATAACTTCGAACAATGTGGCAAATGCGGCTAAAAAAGGTGTTTCCCTGGATCTCGATGCTGCTTCTTTGCGTACCTTCCTAGGTGTCATTTTGTCGATGGACTTGGATATCAAGCCAGATTATTCTGACTACTGGCTCCACGCCTCTCAACCACACCCCTGGGTACGCCACCGTCATGTCAAGAGACCGCTTTTTGACTATTCTGGGAAATCTGTGTTTCCACAGCGAAACAAACAAGCGTGCTGACCTTCTACCTATCGCAAAGGCCTCCCGGAGATCACGGATGCCCCAAAGAAGCGAGGCCGCAAGCCCAAGGACGCGCATCTGTGGGGACACCCAGTTCCACCAGCACGTGAGCATCCTTTGTACCACAACGTGGCATGACATCAAGCCTGTGCGCTTTCTGTCGACGTTGGATGTTCTGGTCAAATTTGACGTGTCGGCCAAAGAGAATGAAAGCCGGAAAGGACATCCCACTCCCCACCAAGTGCATATTTACAACACCGCAATGGGCGGAACCGACGCTGGGTGATGCTGTGACAAAACGCCATAAACGCACCCTTATGACTTCGAAGTGGCCCCTAAAAGTATTTTCGTACTTGTTAGATAAATCTCTGGCAAATGCTTGGCTTGTTTGGAAAGAAGCATTGCCCCCCAACACCCTGAGTACGAACGACAGTGGATTCACGCCTTTCAAAGAGGCAGTCATCGAAGGGCTACTAGGGAGGCAGTCTAAACAACAGATAAAGTCAACTACAGAGCAGGCTGCCGCAATGCCCCGAAACACAGAACAAGTACCCTGGGACCCCAATGCGCCGCGACAGTACCTTCTGGGACCATTTCCCCGAAAAAGTAGCGCAACGTGCGGTGCAAGCATGGCAAGTCGAAAAGACCCCTATTTCAGTGCTCAGTTCCAGTGTTCAACCTGCTTGGTACAACTTTGCGTGACTCCGTGCTTCAAAGACTACCACCTTGCCGGGGATACCCCCCAGAAACCCCTCTCGGGGTCAAAAAAGAAGTCCCCCAGCCCTGGGGCACGTACGAACCGCGTCAAGAAGGTCTTAAACAGTTTTTTATAGAATTTTACAGTCGATTTTTTTTTGACTTGTTTTTTGTACCCCCTCTCGAGCACTTCAGGAACGATATTTTTGACAATGTTGTGGGGGTGGGCCCTGCTGTGGGCACCCTCTCTCTAGAATTGGGACATCTGGAGGCATTTCCGGGGGCATACAGCCCCGGCGTTGCGCTAGAATAGTTTTCTTTGAAGTTTTGAAAATTTACCCCCTGGTGGGCAAAAATGGTCCGTTGGTAGATGGTTAACCACGTCTTAGAAATGACATAAAAAAAAAAAGAAAAAATACATAGACCTTTTGGTCAAATTGCGACCTGCTATTCACTTTTTTGGCGCCATTGCGCGATTTTCTTCACTTTGTTTGGCTAAATGCTGCCCTTTTTCAGCATTATTTTGAGAATTTGAGAGGCCTAAAATCCGGGAAAAAATGATTTGAGAATGAAGAATACTCGACTGGAGAGGGCCGGTCGTGAGTGATGAAGAATGCGAAGAATGTCAGAAAATGGTAGTTCGGAAACTTTAGCCTTTTTTTATAAGGGTTATTATAGGTGTTTTTTCTTCTTCTTCTTCTTCTTCTTTCTTTCTTTTTGCTCTTTTTTTTTTTTTTTTTTTTTTTTTTTTTTTGCTAACAAGAAGAACAACATATATTTTGACTATGAATTGCTATTTTTTTAACTTTTTTATTTATCTTTTTGCCCCCCCCCCTACTGTTTTTGGCTGGGGACCCTATAAATAAAGTAGACTCTATTTATTTTCCCTTGTTTTGGCTAGAAACATCAAAAAAAGTAACTTTATTTCTTTCCTCATGTTTCTAGCAGATTTGTGATCAGCGGTGGCTGAAACTAAATAAAGAAAAGAAGCGCTCGTCCAAACAACAGATGACAAGCCAACTGAAGCAGTGCTGGGGAAGACCGCTTTCTATGAGTTAAGTAAGATTGTTGAGTTGATGCAACGTTAACTCGTTAACAGGCCATACGTTTAGGCACTCTTGTGCTATGCAAGCCGCTGCCAGCGGGGCCACATCATCCCAACTGGCCACTCATCTAGGATGGCAAAACGAGGCAATGGCCAGGACGTACGTGGACCAAAGCCCACTTTCCCAAGGCACAATGTGCGACAAGACCCGTCCACCAAGCCAGCCGGCAGCCACCTTCCCCCAGGCCGCCTCAAGCACACATGATATCAGAATCCATGTGATCATCAAGCAGGAGAAGTAGGTAGACAGAGTCTGGCTAGTAGTTCGATTACTAGTTCTCCCCTTTTTTTCTTTTCTTTTCTGCCATTATTTACTTTTTAGCATGCCAAATATAAAACGTCCCCAGCTAAAAAACACTTGGTCGGGGGGCAAAAACGATAAATAAAATCACAGATTCTGCTTTTGAAGTGGACTTTACCCCTTTCATTTTCTGTCCCTTGGGGTCATGATTTCCCCTCGCTACGCTCGGGAAAATCAAACCCCCGCGGGACAAAGTCCACTTTATTTTACCAAAATCAATAGTTATTCTTTTTGCTAAAAAGAGTAGTTCTTGCATTGTTGGGCTTATCCCGCTACAAAACTGTGGACAGCAACGACCCGACTCTTTTTTTTGACTAGATTAGAATAGATTGTAAACATAAATAAACATATAAATGAAACTATATTGACCCCCCCCCCCCCCCCCCTCCCCATCCTTCATGTTCTTCTTTACTTTTTTTTTTACCCCCTTTTTTTGTGTTGTATCGAAGCATAAAGGTGCGGGAGGGAAGGGAGAAACAAAAAAAAAATTCATTTTACAGTAAATTTTAGCCCCCGCGTCCACCTCCCATCCTTCATGTTCTTCTTTACTTTTTTTTTTCACCCCCTTTTTTTGTGTTGAATGCAACTACATACTCCCCACATACACTACACGGGTTCTGCTCTCAAATTCTTCTTCCCCCCCCCCCCCCCTTTTCCTCATTCTTTTTTTTTTAAATAGCACCACCGTTTGCTATAACGAAGCAATGGGGCTCTATTCCGGAGAGGGAGCAGCGGCTCCGTTTCCTTTCAATAGAACTTTAATGGAACAAAAAGGAAAATACTACTTTACTTTGCTGTTCGCACGAGCATTGGTATGCCCGGCGTTCGGCAAGTAGAATTAAATCACTATTTGAAAGATAAAATAATGGTGCCGTAGGGTACTGTCTGATGCCTGCAGTGGATCTTATATATTCACTAACTAAATAGTTTAAAAAAAAAAAAAAAAAGAACGAAAGCGCAATAGTGACGAACATCCCGACAAACCAGATTGTTAACAGTTCTACGTAATTAAAGGCCGCGTGTACCCTGTCGATATGGCTGTTGCTACATCCCTGCATCGCCCGTTTTCCAAGCAACGATCAGCTCAAGCAGCTCCTGCTGTCGGCAAGTGCACTCATCAAAACACAGGAAATCCTTTGCCAACTCCCTGAGGGTTGTGAGAATGTAATCGTCCCCAGAGCGCCCAACATCTTCCCGCCAAGCCTCAACGTCCGCCTCAGAAGGTACGAAGGCCACTTCGTTTGTCTTAATGTTCCATTCAAAACAAGGAAAGGGGAAGTCATCTGAACGCAGATGCTGTATTTTGGTGTCGAAGCTGATGTGACACTCAGGGGTGCTCTTACTTCCCTTCACGACCAAGGTCAGCATGTCAGCCGAGCCTGTTGATTGAAGCTCAGTGCAGGGGCGGCGGGTGCCATCCAGAAAACCGGAACCTCTGAACCTACCCGGCGAAGGTGGTGGGAACGGGGGGGTCTTCACGGCTTCATTGCTATCGGCACCATTGTTGCGAACTTCGTTGAACGATATCGACACCTCAGGTTTCGGAACGGAGCGTGCCATAATTCTTTCTACTTTCTTCTTTTTTCGGTATCCTCCTGTTTTTATTTACTGTAAAACGAAAATCACCTCGGGGGCGTTTTTTTTTTTTCCCCTGTGGGCCTCCTGCTGAACCAGTTTCTGTTACCAAGAGAAAATCAAACCGAATCAAACAGTGCTTCTCGGGTTTTATAAGAACCAAAATCTTCAGTGACCTTAAAAGCTTTTCATTAACAACTTCTTGTAGTTTTTAGGTAATTATGCTTACTTTGCTCATTTCCGTGAAAAGGTGGGCTTAGGACACCTTTAGGTGAAGCGGCCAATGAGGAGGGGTGTTTTTAATCTTTTTTTTTTACACACGTGGTGCCCCTGTTGCAAAACCCCCTTATGCAAAACGTGTTTTTTACCCTTGCATGCTACCCCAGCTGGAAGAAAAACTCACAAGTTGCTTTTTTCATCCCACAGCCCCGAAAGTTTCCAGACTGACCTCAATCCTAGAGTTCAGGGCACCAAATAGGGCTGAATGCTGCCCTTTTTAGCCCAGCCATAACTCCACGGACCCCCCACGACAAGACCCCCCAAAATCGGACAAAAAGTACCCCCTCAACCCCCCTCTTACACACATAGTTAAGTGTTCTGGCACCTGGAATTGAAAATTTTAGTTGCGCATTGGGGAAGTATGTTCACTCAAAAAAAAAAGGAAACCAAGGAAGGGGTAAACGAGACAAACTATAATATAAAAAAGGGGAGCTAAGGGGACTAAAGAATGATGATGCGTGCCTCCCTCCTCACCTTACTGTTGGAGCTTCTCAAGCAGCTCGACCGCCTGTTTAAGGATGGACTTCTCTTCGATACGGAGCCTGAGGGCAAGGGCGAGCCTCGTGTCTTTATCAGACAAGGAATTGAAAGACGCCTGGTCGTCCTCGAGGGAGGTGGGGTAGAGGCCGGACAGGGCGGTTACCAGGGGCTTGATTACCTCAACTGCCTTAGAGGGACTACCGTGTTGGGATAGAAGGGAGTACAGGCCGTCAAGGGTCTTGGACTGCTCGAGGGAGGCATCCAGGACTTCGCTTGGGAGCAGCGATATCATTGTGGTCCACAGAAGGGACTTCGGGATCGGTTTTTCAGCAGTCAGTTTGTGCCTCACAGTGAAGAATACCTTATTCCCCGACTGTAGCTCCTCGATGTCGGGCATCTTCACCTCGATCTCGTGAGACTGCTCAGCGATCACATTCGCGCACTGCAGCATCATGCCATGCTTTCTGTCGTCACCGGTTTCTTCCGCACCCAGCGCCCTGCACGGGATCTTCATCTCCACCACCTTCTCAGTGTAAGGGTTCGGTGCTGCCATCTCCCCTCTCTTCGCAAGAAGCTCGCCGTTCCCAGCGTTCGGTATGTGTGAGACATCCGTCCCACCGCCCGACGACACACACCACACACTGTTGTCCTGGTACACGAGAGGTTTCGACAACGGGTGGTGTGCAAGCTTCGCGGCACCGGGGATGATCACATCCACCTCCTTCGCCTGCTTCGTGAACTCCATAAACTTCGGGATGTCATGCTTCACACTAGCCGACTCTGCCAAGGCCCTGATATAGCTGAAAACCAACCTGTAAGCGTCGCCAGGGTGGTTGGGTGACACAAGGTCGATCTCCCTGTCGATCAGGGGGAAGCGCAAGGACACCCCATCCACCACCTCGATCTGCTCGATAGCGGGTCTGTCCTCACCGTTCACGGAGTACAGCAAAGCGCCGTCTTCCACGCGGAACTTGATGCGGTCGCCGTCCACATCCTCCCACATCACGGGCTGTGCCTCACCTTCGCTGATGTTAATCCGCACCGTCTCCTCAGGGATCGTCACCTTCACCGTCGACTTCGCCGTCAAGGCCGCCGCCCACTTCCACGCGTCGTCCGTCACGTGCACTGCGAGGCTTTTGATGTGCGTCACGTCGGCATCAGCAGCGCTTTTCAGCTGTGCCACGATGCCCATCGCCTCCGTCCCTTCCAGCTCCTTGAGCTCCTCGTCAGACCAGTACATCGGTGTCTGCAGCGGGTTGGGAACGAAGGCCTCGATGTTTTCCTTCATGTATGCTACCTGCAGAGTGCGGATTTGCTTCTCTGTCATGTGCTGCTGCTTCCCGCTGTTGCTGATCTCCCCCATAGCACACGCAGTCTCCAGCGACAAGCACTTTGTAAGTGGCACCCCAGCCAGGGTCTCGCCTTTCAGCGTGGGTGGTTCGCGAAGCACCTTGTGGCAGGCCCCGTCCTTGCGCAGGGTGGTGGTGTGGTGCAATCTGGAAAGCGAGCTGATTAGGATGTCGAATTCGTCTGCGCGCACGTCCTGCTGTGTGTCCCTTGACTGCAACGCGTCGCGCATGCCTGTGAAGAGTTTCTCAAGGCAGCAGTCGACCATCTCCTCAGTGGACTCGGGGCCTTGGTGTGCCCTGGCTGCGAGCCTCAGGGTGATAGGGTAGGGGTCAGCAAGCGTAAGGTGATGTCTTGTGACGTTCCCCTCAGGGCCTTCGAAGACCGACGGGGCTGGACGTCCTGCGGCAGAGGCAACTGTGGCGGACTCCCTGAAGTAAGGGGTGAGGGTGGGGATAATAGCAGGGGGGACCTCGAAGGCAATCTCGAGGCAGTCAGCAGGGTTGTCACCTTTGCAGGACACGCAGTGTTTGGCAGCAAGGAGGTGAGTGGAGAGGAGCCCATATGAGACGGTGAAGAGCTCCTTGGGGAGGATGTCCTTGATGGCAACAAGCTGCAGGCTTTCGTCGACCAACCTCCACTCAGAGTTGGGCTCGGCACTGTGTGCAGGGAGGGGGTCCTCGTTCAGCATAACAACGGTCTGACCAGCAACGGGAGCAATGTGCGTGTGGACAACAGAAAGCGCAAGTGGGTCTGCAGATGCCGTTGCCTTTACCTTCTCGATATTGCCTGCCACACTGGTTCCTTCATATTCCTTCACTTTTTCCTCTTCCCAACCCGCGCAGCCTTTTCTCTCAGACGTGTACTTCCTGTTTAGCACCTCTTCGGCTGCCTTCTGCTCCGTCTCAGCTACAACACACTCACTTAATGGTATTTTCACCAGGATTTCCCCTGTCACTTTCATCAGCTCTGATTCATTCTGCATTTTTTTTTTCTCTCTCTTTTCCGTCTTTTTATTTGGAGTGATTTGTATTTTGTTGGGAACGTTTGCAAAAGAAATATAGCGATACATATATCAGGCCATACCCCTTTAATTCCTTTTTCAAAAGGCACGTCTGGCTCAGGAGAGGGAACAATAGGGATCAGAAGAGGGGGGAGGGACAACGGTAGTCGACAATTTAAAAAAATAAAATAAATGGAAGCGAAAGAAAAGGCAAAGGAGTGAAAGAAAGCAGTGCCACTACTGAGAGCAGAATACCTATCTGACGACTTTTTTTTTTTTTTTTTTTTTTTGCATTGCATCCTTGCTCAATAAATATTCTCTCCTCGGACTCTCTCTTTCTTCTTTTCTTTTTCTTGTTGTTTGTTGTCCCCTTTCCCCCTCCCCTAGCATAGCTTTCTACAGAGTTTTTTTCTTCTTTTTTTTTTCCGATTTCTTTTTCTATTCTTTCATCGATAATGTGGGTTGCATATGTAATAAAAAAAAAATTAAAACCCGCCCCTTGATTTTTTTTTTTTTCAATACTTTCTTGGAAAACAAAAGTACTTCTTTTTTTTTTTTTTTTCCCCCTTCTTTCTCCCCTCTCTTAATGCCCCATGCTCCTTCCGTTCCCACTTTTCCCGTCACCTTCGTTTGATGAAGCAACAAGATTTGAGATCCACGTCGGCATGTCATGCGTCATAATCTTATCAATGATTTCATTGATCTTACCGCATATGAGATCGTCCATGTGTAGTTCCACCTCTGCGGTGATCCTGGACTCGAGGGTTGACACGGCTTCGGATTTCTTGGTACCACATGGGACGCACTTGTCTCTTGTTCCGTTGGCAGGGTCGGAGATCTTCTTCAGCTGTGACCTCAGGATGTCTATTCTCGCCCGCTGTTCCTCCCACCTCCGTTGTGGGCAGTTCGCGAATTTTGTGTCAAAAAGTTCGTCGATTTCGTCCTTCCTGTTGGGAAGCCTGTCAGCGTGTCTTTGCTCTCTCATTGCCTTCCTGTCTTCTGCATTGCCCGTCGTAGTTTTCTGCGACACTTCCTTGTACCATTCGTGGTGGAACTCCATCATCTCCCCCACAAGCTCTTGAGGGGCAACATGGGTGTCCTTCGCAGACTGAAGAATCATCCCCTCCTCACCGCTCTCCTGGTCGTATAGGAAATACTCTTTATCACGCCCGAGAACTTCTTCGAGATAGTCGTCCAGAACCTGATATATATTTTTTTGTTTTGTTTTGTTTAAGATACCTTGGGAGTCAGCTGCAGGTTGTCGACGAAGTTAGTCGATTTTTTCGATTCATAATAGTTACGCTCCAGCTTGGCCCAGTATATACGAGGGTTTGTGTTGTGGACCAGTTGTTTCTCGTGGATGTACTCTGCGGGGGTGAGCCTGCCGGTGAGTTTTTTCCCCATCACGATGATCAGCTTCCACCAGTACACGACCTCTACTACCAACGAGTTCCTCATTAGAATGTGCGGTATCTCCCACGAGGTGCCGATGTACTTGGGTGGGTCTGATGCTGACCAGGATTTCTCCTGCGCTTCAACCAGCGCTTGGACGAGTTTCCTGTCGTGGTACTTGTTTTCCTGTACCTCGTTGAAGGCGTCGCTGAGGACGGCGACCACCATGTTGAAGAGGAGGAAGACTGTGAGGACCTGGAAGAGCGCGAAAAAAATCGGCGTGAAGATCCTCTGCGCCTCCCTCAACGCGATGTAGTCGAAATCCCCGAGCAACATGAGCATCAGCGATATCGTCGATTGTCCGAGCGTCCTGTAGTTTTCATCCACGTGCCCGTAAACCACGTAGCACATCAGCGCGAATGCTATGAACACAAACATGAAAATCAGCAAAATCGCGAGAATCTCATCCCTCGCGACGCCTATGGTCCTCGTTAACAAGTTCAGCCTCGGGTTGAGCTTCAGGAAGTAAAAACTTCGGAGGTACACAAACATTGCAGAAATCGCGTTTAAATTAGTCGCAATGACACCAAGATACCCTATTTTTTCGTAATCCGGAGGGTAGTACAAATTCTGAAGCAGGTTGTTCTTTGACAGCCCGATGTCTATCAGCTCGAAGCGGATTCCCCACGCGGCCACCAAGAGGGTTAAATTGACGAAATCGAACCAGATCCAAAAATCTGACACTGCGTGCCACCATGCTTTAAACCACAAACGGCATGTGTTGTTGTTGCTCTGAAGCATCTGTTCGCGTGTGGTCGCCGTTGAGTTCGCAACGAATCTGAACCACGACCCAACGTAACCCATGACCCACATGAAGTACAAGAAGAAGAACAGAAAATACACCCAATCGTGGCTGTCCCAACTGAACAGTTTGAAACTTGTTGTCTCGTGTAGAGGGATCCACGCCCCGCCCGCGGTCAGCTCGACAAAGAACAAATATCTAGATATCAGCTCAATGTTCTGGTTGTACAGAAACAGCTCAAACGTGATGCCCCTTGTTTGCTTGTCGATCCATTTCACCCTCGCTGTTTCGTTAGCATGTGAAAGATTGTTGTAGTGAACCGTTCGAATACCGTCTTTTAAGACCCCGATGGATTGTTTAACCTTTTCCAGGTCCCACGAAAACGGGATAATCTGTGCGTACCCATCGCAATCGTAATAATTTGCCTTCCCGCTGTATATCGATACCGAAGACCCATTAAGGTGTTTGCAGGAACGGTACTGAAAGGCCTCCACAGATATCATATCGTCAGGGTGGACATTCGCCGGGACAAATGGAACCTTGTAACTGTACGTAACAGGAAACGGTGTCTGCGTGCAGGACGGGTCTTGATCACACCGGTGACGTTCGTTTTGAAGCTGGCTTCCATCGTGGATCACATCGACTGTTTCGTACGAATTCGTTTTGTCGTAAGAGGCTTGTAAACTGTACTCGGGGTAGCAGAATGTGTTGAAATCGTTCAGCCTTGATATAACTTTTTCGGTAGAAAGCTGGCTGACTTCGTGCCGCATAAGATTTGACCAAGATGTTCCGCATCCGTCTTCATCAACGCGAAGCTGTCGGATTTTCATAGCGCCGATTGGCATGTTTGAAGTTTGAACGAATTGGTTCGCTTTGACTTGGTTGTCCGGTAAACCGTCGTCGTTGATCCAAAGACTTTCTAGTAACGGGCCTTCGAGGAATTCCCATAATTCATCTTCTGATGCGATATCGGCGTAAACTTTCTTGTAACGTAGGTCGTTGGATTGAGAGAATTCTTCATCGAGGAATTTGTCGAGAAGACCAGCGTTCATCCAGTAGCCGTTTCCTAACCCACGGCCTTCGATTAAAAAGAACGAGAATAACACAATAAAAGGAAGGTACATCCATAGACCTAAAGCGTCTTCCGCTTCAAGCTGTCGTTCTTTGACGTATTGAATGTCAAACCTTGTTTGTGGATCTGTGCTGTAATATCTTAGAACGTCCTCCAGAACGAGTTTTTTCTCGGTGTTTTGAGTGTGTTTTGTGTCGTTTGGTACTTTTAGCAGGTCGGCCTCGATGGATTTCATTCTTCTTGCGATTTCGTCGTCGTTGAGCTTGCTCACCTTGCCGCGTTCCTTCTTCTGTTCTCTGGAGGTGATGACGATGCGAAGCTGTTCCAACAATTGGCTCAGAGTGATCCTGCCGTCCCATACCTCTCCGCGGGCCTTGCATTTCTTCTTGTACTCGCCAGACGCCCAATCTCTTATCCTTTCGACTTCATCTGGTTTTAGTAGGGTCGCCATGTTTTTTTTTTTTTTTTTTTTTTGTGTGTGTGCGTGTGTGTATCACACCACCCCCTCCCTTTTTTTTGAGTTTTTTTTTTGAGAATGTAATTTTTTTGGGGGGAAGAAGATCACACACAGAGCGGAAACAAAAAAAAAAAGAAAAGGCACTTTTTTTTTTTTTTTTTTTTTTTTTTTTTTTTGAATGCTCGTCAGATCGCGGTTACAATGTTTTCTTTTTTTCCTTTATTTTGTTCCCGAACCCCCCCCCCCCCGCTCCGAGCCTACCAAAAAAAGAATTGGAGAAAAAAAAAAAAGAAAAAAAAAAAAAGAGCCTGGGGCACCTTCCCCATTTTTTTTCTTTTTTTTTTCTTTGTTACTTTTACACCCACAGCTATTTTTTTTTTTATTTTTCCTCTTTCCGAGGGAAAAAAAAAACGTAAAAAACCTTCTTAGGGGTTCGACACAAAGCAACTGGAACAAAAAAATAACTGAAATAAGAACATACTTTCACAGGGCAGGGCATCTCTTAAGGCAAAATAATGCTTTTCAGACTCAAAATAAGATTAAAAAAAAAAGAAGATTGACACAGAACAAAATATAATAAAAAAAGGAGGCAAACAAAAAAAAAAGAAGTAAATTCGAGATTACATAAAGGTAACAAAAGGAAAGGAGGGAGAATATGTTTTTTTTTGTTCTTCTTTTTTTGCATTCCCACAGAATTAGAAACGCTTTCTTTAATAAACTGCATTTCCCTCTGTTTTTCTCTCTTTTATGTGGCACAATCCCCATATTGGCGGGATGGAAAAAAAAAGGGGGGGGGACGTGATAGCAAGCGACCCACTGAAAAAAAACGAAAGAATGCCTAACCCACCATTTTGCATATGAACAGGCGCACCCAGCAGCATCCCCCTGCGCTTTAAAAATATATGAGTTAAAGGAAGTCTTTGTGAGACGCCCCCTTGTTCTCATCCTCTAGAGAGGATTTTTTTCATAAATTGTTCTTTTTTTTTTCCCCCTCCCTCTTATTTCTTTTCTCTCAGTCATTCTTTATCTCGTGTTCGACTATCCATCTTTATATCAAAAAAGAAAAAAAAAGAAAAAGAAAAAAAAAAGGTGAAAGTATGGCATGGGACGGGGGATAGTGAAGGGGGTAGTAAAAAACACAAAAAAAAAAAAGTGACAAAAAATCTAAACGGCAACTTTTTTTTTTTTTGTTCTATTTTTTTTTTTTTTTTTTTTTTTTTTCTATTTTTTTTTTCTTTTTTCTTTTTTTTTAGAATCCTTCTTCTTCTAGTGCGCCTTCTTCCAGCTGTGCTATCTGGCTGAGTGGCACGAACTGAGCAGTTTCGGCAGCTTCAATCCACCTCCTCGTCCCGTCTTCTTCACCATAGACTTCAATAAAAGAATGTATATCATAGTGTTGCCCATCATCGAAATCTTGCCTGTATTCCCGGTTCTCTTCAGGAGGGTTCACTTGTGGGTCCTGGTGATGTGCAGTGAGCCCAGCTTCTAAGTCATGGAAATCCACGTCAGCAACATCGTCCACATAATCCTCAGGGGGTGTCATTTCAGGGGCAGGTGCCTCCTCGTCCACTTCTTTCAGCACTTGCGGCTGGTGCTCAGAATTTGCCAGGGATTCTTTTTTCTCTTTCTTCTTTCTTTTCTTCTCTATCTGGACTTGCTGCTTCCTCTCCCTCTCTTCCTCAGAGTCATCATCATCTTGTTCGCTCTCAGAGTCGTTTCTTCTGTTCTTTTTTTTATTTAAGTTCTTCGCTCTCTTGATGGACCTTCTTTCCTGCCTCACGCAAAAACACCCCAAAACAATCACTGCTACCGCTATAACCACTACAGGTATTATAATCGTCAGTGTGTTATCAGAAGTATCAGGCTTCCAAGGTGCAGGCGTCGCCATTGGTATTATACGGGTTTTCTTTTTCTTTTTTTTTTTTTTGTCCTCCTTCCCCTCTCCTGTTTTTATTTGATGAATGAAAACCCTGAGAAAAAAACGAATGGAGGGGAGAAAAAAAAAGAGTATATCAATGGTATAAAATAGGTTTTTTTTTTTTTTTTTTTTTTTTTCCCTTTGCCTTTCCTAGAAGTCCCTAAAGTTTTTTTTTTTTTTTTTTTTTTTTTTTTTTTGTTTCTCCAATCCATACCATTCCATATCATCCTTCCCAGCACCGGGAACCACAGGAGCAGCTGCCTTCTTCGCAGGTGCAGTAGGAGCAGCTGCCTTCGCCTTCTTTGCAGGCATGGGCGCAATACCTGCAAGTTTCTCTGGCTTGCCAAAGACACAGCCGTTGGTCCATGCGGGTGCCGCAGAGAATCCAGTGGGGCAGGTAATCGAGGAAGGCATTTTTTTTTTTTTTTTTTTTTTTTAGTGTGTAAGTAGAATTGTGTGTATCTGGTTTCTTAGTTACTTGCGTTCCTTGTTAGAAAAATTGAATAAAAAGGGAAAGGGGGGGGGGGGGGGGTGTGGGGTAAATTCTTGTTATAGTGTAAAGAAAGATCTTGTCACTCATCTTCCAACGTAATCAGAAGTCCCTGTAAAAAAATATAGAGGAAAAAAAAAAAAAAAAAAAAAAAAAAAAAAAGCGGCCGCATACCATTCCATATCATCCTTCCCAGCACCAGGAACCACAGGAGCAGCTGCCTTCTTCGCAGGTGCAGCAGGAGCAGCTGCCTTCGCCTTCTTTGCAGGCATGGGCGCAATACCGGCAAGTTTCTCTGGCTTGCCAAAGACACAGCCGTTGGTCCATGCGGGTGCCGCAGAGAATCCAGTGGGGCAGGTAATCGAGGAAGGCATTTTTTTTTTTTTCTTTTTTGTTTTTGGTGTACAAAAAAATGTGTAGGGTGGACCTAAGAGGTGAATCAGTCTCTTAAAACAATGTCAAACCTTGTCAAAAAAAAAAAAATGCTTCCACTCCAAGGATGGGGAAACCCAATTGTGTAGGATGTCCCTGCCTTTTCCTCCCCTGCTACTCGTCACAGTACTTTCAGAACGAAAGTACTCCCCCCCCCCCCCCCCCCCCCACGAATTCTGAAAGAATAAAAAACCAAAACCAGAAAAGAAAGAGAAAAAAAAAGAGATCTAAGATCTAGCTAGCCCTCTCCCTCCCAGCACATTTTCTTTTTTTCCATTACTTTTTCTATCAAGCGTTCTGGAACCCTGCGGCACGGATACCTCTCATAGGCTGTTTTTTTTTTTTTTTTTTTTTTTTTTTTTTTTTTTTTTTTTTTTTTTTGTTTTTTTTGTTGTTGTTGTTGTTGTTGCCCCTCTATCACACCCTAGTTGCTTGCGTGGATGGCCTCCCGCAAGAAGTTTGTGGCATAGAATCAAGATCGCTTGCCTGTTTTTTTTTTTTTTTTTTTTTCTTTTTTTTTTCCCCTTCAAATATTTTATTTCCCGATACCTTTCCAGAGTCATAGAAGACAACACCGGAACTGCTTTCGGTCGACGGCGTGGAACGGATGATGTTAAGATTCAGCACCGAAGGGTCGTTAGTGAAGATCATGTGCTGGCTGTTGTCCCTTGCGGGATCGAAGGGGGAAGGGGTGGGCGCGAGCCGCCCGGAAAAGATAAAATTATCATCGGCGTAGACCGTCACTTGCTCGGCACCACGCGTGGGGGTCTTCGCATAATTCCAAAACGTAACCCTAGAAATCGCCATGGGCTCTTCAAAAACAAGGTATAAAAGATTCGTGAGCCCGGGAGAGAAAGGAGCAAGCCAAATATGCCCATCATCGGTAGTATTGTTATTCGAGTCCACTAAATTGCTTAAAACCCTACAATCGGCTTTGTTTTGCTTCAAAACGGTCACATCACGAGGCACACCCTGCAAATTCTCGTGCCGAAGAGGTATCGGCAACCCCCTCACATCCCAAAGCTGAATACCATTCAAACCCACATAATGCGCGTCACCTTGAGTCGACGAAATTTCTATGCGAAACACATATCCGATGGGGAACATTGGCGGTGTCAGGCCAATGATGTCCAGTACCTTTTTCGGGAAGGGCTTTGACGCGATTTTTGCCAAATGGATGGCATCTGCGATCTCTTTGTTCATAGTGGACGAGTGCATGGTTGCAGGGAGAGAATCGATGTTCTCGGAGACGTTAATTCTCTGCGCGTAGTCGTACCTGGAGTGCCCGGGTGCTTTTCTCACATAGAAACCCTTCTCGGGGGAGACCTTCTTACCGTCCACCGCCATTCTGATTCTCTTCACACCTCTGAACGTCGCGGCAAGATTTTCATTGTAATTCCATATTTTAACACCCTTCACAGTGGTGCGTGTTGATAACGTTAGTGTCAGAACGACGCTTTTTTCAGCGGTGTTTCCAAGCTTGGCATACCAGTCGGGGGTGTCTTTCGATTTCAACCAATCTGTGCATTCGCAAGCATGGCTGCATGATATCGAGTCGATGGGAATCGGTTCCTCGTCGGTACCGATTATCTGCAGGGAACCAACCCCTACGCATAGCATATCGCCCCAGCCTTTCAGGATTTCTAGTGTTACAGTATCTCCTGTAGGGTACCCCATGAGGTCGTTCAGGATTGGATCGTTGTTGGGCTTTGTAGCAAGAGTCTGTCGTGTGGCAGGGCGGCCATATGAAGTGGAGGGACGGGAAACCTCTTCCGGAATGAACGAGTCTGCGACCTCGTCGGTGGTGGCCCAGTCTTTCGACTGTCTTTGTATGTTAGCATCGATTCTGTTCAGAATCGTTTGATCCATTGTGAATAAAATGATTTCGGTGGAGTCCTCGGCTCCTTGGAGCATCCCGCTTGCTTGCGAGACTTCGCCCTTGAATATGAACTTCTCATCAAGTGTTACTTCAATCTCCTTCACACCCCTCGAACTGTGCGGACGGGACTTGTTATAATTCCAAAATCGCAACATTGACACATTCATGTCAATACCGAAATCAACTGTCACGGTGTGGTCCTTACCAGGGGTGTACGGGGCTAGCCAGACATGGCTGTCGTCGCAGGTTCGTGGCACACCGTCAACGAGATTTTGAACAATTCTCGGATCGTCATTGTACTCCGGTAGGATGTTAATGGACGGCGGCGACCCCGACACGTTCTCTTTGTTTATTTTGACAAGCTCACCTGTTTCATCATACACCTCTATACCGTTGAGCCCTAAGTAGTGCGGGTCACCCCATGTTGTCAAACAGTTAACGCTTAATCGTCTCCCGCTTGGCATTGTTGGGATGCAGAACTCTGATGGTGTGGGCGGTGGTGACGGGACAGGAGAAGGCAACGGCGACACAGGCCGCGACACAGGAGCGGACCTCACAGTCGCACTGAGCACGTCCAAAGGATCTTCGTAAGAAGGACGCGGGGTTTGTTTCGAGCTTGGTAAAGTATATTCCCCTGGTCTTGAATACGTTGTAGGTCCCGAGGAGTACCCTGCAGGTGTCCTTGCCCGCCTGCCTGATGATGGACGTTTAGTTATTACCGGCGAGAAAATTTTCAAAGTCGCGTCATCACCGCTTGCTGTTTTTTGAGGCGACGAGAGCCACATGGGGATCGTTTCTTCTTCGATTAGTTGTTTCAAAGCAGTCGACACGTCGTCGTCGCTTGCGTTGCTGGACTCCAGTGAGGTGATGAGGTCCAGGACCATGTTTTTCCGTTCGACTGGAAGATCCCTTACCCGCTCGCCTACAGATATTATACTCTCGTCGTGGTCCTCTGGGACTTCTGGGAACTCTACAGCATCGCCCTTGGCCCATTTTGATGGTTGGCTGTCTTGTTGTACAGGTTGTCGGGGTTGTCCTTCTATGCTTTTTCTCAGCAGCCCCACGTCGTTCCGGCGTATCTTGGGGACAGGCGCAAGAGCTTTTCGCGGTGGTGCATTCGCCCCTGACCAACAACTGCTAAAACCCCGCTCTTTCTCTTCGTTACCCTCTGGGAGCATCGTCCCACGAGAGGACCTCCCTTGCCTTTGCGCCATCTTTTTTTTTTTTTTTTTTTTTTTTTTTTGTTGAAAAGAATGGACACAACTGTGTTAATTATTTTTTGATACGCCAATGAAGGGAGTGGGGGGGGGAAAGTAGGGGGGGAAAGATGATTGTTCGTGCAGAAGCATTCACTTGCAGGGATAAAACGGGACAAGCTGCCTCTACTCTCTTTTCGTTTTTAAAAGTTTTGTTTACTTTTTCCAGCAAAAAAGTAAAAAAAAAAAAAAAAAAAAAAAAAAAAAAAAAAACAGAATAATCGCAAGCGGTCTTGGCAAACGTGTGGAAATTGATTTTTGGGGGAAAGGTAAATTATAGGATAAGACAGAATGAGATTTGAAAGGTTTTTTTTTTTGTTTTTGTTTTCCCCTTCTTTTTTTTCCCTCCCCTACTTTTTTTTTTTCTTCTAATAGACAAAAGACAAAAAAAAAAAGGAATTCTTTTTTTTTCTTTTCTTTTCTTTTCTCCTTTTCTTCCTCATTTTTTAAAAACAATAATATTATCTTCTTTTTTTTTTTTGTTCAGTTCATTCCCACCCCTTTCATACTCAAATTAAGGAGACATTAAATGGGAGAAATTAAAAAAAAAAAAAAAAAAAAAAAAAAAAACTCGAACGTTGAAACAGATACTTTCAAAAAGACAGAGACCTTGCTTAACACAAGCAAGGTGCTCAGACCCTTACAGATGTAGTGATTGACTTAATCTCGCCCGGTCGCAACGAAGCAAGAGCACGCTCTGCCGAAGTACGGCGTCTGTGATGCTGACGAGGCACGACATCGGAAGAAGCAACGATCCCCGTGGGCAAAGGATACGCCGGTATCTCGGTAAACGAAGGCCGCACCTCCCGGGGAGATCCAAAATAATGATCGGGAAAGGACCTGCGGACCTGATGGCTCGGGGTGGCTTGCCTCGGGGTGATAATAGACTTTCTCGTTTGGGAAAATGGTTTTTTTCTACCAACACCAACAGTTGTCGTTGGAGCGGGCTGACGCAAGGAAGACGGAGCTCGAAGGGAGCTTGGCATCGGGCCGCCAACACCACCACCTGATGGAAAAGGAGGCGGCGGGTAATTAGGCGCTGTCCCACCTGTGACAGATGTAGCTGGAGGGAATCTATCGGAAACTTCACGAAAAGGTAAACCTTCAGGTGTTTCCGGCCCTGAAATCGACTGTTTTCGAACGTCTGTGTCAAACACAACACCCCCTGGAAAGACAGCTATGTCGGCCACAAAGTGCGTAACACGTGATCCTCGAATCCGTTCCACGGCAAATTTCACGTCTTCGCCGCTGAACACGTCTTCACCATTTACTCTGCGAAGCACCATTTCGGGCTTAAAACCAGCTCTTTCAAACGCCCCTCCTGGGGTTAGCCTGTCGATGTGCAGTAGGCCATCGTATCTTTGTGTGTAATGTAGTCCGAGGGGCTCGTCGGTTCGTGTTAATGTGACCTTGACTAGCTGGAGGAGCTCAGGGACCTCTAGTTCCAATGGGATCACAGTGGTGTTCTCCTGTATGCAGTACTGTTTGATCGCCATGTTCAGGTCGCCGTTCACGTCGAAGCCGTCGACAGATGTGAGGTACGAGTCTTCGGGCACCTCAGCCCTCCCCAGCGGGCCGTTTTTTGTTATGTTTGTCAAATGCAGGGCGTTGTCGTCGGCCGCCCGCTCGTAGCGACAGCCTAGTTGTTCATCGATGTCTCTGAGATGTATTGTGACAACGCATGGGAGGTACGGGAACCCCGCGTCTTGCATTTCCTTCCCTTTTTTTTGGTGTTCTTTTTTTTTATTATTACCTCCCCCTCCCCTCCCGCCTCCTCTGAATGAATATGACCATTTGAATTTGGTGTGTGAAAAAAAAAAAAAAAATAAGAGACGGCCGGTGTTTTGGTGGCGCCCGAAGAAAAAGGAAAGGGGGTGAGAAAATAAATGAGAATTTTTTCTTTTTTTTTTTGTACACACACTATTTTTTCCCTCCCTTTTTTGTTTTATAACACTTTTTTTTTTTCGTCTCAACACACTAGGGAGGAGTTTCCTAAAAAGACCTGGCGAGACTGGACGTGCTGAGTTGCTGCTGCATGGATGCTTCCTCGATCATCTCCTCAACACCGTAGAATGACACGTTGAGTCCACAACCGAAAGTCTGGGAAAGTGCGTCGACAGCATCTTCAGTGGAGGCAAAGGTCACGACTCCGTAAGACCCGCCATACCTTTTCGTTTTGTCACTCGTGCGGTAGAGGCGGGCGGTGACGAAACCAGTGATCTCACACCACATTTTCTGGAAGTCAGCTTCCGTCATCCTCCGAATGCCTCGCACGTCTGTGTCCCTGTCCACGTCCCGTACCAGCAGGCAACAGTCGTAGTGGGGGATGTCTTCCTCCGCTTCTTCTTCTTCCTCTTCAACATCTGGTATGTCCTCCTCTATGTACCCATAGCCCTTCCCACCCTTGCCACCAAACATCATGCCCATGCCCTTCCCGGCCCCTTTGAGCATCCCGTAGGATATTGGGACTTCGTCCTTTTCTGCGTCAGCTTTCACGTGGACATAGCTGCAGTCACCCCCAAACCTGCACCCGCCGTCTCGTTTGTAGTGGTGGCAGATGGTGCGCTTCAAGATCATGCCTGTGGGGATGAAAGAAAATAAAGAAAGAAATAAACGCATACCGTCTTCCTTCTCCTTGTTAATCATAGAGATGGCACCCTCTGTCCTGAGCACGCCGTCTGACTTGATGGAGTATTTTTTGTTTTCGGTCGAGTCAAAGGCAACCACCAGGTCGTCGGGGAATTCCTGGAGTTTTTTTTTTTTTTTTTTTTTTTTTTTTTTTTGTGAGTATACCTCTGACAACAAAGGAAGCGGTGGGGGTGACTTCCGCCGCCAGCGAAACCCGTCCTCCCTTCTCCGTGGGCTGCCCGCTCTGTCCCCTCGTTCACCCCGCTTGTCCCTGTCGTCCCTGAAGCCCCTCCGTTCGTCGTTTCTCCTGTCCCAATCCCTGTCCCCCCTATCGTCTCTCCTGTCTCTCCTGTCCCGGTCCCTGTCTCCCCTATCATCTCTTCTGTCTCTCCTGTCCCTATCCCTTTTGTCATCCCTGTCTCTTTTGTCATCCCTGTCCCTGTCTCTTTTGTCATCCCTATTCCTGTCTCTCTTGTCATCCCTGTCCCTATCCCGGCTTCGCCTCCGTTCCCGGCTCCTTTCGTTCCCTACCGCAGTTTGTTCACCCTTGCAAACAGTGACAGGCATGTCCTGGATGGTGAGGTACCGCTTTCCTCTGGAGGAGTTGAAGAAGTCGATGATGCGATGCTGCACGTCCGTGTTCTGAGGATTTTTTTTTTCTTCTTTTTTTTTTTTTTTTTCTCTTCAACATACCTCCACAACGGCCGTGTGTTGGTGCGAGTTTCCCTCCGACTTCACGTTGAGTTCAATGGAAGACACGTGGCTCGACCACTGTTTCAAAAAATCTTCGATGCTTTCTTTTTCCATTTTACTGTTGCCTTCCGCGGTTATGTGGACCGTTGGCTTTCCTCCCTTTTCTGGTTGGTCGCGTGCTCTTGCCTGCTCGTCTCGGCGTCGTCTCCTGTCCTTCTTGTCGGTAGTGCTGTTCAGCTCTTCAGATTTAGCCTTTTTATCTCTTGACTGGCTGCTTCGTCTCCTCCTCCTTCTTCTTCTGTCGTCGTCATTTTCCCCACTTCGCCGCCGCCTTCTCTTTCTCTCTTTGTCGCTTCTTCTGTCCTTTCGATCGCCACTTTCGTTAGCACTTGACATTTTCTTTCCCTCTTCTCCTCCAACCACCTTTTTGTTGTTGTTTGTTTTGTTTTGTTTTCTTTTTCGTATGCAAATAGAAAAGAGAAAAAAAAAATTGAGTCAATAAGTCCCACGTGGATTGGATCGAAAAAGTAGAATAAAAAAAATGCAAGGAAAAAAAAAAGGGGGGAGGAAGCTGAGAGATTGCGTCTGAGAAAAAGGAGGGCAAGACTTGGCCCCGCCCTCCCCCCCTCACTTTCACGACAATGGTTTTATTCATTACAATCCCCCCCCCTCCCAAACAATGCGTAATTTAAAGCAGAAAGAGAATACAATAAAAATCGACACACATATAATATTTTAAAAAAAGGGGGGGGGGGGGGAGCGCTAACAGAGCGCCCTTTATTCTTTCTTTTTTTCTTTTCTTTTTCTTTTTTTTCTTCTCTTACTTACGATTCTAAGAGATTCACTTTGTTCCCCCCCATTTCAAAAAAAAAAAAATTGAAATGGGGGAAGGGGCAGAGAGATGGAAAGGGGAAATATAGAAAACCGAGAAATTATATTCGTATCAACAGTGTTTTTTGGGGAAAAAAAAAAGAATTTTTTTTTTTCCCGTGTTGTTTGTTAGGTCGAAAAAATTTCCCCGAACATCAGAATAACCATAACTAATAAAATGGCGGGATTTTTTTTTTTTTTTTTTTTTTTTTTTTTTGGGACAAATAGGCTCCGTGCCATGTATAGAAATTAATTAGAACCTTTCTTTTTCCCATCTTGCTGTTGAGAAAACATTTCCAAAACATATTGGCGGGGGGCTTTTTTTTTTTTTTTTTTTTTTTTTTTTGTATCTTCCAACATTAGAGAGTTCTTTCCTTGTGTGAAAGAAATCTTTTTTTTTTTTAAGTGAGAAAAATTTTGTTGTTCTGTTGGCATGCTCATACATGAATGGGCGCAAGGAAGAGGAGGGCAGGGAAAGCTTTTCTTTGCACAAACTGTAAAAGAAAGAATAAACATTTTGGCATGTTACTCCTCGACCCTCCATTTTTTTTTTTTTAATTTTCAATATGCCCTTCTTTTTCCTCCTCATTCCCCTTGCTTGTGTTTGTTATGTATGATGCATTGTTTCTAAGGGGAGGGGAGGGACGGGTGCCCCCCCCCCCAAAAAAAAAGAAGCTTGTGTTATAGGGAAGTAGCATGGCCCGCAGTTGGGCGACCGCGATTTAAGTTGCGTAACCTAGATGGCAAACAAAAAAAAAAAAAAAAAAAAAAAACCTTTCTCTCCCAGAAGATCCCTGATTATATTTTTACTTTTTTTCTTCTTTTTTCTTCCTCCAAGACCTCCACGCAATAAAGAGGGGCGAAACAAAAAGGAGAAAGAGAAAAAAAGAAAAAAAAAAAAAAGGGCGAATTAGGGAAAGGGGGTTCGGGGGGGGAGAGAAAGAATGAAATTCACTATGGAAATTGTAATAACAGCACGCGACCCGCCCTGCAAAAACCATATTTTTTTCTCTTTTTTTTTTCTTTTTTTTCTCCCAGCTTTTTGATTCATACACAATTGCTAGATCAAGGCAATGGTCCTTTTTTTTTTTTTTTTTTTTTTTTTGAAACTGGGAAAACGGAAAAAAAATTAGGCTTACTGTGTAAACGACTTGTCATCGTCTGAGCAAAGTGATTGTTTTATCGCCCCATTTTCTTCCACAGGTTTTTCCGACTAGACGAGTCGCCAGCACAGTATCCTTGGGGGTGGAGGGAGGGGAGAAGAAGAGAGGGCAATTTTTTTTTTCTTCACCCCGCTCTTTTGAAACGAAAATCGGAACGAATTTAGAGAAGGGGGGGGGGGAATAAAATGGCAGAACTTTAATGTTTTCATTCTGATGTGATAAAAAACGAGATGGGGGGAAAATGGGGAGAGTGGGGCTTTTTTTTTTTTTTTTTTTTTTTTTGTTACAACACAAAAAATCACGATGATGCAACGATACCAAAACAAAAGGGGAGGTGGTGTAAAATCGTTTTTGCCTGTTTGAACGCTACCCAGCGTCCCTTAACGGGGTGTACTAATGAATAATAAACTTTGAGTTTCCAATCCTGATAATGTTCTACCGCTGGGAGGAAAAAAATCTTCTTTTTTTTTTTTGCCCCCCCAAAATAAGCGGTTTAACATATCAAAACAGCCAACGACTGAATCGTTCTACCCCCTAAAAAAAAAGTCAACTGACATTCCTTTTTTTTTTTTTTTCTGTTCCTTCCCTTTTTTTTTTTTCAATTTTCTTGTTTCCTGAGAGAGAGAAAAAAAAACACAAAAACCGACAAATAAAAGGGGGAAGGGGGGGTTCTTTTTTTTTTTTTTAGTGATACTTAAATTATACTTTAAAAAAAAAAAAATTGCCTGACCGAAAGTCATGGCAAATTCAAACGGAACTCCTCCTCGGTTTAGCAAGCAAAAACCACGAGGGAGCCGTCCCCTGCTTGGTGACAGAGGCTGTGGGGATGGGGGACTTAGAAAGACCTGTTGGAAAGTACGCTCTGTGCTGGAAAGAAGGCAATCCCTCTGTGGGGTCACGAACAGGTGCCGAGAGAGGCTTTACCGTTCCAGCGATGGATATGCGCAAATCCATACCAGGGTGTGAAGATTCAAAGTGAGCATTGGCCGAATTCTCGGTGGGGAGGCCCATCCCGCATTCAGGGCAAGACATGGCAAGGGCAACGAGCTCTGTGTCAAGCTCTCGCAGATACCCTCCTTTAGAAAGCCGGACCCAACCCTTAGGAACGCTTTTTCCGTACCCGGGCAGCACCAAAGAGAGTATATCACCATGTGACACATGGTACTTTATATGTGAGGCAGGCGTCGGTTCGTCCCTTACGATCCTTCCTGATTCATTGTCTTTAAGGTTCAGTTGGTAGAAGGCAGTACGTTGTTCGGTTTTTTCCGGGGCTTTGAAAACGGGTGCGGTGGGTTTTTTAAGGTTGGGGAGGGAACTTTCCGGGAGATCACCCATGCGGCGCCCGGGAGGGGGGAGAGGGGTTTCCTCGTTTTCTTCATGAAGCCGCTTCCAAGCAAGGTTGTCCGCAAGAATGGGGAACTGGCCGTGTTCTTCCGTTCCGATAACCACAGCCTTCAAGCCGTAGTGGATGCCGAGGGAGGTGTCGGTCTTGTGGAGGGTTGCTACGTTCGCGTAGCCAAGGACCGTCCCGTGTGTCCCCTCCAAACCTTCGATGTGTGAAACCATGACTTTTGTGCCTTTTCCCGGCATTGCGGGCTTCCATGTTATGCTGTCCGGCATGATGTTTTTGATTATTTCGCCGTCGGCTGCTAGGATGTCCAACATACCGCCGCCCTTTCCCCACACCATTCCTGTTCGGCCCTGTCCAACACCGCCTCTGAAGGTAACCATTGTGCCAATAGGTGGCGATCGGGCGAATACTGCTGTCATTTTTTTTTTTTTTTTTTTTTTTTTTTTTTAGAATTACTTCGTGTTTTTTTTTTTTTTTTTTTTTTTTTTTTTTTTTTTTTTGTGATTGCCACCAAATTTGCCTCAAAAAAAAAAACTAAAAAAAAAATTTTTTTTTGAATTTTTTTTTGTCGGATTAACGGGAAAAAAAAAAATAAGAAAAAAAAAAAAAAAAACACTGTTTCCCACTTTTGTTTTGTTGTTGTTTAGCAAAAGTACCATGTATCATGTTTTTTTTTTTTTTTTTTTTTTTTTTTTTTTTCTCCTTTTTTTCTTCTTCTTCTTTTTTTTTCTTCTCTTTTCTCTTCAGGGTTTGTTCCGTGTGCACAAACAGATGCTAAAGAATTCTAGGGGGCCGTGTTTTCCTGAGCATCATAAGGCGTATCATAAGGGTTGCCATTGCATGCATTTACTTTACTTTCAGAAAAATGCTGCTTTTTTTTTAAAAATCTTAGTCGAGGAAGAAGGGAAAAAGAAGGTTTACAGGGGTAGAATAGAAACAGGAATGGAAGAAGAAGAAAAAAAAAGAAAGGGAGGGGGAAATTAGAGAGAAGGGGGGGAGGATAGAGGTGAGAGGGGAACTTTTTTTTTTTATCTTCACGAGTCTCTTTTTTTTTTTGCCCTCCCCTCTTTTTTTTTTTGCTTCCCCCCTATACATTTTTTCCCTCCTTTTTTACTACCTTATAAAAAAAAAAAAAAACACTTTTTCATTTTCCTTGTCTCGGTTTTTTGATTAAAAAGCATTTTTTTTTCTTTTTTTTTTTTTTTTTTTTTTTCACCCGAGTGTTTCCTAACTACTTTTCGTATTCTTTAACATTCGACTTACCAGAATAGCGCTTCTTCCCAACATTGAATGGAATGTACCTGTGGGTTTTTTTTTTTTTTTTTTTTTTTTTTTCCCCGCCTGAACCCATACTTATGACTCCACATGTGCATTATCTGTTTCTTAGCAGTAAGTACAAATAGAAGGATGAAATAGACCAAAAGAATCGGCCAGTACACAGGAATGTCGAAGAAAGGTATTAACGTTAATATCAACGAAATCAAAATAGCCTTGATGGCGTTCAGCCAAACTTTAAACTCGGGCATCTTTCTGACAAAGGGCTTGTACTCATCACCAGCGAGGCTAGGGAGCCCTTGATCATCGTCGTCCTAAGGGGGAAAAAAAATTTTTTTTTTCCCCTTCTTTTTCATCCGCATCTCTTTACCTCTGATTCAGGGTCCACCAAAGGCTGTACAAACAGCACCAATAATTTCAACAAGTAGATCCCTAGGGCGTAAGCAACTACGTAGAACCCCTGTTTTTTTTTTTTTTTTTTTTTCTTTTTTTTTTTTATTTGCTGCTTTACCTGGACATAGTAAACCCGGAGACAAAATTGAAGAGCGAAAAACAGAAGTGCGAAATAACGTGTTAGCACAAAGGGGACCTTTATGTTTTTTTTTTTTTTTTTTTTTTTCAATAAATAAATTTTTTTTTCCCATACCGATTTATCCAACAGTCTTTGTATCGTAGCTTGCAAGTTCTGCTGTGAAGGTGGTGGAGATGCCTCGTCCATTATTTCGTTTCCCCCCACTCCCCTTCTATTCTTTTTTTTACCCCCTCCTGGGTTTTTTTTTTTTTTTTTTTTTTTTTGTAACATAAAAACAAAAAGAGAAAAAAAAAGGAGAGGAAAAGAGATTTCTTTTTTAAAAAAAAAAATAAAATAAAAAACGGGCCAACGTTTTAACTGGGTGAATGTCAAATAGGGGCACATACTTAGCACTGGATTGAACTAGAGAACATTTCACTTTCTGGGCCCTTTCCAGGGGTGACACATAGTATCCCCTTAACCGTGGCAATACGTAAGGGCGCGAAAAGGTATCAAGGCCATCCAGCGTCTAGTTTTGTACCCTTATTCTTGAAGCTTCTCCAATATCTAGGGAGGGGAGAGGGGGGGGTGAGAAACTCTATTGAAAGGTGTGATGCTTTCTTTTTTTTTTTCTTTTTCTCCCCTTTCCTCCCGCTTGAAATATCGAGCCCTTCCCCTTTTCCATTTTTTTTTCCCTCTCCCCTATTTCCTCTTTAATTTTTTTTGTTGTTTGTCAACGAGGTAAACCATGGCGTGATGGCAGAGGGGAAAAAGAAAAAAAAAAAAAATATGGTAAAAACTCTTCCGCAGCTTCGAAGAATAGAACTTTAGTATTAATACAACACAAAAAGAAAAAGAAAAAGAAGGGGAAAACAAAAAAAAAACGATGAAAATGGATGGGAGCAACGGACGCGGGATAAAATGGTATAAAAAAAAAGGTCGATGTCACAAAAAAAATCTTGTGCAGGAGTCTCAGACCCCCAGAAGAAGGGGAGGAGGTGCTAGGTTTAGACTCCTTCAGGTGCTGTCCTCTTCAGGCAGAGGCACCCTTCAACAGCTAAAAAAAAAAAAAAAAAGAAAAAAAAAAGAACAGAACACATAAAAAAAAATAAAAAAAAAGCACACGCATCTAATTTTGTTCAAAAAAAATAATAATGTTCCCACCGCACTTATCACCGTAAACAATAAAAATACGTAATATAAAAAAAAAAAAAAAAAAAAAAAAAAAAAAAAAAAAAAAACTTGTGTAGCATTTCTTTTTTTTGTGTAGCTTTCAACCCCCCCCCCCCCCCCCCTCTCCCTTGCTTTTTTTTTAAAAAAATTTAATGCTGCGCATTTTGCCACATCTCCTCCGCGTCCTGGTAGTGCTCATGGTTTGAATGGAAGGATTCCTCCGCTTCGGCACGGCTTCGCCACAACCGCCACTCGGCAGGCCACAGCAAAGGGAACATTCCTAAAATACAACCAATAGTCACACCAACACCTGTTCCAATGTATTTGTAGATGAGGACAGTCGGTAGGCGTAGCTGTCTCGCTGTCATGCCATGTCCTCTGAAACCCATATTTCGTGTGGCTGCCTCGATGGGGGCTGCAGTAGCAACACCAGCAACGTCAGAAACAATGTTGCCCAAGCCAGCTGCAAAGAGGGTTGTGAGCCCTAGGCCTACACACAATGTGGTGTCTATGTAATCCCCTGCAACGATCATTACTGCGTTATCCATGAAGCCAAATCCTACCATAGGAATGCCTGAGAGTAGCGCGAGTCTCCATTTTTGTTTCAGTTTTGGGGGGGGGATCTCTTCTTTCTTCATTTGTTTTTTCTTCTTCCCCCACAGCCGGATGATCTCCTGCCTCGTTCCGGGGGTGAACTCGCTCACCAGCGTCCGGGCCGTCTCGGGGTCCTCGTGCATCTCCTCGATCATCGCCATCACCCTCTCCTTTTCTTTCTCGTTGCCCTTGTCCTCCGATTTCCATCGCACCCGCCTTGAGAAGCTCCCTGCAATTGCCCGACGCATTTGTTGCCTCCCCTCCACCCCCCCCCCCCCCGCCCTCTTTGGGTGTGTTATGTTACGATATTATCGAAAGGGATTCAAAAAAGATATTTTTTTTTTCATTTGGAAAGTGAGGAAAGGAAGACCAACACAGAAGTGCGGTTTTTTTTTTAAAATAAATTGGGGGGGAGGTAGGAAAATATATAAAAAAAAGGAGGAAAAAAAAAAAACAAAACAAAAAAAGAAAAGGAAAAAGAGTCGATTTCTTAGCATTTTGTTTGTGCACGGTATAAATCCTGAGTTATTAAGTCACTCTTTTTTTTTTTTGCCCTTGTACTTTGCAAAAAATGTATAGAACGGGGGGGGGGGGGGGGGGGGTTCATATTAGGTGGAAACACAGCTGTTCTCTCTCTTGTTTTTTTTCCCCCCTTTTTCTTTTTCCAACCTCCGTTATTAAGCAGCCTGTGTCTTTGGTGTTTGGACGATCTTGCGGATTAGTTTTTTCCCCCCCCTCCCCTATCTCTCTCGAAGCATCAAAGGCAAAACAACGGGGGAAAAAAAATTAAACTAGCTAACGTATGCCTTGATAGCCAATCAGAGGAGGGGGGGGTAAAAAAACCAAAGAGACAGTGAGAAAAAAAAAACATATATATCGCGGAAGAAAAAAAAAAAAGTATCTGTTTTCAGCAACAAAAAAAAAAAAAAAAAGAAAAGAAAAACAAAATATATAAGAGAGATAAAGGAGGCCAGCCTTGGTGGCGCCCTGCACAAACACTGTACTTCATTACAGAGGGTAAACAGGTCAACACGCCTCTTTTCCCAGAATCACACATCGGCACAACAATGCGACAGACATGCTGCAGGGCCCATGGGGTGCTCACGAAGGCCGGAAACATCCGATTGCGCGTTAACACCACCACCACCACCACCTCCACCACCACCACCACTGGTAACGACTTCACCACCAGTCCTTCTTCCCGTCTCAGCAGTCGACATGATCTCTGCGCCTCCTGATGCCATGGAAGCACTGCACCATGGGTGTGCATCTACATTGCTTGCAGCAAAGACCCCCAGGTACTTCGTGTAGACAGTGCTGACTGGGGTTTGTATGGTTCCCGGCCCTGTCTGGACTTGCCGGAGTATGGCGGTCGGATTGGTAGTCTTGACCGCACCGTCCTCATTGGGGGGCGTGATGCGGAGGGTTGGCTTGCAGTTCCTAGTCTCCCAACCGTCGGTGTCTGCGAAGTTTGACCACCCGCCCCCTGTCGGGGTGGAGCAGGGCGGGCAGTGGTAAAAGACCAAGTACCACGTGCACCCTTCATCACACGTGCATGTCAGTTCGAAGTACGTCCCTTCGAACATAGGCTGTGTGGGTTGGTAGTAGTACGTCCCGGATGACTTCAGATAGTCTGGGATGTCGGCCAGCTCCGCATCACTCCCAACACCCATGTACAGGCCCGTGGCTGTGACTGCCTGTTGCACCATCGGCCACATCCCCCCTGACTTGGACCACTGTGTCACTTCCGGTGTGTAACATGGTGCGATCCCCATGCTCGCCAACGTCAGGACTTGCAATAACATGGTAACTCTTTTTCTTTTTTTTCTTTTTTTACACCTGTTTTTTTTTGGGGGGGGGCGTGGTCTTATTTCTCTTTTCGAGGCCTTTCTGTTGGTGTTTGACAGTGGCGGGGGGGGGGGGGAAGACCCCCCAACAGTAAGATTCCCTTTAATAAACTCGAAGCGAAATAATAAAAAGGGGGGAGGGGGGGTGTTGCAGACAAAGAAAAGAAAGCAATCTCTATTAAAAAGAGAAAGATTTGTTTTTTGCAAAAAAAAAATAACGGGGAAGGAGGGGGGGGGGGGGGGTATATATATATATTTTATTGTTACTGCAAAAACATAAAAAAAACTGACGAACAAAATTGCTAACTCGCGAAAGGCGGAAAAAGCAGGGGGGGTCTTGTCGAGGGGTGGCTGCCCTGACGATTCGGTCCGGCGACCGAACGGCAAAACTTTTTTTTCTTTCGGCCGAAATGGTTCGTGAAACCCTAAGGGCTACTGACTCCCCTCCCCCGTTCGTCAATTTTCTTTTTTTTTGTTTCGCTGTACTTTTTAATTTTAAATGTATCCAACTGCCCCTATCTTAGGGGCCCCAATCGTAACCAAAACACGGCAACCCACTTTGTGGAGTTGTTTTTCGGCGGGAGCGCTTCATGCATCTTTTTTTTTTTTTTTTTTTTTTTGTTTACATGTTTCTTCCCCACCAACAAACCGAAGTATGGTCTTCCTTCCGATCAGGGTCCAACGAGTAAAACAGAATCGCGCTATTTTTCTTCGGGGCAACCATCAGAGGCGGTACGCTGTTGAACCTGGTTTCCCCTCCAGAAGGAACGTCGTTAAGCCAAGTGATTAACGTGGCGAGCCGCTGCCCGGCCTTGCCCAGAGAAGCCTTTTTCTTACCCGAGAAAAAATCGGGGTGCATTCTGTATTTTTGGCCGTCCGAGTATCGCAACACCTGAGTGTTCTCAATATGGTTGTAAGGGACATAGGCGAGCTGAGCAACTCGTTTTCTGACGTTCTTGAGAATTTCGTTGCCAGTGTTTTGTAGAAAGACACCCTCTGATGTCCTTACATCATCCACTTTGCCGCCACCGTTTTTTGAGGACACAACTCTGCTTCTTGTTAGCTTCCCGTCTGCTAGTTTCATTATGGTTTCTGCTTCGCCTTCTTGCAAAAAATCGTCGATTTTCACGGCCCTCGGCTTTGTTCGGCTTACTACCTTCCATTTGCACCCGTGGCTTGTCACCCCCTCTGTGCCGTTGCTGCCGAGCCAATTGATTCCGATGTGCGACAGCATGTTGGCCTCCTCCACCGCCGCCTTCGGGTCAACAGGCTTTTTGTGCATTTCCTTCGTCAAAATATTCACCCAAACCAGCCCTACCAACCATAGGAACGCTAGCAACGGCTTATTTACTTTGTTGTTGTTATTGGGCATTTTTTTTTTCTCTTTTCGTTTACAACAGCATTTTTTTTTTTTTTTTTTTTTTTTTGGAATTTTTTTTCTTATTGATATCTTTACCGGGTCGACTTTAAAAAAAAAAAAAAAAAAAAAAGAGAAAAAAAATACAGAGGTGGGGGGAGGGTGACCTCAACTGTTCGTGTGGATGTTGAACCGCAGCTCCTGTACCTCTTCCTTTAATATTTGTATTTCCCTTACAAGCGTCTCGAGAAGCTCGTCATGCTTGCACTGGTCCTTCTCCCAGAAGCTCCACATAGCGTACAGTAGAGGGGTGATGCACAGGACGGTGAGGTAAGGCAAGTATGTGAACAACGTGTGTAAAATGACGTCCCTTGGCGCACCAAGGGCATCTCGCTTCAAGCTTTTCCGCTGCTTTATCTCCTTCAACAGCGAAGAGAGATCTTCGTTCGACGTGCCGTAAGGGGAAGCCTTCCTCTCTCGTGTGGGGTCATCTCTTACCATATTTCCCCCCCTTCCCTCCCCTTTTTTTTTTTTTTGCACACGGAGCAGAACTTGTTAAATAAAGAAAAAAAAAAAAAAAACACTGATTTTCTTCTTTTTTTTTTTTCATTCCCGCTTTTTTCTCCGTATTAAAAGCACCCGGAGGGGGTGGCACCGGTTTTGTTCAGCAGAATAGTCGCACCAATCGGAGGATGGGAGCCCCCAGATCCTGCAAAGAACGTGGGAAGGCCCCAACGAAGGGGGGGTGAGATGCGTTGATGCCTGCCCAGTGTAAGCAGGGAGGTAAAGAGTAGTGTCGGCGTCCATGTCGCCGCAGGTTGGGTGGAGGTCCGGTGTCTCGACAGCAAGAGGGTCGTACTCTGACGATGCAGTAGACCGCGAGCCCTCTTCAACATCATAAGGGTTCTTAGGCATATCGACCACAGGAAGAAGCGGTTTCACGAACTCCTCAAACGATATCGGAGTGATACGCCCATTTGTCACAGCAGATAGTTGTGAAGCGAGTGCCTGTAGTCGTTTTGCCTTCTCCACTCTCCCTACCACCGATGTTGTGTGAGCAAGTACGTCCCCAATAACCCCTTGAAGATGCGGGGCATCTACCAATGCTTCAGTGATCCTTGTTGTGAGCAAATCCATGAATGACGCCACTGCACCGGAGTCGATCGTCCATTTTGTAGGCGGGAGTGGCTGTGGGTTTTTTTTTTTTTTTTTTTTTTTCTTTCTTTTTTGCTACCTTGACAGGTGAGGGTAGCCGTTCACCCTTAATCCATGATTTTTCAACTTGTTTGGTCCAGCCGACTACTTTTCCGGCGGCTTGTTCGTCTACCTTGTCCCATTCTTCTTCGATCGTTTGCGAGAAATTCTCCTCCGCGCCGAAGAAGCGCAGCGCCTCGAACGTCAAAGGGATGCCCTTGTCCTCCCCGTGCTTTTCAATTTCGTTGAGTTCGATAATGATCTAAAGGTGTAATAAAATTATGAAAAAAAAAAAAAAAAAGGAAAAAAAAAATACCCTTGATGATAATGATGTGCTTTGTTTCCACACTGCCACCATGTCCCATATTGCTTTTCTGTCTGTGTTCAGCAGTGCCCCTTCAACCAACCTTACTATATGTTTTGAAACCAATTCGAGCATTTCTGGGACGTTGGCCATTTCATGGATCACATTGAGGACAGCAATTCGAAGACCCGCCTTGACGTCTAGACAGGTTTGTACCGCGGCTTCTACTAGCAATGGGTAGATCGCGGGGTCGTCTTCTTCTTGCTCTTCTGACCAGTCCACTTCTATTATTTTCATGCATCCAGCGATGCCTTCTTCTGTGTCCGCCTCTTGCAACAACTCTTTAAAAGCTTCGACTGCTTCTTCCATTTTATTTCTCTTTTTTTTTTTTTGCTTCTTTACTCGCCCTCCCTCTCCCTCCTGAATAAGAAATGAAAAATATGGGAATAAAAAAAGAAGAAAAGAAAAAAAAAAGAGGAAGCCTTCTCCCATATCTCTAAAACCTGTCAATCTTGGATTTTTGTGTTATTGAACCATTCCGAGGGAGTTTTGCAAAAAAAAAAAAAAAAAAAAAAAACTTTCGGGGTTGAAAGTTTTTTTTTTGTGGGCAACCCCTTATATTGCGTGGCACGGTGCATCGAGTGGGTTTTTTTTTTAACTTAACTCTTTCATTTTCGCAGTTTTTTGAAAAGATAAAAATTTATGAGTCTTGCTAAACGGGTTTTAGATATGGGGCGTAAAAAAAAAAAAAAGGCGATGTTTAAGGGCAA
Organism: Diplonema japonicum; assembly: GCA_964019335.1. Lineage (NCBI taxonomy): Eukaryota > Euglenozoa > Diplonemea > Diplonemida > Diplonemidae > Diplonema > Diplonema japonicum. The sequence goes on from OZ025676.1 coordinate 325,467, forward strand.
ATCCCACTTGAGGACCACCCTAAAAAAAAAAAGAGGAACAGAATTGTGTGGTCCCCCCCCCTCTCCATTCATTCTATTTTACAGTGTGCCGTGGTTTTCTTTTTTTCTCTCTTTTTTTTTTGCAAATGTACTCTTCCCTGAGAAAATCCTTTTTACCCCCATTGCCTTACTTTTTAATATTATCCTTTCCCCTTTTGGCGAGGGGTAGTGGGAAAGAGACAATACCCCCCCCCCCCCCCCCCCCAACAACAGCACACAAACTTCTTTTTTTTAAAAAATAAAGGAATTCAAAAAAAAAAAAAACTAAAACAGAACTGTATAATAAAAAAAAAATGTAGCAGTTAGCGTGTGTAAGTCTCTATCCCAGAGTTCCCTCCCATATTTTTTTTCTCTCTCTCTCTCTCTCTCTCACTTTTCAGTTTTCAGGAACAGTTGTGGAAGCTTTTGCTGGTCTGCTTGAAGCATACACAAAAGGAAGGGAAGAGTAAAAGAGAAGGTACCCCGTAGAGGTAGAGGCCTGTGCGTGTTTTTTTTTCTTTTTTTTTCTTTTTTTTTTTTTCCCTTCCCCCTTTCCATACATCAGTGTGTGTTTCTGACCCGTAGCTTTGCGCAACTTCCCTCTCCGTGATAGGGGTTACCACATCGTCATCAAAGAGAGTCCACTGCGACCCGGCCTTGGCCATACACACATAGTGCCCCATGTTAGGACCCACCCCAAGATGGATGACCACAGCAAATAGATGATACTCATCGTCCGCCTTACAAAAAAAAAAATTTTTTTTTCCCCCACCCCTTGAAAAATTTCATACCTGTGACCCTTCCACAGGCAATCTGATACTAAAAGGGAATGGAACGCGGTATGACAGTTTGCAGTGTCGGCCGTACTCTTCTATGTATTTGAATCGTTTCAGGTGGATGGCAAGGATAGGGGGAGCTCTCTTCATTTTCAACGACCGTCGGGCCTCTTGCAAAGATCTGCAAGAATCGCAGTGAAACTTATTGTCCCTGTCCATGGTCTCCCCTTTTGAGAAGTTGCGCAGAACCGCAAGAAGAGAAACATTTTGATCAATATCAACAGAGAGTCCGAGAAACTCCTCCTCTCGAGACGTGACAGATTCGCAGGAAAGGCACCGCATTTCAGCAGCAAAGGTACCTTCGAAAAATTCTTGAACAAGAGTAGGGGGTTCCGAAGCTTTCTTACCGGGCTTTTTTTTCTCGGGGGTGGCGGTGGAGCCGTTGTTACTACTCGAACCAGTTGTGCTGCAACAGCTGTTCTCCTTTTTAATGAAGGTTACGGTTGCATCTGGGACACCAGGAAGCGGGCCTACTTTTCCATTGTCTGAAACCGTTCCCGCAGAACCCGTTTCATCATTGTTCTCACTTCTCACCACCGTTCGAATGGTGTCTGAAATGTCATTGAGGAGATAAACAAAGAACTCGTGGGTGTCTTGCTGTTGAAATGATGCAAAAACATGGGATTGCGCCCGCATTTTTTGTATCAGTTTTTTCGGCCCGTTTCGAATGGACCGTTTTTTCGTGTGTTGCAGCTGGTAGAACAGCTCTCCTATGCACTCCAACAAGCTTTCTTGAGACAACCCACCTTGCTCACAATACCGTAATATTTCTGTTCTGAAGGGTATGCACCAGTATAGAGCCTGCAGTACGCTATTGACGTAGCACGTGTTGCCTATGTTTTCCAGGCCTATCTTGTTGTCGGTCACATCGGCGATGCTTCCAGGGGCTGCCTTTAAATGGCGGATCGGCTTGCTTCCATCCGTACCCATTGTGGCATTACCCAGACCCAGACAACACCACTTGCTTTGAGAAAACGTCTTCTTTTTTCCACCCTATTATTATTATTATTATTATTATTATTATTATTATTATTATTTTTCCCCTCCGTTGGTGCCCACTTTGCCCTTCTCCTTTTTTTAAAAAAAAATCTTTTTTTTGGAATTTTTCATACAAATATATAAAAGGATAGAAGCGGGGGAAAAAAAAAAATGTGTGGGGAGAAATAAGTAACGGGGGGGGGGGGGGGCAGAAGCGATAAAAAGAGAAGAAAAAAAAGAAATGAGGAGAAGGGGGGGGGGGGGGGGGTCAACATGGAGGAATAAGTAAGAAGAAAAATAAATAAAAAACTAAAGGCCAAAAAAGAAAAAAAAAAGAAGAAAAGGATGTGCTTCGGATAACTATGGAGAAGAAAATAAAAAAGAAAAATTCAAATTGCGACTAAGAAAGAAATGGGGTAGGGGGAGGTGTTGCCGCCATGGTTATCAGTGTGTTTTGAGGTATCATTTTTTTTTCTTTATTATTATTAAGGGTTAGGGAATTTCTAAAATAAAAAAAATGAATCTCGCTTTTTTTTTTTTTTTTTTTTTTTTCTTCTTCCTTTTTATTTTCTTTCTTCTCCCATTTCCAAAACCGAAGATCACGACGTACTTTTTTTTTTCCCCACATGGATTCAAAAAAAAAACCCCCCATTCTTTCTTGTGTTTTCCCCACCCCCCCTTTTTTTTAAAAAAAAGGAAAAAAAAAAAAAAAAAAAAAACTAAAATCAAAAAAAAAAATAGAATAAAAACGGCTTCTTAAATAGCCTTGGGGTGTAGCGCATGCTCCGGCTTAAAGTTGTAAAGCAACGCAGCACGAAGGCCGATCTGCGATTTTTTTTTTTTTTTTTTTTTTTTTTCCCAAAAAAAAAAAAAAAAAAAAGAAAAAAACCATACCTCACCATAAGGGTCCCACCTCTTCAAGTCTTCAACGAAAACTTTACCAAGATCGTCAGAAAGGATTCCCTCCCAACCATAAATGGCCCCCGCCATCTGACCAGCAATGGCACCGGTAGTGTCTGCGTCACCAAGAAGGTTAACAGTCCTTACGATACAATCACTGAAACTGGAAGAATGGTGCAGCGCCCACAACGCCATGGACAGCCCATCCATGCAATATGCCCCCCAATAAGTAGGTATCACTGGGTAGCCATTGTACCTTCCGTCTTCGGACATCCTTCTATTTTTAATAGCTTCAGCCACACGGAGCTCAGGGAGCTTCCAATCCCAGTTGCACTCTCTGTTAGAAGGCGGCGAGCACACCAACAACTTTTCTAGTTTCTGCAGCCCGGTATCAGACCCCGAGGGGTGCGTTTTTACAAAATCCGCAATGGTAGAATCAATGAAACCCTTAACATCATTTATGGGACCCTTTCCGTTCTTGTGCTGTGTTATGGCAGTGCTTATCAGGTACGTCATGAACTTACAACATGCGACCGCGTCAGGCCCAGGATGGGTACCTCGCGACTGTCGTTCAGCTACTGCTTCACCAGATGGGATGTCGTCATGGTAGGCAATAGGGACAGGTGCCAGCCTCATGATGGAACCGTTGCCTGCGTCTTCATTTTTGGAACCATAGATTGAAGGGACTCGGTCGGGAACATGGTTTCCTGCACCGAGATCGTCGATCTCAGCGATCGACATGGCGATATTCCCCCCGAGGCCCACTGAACCGCGTGTGCAGTATTTTGTTCCGGTTGAGGTCTCAATGTACGGTGCTTCAAAGCGGAAGGCGTTGTTGTACCCATGGTTCCACCACATGTGCCATCTGATCCTCGCATCACCTCCATGGTAGCCTTTGTTCACCAGCAAGCTGTCTGCTAAGCAAAGTGACATTGAAGCGTCATCTGTCCATTGTCCAGGGCGGAGGGAGAATTTATTTAAAGCGTTGCAGTATTCAACCCTGTCTCTGCCTTCTCGTGATGTTGGTTTGGGTAGCATATGAGGGCGTCTTGCTGGGTACTGGCCCCGTTCGTCTGGTAGTGAGCTGTTGACACAGACGAACTCCATGGGGTGGCCGACGGCATCGCCGATGGTGAGGCCGATGAGGCTTGCGATGGCAGCCCCGCATCCGTTGTCTTTTGCAGCTTCCCTCACCAAGCCCCAACCTTTCTCACAATTTTGAGCGTGGGGGGCTGTTTCGCTGCTGTGTCCTGGAGAAGGTGGCGTGCCGTCTGTTCCGAAAACTTTGTTAAAAATACTGTGGTAGACCTTGTTCGTGTCCTGTGTGTGTAGTGTGTGTGTGTGTGTGTAGTGTGTGTGTGGGGAAGAAAAAAAAATACCTGAGGATACTGCATTTCAAACGGGATTGACTCCACCACAACCTCTTCTCTGTCCAAGCCATCATATAACTTCTTCAGCATTTCGAGTGCTGTCGTTGACATTTTTTTTTCTTTTTTTTCCGTGTAGACTGTGCTTTTTGTGTTGCGAGAGGCTTAAAAAAAAAAAAAATAGGGGAGATAATAAGAATACGGGAGGGGTGGGAAGAGAGAGAAGAAGAAAAAGAAGAAGAAAAAAGAATACTTTTTGTTTAAAGTTAAGGAGGATGGATGGAGGAGGAGATTTTTTCTAGGAGAGAGAAAAAAAAAATAAGAGAAAATAATAAGGGGAGGGGAGGTGTAAATGTTTAAACAATAAAATGGTTTTTTCATCCCCCCCACTGGTGTCAGCGTGCCCTTAACGTCTTAACGCAATAGGGTGGGGGGGATGAAAAAAAAGGGGGGGTATTCTTTTCTTTTCTTTTCTTATTCTTTTTTTTTTTCTTCTTTTTTTCTGCAGATTTCTTTTCACATTTCTTTGAGAATCATTCTTTTTCCATGTTCAAACCCCCCTACACGACGGAAAGGACAAGTTTTTTTTTTTTTTTTTTTTTTTTGTTGAAAAAACTCTTTAAAAATAAGATTTTACCCTTTGTGTAAATGTTTGAACCCTTATAAAGATGGAGGACAACAAAGAGAGAGAAAAGAAAAACACCTGGGTATTTTTTTTTTTTTTTTGTCTCGTCTCGTCTCGCCTCAAAAAAAAAAAAAAAAACCCATTCAAGACAAGCCGCCAGGAAGGTGCACTAAAACACTCCTGGAGATACGCCTTAAAATAAAAAAAGGATGCTTTCTGACTTTTCTTCTTTTTTTTTTTTTGGTTGTTTTTTTTTTTTCTTCTTTTCTTTTGACGGTTCACTTAGGGCCGGAAAAAAAAAGGGGGGAATTTTTAAGGTGAATGGGAGGGAACGAAGTTTAGGAGTTGAGTGTACTTTTTTTTCAACAAAAAAAAACAAAGAAAAAAGAAAAGAAAAGCCAGTCGAATAACGGGAAGGAAAAGGACGGAAAAAAAAGAGGGAGGAAGTTTATTAGGACACGACACACCAAGCGGGGAAAAAGATCCCCCCCCCCCCCCCCCCCTCTTTCACTCTTTTTGGTCCGAAATCCCAGCAAAACTTTAAAAGTGTGCTTGCAGAGCAACATTTGTTTGGAGACAGCACACTTTCAAGCCCGGGGTAAACCTCCGAAAGTTGCTTGCCCAGAAGATAAAAAAAGGACCAAAAAAAGAGGAGGGCGATGAGGGGGAGGGAGAAGAAGAAAAAGAAGGGTTCCTTCTTCTTTCTCTCGTATTGCACAAAAAAAAACAGTCCTTGTGTTTCACATTCCGACGCACGAAGGGAGTGCAGCTTTCCAGATTAGTAAAGCTTGTCCCCCTGCCTGATGCATTTCAAACTTTCGTTTTTTTTTTTTTTTTTTTTTTTTTTTTTTTTTTTTTTTTTTTTTTTTTTTTTTTTTTTTTTTTTAATCTCACTTCGTCATTTTCTTCACTCACTATGGGGCCTCATAATTTCGCGAAAAAGCCCATCTTTTTGGGGGTGGGGTATTTTGACTATTTTTGGCCATCTGAGGCCATTCCTGCCCCTTGCTTTACCCCCCCCCAAAAAAATGCAACAGCGAAATAGCTACCCCCGTACTTAGGGAAATAGTGAAGAGTGAGTGACTCAAATGATGAAGCGTGAAATAAATCGACTTTCTTGTCGCCAAATGAGCCATTATTAACACTCGTTACAGTTTTTTTTTTCTTCTTCTTCTTTTTTTTTTGCACAAGGGCAGAGTTAAATAATGACTCGACTAGTTGGCAATAAATAGCTTTTCTTTTTTTTTTTTTTTTATTGACTCTAGCAGAGTCATTTGTTGTCATTTTTTTTTTTCGTGGGGCCTCGCACTAATTGTTTCTTTCGCCCTTTGTAGTAATACAACAAAGAAAAGAGAGATTTTTTTTTTTTTATTATTTCACTCTTCAGAAATTACTTCACGCACTGGGGGGCCCATTACTTCACGGTGAAATAATGGCCTGTTTTCCGTGAAGTAATAGGGGGTTTCCGTTAAATAATATGCCTCGGTAGGCCAATTTTTGCCTCGGTTCGGTTCCCAGTGGGGCTACTTTTTCCTCTCAGTTTGCTATTTCCCCCCAGGTTCAGCTCAATTGGCCAACTTTTGCCTCGGCTCAGTTCCAAGTTGGACTACTTTTTCCTCCCAATTTGCCCACTTTTGGCTAGGCCTTGTTCCCAGTTTCTGGGGGTAACTCTTCTGCGGGTAAGGGTAACTTAGTCAGCTTACCCAAGCTCCCCAAAAGACTTCAAAATACCGAAGCAGCAGAAAAAAAAGAGCCAGCGGCCGCGCCAGGTATGGGAAGGCCTGATTAGAGATGGTGACAGTGGCAATGCCAGCGACAGCGGCAGCTCCTAGTCAACAAAAGGAGGGAAAACAACTTGTATTGTAACCTTTGTAACCCCTCTCTTGTTGTACCCCTTGTCACCCTGTTGTGCCCCTCGTGGTGAAGTAATTTCAGAGTGTCGCGAAATAAAACCACTTACCTACCGCCAAGTAATGCTTTACCGACCTCTCGGTTCCGCGTTTTACCATCTCGGGCCCTGCGGGCACTCGACGGTAAAATGCGGAACCTCGAGGTAACGGTAAAGTCATTACTTGTTGGCAGTAAATAGCTATTTTTTTTTTTTAGAAATGGAAGAAAAACAAACAAAAAAAAGTACTGTTCATTTAGCCCTTTTGCAAGCTTAGTTTGCTAATGTTGGGGCCAAGAGCAAAAAAAAAAAAAAAAGAGAGAAAGAAAATACATAAAATATAAAACACTAACACAGCGATCATGCAATAAAGGGGTAGGGGAATAATAATAAACTCAAAGTACAGGACAAGCCCCCCGCTAGAGGGCCGCCCTATGGGAGGGGGGGGGGGGGGTCTATCTGTTAATACTCCCCTTCTGGAGCATTGCTTTCATCCCGATTGTGGCTGTGAGCGTCTTGCGGAGTCGTGTGATGCGATCCCGCTTGTAGGCGGCCTTCAAATCCATCAGCTTGTCGTGCGTGGACTGGGTAGCAAAAATAATAAATCGTCCGAGATTACTCTTGTGCACCAGACGAAAATCATCAGGTTCCCAAGGCTGGCCCGAAAAGATTGTCGAGTCTTAAAAATGGGGGTAAAAATCCCTATTCCCCCCTCCCGAGACCTTTCTCTTGTCTGGGACAAACGAGACGTAGATAAAAACAGATGAAAGAAAAGAATCAAGAAGAATCAATATTAGATAAAAAAAAGATTGACTGTAAAAAAAGGCGGGAAGAATGTGGGAGAGGGTGGATATTCCCTTCACATGACTCACTGAAAAATCATGGTATAGTTTAAGTTTTTTTTTCCCCCTCTCTTTTGATTTTTAAAAGAGAGCAAAGGGGGGGGGGGGGGATAAATGGTAGGAATTATAAAAAAATTATCAAAAAAAAAAGAGGCCTGAACCTCAAAAAAAACTCACCTTACGAAAGCCACTTTGAAAAAAGAGAAGAAATAATTAAAAAAAAAAAATGTCAGGAGCGTGGGCCCTGGTGTAAATATATATATATTTTTTCTTTTTTTCTTTCGTCTTGTTTACGGAAAAATAAAAATAAAAAAAAATTAGGAAAGGTTTTTAAAAAGGGGGGAATAGGGGAAGGGGAGGGGAAGGGGGTCTTTTGCTACGACCATCATATTTCAGGTCTTTTTCTTCTTTGTTTTTTTACGGAGTTTTTCTTTCTTTTTCGTCGTTTTTTTTTTTTTTTTTTTTTTTTTTTTAAAGGTTTTCTTTTCTTTTTTTTATTCCCGGATTTTGTTTCTTTTTTCAACAAAAAGAGTCGGTTGATTGTTGTTTGTGCACAGCCGGGATTAACCTGTAGAAGGATAAGCCCAACAATGCTACCACTACTCTTTTTAGCAATAACAATTCATTATCAATATATTGTTTTTCTTGTTCATGCAAAAAAAAAAATTAGAAAAAAAAAAAGGGGGAGGGGAGGGAGGGGCGGGTGGGGGCGAACTTTTTTACACACAAAGGGATGAAAAGAACTACGTTTTCCATACTCCTTTCACAAGGAAAGAAAGAAAAAAAGTTCACAAAAAAAAAAAAAAAAAAAAAAAAAAAAACCGAACAGAAATAATAATAAAAAAAGAGAGGAACAGGCCGTTGGTCTGTACGTGTGTCACCTTCCCTACCCGAGTGCTTTCTACGGGATGGGTGGCTCCTAAACTTAGAGAAGTTTATAAGCCGATTACACGTTGCCAATATTCCCCTATTGTTGAGGGGACACCCCTACTTTTTTCTTCTTCTTTCTTTATGGGAAACGAGAAAGGAGGGAGATGGGAGGAGAGGAGTTTTCTTTTTGTGTTTGTATTCACACCAAAACGGATTGGGGAAAAAAAAAAGTAAAAAAAAAAAAAAGAGAAAACTTCGGAATAGAAAACAGAGAAATAGAATAATAAAAAAAGATCATTACTATAATAAAAGGAAGAGAGAGAAAAAAAAGGGGGGAACTTTGGATCCCCTCTTTTGAATACACACCACCCTTAACGACGACGCTTGGGTGCAGTAAAGTAGTATGCTAGAGTAGTTTTTTTTTTTTTTTTTTTCTTTTTTCTCTTTTTTTTTTGTTCGCATAGAATTCCGCGATTTTAAAAAATTTTCAGTTTTTCAAAAAAAAGGGGGGGCAAAAAAAATGTGGTCCCCTCCCCCTCCCCTTCTTTAAGCTGCGTCAACATTATGAAATTCAAGAGCGGTCGAAATCGTGTCCACCCAGTTAGCTGCATCCTCTTCCGTACGAACTTTAAAAAGGTGTGTTTTTCTCGATTTTGTATCTAACCCAAACACACACGGAGAGGGAGTGGGGTACACCTGCAACACATCAGTTAGAACCAAGGAGTGTTTCGGCGCAACGACAGGCGGCCGCTCGGTAACAGGCGACAGTGTGAGGTAACCCTGCGCGACGGAGAGCAGCGTATCGCGGACGTTCCCGTTCAACCCTAGCTTCTGAACGATGTCCGTTTTCGTGGGTTGATGGGTCACCGCTGCTTTTGTTTGAATCAGCTCGGTGATGTGCTTAGCAAAGCAATTCTTTACATCGTCTGTAATGGCAGGGGCTTGTCGTACAGCAACGTCGAAAGCACGCAAACCCCTCTGGAAATAACCCAAGCTCAGGATCGCGGCGATATCCGGTCGTTCCTCTGGATTTTTCTCGAGCATTCTGCTCAGAACCCCCAGAACTTCACCATCATCAACAAGATTCTCATCAAAATCAGCTTCAATAACCCTGTCAGCAAGCTCCTCGACATCATCTGCCTTAAACGGCCTTGTCAATGTTGATGTTTCAAACATAACAACACCCATGGACCAGATATCGGTTTTGGGTGATGTGAACTGATCTGTCTCATGAAGGATGGACAGCCAGACTTCTGGTGGGAGGTAGTACGGGGTGCCTCGCAGAGTAGCTGCTTCATTGACAATGTGGGTGTTTCCTAACGAAGTAGAGACACCGAAGTCTCCGATTTGTAAAACACCGGTTTTGTTGAGGAAAATGTTGGTGGGTTTTACATCGTTGTGAGCGAAGCCGGCTTGGTGGACTGCTTGAACGGCCATGGCGATTTGAGTGCATATTAACAGAACCTCTAGTGATGAGAATCTTCTTCCGGTGGCGGAGCGGTTTTCTATTTGCATGGCGAGGTCCCCGCAGTCGGCTCGATTTGTGAGGATAACAATGCTGTCCGGTGTCCGGTAGCTCTCTAGGTACTCCACAATGTTAGGGTGCTGCAAGGCTTTCAGCACCTCTACCTCCATAATCGCTCGGGTCACTACACCGTCGTTTTCAGACAGGCCTGCAATGTCGATTATTTTAGCTACGCCTGTCTCCGTGTTGTAGACCGACCCGTGGGACCCGCTTGCCAGTTGTTTTTTCAAACCGGTGACGGCGTCTCGTAATGGAAGGGTTTGCATTTTTTTTTTTTTCTTACCCCTTCTTTTTTTTTTTTTTTTTTTTTTTTTTTAAATTCCTGATAACGAATGAGGAAAAAAAAAAAAAAAATGCAAGGAGAGAGAAAAAAAAATTTTTTTTTTGTATAAAAAAGAAGTTTCAACTAAACTGTGAACAAAACGGGGGGCAAAATTTTAGATCTTCTGGGGGGGGGGGGTTTTTTTTTACCTTTGTACTTTCTTTTTTTACTTTTTCCCCCATCGGTCCTGTTTGACCTGCGTGGCGTCTTTCGGGGGGGGGGGTGTTCTTTTTTTTCACCCCGCGTATTTTTTTTTTTTTTTAAATTCACCTCTCCCCATCACCCGATCTCTTTTCTCCTTTTTTTTTTTAAATTGCTGACAATGAACAAACAAAAAAAAAAGAGGGATAAAAAAAAAAAAAAAAAAAAAAAAAAAAAAACTCAACCTTGTTTTTTTCGGAAGGATAACGGCAATGGCACCCACTGTGGGAAAGTAACTTTAAAGTGAGGGGAAGAAAGATAAGGGAGGAACAAGAGTAAGAAAATAAAATCAGGAGAAAAATAAGAATAAAAAAAGAACTCGATCTTTTCCTTGACGTCAAGCACCCACAGTGGGCTCCAAGTGTACCATAAAGTAACAATAGGGTGTTTGTAGTCCAATGGCACGTTGGAGTGAACTCTAACCTGTGCGGTGCCACCTCCCCCTCCCGGTTTCCTCTTGGGGCATCTTTTTCTTTGTTCCATGTTTACCCCTGTTTTGAAAGGTCTGCCAAAGAAAAGAAAATGAGAAAACGAGACAAGAAGAAAAAAAATATACGAGATAAAGAGGGCCAGTGTTGGTGGCCCTGCACAAGCACTGCAGAAACAAAAAAAAAATGAAGAAAAACAAAGTATAACAAAGCATGCCTCTTCCTCTTCTGCCCTTCTTTCGTTCCAGTTTTTTTTTGCAGTTCGAGAAAAAAAAAAAAAAAAAAAAAAGACATTTAAGGGTACCTGCGGTATGTGGCAGGACGCCTAAAAAAAAAAAAGGGAAGGAAAAAAAAAAAGTGAAAATCAGGCAAAACTGTTGATATCTACGCTTTTCTTCCTTTTCATCTCCCCCCCCCCCCCCCCCCCCGATCCTCTCCCCCCCTGCTATTTCTTTTTTTTTAAAGCCACGCCTTATTCTCTTCATTGTAAAGACAAAAAAAAAAAAAAACCCCGTATGCCGTTCTCTCCTCCTCTGCCCTTTCCTTCAGATAACTTCGTCAAAATAAATTTCTTTCATGACTTAACATATTGTTGTTTTCGCATGAGCTAATTATTTTCAAGTAAAAAAAAAAAAAAAAAAAAAAAAAAAAAAAAAAAAAAAAAAAACTCGATCCATTTTTTTTTGCCCATCTGTCACCATTCTGCAGATGCATCTTGGTGCCGGTGGTCGGGGTTGCCTGTAAGTCATAAATGGCATACGGAAATATCGGTTGCAGTCTCTCTGAAATAAGGAGCTGTTTGGGGTAGACGCGAACAAGGCCTTTTGTCGTAGCAAAGGTGCGTTGAAGGAAGAAGAAGAAAAAAAAAAATTATAAATCGGAAAAAAAAAAAGAAAAAAAAAAAAACGAAACGTCTCTGGAGTTACCGCTTTTGTTAAGGAGATCGGAATTATAGAATCCATTTTTTTTTTTTTTTTCCCTTCTTTAGGCCAGATGAGGATCCAAATGTGTATTGGGAAGTGTCCCTCTCCTGCAGCCAAACTGCAAGTCTTCCTTCTTAACTTAGAATGCGATACATTTCCATAAAGACACGTCAAAGGAAAGACATGAAAGAAGAAAAAAGAAATCACAACGTTCATAAAGGGGGGTGGGGGGAGGAAAACACGGAAAAAAGCTGTGAAACCACATCAGTAGTACTGATGAGGAAACTTGCCGTTTCGCCATGAAAGGGTAGGCTTGAGAAAAAAGAAAAAGAAAAAAAAGCAAAGGCATGACATACATGAAATACAAGGAATTACCCCCCCCCCCCCCCCCCCCCTCCAGGACCTGGGTGTCCCGGCCGCTCTTGCCGATCATCCCATTCCTGATTCGTGTTTTTTTTTTTTTTTTTTTTTATATTGCGTTTGTAAGCACAACATTTTGGAGGGTGGCTTTGGGGGAACTCCTTCTGTCAAAGATTTGCGCCCTTGGAATGGAAAAAAAAGGAAAAAAAAAAAAGAAAAAAAAAACGGGGAAGGGGGGGAACACGCAGAGTGAAAGTAAAAAAGAGAAGGGGGAATGATGGCTTCTTAGCTTATAGGAAAAAGAAAAGGGGGGGGGGGGGGGGGTGAGACACAGGCATCTCTTTTTTTTTTGCTTTGGTTTTCTTCGAAAAAACAAGCTTTTTTTTTCTTTTTTGTATACACGGATTTTTTAAATTTCTTTTTTTTGTCGTCACGTTTTTTTTTTTTTTTTCAAATCACTCTTTTTCAGTTATTCTGCACACCCCTTTCGTCATCGGACTATTTTTTTTTTTTTTTTTTGTTTTTGTTTTTTGTAACAAATCACCCTCTCCCTTCTCATACCTCTCCATCAGCCAGTTTGTACCCCTCACCGATCACAACATCGGTCCTTGGGATGAAGAAGTATGTGACAACCGCACCGAGAAGACTGAAACCGGCCTGTTTTTTTTAAAAAAAGATTTTTTTTATCACCCCCCTCAAAATAAAAAAACACACACCTGCACCCACATCACAAATGCGAAGCTCGTTGCGTCGCTAAGCGGCGCATACATAAAGGTCCCGGTCACAGCACCCAACTTGGCACATGCAGCCGACACACCATGGAAAGATGACCTCACTTCAGTGGGGAAGATCAACGCAGGGACAACGAACGTTGCAACAGAAGGCCCGTTGTTGATGGCGAAGTTGAGAATCAAGAAAAGGATGAAAATCAGAGCATGAAGATCCTCATTAATACTGTACACCGTGGCGAGCAGCGCGAAACACACCGCCATCAACAGAAACCCGTACAGGTTGAGCTTGAAGCACCCACCCTTCTTAAGATACCAAATACCACAAATGCAACCCGGAACACCGAACGCAGTGGAAACGATGGATTGCCACGAAATGTCAACCAGTGAGTCGGAATCGCCGAAGATGCTCTTCAAAATTGTCGGTGTGAAGATGGCGGTTCCGTAGAATGAAATATCATACACAAACCATGTCCCAGCGGTCCCAATGAGCGCCTTTCGAAGCTCCGGCCACTGCGGGTGAGCACGTGCCCATTCCCACGGGTTGAATGTAGTGTCTTGTTGCTGACGGGCCTTTTGTGCGGCAATGAACTCAGGTGAGTCGCGTTCTTTGCTGGTGAGGAACATCACAAGCGCAGCCGGAATTGCACCGAGACCGAAAATAATACGAAACTGCGAATCCACTGAGAACGAACTGTTCGCAGAGTGCCCCGCCATCAACAACAACGACACAATGTAAGGCGACATCGACCCCGGAACCTGCCAGAAGAACGACCACCCAACTCTTGACGCAGCTTGTTCACGAAGATCTGTCGAAGTCGCATCGTCGTCATCATGTGCAGCTTCTGCGGAAGACACTGCAGAAAGAGGGTAGATCCCACCAACACCAACCCCGACAAGCAGTCTCATAGCGATCAGAACAGCGTAGATACTGTTTGCACTTCCCCACGGCCCGAACGCGGCACCAAGAGCACCGAATACGACAAAGCTTAGCGTTGTTTGCATTGCCCTCCTTCTTCCGATAAGGTCGCCCAGGTAGCCCATGATAAGCATCCCGATTACCGCGCCTGCAAACACTGCTCCTAGAAGAGTCAGTTTCGCCCACTGTGGTTCAGGGTAATCGCCTGAACCGGATTCGCTGCTCCCGATGACACTGTCATCGCTCGATGTGAGGTATACAACAGCGATGGACGCTGCCCCGAGGTTGTACTGTACTGAGAAGTTCCCGATTTTCCCCACCAGCGTGCTCTTCTTTCCCGGCTGAGAGAACCCAGGAATGGACTCCTCATCTAAACCAGAGGCTGTGTTTTCATCGTAAGTCATTTTTTTCCCTTCGCTTTTTTTTTTTTTTTTTTTTTTTTTTTTTTTCCTTTTATTTTTAATTTTTTTTGCCCAAAGGAACTTAGAAGAGAAAAAAAAAAAAAAGAAGAAAGAAGAAGATGAGCCCGGGGCACAAGAAAAAAACCGTTACTAGAAGCACAACATGCAGTCACATAGATAAAGATACTCTGGTTGCCCCGCCCAAACCTTGACAATGGCCGAGGGGGGGCGGGGGCTTGGCGAGGGGGAGAGAGAAATGAGATAATAAATTATCTTGTATGTCGAATTTCAGACACAATAAGCTCAGTTCTTGGTGACCTTGGAGGTGCAGGGGGACTGGGTGAGGAGGCACTGGTTGGAGCCCCTTGCGAGCCTGATGTAGCCGTTCTCCCCCCAGGATGCACCCCAGGAGTTCTTCACAATCCAGTAGTCAGCGGCGAAGCCGACGATGAGAACGCCGTGGTCCAGCTGCCTGCTGATGCAGTTGGACATGACGCCGCCGGTGTATGTCTGCCAAGAGGTGGCGTCCACAGCGATGGAGAGGGGGCCGTTCCCTGACACCCAGGAGGCCATCTCCTCCTCGTTGTGCGCGATGTCCTGGTGTCCGGAGATGGTGGCCCCCACTGCCTTTGCCGACACGTCGTGGCACGCCCCGTTCACCCCGCCACCAGAGGTGTACGGGTACGAGGCCTCCGTCACGATCTGCCCCTTGTGCTCCGACATCAACCACTCGAAGGCGTTGTCCATCAAACCCCCGTCGCACCCGTCGTCGTTCTTGTCACACGAGACAAGCTCCTGCTCCGACAGCGAGGTCAGGGTGTTCCCCGCGAGGAACCACTGCCCCTCGATCCCTCCCGTTGTCGAGAAGGCCCAGCAGCTCCCGCACTGCGCCTGGTTCTTCACGTGGGTCACAGCACCCTTCGTCCTCCAGTCCACAGGGGTCGCCGCCGCCGCCCCCTCGAACACCCTCGAAGGGCTCTTCTTCACAGGGACCTGCAGGCTGTGGTACACCTTGAACTCCTCCTCCGACATGTCGCTGAAGGCGTTCATCCCGAAGGTCGCCTTCGGGTTCTCCCCCTCGAACCTCGCCGCCTTCAGCATGTTCTTCCTGAAGATCGCCCTCCTGTGCGCCTCATCAGAGCCGGAGTACCTCTTCCCGTAGGTCTCCTTGAAGTTCCTCCACAGGAGGCCCTCGTTCGCCTCCAGGTACGAAGCGGGCATCCCAGCCGCCGCAGTTGCGAGGCACATCATTGCAAGGCTTGTCTTCATTTTTTGCGAGTGGAAAGAGGGGGGTTTTTTTTTTGTCTGGTTGTGGTGGTGGGATGTGGAAAAAGAAAGTAAAGAAAAAAAAGTAGTTAAAAAAAAAACGGGGAGGAACCCTGGCGCTGAGAGGCACCCCTATCTGACGATAGGTGTTGAGTAGGTTAAACGAAAAGGAGAAAAAAACTAAAACCATATCAAAAAAAGAAGAAAGTGCTTACGCCACAGCGTAAAGGGTACGACCCTGCTTCTTCAGGGCGAAGAGGATGTCAGCGGCACGCACGGTCTTCCTCCCTGTGAGCTCCAGGAGGGTCGCGGTGTCGGCCATCACCTTGTCTACGAAGGACCTCAGGATGGTCCTCGCCTCGTCGTAGGCGCTCGCTGCGATCCTCTTGCACCCACCACGCCTGGCGATCCTCCTGATGCTCCCCTTCGTGATCCCACGGCTGCTGACCTTCGTGTTCCTCTTCCCGCCAGCACCCTTCGTCACATTCTTCGACTTCGAGGTCACTGACTTGCCCTTCGCGGAGGTCTTTCCTTGGCCGGCCATTTTCCTCTTTTTTTTTTTTTTTTGGTAGTGTTTGAGAACTTTAAGAACTTTTTTTTTCGTGGTTCGTGAGAATAACAGGGGGAAAAGATTGGTGGATAGAGCCACCCCAGAGGCAGTGTTGCTGTCACTGGTACAAAGGAGGGAGGAAACTGACAAAACAGTGAAAACAAGGGGGCAAATCGAAGAAGAAGAAAAGGGAGAAAGGGCGACCTCAACCCAGGGTGTGCTTTGCTTATTTCCCCTGGAGCTCGCCACGGATGCGCCTGGCGATGTTGAGGTCAAGGTGGTTGAGTGTCTGCTTCTTCCTGTGGATCTGCATCATGACAGCCGCCTGGAAGAGCCCGACCATGTAGCTCTCTGTCGCCTCCTGCACCGCCTCCAGAGCAGACGGCTTGAAGGACAACCCCGTCTTGTAGTTGTTCATGGTCTCCCTCACCAGCCTCTGGAAGGGTGCCTTCTGCAGCAGAAGCTTCGAGGTCTTCTGCAGTTTGAAGATCTCACGCAGGGCAACGGTTCCGGGCCTCCACCTCCTCTTCCCCTCGCTGCTCTCCTCCTTCTTGCTCTTCTTCGACTTCTTCTCCTTCTTCGTCTTCTTGCTCTTCTTCGTCACTTCTCCTGCGGGAGGCCTCCCACCAGTCGACTTCAGGGAAGAGCGCGGCATTTTCTTTGGTTTTGTGTTTTGAAAAAACTGTGCACGCGGGTGAAGGGGATACAAAGACAAGAAGAAAAAAGAAAAGGAAATAAAAAAAGGGAAGATAAAAAAAATAGAAAAACAGAGAGATACAAAAGAGAAAAAAAGGGGAAACAAAGGGAAAAGGGAGGGGGGTACGGTGCTCAGCGACACCACCTGCCCGGGGGAGGGCAAGTGAAAGGGATGAAAAAAAAAAAAAAAACTCACAACATCAACAACAAGAAGAAGAAGAAAAGAGATAGAAATACATCAAAAGGGGAGGAACGAGGAGGAAGAATGGCAACGTTTCTATTTGCTGCTCTTCTTCTCCTTCTTGTCCTTCTTTTCCTTCTTGTCCTTTTTGGCCTTCTTGCTCGCCTTCTCGTCAGAGTCAACAGGCTCCTTCTTCTTCTTCATCACTGCGTTGTGGACGTGCTTCACCACACCGCCGCCCGCGATCGTGACCTGCGACAGGAGCTGGCTGAGGTCCTCGTCTTGCCTCACCGCGAGGCAGATGTGGCGGGGCTTGATTTTGTGCTGCACCTCATATTCCTCGTCGCCCTCCCTGCTCTTGCACATCTTCCACGCGCTCTTCCCCGCCAGGGTCAGCAGCTCTGACGTGCAGTACTCCATCACCGCCGTCAGGAAGACAGCAGCAGGCGCGCTCACCCTCTTCGCGAAACGGCCCTTCTTCAGGCTGCTCCCCACCCTACCCACAGGGAAGGTCAGCCCAGACCTCTGCGACTTCGACACATTCTTCTGTCCCTTCTTCGCTCCCCTCTTCTTCGGGCTGGTCTTAGTCTGGGTAACCATTTTGTTGTTGTTGTTGTTGTTGTTGTTAGTGTGGTGGTTTAGGTTCACTGTGGTGTTGCTATTTTTTTTTTCTTTTCCGTTGCTTACAAATAAATGAAAGGAAAAAAAAAAAGAAACAAAGAGGGAGAACAACAGTGGTTATCGCCACCACGCTTCTTCATCTTGAAGAAACGTTGTAGAAAAAAAAAAAAAAAAGAAAAGAAAAAAAAAAAATACTACACAACAACAAAGAAAGTGAAAAAGAAGGGGGTGAATAGGATGGGGGGTACTCGGGCCTTATCAGTTCTTCTTCTTGGACTTCTTCGGCTTGGTCACATCACCACCACCGAAGGTCCCGACAGCGCTGGCACCGGCAGCAAGGGCGTGGGTCGCGAGCTCCTTGGGAAGCTGCAGCTTCACCGCCGCCATGACAGCCTTGGAGCTCAAGGTCTTCACCTGTGCGTGTGTGGTGAGGCGCCCCGCCTCCCCAGCGAGCCTGTCGAACAGGTCCACCACGAAGGAGTTCACGATCGCCATCCCCTTCGCCGTGATCTGCACCTTGTTGCCCTTTTTGTCCTGCGTCCTCATCAGCCTGTGGATGTACGTGTTGTAGCTCGCGTAGCTCGACTTCTTCCTCCTCTTCTCACCGTCATCCTCCTTCTTCACCTTCTTCACCTTCTCCTTCTTGTCCTTCTTCGACTTTCCCCTCTTTGCAACGGGCGACGACTTGGGCGACATCTTGTCTTTTTGTGTTGTGGGTATTTTTTTTTTTTGCTAGCTGTTCGTGTGTTGTGTGTTCAGAGCAGTCGAAGCACGTGGGGGAGCAGCCTGGCACAATAACTAAGGTGTTATAAAAAGGAAAACGGGGGGGCTGGGGGGCAAAGTAAAGACAGAAAATAAAAGGTGGGTTTAAAAAAAATTGGAAAACAGGTGTTAAAAATGGGGAAATATTTCAGAGACCAGACCTCACCCCTTTCCTGCAAAGCTCATGAGTCCACAAAGAGAGCTAGCCAGAGAAGACACAACAACAGGGAGGGGCAAAGGGAAGTCGGGATAAAGGTTAGAAGTGAAGTGTGGAATAAAAAAAAATTATCTCTCAACACCTCCCAGGTGTTTTTCAACATTGTTCACTGCCCACCACGGAGCCTCAGAACCAAGTGAAGGGTGGACTCTTTCTGAATGTTGTAGTCAGCAAGGGTGCGGCCATCCTCAAGCTGCTTCCCTGCGAAGATGAGCCTCTGCTGGTCAGGGGGAATCCCTTCCTTGTCTTGGATCTTTGCCTTCACGTTCTCAATGGTGTCGTTGGACTCCACCTCAAGGGTGATGGTCTTCCCAGTCAAGGTCTTCACGAAGATCTGCATACCACCACGGAGGCGGAGGACCAAGTGAAGAGTGGACTCCTTCTGAATGTTGTAGTCAGCAAGGGTGCGGCCATCTTCCAACTGCTTCCCTGCGAAGATCAACCTCTGCTGGTCAGGAGGAATCCCTTCCTTGTCCTGAATCTTCGCCTTCACATTCTCAATGGTGTCGTTGGACTCCACTTCCAAGGTGATGGTCTTCCCAGTCAAGGTCTTCACGAAGATCTGCATACCGCCACGGAGGCGGAGGACCAAGTGAAGGGTGGACTCCTTCTGAATGTTGTAGTCGGCAAGGGTACGGCCATCCTCAAGCTGCTTCCCTGCGAAGATGAGCCTCTGCTGGTCAGGGGGGATCCCTTCCTTGTCCTGAATCTTCGCCTTCACATTCTCAATGGTGTCGTTGGACTCCACCTCAAGGGTGATGGTCTTCCCAGTCAAGGTCTTCACGAAGATCTGCATACCACCACGGAGGCGGAGGACCAAGTGAAGGGTGGACTCCTTCTGAATGTTGTAGTCAGCAAGGGTACGGCCATCCTCAAGCTGCTTCCCTGCGAAGATCAACCTCTGCTGGTCAGGGGGGATCCCCTCCTTGTCCTGAATCTTCGCCTTCACATTCTCAATGGTGTCGTTGGGCTCTACTTCCAGAGTAATGGTCTTCCCAGTCAAGGTCTTCACGAAGATCTGCATACCACCACGGAGGCGGAGGACCAAGTGAAGAGTGGACTCCTTCTGAATGTTGTAGTCAGCAAGGGTACGGCCATCCTCAAGCTGCTTCCCTGCGAAGATGAGCCTCTGCTGGTCAGGGGGAATCCCTTCCTTGTCCTGGATCTTCGCCTTCACATTCTCAATGGTGTCGTTGGACTCCACCTCAAGGGTGATGGTCTTCCCAGTCAAGGTTTTCACGAAGATCTGCATGTTTGTGTAGGTTGTGTCTCTGTGGTGTGTTGCTTTCCCCTCCCCAAAGCCATCCCAATGTGTTGTGATCAGTAGACCATCGTGAACGTTACTGCTTCCTAAGTCATGGTCGGTCAGAGAGCTGGGTTAGTATTGCGTCATCATGCAAAAAATAAAAAAAGCGATGTTTAAGGGCAAATCCCACTTGAGGACCCCGTCTAGAGCGAGGATGTCGGTGGCACCCACAGAAGAATAAGTCACAGCGGGGTACGCGGCGAGACGGCAACATCGATGGCCAAGACGAAGTCGAGGGCGTCGAAGTCGAAGAGCCGAAGCCAAGCGAGAGACACCGAGCGAAGACCAAGGGAAAGAGACCCCTTAGTTACCTAAAAAATGGACTACCGACAGACATTGCTCGTTGTCTTTCTTTCTTTCTTCCTTTAAAAAGTTAGCAGCGAAAAGTTGTCAGTTGTGAATAATGCGGTGTTGATCTTTTGTGTTGCAGTATCAGGAGGGGAAAGGGGAAAAGGGGTAAACCCTTTCCTTCCTTTCATCCATTCAAATTGACGTGCAAATAAGAAGATACGTCATCATGATAGGTCCAAAATGTGATTTGCCTGTTGGGACGTTGTGATCAGAAGACCATCGTGAAGTATTACTGTTGTCCTAAGTCATGGTCGGTCAGAGTGAGCTGGATTAGTATTTCGTCATCACTTCCTTCTTTTCACGGGAAAGAAAAGCAAAGCTCCCGAGGTAGGTTTCGGTTTCCAATCCAAACTAAGGAGAGTCAAAGAACAACGAATAAATTGTCAAGAACTAAGGAGTTAAAAAAACCAAAAAAAAAAAAATAATGTGAAAAAGAAGAAGACTTTTGTGTGGAACCAGACCATCCCCTTGACCCTCTCCTGCAAAGCTCATGAGTCCACAAAGAGAGCTAGCCAGAGAAGACACAACAACAGGGAAGGGCAAAGGGAAGTCTGGGAAAAGGTTAGAATGAGTGTCAAAGCTAATAAGGCCTTGGTTCTTGAACCAAGAAAGAAAGGGGGAGGGGAAAGTGAAAATAGAACCTCCCTCCAAGGTCCTAGGAATTGGATTGAATTTTTGCTCACTGCCCACCACGAAGGCGAAGAACCAAGTGAAGGGTGGACTCCTTCTGAATGTTGTAGTCAGCAAGGGTACGGCCATCCTCAAGCTGCTTCCCTGCGAAGATGAGCCTCTGCTGGTCAGGGGGAATCCCTTCCTTGTCCTGAATCTTCGCCTTCACATTCTCAATGGTGTCGTTGGACTCCACCTCAAGGGTGATGGTCTTCCCAGTCAAGGTCTTCACGAAGATCTGCATACCACCACGGAGGCGGAGAACCAAGTGAAGGGTGGACTCCTTCTGAATGTTGTAGTCAGCAAGGGTGCGGCCATCCTCAAGCTGCTTCCCCGCGAAGATGAGCCTCTGCTGGTCAGGGGGAATCCCCTCCTTGTCTTGGATCTTCGCCTTCACATTCTCAATGGTGTCGTTGGACTCCACCTCAAGGGTGATGGTCTTCCCAGTCAAGGTCTTCACGAAGATCTGCATACCACCACGGAGCCTCAGAACCAAGTGAAGGGTGGACTCTTTCTGAATGTTGTAGTCGGCAAGGGTGCGGCCATCCTCAAGTTGCTTCCCCGCGAAGATGAGCCTCTGCTGGTCAGGGGGAATCCCCTCCTTATCTTGGATCTTCGCCTTCACATTCTCAATGGTGTCGTTGGATTCTACTTCCAAAGTGATGGTCTTCCCAGTCAAGGTCTTCACGAAGATCTGCATACCACCACGGAGGCGGAGGACCAAGTGAAGGGTGGACTCTTTCTGAATGTTGTAGTCAGCAAGGGTACGGCCATCTTCAAGCTGCTTCCCTGCGAAGATGAGCCTCTGCTGGTCAGGGGGAATCCCTTCCTTGTCCTGAATCTTCGCCTTCACATTCTCAATGGTGTCGTTGGACTCCACCTCAAGGGTGATTGTCTTCCCAGTCAAGGTCTTCACGAAGATCTGCATGTTTGTGTAGGTTGTGTCTCTGTGATGTGATGCTGTTTGTCCCAACCCAAAGCCAACCCAAAGCCCTCCCATTGTGATCAGTAGACCATCGTGAACGTTACTGCTTCCTAAGTCATGGTCGGTCAGAGAGCTGGGTTAGTATTGCGTCATCATGCGATACATTTCTCGTTGTCTTTTTTTCGTCCCCTACTCTTTTAAAAGTTGTCAGTTGTGAATAATGCGGTGTTGATCTTTTGTGTTGCAGTATCAGGAGGGGAAAGGGGAAAAGGGGTAAACCCTTTCCTTCCTTTCATCCATTCAAATTGACGTGCAAATAAGAAGATACGTCATCATGGTTTCTCAATTCCGGGAATGCAGTTCCCTTTCCAGGGTGTGTGTTACCCTTGTCCAAAAAAAAAAAAAAAAAAAGAATAAACAAGTGGGAAGGTTGCGAAGTTACAATGTCTTAAGGATACGTGAAATGCAGTTCCATAAAGCTGTAACATCACGTTGGGTAGTGTTTATACCGCCTGTGGCGATCCGAACGAAGGGGGTGTCTTTAATCTTAGAAGGATAGACAAGGAAGCCCTCGGAGGTGAGGCACGCGGCAAGGGCTTCCGAAACGTTTTGTTTTGTGGTGTGCGAAAAGGCTACGAAACAAATCAAACCAAGATCCGTCTTCACGATCTCGCGTGTGCAGGGATGGGCGGCGATCTTTCCCCTAAGGAAGTCTGCCTGTTTAATGGAAGATGTCAACGAACCACGCAACCCGCGAACACCGAAATAGTTCAAAACCATCCAGATTCGAAGCGACCTGAACTTTCGTCCAAGAGGCACCGCCCAATCCTTGTACTCCGGAGCGTACATTGTAGGGTGTGCTGTTGCTAAGAAATCCCCACTGCTCGAATAAACATCCAGGAGGAGGGACCTGTCACGAATCCATAAAAAAGAACTGTCGAACCCACAGAGCAACCATTTACTTCCGTTTATGTTGAAGGATGTGCAGGCTTGCTGGATCAAACGGCTGTCTTTGTGGCGGTCTGGGAGGACAAGTGACGCGCCTGCATAAGCGCAATCGGCATGGACCCAAACATTGTATTTCTCACGAATTTTATCGAACCCTTTGAAGGAATCGTACCCGCAAGTGTTCGTTGTCCCGTAGTTGAGCTCCACCATGCACGGGATCTTCCCTTCAGAGATGTCCTTTTTCATGGCGGTTTCTACCATTGATGCGGTGATGCCGTAATTCCCGTTTTTAAGAATTTTCGATTGTATGAACCGAACCTGCATACCAGCGACACGAGCTGCTTTTGCGCCGGAGAAATGAGTGTCCGATGACATGTACACTACGAACTTCGATGAATCAGCGTGAAATCGTGTCTCTCCCACCACACCGAGTGCAGCGTGTTTCTTCACCCTTGCACAGACGGCGACAGATGCCACTATGTCGGACGCGGTTGATTGTATGAGGCTTCCGCCTTTTAAACTAGCGTGTGTGAAGGGTTCTTTAATACCCATGGCGTGGGACAGCCATTCCATTACTACTACTTCCAGTTCGGTCGCGGAAGGGCAGGCTTCCCACTGAAGCCCCACCGCACCCAAACCTGTAATCAGTGCATCGCCACATATTGCAGGCACGCTTGTGTTTGCCGGGTACAACGCGAAGAATCTCGGGGCCTGCCAGCCTGTCACGCCTGGGATGATCTTCTCTTCTATATCTTTCAAGATGGTGTCGAACCCTACCGGTCGCTCGGGTGGTCGTAAGGGGAACCTCTTAGCTACATCGCCGGGGCTGACGGCGGGGAGCACATTCCTCGAAGAGATGCCTTTGTAATGCCGCTCAAGAATGGCGAGGGTCTTGGTACCAAATTTTTTTATCTCGCCTGCTTTGATTGCATGCATTTCTTTTTTTTTTAAAACTCCCAAACTGTTGGTTTATAAATTTAAAAAAAACTCAAAGTACAGGACAAGCCCGCTAGAGGGCTGCCCTATGGGAGGGGGGGGGGGGGGGGGGGGGGGGGGTCTGTTAATACTCCCCTTCTGGAGCATTGCTTTCATCCCGATCGTGGCTGTGAGCGTCTTGCGAAGTCGAGTGATGCGATCCCGCTTGTAGGCGGCCTTCAAATCCATCAGCTTGTCGTGCGTGGACTGGGTAGCAAAAATGGGCCTCCTGGAGAAGCCTATAGCTGCCTTTCCTCCTATGGCGATGAGGGACTTCACCCTTTTCTGCTCATCCGCTGGGAAGGGGCGTCGCTTCTTCCGTGCCCTGCACGCTGCGTTTATCTTTACGATTAGGGCCTTGATTCTGCGTGCCCTATCTTCCAGGGCCTCCTAATGATTTACCGGTCGTCCATTCGAAGTCAATGGCTAGCTCCACCGCCGACACCTCCGAGGTGGTGTCCTTCTCCACCCAGCGCAGCTGTGACAATCATTGTAGCAGCGGGTTCAGGTACTGGGACAGGACCCCACCCACTCCCTCGAGCTCGCCTGCTATCGGAACGGGGCATCTCTTTCCTACTACATTTCGTTCCCACGGTAGCGGCTGTGTGTTGACGTCCTCCTTCTGCATGAGCTCCACGTCCCGCTTCTCAACCACCACGGCCAAGTATCGTTGCAGTTTTTCCAGGTATGCAAAGGCATGTCCTCTCGGCAGTATTGCGTGTAGCTCAAGACACAGGGGCCATCCCGTCCTGTCGCGCAGCGGTTCCAAACCGTCCTGTGCCAGCTCGTCCCGTGCGCAGGCACACTCGTAGAGCTGATGGCGGAGTAAGGTTACCATGTCCGGGTGTGGTGACTCAAACAAGTCACACCTGAACCCTTGGTGCGTGGTACTTCCGTCGTTGGGACGTGGTCTATGCTGTCCCCGTCTTCCTCGGTGCCAGGGGACGCTCCTTTGACTCGTACCTGCATGCGGGCTAAGGTAGGGGACCCCTCCGGCGATCACCCGTCTCAGGCAGTAGGACATGAGTGGGTCCTTGGCTGTTTCACAGTTGGTTGGTTTGCGCCCGCCTCCATCCCCTTCACTGTGCTTCTTTCGTTCGAAAAAAAAAATGGGGCTTTGGTTGCAACACTATTTGGCGTTAAGTGTGCAGCGTGGTGGGGGGTCTATCTTGTGTTGTTACCCTTCTGCGTCGCTGCATTTTTATCGGCAGATGGGGTGGGGATACTTCGGGTAGGTTCGAGGTAGGTCGGCACGAGCTTGTCGCTCCAGTCGTCTCTCCCCGGTGAACCGGTTGCGAGTCGCTGTTCGAGGATGAAGCGCACCTTGTCGTACGATGCGAATGTGGGTCTGCAGGTATACCCTCGGATCCGTTTGTTTGCACCAATGGATCGGAGGGAGGATGTCAAGAAAGGTTTCCCGGGGATAGGAGGGGGTCGTGCTTTCTTTTCGGCCACCTCTGACAGTTTTGTCAGAACTTTAGCTAGCCGGTTTGCACGCTTACGTACGTCAGCCGTATCTTCCAAGATGAGCTGTTTGGTCGTGGCCTCAAAGTCGAGTGCGAGCTCTATCCTTGAGACTGAACCATGTGGGCTCCACTGCAGCATGCGAAGCCATTTGAGCACTTCTGGGACAATCGTATCCCCTTGGAAGTGTTTCAGTCCGTTGTTCTTGTACCAATCCAGGCTTGGCACCGAGCACCCTCTTCCAACCAGCGGTCTGTTCCAAGGGAACCTTTCTACCGCGGCCTTCTTCGTTTCCTGCTTCGCGCTCACTCTCCTGATGATCGCAAGCAGCATCTGTTGTATTACCTCTGGCCGTTCCGTCTTACATTCCAGAGGGATGATGCCGTGTAGTGCAAGGCAGCGTGTGATCCCCTCTTGCCTGTATGCATGCATTGCAGGGGCGAACTCAGGTGCACCGCGTACCTCTTCGTGTGCCTTGCATTTCCAGAACGTGTGTATGGTGTACTCGTCTTGCGTGGTGAAGAGCGCCTCACACCCAATACATTGTACCTCTGGTTCGACGATCGGGTAGCTGCGGAACATGGCACCCGTGATCATCCTCAAGCCAAGTCGTTCCTCTTGCACGGACCTGGCACTCTTCCACACCTCGTTAGTGCGGACTTCGTCAATTGCGCGGCCGACACCAATAAAGGAGGGTCTGCCTTTGGCAACTGCGTTCCTTCTGATCGCTTTCGTCACTCGCCGTATCTCATGACCTCTGGCAGCTTTATGCACGCCCAAGAGGGCCCTGGCCCAAGGCCATCCGAGCTTGGCTGGTTCCAGAAGACGCAGGAGTGTTCCTATGGGACCAGCGGACCTCATATTCTTCGTGTACTTCTTCCGGATCTTTCTTGCACGCTTTCGTATTCTTCGATTTTCCGCTAGAAAAAAAAAAAAAAAAATTGGTGTGTAATGTTAATAAAAAAAAAGTATAAAAAAAAGAGGGGAAAATACAACAAAATTCGATAAAGTTTCAGTGTGCAGGGGGTGTGCTCACTGTTCAAGGAAGATGTGCACAAGTCTTGGTCGTCAAGCGGGCCTATGTGACCTATCACGAGCAGACGCTCTGCAAATGGAACGCTGTTGGAACATCACCATCATCCTCTCCGCTGCCTAGGCGTCACGCTTCGCATCGTCCTCGCTCGCTTCTTAGCATCCGCTCCACGACAAAAAAAAAAGGGAGAGAGGGGGGTTTTTTTTTTCTTCTTCTTTCTTTTTTTTCTATACAGTACAAAAAAGGGGGGGGGGGGGAGAGAGGTTATTTTTTAATTTCTATTTTTTTTATCTTTTTTTTTTTTTTTAGAACATAACCGATTTTGACGGTGTGTCAGTGTCGGTGGGTGTGCGAGGGTTTGGTGTCTCCGGTTCTTGGTTAAGGTAAGGGTGGGGCAGCGAGAATCTCGAATGTCGAATTGGCGACATTGAGGTAGAGGTACGGGGACCGAACAGCGTCGTCATGCGGGCCTCACGCTCCGCTCTGGCGTGGAGTACCTTCTGTTCAAGGGACTTAACGTCTTCTTGCAACGATCGTAGATTTTCCCAAGAGTTCACCACCGGCTGTGGATTCTTTGTAGGGGCCTTCTTCGCAGCAGGCTTCTTGCGTGACACAACAGTTTTGTCCTTATTTACTGAGACCTGTGTGTGCCGCATATACGGTGGGACATCCTCCTCATTCAGCTCTCTCTTTATCTCGCGGCTTCTGCTCCCCTTGGGCCGCAGCCCCCTCCTCCACTGCAGGTCCGCTGTCAACGCCGCCGCTCCGCTGTTGCCTTTATATTTTGTCAAATCAGAACCGGTTGTTTCCGTCCACTGGGTGAAATCGCCAGGACCGGGCATCTTTTCCCTTTTCCCCCCTCTTTTTTTTTTTTTTTTTTTTTTTCCCTTCTCCCCCCGGGCAACAGGGAAAAAAAAAAAAAAAAAAGAAAAAAAAGGAAAGTGAAACAGAGAAATATGTAAAATGTGTGTGCGCGTGTTGTGTGTGCTCCCTCGGAAAGGCAGGGGGAACAGGGACGAGGGGATCGGGGGAGGGAATGGGGACCATAAAACTGGAAGAATTGAAGCAAAAAAAAAAAAAAAAAAAAAAAAACGAGAAAGTGAAGAAGAAGAAGGGGGACAAGAGACGGGGGGTGGGGCGGTGGCGAGACTTGTGGTAACATGAGATCGCAATTTAAAAAAAAAAAAGAAATCCCTTTTCTTTTTTTTGTACTCAGTAATAATAAAGAATAACAGTAATAAGAAAGGTGCCAAAGGGTAGGTAGAACAATTCTATGGGTTGCCTGCACCTTCCCTTGAACCTAGGAGGAAGTCAATTAAACAACACAAGGCAACAGTATATGCTTAGAAGATAAAAAGAGGGCGGGAGGATGGGGATGTATTCCATAAATTCCCGAAACAAATTAATTTTCCCCTTCTTTTTCTATTTTTTTAGGTCTTTAAAAAAATGGGGGGGGGTACTACATCCTGCCCAGCAAATAGTTTTTTCTAACAGGGGGTGATTTCTAAACCTAGCACGCACAGGGAGAGGGGAGGGGGGGGTTTCCTCTTCTTCTTTTAGTTTTTTTTTTCTCCTTTCTCTTTTTTTTTCTTCTTCCAAAGTAACGAAAACCGAACAAAAAAAAATAAGGGGCGGGGGTAAAATGTTTGATATAATCAAGAGAGAATAATATGTCGTTTTATATTCATGGTGGAGGAGGCAGCAGGAGGGGGGTTACTCTTCTTGTATAAACTACTGACAAAAAATATATAGGGGGTCAACCAGTGCTGGAGACTCTACGGCTGCTTATGCCCTGTATGTGGCAACATTTTTTGTGTTTAAAAAAGAACTTCTAAGTCAATAGGAGGACTCCTCCCAATCCTAAAACCCCTTTTGCGTCTGGTGTACACAGAAAATTGCTATTTTGTTTCGGGGGGGGGGGGGGGGGGAGGGGGTGTGAAGTACCTCCTCCATATCTCTATTTTGTCCGGGACACCTTCTAGCTTTTGAAAAGAAAAAAGAGGGGGGGGACGTGAAAAATTTCATTTATTTTTTCTGAAAACAACCCCCCTTCTTTGAGGGTGGTCGGTAAGGTCAGTACCGCAAAATCGTGAGAAAAATGACGCTGGATAATATTTGTTTTAAACTCAAATTAACATGCAAACTCCCAGAGCGAAAGCCGCATGCCCTAAAAAGGGGGGGGGGGGGGGGGGATGGTCAGTACTAGGTATCTCTCAGTTTCGATCTAATCTTGCGACTCCTCCAAGTGCTGATCTCTTCAGGCAAGAAGCACCCTTCATTGGCTCCCACTAGCGTCCCAGCAGGTTTGGAGAGTACTTTTCCCGACCACGGTCTCCGCATTCGCTCTGTGGACAAGGCTATGGAGAGCCAGGTCCTTAGTGGCTCCTGCGCGCTTTAAAAAAAAAAAAGCTTACAATCGTAAATTTTTCACCTCCTCTCCTGCTACCTTCTCCTGCTACACCATTCAACTCTTAAGTTAATCGGGAGGGAAAACGTGGGGGAGGAGGGAGGAGAAAAAAAAAAATAACAAGGAAGATATTTTTTCAATAAAAACAACAATTTTCTTTTATTTTTCTCTTCTTTTTTTTCTTCTCTCTTTTTCTCAAAGTTCACCGGGAAGAAGCTAGCGCCAACGGTGATAGACACCTGTTTTTTTTTTTTTTTTTTTTTTTTTTTTTATTCACCCCCGTTCTCGTAGGATGCCAGACCTGCCTGAACCACACTTCCGCATCGACTGGTGAGTAGGTGTGTTCAAGGGAGGCAGGACGGAAAAGGGCATTGACGGCGTGGCCATCGGAGAAAGGGTTGCAACAGACGAAGGTGAGGAGGAAAACGACGGCAATTCCCGCAAGCCCTTTGGAGAGACATGATCTTTGTCAGAGTCAGTATCACCTGGCAGGACGAAACTAACCACTACCCGCTTAGAAGCCAACGATGACGACGGTGCAGAGAGAGGCTTCAGACACGGCGGGGTTCGAATTAAGTTGTTGTTACCCGCAGAAGACGACCTTGGAAGCCTGTTGTTGTTCCCCATCGCACTGCAAATGGTCTTATTGAAATCAGACACAAAACTGAAAACCTTCAAAGGACTCTGTTTCTTAGAAGGGCTGACCTTTCCAGGATAAATCTTCGCCGCCTTCTTTACGCTCACAACATTCGGCGTGGTGATGACCGTCGGTCTTAAAATCCCATCCTTCACCACCGGCATCGACCGCACAACATCATGCCAACCTTGATTCAATTTACACATAACCCGCTTCAACATATTGGGCGGCATGGATTCCTTCAACCCACCCTCGAGATCTGCTTCTCGGCAGATTTGAATAATAGCGTCTTCTGAGTTTTCAAGAAAAACGTCTCTTTCCAGCTCGTCGTCTGTGTGTTCATATGGTTCTTTGATGGTCAGGGAACCGAGGAATATTCTTGGGGTGAGATCTGGGATGTTATTCAAAACATGGTCGAGGAGCCGGGACTTCTCGGAGAATCCTATTAAAAACACGCAATCGGCGGATTCGAAATCTTCAGTTGATATTTTTGAGTTTGGAGGTGTCCTCTTCGAACGGGACATTACAACGTCGGGCTTGACAAGACCCTTGCAGGCTTTGTTGGTGCAGGTTGGTCGTTGGCGTTTGAAGAGTTTTTCTTTCATGAATGTGGCCATGTGTTCTCGGCCGCATTCGACGCAGTGCGCTGAGTTGAATGTTCCGCCGATTTCAACGACCTTTGAACGGGGTAAACCCGCGCTTCGTTCCAACCCTTCTAGGTTCACAGTGTACACTCTGCTAAGCAATCCCTTGTTGTGCAGCATCTTGCAAAAGAAATGTGTTAAAAGCGGTTTAACAGCCGCGTTCGGCCAGAGCTCCCTCCAGACCGAACAGAGCAGGCTGTAGTCGGCTCGGTAGATGCGTTCGTCGTGGGCGGCTCGTAAAGATGGGAGTTTTAATAAATCGAGTTCTTCTTGCAGACCGGGCAACGTGGTTTTGTCTAGTTCTAAGCTTAGAACCGGCGGGCCTGCACCTTGTTCGTATCTTCCTGAATGGGAAGCGTTGGGGCCCATCACTACAACGATTTTCTTGACAACCCCGTCCCTTACCTTCTGAGCAAGCAGTGAGACAGATGGTGTCCCGCCTTTGAATATTTTCTCTTTTATCGAGTCCCTCATAGCACCGCACCCCATTAAAGTCTCTTCCTCTCTTTTTATATTTTTCTCGATCGCTCGTAGCGGTGTCGGGACTTTGCTTTTCCTTCCCATCCTGGCTTGTAACGGGGAGTAGAATGTAGGCGGGGGCGGGGACGGTGGATGCGGGCCTTTTCTCGTTTGTATCAAATTGTCCTTTGAAACCGACCTGTCGATGCCTTCTGATTCAAGGTTGAACTCAGGCATTCCGTACTGAGGGGGCATTCGTAGTGGGCTTATAGGACTGCCCATGTCTACAGGTATTCCGCATGGGCTCAGAGTGACCAATGGGCTCCCTTCAGCGTCGCTTAGAATTACCGGTTCTGGGATGTCCTTTCCCACTGGAACAGTTCTGTTGAACTCACTGCCTTCCGTGTCCTCCGACATAACTTCCAGGAGCGCGTAGCATCCTGCAGCGTACTTGTCATTTTCCTCGGCCAAGGCCTCCCTGACTCCCTCCATGCATTTAAGCGTAATTTTTTTTTTTCCTTTTTTTTTTTTTTTTTAAAACCCCCCCGAAGTTGATTTGGTTAAAATAATTAAGGGACGAGGGAACCATTGGAGGGGAGAGGGAAGGGGAGTTTTACTCCCCTTTTCCCACATCATTGCGGGGGTTGTCTTTTTTTTTTGTTTTTTGTTTTTTTGTTTTAAAAGTTTTGTGTTGTTGCTTATGCGGTCGTATGCAGATCAGTAAAAAAAAGGGGGGGGAAGAAAAAAAAAGAATAATTAAAAAATACCTGTTGTAACAAATAAGGTTCCGTTTTTTTTCTTCTTTTTTTTGGGCTGATAAATATACACCCAGACCCGGAACCAAAGACGGCCAATCTCATGTCTTTTTCCTCCCTCCCTCCCCCCGCTCTACGGAAAAAAAAGGGGGGGGGTGAAACAAAAAAATCTATACCCTCGTTTCTATCCATTTCCTAATATTTCCTTTGTTGTAACCCTTCACGGTGTAAAAAAAAAAGGGGGGGGGAAAGGGAAGCAAAAATATGGGTTAAAAAATATTACAAATATAAAAGGGCAATGTTTAAGAGGACCACCCGTAAAAAAAAAAAGAAAAAAAATGTCGTCAGTTGCCTCTAAAGTCTCTGACTTTTGAGCAACTTCTTTTCCACAATCATATGTTGCTTCTCATCTGTTGTGAAGGATGCATGGCTACGGGGAGGGGACCTTCTACGGAGCTGGACCTTATAAAGTCGCAAAAAAGAAGAGAAGAAAAAAACCAATAACCATTTTCTATTGAGGAAAAAAAAAAAAAAATAGAATCTACCTCCTCCACCCCTCCTCCCGGAGGTCTGCTTCTTTCTTGCTTTTCATGTGTGCATTCCGTTGTTGATACTGTATTTTTTTTATTTTTTTTTTGTTTTGTTTTGTAAACTCTTCCATACCTGGCTTGCATACAAAGTAGAATGAACCCCATTGGTCCGCAAAACAGCCCCCTCTCCTTCTTTAGGGTCCTCGTGTTTCTCAGGTGTAGTTGTAGATGCGTCGGTCACAGTGCGCTGGGGTTTTTTTTTTTTTTTTTTTTTTTCTTTTTTTTTTTTCCTTCCAAAATACCCTCATGGCATCCCGATCACGTGACTGAGCACGTCGCAGCTGACCAGTCGTCTGGTTGCTGTTGTGCCTTCCGATTGCCTGCCGTTCCCTGCTCAATGTTCTGCGTACCCCAGGAACGACCCCGCTTCCATTCACCTTCCTCGGCGGGGTGCTTCGCCTGGGGGTAGGGTTGCCGTTGAGCTGCTTCCCCAACGGGGTCGTGTTATGAGACCGCTTCCTCCTGTACGCAGGGGACATGGTGTCGGATTCTTCAGAAGACTGAAAGAGGTGCGCCCTGCTCCGTGGGGTGGTCGCTGATCGGGGGGACACGGAGATCACTTCGGAAGACGATTCCGATGCTGCGTGCTCGTATTCAAACCCTGCAAGGTTTTTGATATGCGCGTAGATTCCCTTGTTGACCCGCAGAACTGGTTTAGAGAAGTGCGGGATTTTCAACCCGTTTTGGGATTTTTCAAGGTTCAGTCTTCCTTCTGAGACAGTTTTTTTAATCTCCTTCAGATCGCACATGGTGTGTGCTTTTTCCGCCTTTGCGATGTCGACGTTCAGCATCGCGACGCTCCTCCCTGTCCTCGCCCTCACGTCTGCAAGATGGCTTGTTTGTTTCTCCTTGCTCCTTGAAGCCTGCTCTATCAGTAATAGTTCCCGTTTGTCAATCTCCTCCCGTAGATGTTGGAACTCCCCCCTGAGCTTGGAAATCTCTTCGTTGTAAAGATCGCTGATCCCCGACAGCAACGTGTCGATTTGTAAAATGCTTGTTTTCAACGCTGTCCTTGAGCCCTCCGCCTTCACGATGAAGTCCGCCACCGTTTTCTTCGACTTGACCAAGGCTTCTCCTACTGGTTGGCATTTCTTGTTTTTCAAGGCGGGGTCTACTTGAAAGCACAGGAGGCACATCATCTCACCTGAGTCGGAGCAGACGACATCTGTCCTGTACCTTGAATGGCCGGGTTTGGTGCAGAACGGGATGGAATGAAGGGAGAAGCTCTCTGCGTCGATGAGGTGGTGCAGTTTGAGCTTACCCTTGTGGTGCTCCGTGTTGCATTCATCACAGAGTACAACGTCGCAGGTCTCGCAGGCCAATCGTGCTGCTGACACCTCGCACTTGTCACAGGTGATTTGTTGTGGTTTTGGCGGTGCAGAGATGGCTGCCAGTGATTGCTTCACCTTAGGGTGGATGGGGAGTGTTCTCGGCTCCAACCCACGATACGCCTCCCTGCATACTGGGCACACAAAGCACCCGCCCCCTACAGAACTCACGCATTCTGCGCATACTGTGTGCCCGCAATTCAGTATCACCGGTTCGTTAAACAGATCCAAGCACAGCGGGCATGTCAAGGACTCCGCCTCCACCTGCTCGCCTTGAACAGGTTCCGGTGCGGGGTCCGCGTTCGGTTCTGGCTCCGGGCTCCCGTTGTGCGGGGTGACCTCGTCCTCTACCCACATTTTTTTTTCTTTTTTTCCCTTCTCCCCTCCCTCCCTCCCTCCCTCCCACTCTCTCTTTTCTTTTTTGTTTTTTTTTTGATTATGTACAACTAGAAGGACAGAGAAATAAATGTAACAAAACACACTTCTTTTTTTTTTCTTTTTTTCTTTTTTTCCCGCTCTTCTCTTCATTTTTTCGTCATGGATCCTACAAACTCTTCCCAGGATTTGATTCTTTCTTCGTTCTGTGCGTGTGCGTTTTTTTTTTTTTTTTTTTTTTTTTTTTTTTTTTTTTTAAATTTACCTCTCTGATCGCCATTTCATGGGCCTCCTGCTTGCGCACCGTTTCGGCCGAAGGCACCTCCTTGCCGAATCCTGCCGGGAACTCATCGAATTTTTTGTAGGTGTCCGAGCCCTCCACCACGATAGCTGTGGAGATGCGAGTGTCGGAGCCAGTGAAGCCCTTGGTTCGGAGGAATGCTTCCCGCTCCACCCGCGCATGCTCCTTGTAGGTGTTAAGACGCTGTTCCCATATCTGGGAGGAAGAATAGTTGCTGGGCCGAAGTATATTCGTGACGGACTGCTTCAAGACCTCGAGTTCGCTGTCCGTGGGGCGGGGGTGGGTGAGGTGGAAGTTCTTCAAGACTTCTTGCGCTTGCTTTCGCCTCGTCTTCGTGTTCTCCAACTCCCGCTCCTCCTCCTTCTTCATCCACGCTGCGTACTCCGCTCTCCGGCTGAAAATCCTCAAGACCGCTTTCGCCTTGCTTGCTTCCCATATCAAATACAAGATGCCTAGCATCATGAGTCTTGCAGTATATTTGTACATCCATTCCGTTTTAGCCCATTTGTTGAATCTCCGCACCCTTTCTTTTGTCTCGGCCAGGATCATGTTTTTGTCCTCCCGTTTTGCTGCCATCTTTTCCATGATGCCCACTGCGGGATGGGTGTCGACTATCTGTGTTGTTGCCTTTACCTTAAAGCTGTCCTTCTGCGTCTTTGGGGAACTGACCATGTGCCATCCCTCCTTCTTCCTTGCCACTGTGGTGGTGCTGAACCACCGCCGCATCCTCTCCCCCCCCTTTCCCCTCCCTCCCTCTCTCCCTTCCTTTTTTATTTTTCATGTTTTTTTTTGCCGCGGGCTTTAGTTTTTTCTTTAAAAAAAAAACAAGAAGAAACCTTTTTTTTTAAAAAAAAAAAAAGAAAAAGCGAACACACCTTTCTTTTTTTTTTCTCGCCCACCCCCTCTCTTTTCTTTCTTAGTTTATTATTTTCATTCCCTCTCCCCTCCCCCCTTTTTTTTTCGCAATGAGGAACAAACACGGAACTGATGGAAAGTCGTGGGGAGGGGAGGGGAGTAAAAGACAAAAGAGGGGGGAAACGGGATAAAAATAATATAAACACTATTTTTTTCTTCTTCTTCTTTTTTTTTTTTTTTTTTTTGAGAGAAAATCCAAAAAAAAAAAAAAAAATCAAAAAAAAAAATCAAAAAAGAAATCAAAAAGACGAATCTGTCCTCTCGAGGATGGAATCAAACTCGGAAGAAGTATCCGAGCCCTCACGCGTGACAGAGGCAGCAGTAGAGTTCTCAATGTCGTCCGTAAGGAAGGGATCCTGAAGGAGGCTCGGTGTGTCGGGACGTGCCGAGGCAGGGACAGCCAAACACCGCTTCAAAAAAGAAACCGCTTGAGAAGGAAGATGCCCAGGTATACGGGGACCCGTTGCTGATGAAGCGATGTGTATCAAAGCCTGATACTCGTGCTCAAACTTTGCTTCAGACCAAGGCGACCGCCCAGTACAGCATTCAATCATTGTGCACCCCACAGCCCATATATCTGAAGGCATTCCATACTCATGATCGCGAATCGCCTCTGGGCTCAAGTAGCACACTGTTCCCTTTAACCCTGACGTGACTTGTCCTTTGATTTCGTTAAGTTTTTTTGACGCTCCAAAATCCGCGAGCTTCACAACACCCTCCGCGTCCGTTAAGATGTTCGCTGCTTTGATATCCCTGTGGATGATATTGTGACTGTGCAAATATTGCATTCCTTGAAGCAGCTGTCTGATGAATCGTTGTAAGACCTTGATGCTGAGGCCGTTGCGGGTTCTACGGCAGAGGTCGGCGAGGGAACCGCCGGCCATGAATTCCATGAAAATACAGATTTTTTTAGAGGATGCCACTGCTCGGATGTACCTTACGATGTTGGGGTGTTTCAGTGAAGAGAGTACTTCGATCTCGCGTTCCAAAGATCTGACAGCAGAGCCCCTTCGATCGTCGTCATGGTATGTTGAGTCTTTTAAGGAAACTACTTTGACAGCCATCTGCACCCCGGTTTCATTGTCCATTGCGGCGAAGACTGTGCCGTATGCACCGCATCCAAGGAGCTTTCCTTTTGTCCAGTCGTTGGACAGCGATGGGGTTGGCTTTCGTTCCTCCTGTTGTTTTGTGACTACTACACGACCTGTAACGCTCCAAAACGGTTTGAGTACCATCGTCGCCTCGACTACCCATCCTAAACGGTTTTCAAAATCTTTTTTGCATTTCAAGCCCGGTGTGAACAACGCTCCTTCTATTGATCCTGTGTCGTACCATAGTTCGCCTTCCCTGACTCCGATTATTTTTGAGGTTTCGTCTTTGTAGGAACCTTCTGTGTGTTTGACAACATCGCCGTGGGAGTACCCGTAGGGAGTGCATGCTTCGTCGCGGGTGTCGAACAGCATAGGGACGGCGCCCTCGGGCTTCCATCCCAAGTACGGGAAGCGTTCCTTGTCCATGGTGGTTGCAGCGGTGCTTTTTTTCAACATCGAGACGAAGCCCTCGAAGGAGTCCTCGTTGTCGACGACTACTGCGCTGTCCCTCTCGACAGATCGTATCACGCTAGCCTCGCACCCTGCCACAGCTTGCATTGCGCTTTCGAACTTTCCCCATTCCACTTCGCACGGGGCCACTACCGATACCTCACTGTCCCCGCTCTCTTCTCCTATCACCGTTCCGTGTATGCACATATACTCCACCCCTGGGTCCCCTCTTATTACCTGCATCGCAGCAACATCTGGGGAGTGGAAAGAATGGGGAAGGTAAGGAGGGGGGGGGGAGTGCTGTTTTTTTTTTTTTTTTTATTGCGTAAAACCGGATTTTTTTATTTCAAAAAAAAAAAAAAGTGGAGTACAACTGGGGAGGGGGGGGACAATGTATCAGATTTGGGGGGGAAACGCACTTTTTTTTTTCTCTGGTTCACCTTATTTTGTGATTTACCACATGTCTCGCTATGTTCCTGAGCAGCTTGGTGTCGGGTGACACTGAGGTCACGTAAGTCCTAGGGCTCTCAAATGGTATCTTGGGAACGGGTGCAGGACGGGGAGGGTACCGTTCCTCTTCCTCTGTCAAGTCTTCGATGCCTCTTGTGTCAAGGATTTCAACTATCGGTGATGCCCTCCAGCTTGGGTCTTCTCCAGGTTCCCTCCAGATCCTCTTGTCTTCAGGGTCATGCACTGGCATGTAAGGGCGCTCCTGTCCTAGAATACGTTCATTCCTCGCACGAATTTCAGAGAGCAATTGGTCCATTTCTTTTTCAGATCATTGCATTTTTTTTTTTTCCCCTTCTTCTGTTGTTCCCTTGGGGAAAAGAAAATTGGAGACAATAAATTTGGATGAAATAAAAAAAATGGAAAAAAAAAGGGGTATAAAAAAAATACGAAAAAAAAACGAAGAAACGTAGGGGGGGGGGGGGGGGGGTTCTGGATGGAAAGAAATAAATAATGAAATAAAAAATAAAAATAAAATAAAAAATATAAGAGAATTCAAAGCAACACGCCTATAGGCCGATGCGAAAAAAAAAAGAAAAAAAAATCTAAACGAAACACACTCGTTTCTCTCACTCTTCTTTTTTTTATTCCAGGTCGATTCGCTTCACCGCACGCTGCTTCTCGGGTTCTGATATTTTCCATTGGAACATGTTGTTGAGGTCGATTTTGTAGTTGGGGTTCACCTTTACAGTCTTTTGCTGTCCCTCCTTGAATTTTTTGTACCCGGCCTGTTGTGTGAGTTTTTTTTTTTTTTTTTTTTTTTTTTTTTTTTTTTTTTTTTTTTCCCCATACTTCAATTTTTCTGCTTTCTGCTGACGAGTAGTCCGTCCATGATTTTGCCTCTGCGTCCTCTCCTTCGAGAGCTGACTTCCACATCCACTTCACTTTAAGCTCCGGTTCTTTAGGCTGCGAGTGTGCAACTTTCTTCTTCTTCCCTACAGGTGACCCTGCACCTTTCCCTTCCTCTTTTCTTTTTTTTTTTTTCTTCGCGGTTTCCAAGTAGTCTTTCCCCTTCACATCTTCCCCCTCCATCCACGAGTGCTCACAAACACCAACTAGGTCAATTCTCTTTTCGGGGTCGATCGTGAGAAGTTTACTTGTTAAATCCTTTGCAGTTGAACTGATTCCAGCCCAATGTCTGTCTGGGAACGAAGTTCCAGCATGAGGGTCCTTCGGCAACGACCCTGTCAACAGGAGATACAAAATCACACCTGTAGACCACATATCTACAGATATCGTGTAGCCGTTCTTCTTCTGCACCTCTGGTGCAATGTACACTGGAGTTCCGCAGTATGTTAACATGATAGATGTGTCGCCTGTCCATTTTGCCAACCCGAAGTCTGATAGCTTCAAGACAAGGTTCCCCACAGGTATCTGCTGCTTGTTGTACCCATCCTGCCCAGGTATCGAGGGCGGGATAACAAAATCCTCCTCCGTTCCAAGAAGAACATTCTCAGGCTTCAAATCACGGTGGGCAACCTCCTTACTATGAAGGTATAAGAGTGCCTGTACATTATATTTTTTTTTCATTAGAAAAAAAAAAAAAAATTCACACCTCTATAATTTGTTTGAACATCCGCTTTGCCTCGGGTTCTGTGAACCGTTTCGAATTTACAATGTAGTCGAACTTTTTTTTTTTTTTTTTTTTTTTTTTTAAATTTTGGTACCAGATCGCCGCCCCTTACGAGCTCAAGGACGATGCAGAGGTACTTATCGTTGTCGTACACATCATGTATCTTGACGACGCCCTCATGGCTGACTGACTTTAAAAGGCGGACCTCTTCCAGAAGGCGTGAGACGGAGAAGCTGTGACCTAGTGCCGTTTTCTTCTTGTCGATAATCTTCACAGCGACGCCTTCTTGGGTTTTCCTGTGGGTGCCCAGGTACACTGTAGCAAAGTTCCCTGTCCCGAGCTTTCGCCCGATGGTGTAGTCCTTGCAGATGGCGCCCCATTTGTTGTCCTCGACATCATCGTTTGGAGATGGAACTTCGAGTTTATATATAAGCTTGCCTTGGTTTTCCACGATTGTCTGATCGAGTAAAGAGACGCATTCACCATTTTGTACTTTTTTCCGGTTTTGTGGGCCGATTTTTTTGAAATTTCCGGGGCTGCCCACCCACGTGCCGTTCCGGCTCAGGTCCAGAACAAACACGTCGTGGCCGAGCTTCCACAGTTTGAGATGGTTTGACGACACGTATGGATTGCTGTGTGTAATGCTGTTGCTGGGCAGCCTTCCCATTGTCACTTCGTCGCCATCCCCAAAATGTATAGTCTCTTCCCCTCCCAAGGGTACTAATCTGTTCGGTTTTTTCTCACATATTTCTTCAGGAGCCTCCACCGTCTGTGGAACTGTCCCTTCCATAACAAACCCCTTGTTGGGGCCCTTTTTTTGTGTGTTGTTGTTTAATAGTGGGGGGGGAGAAAAAAATATTTAAAAATAAAAAAATAGAATATATCAAAGGGGAGTAACTGTTTCGCGGAATAAAAATAAAAAAAGGAAGTTAAAAAAATAAAATAAAAAAAATATACAGGACGATTTTGAAGAGAAAAGAAGAACCTGAAGGCGGAAGTTTTTTTTTTCTTCTCCCCCCCTTTTTTTTTGTTCCGCTTAATGGGTTTTTTAAATGTACTTTTTTTTTTTTTTTTTTTTTTCTGGAAGGGTGCAGGAAAGGGAAACAGTTTGAAAAAAAAAAAAACAAGAAAGAAAAAAAAGATGGGGGGTGCAGAGGAAGGTAGAGAGAGGGAGGAAAAAGAAGAAGAGAAAAATATAATAATAAGAAGGAAAAAAAAAAAAAAAAAAACAACCATGAAAAGAAAGAAAGAAACAAGGAAAAATAAAGAAGCCCGAAGGGGGAAACCCTTTTTTTTTATACATTACTTTTTTCCCCCCCCGAAAAGGGGATAATTGACCACATCTGAGTATCGTCTTAGTCCATAAAGGGGGGAAAAGAAAATACCACTTTTCTCGTTTTTTTTTTTTTTTTTTTTTTTTTTTTTGCGTTGCGTCAACACTGTTAAGAAGAGAAGAGAAAAGAGATTAAAAATGGCCGGCAAAATACATCAAGCCTAGGGAAATGGGGAAGGGAGGGAAGGGAGGAGAAAGCACCTAACACTCTTCCAGAAGATGAACGTTTTATATAAAAGCACGTTTTTTTTTTTTTTTTTTTTTCGTTCTTTTTTTTTTATATATTTCCTTTTCATTTTTTTCCTTCGACCCCCTTGTACTTTGAAATAGACAGAATTTCAAATAGCCTTTGAGGAGAAAAAAAAATATCAGAGAGCTGCTGCAGATAGACGAGAGAGTCTCAGAGTCAAAAATAAGTAAAATAAAAACAAAGGGGAAAAAAAATAAAGGGTTAGTACTTCTCGCACAACACTTTTTTTTTCCATTGCCAGAGATTCCATTTTTTTCATTTTTTTTTTTTTTTTACATGAGCATTCTTTGAAATATTACTCACGAGAGACCATCAAAAATATTTTTTTAAAAAAAAGATTTTTCGGCCTCGCTTCAATGCAGGAACAAATGCAGGAACAAAAAAAAACTCCCAATAGGGGGGGGGAGCAAACACTTTTTTTTATTATTATTCTGTCCCCCATAAAACCCCTCGTATTATTCCTTTTTTTTTTCTCCCCACACCCATTCTTTCGCTCTCCCTCCATATTATGAAACACGTTTTTTTTTTTTTTTTTTCCTCGTTTTTTTTTTTTTTTCCTGCTTTTTTCTGCCTCTTTCTTT
Source organism: Diplonema japonicum (assembly GCA_964019335.1). Lineage (NCBI taxonomy): Eukaryota > Euglenozoa > Diplonemea > Diplonemida > Diplonemidae > Diplonema > Diplonema japonicum. The sequence continues at coordinate 365,758 of OZ025676.1, forward strand.
AGGCTTCGAATTTCACGAACTTCTGAACGAAGTCGAGGACCTCAACCTCTGATCCGCCAAGGCCATGGGCATAGACGTATTGAGCAGCGAAGTAGGCACCACAGATCGCCATGAGGTACGCATCAGGCACACGTTCCAACACAACCTCCAAGGGAACCTCCTCAAGGAGGAGGGCCGGAAGGGCTTTGTTGAGAATGAGCTTCTTGAGGTGTGCGTTCTCCTTGAGGATGCTGGAGTTCTGCAACATGTCGTTGATGTTGTTGATCTTCTTGGACAGCAGGTCAGTGATGGTCACCATGTACTTGTGGGTCCCTGCCACGCGCTCCCTCCAGCAGGCCTCGAACTCCATCCTGGCGTTCTCCTCGATGACCAGCTGCACCTGCTTCACGTACTTCTCGTAGAATTCAGGCACTGAGCCGTCTTTCTTCACACACATCAACTCGTTGTGCTGCTCCTCCGACATGGCCAGTGCAGCGAGCACTTCAAGGGACGACGAGGTGACGCCACCCTTGTTGCAGGTTGCGTCCTTCATCAGGATGACCCCTGCGTCCTCCAGCACCCTCCTGGCATCTCTGGTGATGAACAGGTTGGCACCTTCGCAGATGAACTTGAACCTCGGTGTCCCGTCCTTCTTCAGCATCTTGTCCACGTTGTTGATGTTGACAGAGTCGGGACGGCCACCGCACGGCACGAACAGGTCAGCCTCCAGTTCTGTCCTCAGGTGGTACTCGTTCCTGAACACCAACCCGGACTCGATCACCTCTCCGCTGGGCAGCGTCACGTTCTTGTCGTCCACCAGAACCCTGTACGCGTCCTTGCCTAGCTTGCTTGCGTCGAAGCTGTCGATCATCAACCTCTCCTTCGCGAGCCTCATGAGCTCCGGCCTGTCAAGCCCCGCAGCGTCGTAGATGACACCCGACCCGTCCACGATGGACACCGTCTTGTCCTTCGAGATCAAGATCTCGTTGGACCCCAGGTCGCCGTCGGGGCCGCCAGTCTGGAACTTGGTGACCTCGGCTTCGTCGAGACCCTGAGTCTTGAGCACACCAAGAACCTGCTGGTGCACACTCCTGGTGGTCATGCCGTAGACATCATGAGGGATACCACCCATGGTGGCGGGCTTCCCGGTGGTGATGGCCTTCCAGTAGGGGTAGCCCCTCTTGGCAGCGTGCTCGGCGGCCCACACAACAACGTCACCAGCAGTACCCTCATCGGGACCGAAGAAGAGGATCTCATCTTTCCCGAGCAGGTTGACCACCTGGTCGTTCTCGAGAACGAGGTCCAAGAGCGAGTCGATGTATGCCTTGAAGGCGTCGTCAGGAGCGTTTTGCGACCTCTCGTCGGGGTTGAGGAGGATGGTACCCTTGGAACCGCCCTCAGGGATGTCCTTGTTCTTCAGCTGCTGGGTGTAGGCAAGGTTGTAGTTCTCCTCAAAGAGGGACTGGTGGTTCTTGAAGTACGCCATGTTGGGGGACTTGATCATACGGATCCCACCACGCGAGATATCCCTGAACCTGACGTGGAAGCCCTCAAAGGCCGAGCCCACGATAAGGAAGACAGCGTGGGGGACCTCCTGGTAGGCCTCAGTGATGAACAGGGTGGGGTCAAGACGGAAGGCGGTGGCAGCCTTCTCTCTGCTGAAGAAGTTGGTCTTGAGGATGGCCTGGTTGAACAGCAAGCACGACATGAAGATGTCCTGGTCGAGGGGGTCGGTCACAGTCGACTTGATCTGCTTGGCGAGCTCGTCGTTGAAGGTAGGCGTGGTGATCTCGGAGCCGGGCTTCCTGCCCCTCATGAAGTCATCATACACAGACCAGGCAATGTCGGGGTAGGTCTCCATGGTCCTGTTGAACCTGTGAAGGTTCACAGCGTTCTTCTGCATGGCCCTGCCCAGCCTGTCAAGCCTGTCGAGCGACACGTCAGAGTTGGACTCCTTCAGGTACATCCTGAGCGCGTGGAAGTCCTCACTCCTGTGGGGCATGAAGTGGTAAGTGAACACTTGTGCGCAGCCAAGGTACAGCTTGGCCCTAGGCCCCAGGGACGTGTTAGAGTTCAACCTTGCAGACCTTGGGAGCACCGCCAGGGTGGTCATCCTCCTGGTGAGAGAGATCAGGTTCCTCTGCACCTGTGCCTCAGTGTGAGCGGGGTTGGTGTTTTCAAGGTACACGTTGTAGGTGACGGCACCGTTGGCGAAGGTCTCTCCAAAGAGCTGAGTGCACCTGAGACCCAAGTAGTCCAGGATGTCGAACATCTGCGCCAGACCATCCTCAGGCGCCTCATTGGGGAACACAAGCATGATGACGTGACCAGGCTCCCTGTTGCGCACCTCGGAGACAGGGTGGAGCTGACCATGAGCCTTCTGAAGCATCTTCTCGTACCTGCTACGGGTAGGCCTGGACTTGGTCCTCAAGAAGGCAGCGGAAGACACCTGCCAGATGTCGGGGACATCAGTCTTGCAGACGTCAGGGTTCAAGAACCTCGACCTAGTGGCGGTGACCATGAGAAGAGACTTGCCATAGACAAGCGGCTCCCTAGAGCGGAACATGGTGATGGAGGTGGTGAGGTTGTCGGGCGTGGCGGCAACGTACTGGTTCATCCTGATGAGAAGCTCGCGACGCTCCTTCTGGTCGTCGAGGCAGAAGAAGGTGGCTTCCTTCTGGCCGATGAATTGGAAGGACATGGCACCAAGGTCCGCGTGATCGCTTTGGTCGTGGTCAAGGTCGTCGAGGGACGTGTGCACAGCCTTCTTGGCACCCATGAAGGACGAGATGTGCTTGGCGATCTGGATGGGGTTGTTCTGCGCGAAGTACAGCGGCGAGATCCCTAAGTTGTAGAAGGCGTGCACCTCCTCTTGGATGGCGTTCTCGGAGTACGTGCCCTCCCTCTGGAGAAGCTCGATCACCTTCTTCACCTGCGAGTCGAAGATCTCCTCGGACTGGCTGTAGACAGAGTCAGCACTGGACAGAGCACCCTGCATGATGTGGGACACCGCGACGGTGAGGTCACCCCTCAGCCTCTTCAGCTGCTGTGCAGGGGGCTCGAACTCGGGTCTGTAAAGAAGAAGGAAGACGGCGACGATCTCGCTGTTGTAGATGACGGGGAGCGCAGCGGCGGAGAACTCGCCACTGAGCTTGTCGAAGCCAGGCATGTCGAGGTTGCTTACCTGTGAGGGTGCGAGGGGTTGATGTGACATACGCTTCCGCTCTGCTTGAACTCCGCCTCATGCGAGGTCATTGCCTCGGACAAGATGCCAGCATCGATGTGGACCTCTTCATGGATCTGCGGGTGTTATAACCTATTAGACACTTATACCTTACGAACGCCAGCGAAGGCCTCAGCGTCGTGAGCGGCCCATGCATCACCGCACCTCAGAGTGCCATCGTTCTCAGGCACCCATGCCTCCACGTAGACGGCATCCTTCTCCACAAGCGACAGAGTGCCGACCACACCTCTGAGACCACCTTCGACCTGCATCTCGAGGCCTCCAGAGCTCATGGGTCGCATCTGAACCTTCTGACCAGTCCTTGCCGACCTTGGCCTCCAGGCACGGGCCCCTGCACGGGTCGCAGGACCCCTGGCCGAACGCAACAAATTGTTCAACATTGCAAAGTTGTATGTATCTGGAAAGCGGCGTTAAAAAACACAGGGAAAGAATTTAAAAAAAAAAAAAAGAAAGGAGATGAGAGATTGTCAAAAAAAAAAAATCCCCTACCTGCTAATAGTGCTGCACAATGAGAGGATCCCACAATCCAGCTGGGTAACAGGGTTCTCGTCGTAAAACAAGAAACTGAAAGGAAGAGGCGAGACGGCGGTCAAGGCTTGAGGAAGGCTCGGTGAGTCGAACGAGAAGAAGAACGTCTTTGCACGTGACAGCTTGGCGGTTGTGATAAGCCCTTCCAACAGGGCAAAATAGTGCTTTGCCTGCTCTTCTGTAGGGGGAGGGTGCCCCCTGTTCACGCGCATGGTCCACATTTCTGTAATGGGGAGATCACCCCCTAATGTTTTATATTGTTCCTTAAGCAGCGCTGTACCTACTAAGGAGATACTGTGCAAATCTCCCTCTGGGAGACTTTCCAACACATTATCCAAAATATGCTTGACCTTTGCCGCCTTCTCCGTGGTGTCACCTGCAAGAAATCCCCTGCCCTTCAAAACCTTCTGAAAGGATATCTTTATTATATTCCGCATCACGAATATTGAAGTTGGTTCCATTTTTTTTTCTTTTAGATTTACCTGATTTTCTTTTTTTTTTTAAAATATTTTTTTGGGATGAGGGGGATAAAGAAAAAAAAAGGTATGAGGGAGGGGAAGGAGAATGGGAGGGGAAAATAAAAAACAGGGGGGGGTGGACTTTAAAAATAGTGTTTTTTCTTCTTCCAAAAGGGGGGGGGGGGGGAAATGGATAAAAAAATAATAAGGGGGAAAAAAAAACACATCCACACACCCCATCCCTCCCCCTTTCGACGAATACTGATTTGAGAGAAAAAAAGAAATCCAAAAACTGCCTTTATCAAGTGAAAAAAGAAAGAAAATACCTTCTGCACAATGTAGGGAGGGGAGAGAGTAAAAAAAGAATAATGGCGGGGGAGTGGTCAGACCGGTCTTTGTTTTTAACAATAAAGTATATCTCGTTCTTACTGATGGCTTCCCACCCTTCCCCTCCGGGTTTTTTTTTTTTTCTTTTTTTTTTTTTTCCCGCTCTTTCTCCCGGGCTATTACGCAAAGATTACCTTTGTCAAAGTTTTCTTTAAAAGATTACGTGTGGGGTGGGGGGGATGGGGGAATATTACTTAATCGAAAGTGAAAAGAAATTTCTTCCTCCACTTTTTTTTCTCTTTTCTTTTTCTTCTTTAAAAAAAAGGGGAGGGGGGATAACATGGAAATATAAAGAAGTACATAGGTATATAGCTAATCGTTATTGACTGTCCGTCGCCTTCAAGTAGACAGTGCTTGTGCAGGGTGTCACCAACGCTGCTTTTCTGCTTTAGCGTGGGGGGGGGGGGGGGAAGAAAATACGGACGCAGCCTTCATTAGAACTACACTTTTTAATTTCTCGTTTGTAGATCAAACCACTTTTATGAGAACGCTTTGTCGCTTTTTCCCTTGTAAAAAAAAGGGGGGGTGTTTTTTTTTTTTTTTCTTGGTTAGAGTTGTTCGTCTTTTTCTTCCTTCTTTTTCCATAGTACCCGGCCCCAGGCCCCACGGTTTAAACTTTAGCTATTTTAGTTTCAATTCGCTTTTTTTTTTTTTTTTTTTTTTTTTTGGTTGAACAGAATAAATATGCTAGAAGGAGGATATAAAAAAAAAAAATAAAATAAAAAACAAGCGATTTTTTTTGAGGGGAAATAACTAAGCAAGAAGCAATACATGGCCTTTGGAATTAAAGGATGTATAGGTGATGCCCCATCTCCCTTTTTATTATATGATTATGACATTTTTTTTTTAATTTATTTTGTTCTTACAAAGAAAATGAGGAGCAATACTTTGTTGAGCACAAATAAGTAAAAAAAAAAAAAAAAAAAAAAGTAAAACAGCCAACAGTTAAGGTTTATGTTTTTTTTTTTTTTTTTTTTTTTTTTTTTTTTTTTTTCCGCGCTCACCCAGAGTGTTTGCGAAACGAAAATACTTCACACAAAAAAGCTAGCATTTTCCCTTTTTTTTTTTCCTTCTCTTTTTTTTTCCTCGCACGAAGGAAGAGGATTATATTTTTGCAAAGCGAGAGTAAGGGGACAAAAACAAAACACAGCACATTTCAGGCATGTTTGCAGGGGGGGGGGGGGGGGTGACGTCTTGAGCACTTCTGCAAGCACGAGGGGGAGGGGGAAATATACCTCGGAAAAAAATGGGGGGGGGGCATAAAAGACACTCCACTCTAACAATTTGATTTTTTGTTAACTTTTTTTTTTTTTTACTGCAAACCCAAGGAAGGAGGTAAAATCAGGAACGGGAAAAAAAAAAAGAAAAAAATTTTTGTGTTTAACCATTAAAGGACGAAGCGCTAGATATCTAGCGATCAAAAAATTAAAATTTTTGTATAGGCATTTTAAGTACCATAGACCCTTACCCTTGCACAGAATGACCTAGTTCCGCGATTTCTTTTCCATCGAAAATCACTTTTGGCCCCTAGATTAACCTCCAAAAACACCCTCGAAACCAGTTTTTGGTGGCACGAAAGCTCAGATGAGCAGTACTGATTCAGACGAGTTCGGGAGTGCCTAAGGGGACATTCTCACTGACGATGGGACCTCACCTAGCGCCAGTAGTGACGAGAAGAGTGAAAATATGCCCTGGGAGAGCGATATTACGCAGGTTACGCGTAAGAAGTGACAGGGCACAGGGGGGGGCAGAAATCACCCTTTTCCCACATGAGTGCATCAAGGATTTCCAAGCTGTTCATCTCAATGGGGTTTGTGAAATCTCTTTGCACCGTTTGCAAGTACCACAACCCCGACTTTGACTTCACTGTGGACGATATCTATCAGTTTGTGGCCTTGTGGGTGCTCATGGACATCATCCGCAAGGCTGGCATAAAAGATTACTGGCCGACCATTTGTGCCCTCGCCACACCTTTTTTTGGCAAATGTAATGAAACGTTGCTGCTTTTGCGCTTACAGCGGTCGTTGCATTTTGGAGGGGTGAAGAGACAGACAGAGTGCTGCAAAAAATAAGATTCTTGCTCCCCTACCTGTCTGCAACACTATTCCCCCGGAGAATCGATCATTGATGAGAGTATGATCAAGTCACACGGTAGGCATCGCTTCAGAGTACTCCAGCCTGCAAAGAGGACAGGTGAGGCTGTGCACCGGACAGGATCTGACACAGGGTCGTGTTCACCTTGTCGATCTACTGTCCGCAGTGCTAATACCATTGTAAAAGCGTGAAAAAGCAATCAAACACAGCACTGTGGACCCCGATGTGAGGTATCTCAGCACTTGGCATATTACCTTCCCATTTGGTGAAGGATCGAGGTCATTGTAGGGGGGTGCTGGTGTTTGGGAGCCCTGACTCGCGTGCAGGATTGGCGTACCACGTGATCACTGCAGAAGCACCAATGCTTATGATGCCAAAAAAGGACAACATGGCGACCAGAATGTCTCGGCGGCGGAGCTCTGCTTCGAGCTTCTTGTCCTGCAGCTCGAGCGCGACAATGAAAGCTCTTACAACGTTCTCCCGTATCTCCTGCGGTGCCTTCAATGGCGTCTTGCTTGACATGAAGTGAACGTCGTGCTCAGTCTGAAAGCGCACCCCACGTGACTTGTCGATGCCACTATTCGTGTCCACCTGGTGGATGGCTCGGCATCGGTAGCGTTCCCCTTGTACCCCGGCATCGATAACTTCTATACTGGCGTTACCCTTGTACAACAGATGTGGGAATCGGGTTTGCGGTGGAAACAATCCGAGGAAAGTCCAGTCAATGGTGGTAACAATCCGAAGAAAACCGACAGAATGTACCTAATCTTGCCCCAGTGAAGAAGCAAGTAGGCCCAGGCAGGCCCAAAAACGGGTTCGCGATGAGCGACAACAGCTTTTCGACTGTTATGCGCCAGTCCGGAAACAACCGCCCAGCAAGCACCCGTTCTGAAATGGGGACCGAGGGGCCCAGGGAAGATGCCAGGCGCGACTTCACCAAAGGTCACTGGTCCAAAAAACTGGATGCAGCAAGACAATGCACACACCACATGCGTGTTTTGGGGGTCCGGGTGCAAACTATCTTCATCTGCAAGGCTTGTAACGTGCATCTGTGCCCAGCTTGCTTTGCGGACTATCACGAACCAGTGGTTTACCCACCCCAATCTACCCCCTCTGGAGGCCCGGCCACACCGAAGAAACGCCTAAGGTACCAGCGTCTCCAAACACATACCCTTCTCCCCAGGTCGTCATCTGAGCCAAGTCCCAAAAGCAAAACCCCCCCTAGCACCCCGAGGCCCAAGCGAAAAAAGTAAGGAAGTGTCTAACCTATGGGCGGGGTTTTACAATAAATTTCACTTCAATTCCTTATTATTCACTTCCCAGGGCCTTTGAGGGGCGTCTGGGGGTGTTTTTTGTCCCTCCTGGGTGATGTATTTTCTTTTACACAAGCGTCGTTCTATGGTTGCATGCTCGAGGATGTTTTAATTTTAGAAAATAAAAAAGTCGATGGTGACCTTTTTTTTGCCCAAAAGCCCCCGTCCTTTAATGGTTAAAAAAAAAAAAAAAAAAAAAAAAAAAAACAAATCTTTTTAGCGGTTTTAGTGATGCCTCGATGTGCTCCTCGGTTTGCAGCATTCTTTTTTTTTTTTTTTTTTTTTGCTTTTTTTTTTTCTTTTTAACGAGACACGAGACGGATCATGATTTCGCACTCACCGTCACCTGCCATGGCTCTATTGGAGACGAGGGGGGGGGGGGGGGGGGGGGGGAGAATGGTCCAGCGTGCGGTTTTTTATCAAAGAATAAAAAAAAAATTGAGAAAGAGAAAACAAGTACAAACTTTTTCTCTCCCTTTTTCACTTCTTTTTTTTTTCTTCTCCCCTCATAATTATTATGTCGACCGTTTTTTTTTTTTTTTTTTTTTTTTTTTTTTGCCCCCTCCCGGAGTGAATGTGAGAGACTGAATTCATTTAAAAGGGGGGAAGGGAACAGCGAAACACAAACTGATTTGGTCCTTTAAATTATCAAAATGCCAATAACATATAGAGGGGGGGCATTAGGGTGTTCTAGCAACGATCCGCCAAGGAAATAAAAATATGGTTGGAGGGGGGGGGGGGGGGGGGGTAACACACACACAAGAAAACCATGGCCAAAAACCCCGAACTAACGGTCCACGTGTACAAAGGGAAACAAAAAAATAAAGGGGGGGGCGGAAAAAAAAACGAAATAAAAATTGTAAGAAGGTGTGTGCGAAAAAAAGAAAGAAGAGAAAAAAAAAAAGGAAAAAGGCAGTTGGTGTGAAGCGAGAATTGAAAAACTAAACTAAACTAACAGAGAATAAAAAAGAAAATATGAAAGAGGCCAGTGTTGGCGACGCCCTGCACAAGCACTGTCTACTTGATTACAGGGGGCACACCTCGGCCTAGCTGTTGCTTCTTGTGCATTCCGTGTTATGTCCTTAATGTGTACGGTATGCAGCTCGCTGCCTGTTCGTCACCCTGAGCAGGGTGATGACCGACGAGGAGGTCAACAGCGAACAACACATCTGATCTTCTTTAAAAAAAAACACTCCCCCCCCCCCCCCCCCACCCCAACTAATTTTTAAGCTCTGAGCACAAAAGGATCGCACAACAGGTCAGAAGGGGTAGGCCGCTTTGTAGCTTCTCGTTCCAAACATAAATTCACGAACTTCGTGCATCCTGTAACGTGCACTGCGGGAGGGGTGTTGGGCAAGACAGGGTTGTCCTCCAAGGAGAGAAGGTACATAATCCGCTCAGGGGGGTGGTCAGCAAGATCCTTCCAAGGAAGTTCCCCAGAAACAAGCTGGCAGAGTGTCACACCCAACGACCACACATCAGAGGCCTTACAAGGAGTTCGCCGACAAGCCTCTGGAGCCATGTAAAGAGGCGTCCCCAGAGGTCTACCTTGCTCAACATTGTTCGCACACTCAACCCGAATCGCTGACCCAAAATCAGCCAGCTTGCAGACACCGTCGGAGCTCAACAATATATTCTCAGGCTTCACATCGAGGTGGATGATGTCGGCTTCATGAAGATGTGCCAGGCCGTGCAGCACATCTGTTATGTACCTGCGGACAGAAGCGTCGGGAAGCCCACTGTTCTTCAACCTAAAGCTGTTCAAGACCGTTGCGAGGTTCCCCCCGCTGACGTACTCCATCGCTATGAACAGGAAGCCGTCCACCACGTTCGATGTGATGTATGAAACCACATTGTCGTGCTGCACGGCCGACAGAAGGTCTACCTCTTGTAGGATGTTTTGCACTTGTTTCCTGTAGTCGCTCATAGGCTGGTCGGGTGTTACTCCGAATGACGACGCGGATGAGTTCTCGTTGGCCTCCTCCCTCACCTTGACATCGATGGCGTCAGGGGCGGGGAGCTTGATCGATTTTAGCGCGACGAGAACGCCGTCGTTGCCCATTGCCTGCCACACAGTGCCGTAGGCGCCTCTTCCTAGAATTTTGTTCGATCTGCGGTACTTCCTGTTGTTGTGCAGGAATGACGCAGGTACCTTCAGCGCATCGCGTGTTTCCGCCACAGTGCTGTTCACCGCACTGGACAGGTGTTTGCTCCCTACGCTCGACAGCGAAGCGTACATCAGCTCCTGCTGTCTTTTGGGTTGGACCTCGTCCTCCGCCGCACCTTCTTGTTGTTGTATTATATTCTTGATCTCCTGCGGGAGTTGTTCCCTCTTTGCCCGCGTCTCGATGTCGTCCCACGTGGGGCACTTCCTGTGGTACTGGTGCGGGAACTGAACCCCTGCGTTCGCCTCTGCGTAGAGATGCATCGTGTTCTTCAGCAGCCGGATACCTTGCTTGTCCGCAGTGTGCATCAGTTTCAAGTACCTCACGAAGCTGTCCCTGCTCTTTTCAAGCTGCAGCATTCTCAGCGATGCAAACGCCGAGCAGTACAGGTTCTTGACGTTGGGTGCCATTCCCACTTCAGATATCTCGTACACATTGGTAACGGTGAGACTTGAGCTGTTCGCTACGGGAAGTGCTACAGCGTCGACGGGTCTGCAGCTTATAATACTTACCACCTGGTCGTGCACCTTGTCGGTGGCGAGGATGGCTACCTGCAGGATCTTGGTGAGGCTTGTCAGGACCACTGCCTGCAGCATCGCATCCCCATACACAACAGGTGCCCTGTGGTTCTCTGTTCCTAGGTTCCCCACCCACAGCTGTGACGACGCTATCACGAAGGACGTCCACCTCTTTGTCTTCAGTGCTGTCTTTGCGGCCAATGCACAGCGGCAAGCAGCTTCGGCATGCTGCATGTGTGGCTTCTGTGTGTTCCACGTGATGATGACTCTGCCTGCCATCACGGACAGTGCCACACCCCCCGACAGCTTGGCCTTTAGCAGTAACATGGACACAAGGTCCTGCGACTCAACGGCAAAGTCGTCCGACGGGGCGGTTGCCAGGTCCAAGTCCGCGCACATGATGGTGCCGTTCTTCTTCCTGAGCGACCCCACGTCGCGCAGCTTCCTCAGCATAGCATGCGAGTCGGCGTTCTCGAGATCGTTCGTGAGCGTGATGCTGAGGGGGTTCTCATTGATGCTGAACCGTGCCGCCACAGGCTCCGGGAGGTACGTGATCCACTCGCGGAGGAAGCCTACCATGACACCAAACCTCTGGTTCATCTTGATGACCTCTTGCACGATGATCCCGCGCCGTTGGTTGATGCACTCGACCTTTTCAGATTCGAAGTTGATACGGGCGACTTCGTCCATGGCGGCCATGAGACGGCGCACGGGGAGGATGAGCCCGAAGGTGGTCGCAGCCATGATGCCGACGATCGCAAAAATTAATATGCTCATGAAGACGAGGAGCGAGATTTGGTTCCACTTGTCGATGCGGCCGAAGAAATAGCTGCGAGGGAGGAATATAACCAGTTTCCAGTTCATCAGCCGAGGAGGCTCGGTGACAACGGTGGACTGCTGGAGAACGCCCACCACGTCACCATTGTAGGTGGGGCGAATGGTACGCATGGCGACGTGGTAGCTGGAGCCGTCCACATCCACGTAGGACACCCTACCATCCTCAGGAGGGTTGCTGTTGTTCTTCAGAAGCCTGTCGACGATGACGTTGATCACATTGTCGTTGTGCCCCCCTCCGGAGTAGTTCGCGACGTTGGTGTTGTTCGGAGAGTCACTCTCCTCGTTCACGATGAACAACCCCCCTGCCTCAGACGTGATCGCCGCCTTCTTCAGAATATCCTGCAGCGACTTCACACTGATGTCAAACTCCACCACATTCAACAGCTCCTGTGTTTGCTGGCTGATCACAGCCATGGCTCCCGTTATGCACTGCTGCGCCGATGCAAAGCACTGGTATGGCTGCGTGTAAAACAACTTCGGGCTATCCGGCGACTGGGTGCTGAACTTCGCTCCCACAAACCACGACCTCCCCCTCGGTTCGTACACCGTTGTGGGCTTGCTTTTATTAGGATCCTCGTTGATTTCAATTATGCTGGTGAAGTTCGAAAATATACGGTCATCGGGCATCAGGTAGTGCCGTGTGTTGGTTTCGCTCGGATCTTTGATGTATGAAAGCTCGTAGTTTAACTCTTTGGAGAGGTCATAACCTGGAGTGTTGTCCAAGGTTTGGTTGGGGCACCTCGCACCTGCAAAGTGACCGAGAACACCAGCTGAAAAGAAAGCGCTGATTTCCGTCGATATCCTCAAGTCGCATTGTTCCTTCAAGTACCACGTTATCAAAGGGTGGTAGACCGCAGGGTCTGATGTGTTGCTCACAACAGCGAACTGCTCAGGCGAAGAGAGCATAGAGGTCAACCCTTTGAGGTGCAGGAAAGGGCTCGCCAGACTCGTTTCGATTGTCTCCAGTGTATTGCTCACTATGCTGTCCATGAGGCTGTCCACAAGCACCTCGACCCCATCCTCTGCGATCACTTTCCCGAACACCCACACCCCCGTCAGGGACCCGCCCATGAATATCACCAGTAGCGTCGCAAGGATCCATAGCGGGACCCCTTCATTACATATTTTTTTTTTTGTCATGCTGCGAACAATTTTTTTTTTTTTAAAGGTGGAGGGAAAAGAAAAAGTTTTCAAAAAATCAGAATTGTTAACCGTTTTGGTACTCAAAAAAAAAAAGAACAGAGAAAACAACTTTTCTACCCCCCCAAAAAAAAAGACCCCGATCACCCCCCCCTAATTTTTCACTCTTCTTTCCCTGTCATTGCATCGATGAACGATTTCCCCGTGATAATAGACGTGGTGGCGATGGTGAAGCGAACGGGGGGCACATCCTCATCGGTCGCAAGATCGTCCTCCAGGATGCGAAGGGCTGAGATCTCAGAGTTGGTGATGCCGCCTATGACGAAAACGAGGACGTTGCGGGTCTTGCCCTTCTCAAGCATGTCAGGTGGCTTTTCTTCATCCGGGCTGGCGGGACCAGGCATCTGGTTGAGGCAAGGTTTAAGAGAGGCCCAGGCTTTGTTCCAATCCGATGACGAAACCACTTTGCTCAAAATCTTTGGTATAATGGGTGCATACCCGTGGTAGGACGCATTGACCGACGACGAAGAGTAATGGGGATCGAAAAGGTCCAGGCTCTTCCTCAGAGACGCGAAGAGATTTACTTTGCCGGTTTCGGATTTCAACAACAATCTTGTTTTTTCCAACTGTTCCCATTCCTCCAACACGGAGAGGCCGTAGATCTGCACAAACAACGTCTTCCACGACTCGTATTGCTTTGACTTGATACCCCCCGTGCAATGTGAGTACAAACAGATCAATCGCAGAATTTCATGCGCTTTCTCTTCCTTGTACATCATTTCTTCTATGGCGTCTGAAACGTCCTTTGTTGCCTCGCCCTTTACGATCTGTTTTTGGTAGTAGAGAAGGTTTCGCAGCTGCGGCATGTCGAGAGCTTTTTTCAACTCAACGTTGATGTCCAAGTGGATGCTAAGACACCTTTTTTCGTTCTCCAGAATGGGGAGGTTGTCTAGAAAAGCACGCAGCTCCGCAGGGGTGTTCAGCGATTCCTTCTTGTCGTACTTACTTTGAACAGCGGTCGCGCGTCTTTTAAGCTTCTGCTTCACACCGGACAACCCGGAATCCCGTATCGATTTGTAAATCGGGTCAACCGAGTCCAATTTCACCGACTCCACCGGTTTCTGATGAGGATCGAGGAATTCAACAGGCGGGATGAGAACGTCGTTTGAAACGTCGAAAACCTCGCGTATTATACCACCATAGGTACCCTCAACAAGCATTGGGGTTGAAAGATCTGACATACGGTCGATTAGAAAAAGAGTGTGGAATGCGGAAGACTGCCCGGTCAGGAGGTCAGCGGTCTCCGTCGACATCTGTTGGATGAGCTTGCCCACAAGGTCCGAGTACGTACCCTTCCACTTCATGTTCTCTATCTCCCCGAAAACCAGCATCATTTTCACAATGCTTTTAGCGACTGAGTACAATACACTGCTTTCACCGTCGACGAGCAGCTCTCTTGAAACCTTCTCCAAGCCCATTGATAAAACCCCTTCGTCCACCACCGCGATGTCCAGATCCAGTTCCCTCATGTTTTCAACGTAACCTCGAACGCCTTCTACTGTCAGAACGTGCTCTGCGATAAGCGTTTGCCTCGGAACCAAGTATATCTGGATTCCTCTTTTTGAGATCTTGTGTTTTTCAGCAAGGTTTCGAACGTGCCCTGCAACTTTTTTCAGAACGTGCAGTCGGGACTGTATTATGAACACGACGCGGGTTGCCACCTTGCCGTCGAACGGGAAGAATGGGTCCTCTGTCTTATGCAACTCCACAACATTATCAGGCAACGCCCCCAGCAAGTCGTTCGTCACCATCGTCGTCTTCAGCAATAGCTCCAAATCATTATCCACACAAACAATGTACTTATTTCTATTGTCAAACACATCCGCCACCGCCCCCTGGTGGTACTCTCTCAGCGAGTCTAAATTAATAGCTGACATTGTGGAACAACTGCCTATCGTCCATTTCCTATTGTGGGAGGGTGGGGCATGGGTGATACGGACGCGCAAAGGAATGACAACTCACAAAAAAAAAAAAAAAAAAGAGAAAGAAAAATGAAAAATAAAGACAAAAGGGGGCCAACGACGGGCACAATTGAAAACAGAGAGCAGCACCAAGGGGCCCCTTGATCTCTGATGACCTTACCACTTCTTCTTTTTTTTTTTTATTTTTTGTTTTCTTTCCTTCTCCTTTTCCTCGGTCCCCTTCCCACCTTTGCTTTTCTTTTTTTCCCTCTTTTTTTTTTGATAATATGATGAACTACACTATTCAATGCTTAACGGTTGGCCTTGGCGACACGCTCGGTCTCGTCCTTCTTCTTGATGGCGTACGAGTTGGAGGAACCCTTGGCGGCGTTCACAAGCTCGTCGGCGAGGCACTCGGAGATGCTCTTGATGTTCCTGAAAGAGGCCTCACGGGCACCGGTGGTGAGGAGGGCGATGGCCTGTGGAAGTAATTTTTTTTTGTACTTGCAAAACACACCTGGTTCACACGGCGAAGGGGCGACACGTCAACAGCCTGACGACGGACAACACCGGCGGATCCAACACGGGTGGAGTCCTCACGGGCACCAGCCTTGGAGACAGCGTCAACGAGGACCTGAAGGAAAGGGTGGGAAACCAAATAAAATTTTGCATACCTGCATGGGGTTCTGGTCGGTCATGAGGTGGATGATCTCGAAACAGTGACGGAGGATACGGCAGGCCTGGACCTTCTTACCGTTGTTGCGGCCGTGCATCATGATGCTGCAGGTAAGACGCTCCACGATGGGGCACTTCGACTTCCTGAACCTCTTCTTGGACCACCTATTAAAGAAGAAATGTTGATATAAAAGTTCAAATTACAAACCTGCCGGCAGAGTGGGGCAAGTAGATGGGCTTCAGGGAGATGTAGTCCTGGAGGGACAGGTCCACGCACTTAACATCCTCGACGCTCCACTTACCGAAAAGCTTTACCTGGGGGGCAATGGCGGTCATTTTCTCTTTTTCTCTTTTAATAGACGAGCGGAACCCGAGCTGTGGCTGATTGAAAGTGGTGAGTAATGAAGAATAAAAAAATTTTTCGGCGCTTCATAAAAAAAGAAAAATAATGACTTCCATGCTTAACGGTTGGCCTTGGCGACACGCTCGGTCTCGTCCTTCTTCTTGATGGCGTACGAGTTGGAGGAACCCTTGGCGGCGTTCACAAGCTCGTCGGCGAGGCACTCGGAGATGCTCTTGATGTTCCTGAACGAGGCCTCACGGGCACCGGTGGTGAGGAGGGCGATGGCCTGAAATGATTTTTTTAATTTATCTTTTTTCTTTGTGCACAAAACACACCTGGTTCACACGGCGAAGGGGCGACACGTCAACAGCCTGACGACGGACAACACCGGCGGATCCAACACGGGTGGAGTCCTCACGGGCACCAGCCTTGGAGACAGCGTCAACGAGGACCTGAAGGAAAGGGTGAATTATGAAAAAAGGAAACACACACCTGCATGGGGTTCTGGTCGGTCATGAGGTGGATAATCTCGAAGCAGTGACGGAGGATACGGCAGGCCTGGACCTTCTTACCGTTGTTGCGGCCGTGCATCATGATGCTGCAGGTAAGACGCTCCACGATGGGGCACTTCGACTTCCTGAACCTCTTCTTGGACCACCTGTATTGGTTTTGAGCAAATAAAATAAAAAAAGAAAGTGCCATACCTGCCGGCAGAGTGGGGCAGGTAGATGGGCTTCAGGGTGATGTAGTCCTGGAGGGACAGGTCAGTGCACTTGACGTCATCGACGCTCCACTTACCGAAAAGCTTAACCAGGGGGGCAGTCATTTTCTTTTTTTTTCGAAGATTAATTCAACCTGTGTGGTTTGATGAGGTGTGCGGATAAGGGGGAAAACTTCAAAAAGAAAGGAAGAAGAAAATCCCCGCTTGAAAGAGCAAAGGGAGAGAAAATAAGAAAAGAAGAAAAGAAAAGAAAAAGAGCAGATGATCATCGGAAGATGAAAGGAGAAAGAATTAGTGCAGTGAAGTTTCAAAACTCCGGAACGTCGGGGGCACCAAGGGATTGGCCTCCGGCGCAGGAGCAAAACTGTAAAGAGAAGGATGGACGTGGGAGCAGAGAGAAGGGGAAGCGTTCAAAGACGAACGCTGTATGAGGCGCAGGATGGCAGCAGAAATGACAGGGGCATGCGAATCAGGAAGATCGTGGGACACATTTTCCAAGACAAGAAGATCGGCATTGGGCAGCGTTGCCTTCGTGTACTCCACAACGCCCTTCAAAGGGACTACTGTGTCCTCCGCTCCGTGAACAACAAGCATCGGTTTCGATATGTCCCCCACCCCCTTTAGTTTCTCCCTGACCCACTCCTCCCTCCCTTCAAGACACCACTGCGCTCGTTTGCAGCTTTCCTCATACATCTTCATCGGGCACTTGTTACACCCGGGGATTGATTTCAATATCTGGTAGTACAGGTCAGTCAAGGTGCCCCCTCCGTACGCTGCTCCAGGCGTTCTTGTGTTCCGTCTGCATTCTGCCAAATACCTTGCTTTGTATATGAGCGCGTCATTGTGGTGGGGACGGTCGTGGCTCGGCTTTGAACAAGGCGGGACAACGAACAAGTCTTTGCCGACAGGTGTTCCTATCACTGCTACAGTGGTGCACTGCCGTGGGTACAACACGGAAAAGAGACGTGCTATGACACCGCCTGCACCGAAGCCCACCACATGACATGTCGGGACACAGAGGTGCCACAGCAACGTCGACACGTCCTGTGCCATCGTCTCGGCACTGTACGGACCAAGGGCTTGTAACATGCGCAGCCCAAGCTTTCTAAAAATCCTATCCCGCAGTGGCTGTGCCTTCTTATACCGTGTGGAGCCTGCAGTGTCTCGTGCGTTGAACCGGATCACAGTGCAGCCACTTGAGACCATGTGCCCCGCAAAGGCACCCTCTGCCCACGAGTTGCTTATGCCGACCTGTCCTATGTCCGGCACAAGCAGCACGACCATTTCGCTCTTTCCCCAGCACCCTAACACCTGATACTCCAGCTCCACATCCCTTGTGTTAACCACTTTCACCTTGTGCATTGAGCTGGGCACTGACAGCGTTACTGACCTCCTCTTCATGTTGGGCACAGGCCCCGCTGCCCTGAGAAGTTTTGAGAAGAGAACAGAATAACGACAGATACAGTTGGGGGGGAGGGGGGAGCGAACGGGAGGTACAGGTACAGGTACATGGTGGGTCGAGTACAAAAAAGGCAAGAACGGCAGGAACCCGAGGGAGACAACGACCTTAACCACCAGCCCTCCTTTTGTTAAATGAGATAAAAAAAAAGAGGAGGAGAAAAGAAAGGGGAGGTGTTGTTTGGTTTCTTCAAACTTCTTGAGAATCGCTGCTGCCATGAGTTTTGCTGCTGATCTTAAAAGCGACAGGGTCAACAGAATGGGAGGAAAGAGGGGGGAGGGGTGCAATGGGCGGGTGGGAAGCAGGGGTTTCCGGAGAGGGGCGTAGGCGGTGTCGCCAGGAGTGGACAGGTGGCTTTTGAGGAGAGAGTTCTTTGGCGTTATCCTTTTTCCTCTCCCTTTTGTTCTCCGTGCGTTTCCTAGATGCGTCTCCGGTCCTCTCCCTGTTCTCTTTGTAGAGAATTGACGCCGAGACTGAGCAAATCTTTGCATACAGACCCATTCTTTCATGCATGCTAGGCTTGTAATCTAAATTTGCTTTTAGGTCTGCCTTCAGCCTGGCCAAAATGGCATCCCCCCATTTTTCTCCTTCAGTACAATCGGTTGTTTTCTTAACCTTTTTAGGGGACCCTTCGCTCTGCTCGTCGTCGTCTTCAACGGGGCAGCGTTTCCGCTTCTTGACGGCTGTTGTGGTGGGTGTCACTGTCTTCAGTGCCAACACTTGTTTGATCGGGGTGGTCGCTCGCTGCGGAGGCGGTGCGGGTGACGGTGATCGCTTTCGCGGGGAGACCGTCTCCTTCCTGGGTTTGTAGTTCTGCAGCAGCCTCTTCGTGTAGTTGATGTTCCGCAGCAGCTTCTTCGCTCTTCCTACCTTCATCGATGCTAGGTCGCCCACAGACACTACGCTGCACGGTGTTCCTGATGACGCCTTCCACAAGGCTGTCGGCGGCTGTGTCGCATGTCCAGCATCGCCCTCCATAAGGCAGTATATTGCATCTATGTTCTCGGCAAGTGGCTGGTAGAGCATCTCGTCCTCGTCCTGTACAGGGGTTTGCTTTTCCCGTTGCGGTTTCTCAGGCAGCTTCAGCTTCAATGGGTCCTTGTCCTTCGCAGCGGGCTTTGCGTGGACCACGATGTCCCGCTCTTCCCTCTCAGGCGACTCCGAGCGCTTCCTCTTCTTGCTAGGCGGTGCGGGCGACGGTGGCGGGAGGTTCATCATTGTCACCTTCGACATCATACTTCTCGATGATTTCTTCGGCGTGTGCCTCCCAACATCTCTTGTCGGCACGGGTGGTGTTGAGTACACTGTCTGCGTGTCTTCCGGAATACAAAGCGGCACCACAGTGGTTTCCTCCGTCTGCGTATCACTGATACCGGGCAGTTTCGTTGTGGACAGTTTTGAAGCCGCCATGATGCTGTCGTACAAGGCTGGGGGATATGACAGATCACCCGCTGACTTGTCATTGATGAGTCCTATGGTCTGCTCCCACAAGCGCAGTGCACGGGAACATATGTGTAGTACCCCACTGCGGAGCATACCCGAGATCAACGGGGCCATCAGGTTAATGGTCAGCTGCACCTTCGAGAAGGTCTCCCTCTCCTCCGCTACGTTGTTCAGCACGCTGCCATCGTCACTCTTCACAGCTCGTCCAGAGACAGTCTCCTCGTTCAGCACTGCTATCCATACCCCCAGCTGTGAGGACTCTAACCATGTGCATATCTCACCTAGTATTTCGTCAACCACTTCGACGATGCCACTGCACCTCAGCTCTAGTTCTGGTTTGCCTTTATTCTCCTTGCAAAGCTTCAGCAATCCCAGCAACACGCCAGAGGCCTCAGACACGCTGGTCACACTAAGCAGCATATCTAAGCTAGTACCCCCCATGCCAACCCCCCACCCTTGTCGCACACCATTGCCCACCAGTGCATGTTTAAGAGTCACTAGGATCCCCTCCACCCACGCAGGGATTTCGTTTCTCAACACCTCACCGTCCAGCGCAGTTGCTGTCAGAGACTTCAACAGTGCCCTTACAATGCCCATGCACGCGGAGTGCTGTGCTGCTTTGGTGTAGTCGGACAGCCAGCTTTCAGCAGTTTTTTGTGCGATGACAGGCTCCGACTCGGGGACCAACTCGTCCCTCGGGACGCCCATCTTCATTAGCCACTCTGCGTATATGCTTACAGCAATGTGGGGCACATGTTCCCAACATAGAGCTTGCAAGCATGCAATACGAGGCCGCACCCCACTGAAGTTCGGGGTTAAGACGCTTTTCGTTGAGAGGTGTGTGTCCTCTGCTACTGGACTCCCTGCTTGGTATCTCTTCACTGTGTGATACGCTTCTTCTAAGCTGGTTAGGAGTGGTTTAGACTGCTCTGCAATGCTGGCGTCGGGAAGGTGCTCCAGCAGGACTAGTGCTGCGCTGAGCATGACCTCTAGCACAGGTTCCCAGTGTCTCTTCTTGCTCAACATAGATGTTAGCGTGATTGCCGAATCACGTGGAGGAGACGCTAGAGTCTGCTCGCCCCCTACAACACCCTCAGTGATGAGGAGATCATCTATTGCCTTCACGAGAACACACCACAGCGTCTTGAACCCTTTCATATTGGACCTTTTATCAGACTCAGCGGCTTGCTTCAAATGTGTCGTGAAGACTGAGCACCCCCACAACAAGCACTGCAACCGTGCGGTTGGCCTCGAGTTACCAGCAGTGAGGCCCTTCACCGCGTGTGTGAGGATACATTCGACTACCACGTCTGATAAGTCAGCAGGTTTCGGAGCATTACGCCACACTGCGTACTCACAGCATGAAATGAACAGCCCTTTCGCGTATGTCTGGCTTACGTCGCCGTAGTAAAGAGTGAGAGTCGTGTGCGCAAGTGGTGCGAAGGACGTCAGCATGACGCTGACCACTTCGGGCTTCAGGTGGCCTAGCTTTTCGGGAACGGAAACAATAGCTATGGCAGCACGCTGCAGAAACTCAGGCGGGTGGCTTTCACCAGAGTCGAGCATACCACACAGCAACCACCACACTAGACTGATGCCTTCGGCGTACGGGTTGGGAGACGCTAATCCCTTTTCCACCCATATCAGCAGCTCGTCGGCAACGGACGCCACCAAGGATGTCCCGGGCAGCTCTTGCTGCGAGGGGCTAACGAGACTGTCGAAAAGTGGTTTATCACAATCACCAATCAGGTGCATGATATTGCATTGACACTCCTGGTGGTCCGTCGCTTCCGACACGCAGTTCAGGAACCTTGCAGCACATCGTATCAGCATTTGCAACGGCACACCAGAAGCCTTTCTCGCTTCCTCGGTGACAGGCAGCAGCACAGTGCAGTACCCCTCGAGGATTTCTTTGAGAAAATTGTCGTAGTCGGAAGCACCTTTGATGCTGGCCACCAATAATGTCACCCACGTGTCGCATGCCGAGCTGACTAACAAACTATCACCTTCCCACACCTTCCTTCGTGATAAGCTGATAGGCATCTGCAGAATGGCTGCGTGCTTTGTGTACCGTGTGTCTGTAGTCCAACCATGCACAAGATGGCTCCATGCCGTTAGGGCTTGCTTAAGATGCATCCCCTTCGCGATAACGGAACTGAGACTACCCAACAGAATGTTGACTTGATCTGCATGTTTACAGCGGTTGTCCTTCAGCGTGCCGTCTAAGCGTGCCTGGATGGCCCACATGACAAGGGCACGCTCCACGGTGAGATCGTCATGATCAGTGGAGTTGTTCAAGATGGACTTCATCCAGTCACGGTTGGCCCGTGCGAGGTTAGAGACGAGTTTAGAAAGAGG
Source organism: Diplonema japonicum (assembly GCA_964019335.1). NCBI lineage: Eukaryota > Euglenozoa > Diplonemea > Diplonemida > Diplonemidae > Diplonema > Diplonema japonicum. The sequence continues at coordinate 387,381 of OZ025676.1, forward strand.
TGCTGTGCTGTTGGGCGAGAGAGAGGCAGGGATGCGGTTAAGGACACACCACAAGGCACGGACGATCTCTTCGAGGGAGCTGGTGGTGTGGTCGCACGGTTTTAAGTTGCTGGTTAAGACGGAAACAGCCCAGGAAAGCCATGTAGGGATGGTTTTTCGGAGGCGTTGGGAACAAGAAGGATCGTAAAGGAGTTTCGAGAGTGCTTTGACGGCGAAGCGGATGAGAGGAGGATCGCAGTCGGCAGTGGCATCCACAGAGGTGATGGACGCCAGGATTTCATCGAAGACTGCCATCTCCGCCTCGTTAGAAGGGTGATCAGCACCACCACGTAGACCAGGTGCAGAGAGGACTAATGCCGCAGCTGCAGCCGAATCGACGTCGCTCGTTGTCATCGCGTGACTCAAGAACTGCGCTATCTTCCGCCTCTCCTTCGCAGGCAGCATCGACGCTCCTTCAGACGTCACGATCGAGCACAGCAATTTGATCCCTCTCGCCATCCACGGTCCCTTCCCTTCGCTCACTGCCTCACACGCAGCGTCCACCACATCCCCTACACCCTCCCCTGCCAGCACCTTCGGGTCCCCTTCGATCACCCCCCTCACCTTCTTGAACCCGTGCACTCTGCTGCTGGTGCTTTGATTGGACTTGATCAGGTGTGCGAGATCTGCCAATCCTACATCGCCTAGATTAACCATCCCGGCGGTGAACCTTTTTTTGGTTTGTTTTGTGTTTTTTTTTCCCCCCGCGTTTTGAAATTTCAGAAAATAAAAGAACAACTCTCATACTACTTATTTAGCCAACAGACAAAAGAACACAACCAGTGAAGAAGAGAAAAAGTAGTGTAAAAAAACAAGATACCATGTAAATGGTGCCCTTCTCGTTTGGGGAGGGGGGGTTACGTGAATTGCACAGCAGCTTTCCATCTGGAAACGGCTTCGTTGGGCTTTTCAGGAAGGGGGTTATCGGGGGGTGGGGAGGTGGGGGCGGTTTTGGGAGAAGGTTCTGAACCAGAGTCACCTTCGATGTGGTAGGCGTACCGCTTGACGCCTTCTGTCCTGGTGGGATCGAAGATGGGGAGGTCGTCGAGGTTCACGACACGCTCGATTTGTTCTAAGTCACGCTGCGCCAAGTACTCGTCCATTTCCCTGTCTTCGGGAGGTGCGGGTAGGCCTTCATTGTAGTTGTCAGTTTCCCATTCGGGGCCACCCTTCGTTCCTGTCATGAAATCCCTCGTCCTCTGGTGAGCTTTCTTCAGTATACCCACAGTCGCGCCTTGCCCGTATTTGCTTCCCTTTGCTAAACTCTTCCGCTTTGACTTCCGCCTCAAAAACAACTTACTAGCGAACGTATCGTGTGCTCTTTGATTCTCGGCTCTCCTTGCTTCTCTTTGCCTGTAACACTTCCTCCCCATCCACGCCAAGCTTAGCAAAATCGACGCACCAATCACCCCTCCAACGATTGTGAAAGCCAGCCCCACATCGGTACTTGGGGTCACCTTGTTCGAAATGAAGATGTCAACCTGCGGAGGGATCACGTAGCTGTTGTCAAAGGGCGCTGTCGTGTCGTTGATGAACACAGGGGTGGCAGGGACGACTTCTTGGACAAAGGCGAGCGCGAACATGCTGAAATGGGTCACAGGGCACCCATACGACGTGCCAATAAACCCGGCAGGCACTATGGCAACGTCAAGGTGCGAAGCTGGCGCCAGCAAGCCAATACCTGCTTCGGGACCCCAGATCCATTGCGATCTTTCCCAATACACGCAGTTGTACGACCGTGCGTAGTTGATGTCGTTGCTTAAGGAGAACATCAGCGTGGCAATCGGTGTGCTTGTGTTAGTCGGGTCGGACACACCTGTCGTCTGCTTCGTGACGGCGTTCCTTGCTTGGAGGTTGATGATTTCGGATTCAAGGAGAATATTAACTGTGATTCCCGCCTCAGTGACGAAGGTGAATGACCTGTCGCTGCCTGGCTCATACGCAGCCATCACCAACTCTTCCCCAAGTGCGTTGTACTTATGATGCGTGAACACCACAATATCGTTCAGCCCATAGTTAGTGACCGCCGTGGTACTGGGGACCACCTTCACAGAGACAGATGACACCGTGAAGTCGCTTGTCACCTTCTCGAGCAAGGATTCCAAAAACATCAGCCGCGTGGCCAGTGCTGGGATCTTCACGATGTTGCCGATCAACACCATTGCCGCGGCCTCCGAGATTTCATTGGCGCTCAGCTCGCCTTCGATCAGCTGCTTTGCTATCTCGAACAGAAATTCAGCCCGTGCACCATATGTCACATAGTCCAGGTTCACGACACCCACGGCAACAACCCTCGGGCAGGAAACTGCCCTCGTCGGATACACAGACGTCTCGTACAGCACCATCACAGAGCTCAACATGGTGGTCTTCAAGACACCTGTCTCGTTACTACTCAATACGTCATCAAGGTACGAGGTGAAGGCGTAGTGCATCTCATCCCAAGGCCATGTCTCGACGCCGTACCTCTGCGGTACGGTGAGCATCACATCAAGGGTCTCAATGGGACTTAGTGCAGCAGTCCCCCGCAAGAACGCCAAAGCATCAGAATCGCTGAGTCTGAATACTGTTTTCGTGTCAGGCAGTTCAAGCGACGCCAAGGCTCCGTTCCCTGAGCCGGCGAAAATGCTGACACGCAATGTTGTGTTCGTCCCTGCAGAACAGGGAAGAGCGGGTATGCGGAAGGTGACAGTGGGGTTGCTGTGGTACGGCGACAGCCCGTTGAAGATGGGCGTTGTAACGCTTCCTATTGTGACCTGGAACTTGTAGGTGAAGGGTGGCACATTGCTGATCCACAACCCGGCATCAATTGTCAGATACGTGCGCAGCTCGTACAGCTTGTTGCAGGACGGGTCGTCTGGGCAGTGGAACTTAACCGAGGCAGAATCCTTATACCTCGGTGCTTCAAGAATCTCCATAGTGAAGCTGTCCGATGAAGCCACTGAGATGCCCAACGACAGTTCTGCCGTTATCTTGTAAGAACACGTGTGCAGAATGGTATCGGCAGCTGAGTATGTGCTGTCCGCACACGCAAACATATTACCTTTCAGCTGGACGGTCAACGAGTTCTCGTCACTTGTCCCAAATAACCCAGAAGGATACGACGACCACCGGAGTAGTTGCCCGGTAGGTACATTCATCGCCCCGTTGATGAGCGCCCCCAAAGTCAAGTCCACACCCTGCTGGTGGGTGGTAGGGCGATTGTTGATCTTTACTTGGCTCTGGATAGTTACCGAAGGATCCCTCACATCACACGACCCAGTCCTGTAAGGCACTGTGCACTGGCAGGTTCCCTCCGACGAGCATAACCCGTGACCAGTACATGTCACTTCAGGGATACACTGTTTACCACAGTTGGCAGAATACCAGTTACTGGAGCATTGACATGTAGGTTGACCCGCGTCTAGAGTGCAGTAGCCGTGCCCTGAGCAGTCGCACACAAGAGAAGTGCACCATTTGCCTGTCAAACCTACCGAGCAGGTTGAGGGAGTTTCTACGTTACACGACTCGCCGTGCCATCCTGTGTGGCAGGCACATTCACTTTGTGCTGTGCACAGTCCATGGCCACTGCACTCCCACAGATGAGGGCACATCGCAATTTCGGAACAGCTTGGTCCCGTGTACCCTGCCCTGCACCTGCAACCCACGGCCGTTCCGTCGTACTCACAGCGGCCATTTGTGCAGGTGACACCACACAACGGTGTACTGCAAGCAGTGTCAGTCCAAAATTCATCGCATATACAGCGCTCCACCTGGGCGTCCATGGTGCATCGGCCATGTCCAGAGCACCTGTTGAGGTGTCCGCACAGTTCGCTTTGCAGAGCCTCAAGATCAAAGACAGATCCCTCTTGATTCCCTGAATACATCTCGCTGCTGTTCGTATCGGTGGTCACTGCTGTGCAGTATCTCGACGCATTCAGTTGCATAGGACACTCACAAGACCCGTCTAAGTTGCACGCACCGTTGAACCTGCAGGGGTTGGAATGGCAGTACCTGGTGCTGATCATGAACTCGTTGTATACGACTGCCGTGTCATTCATCACCAAGTCATCACTGCTGCAGGGTACATAGAACGGATGTGGGGTTCCTTCGCAAGAAGAACTCCCTACCAGCTCTGTGGGAGCGTAATTGTGCGATATCGGAAGATAGAGGATGGGACGTCCCAGTGTGTAGACAGGGAGCTCTGACTTGGTCACCATCCACGTCTCCCCGTAGTAGTGGTAGTCTGTCCATGTATTCTTCAAGTGTGTACCGTCGTGCTTGATGCCGTTGATGTCGTTGGCAACGTCACCGTCTAGAAAACCCATCATGCCGTCTACACGTGAGAAGTAAGGCAGGCTGATCGACAGGTCGACGTTGAAGAAGTGCACGTTAAGAGGGCTGCTCCACACGACGCCCACTTTCACCTTCATTGTGGTCCCCAGATGAAGGAAGAATGTTGCGTCATGGAAGGTAGTGACTGAGTATATAGTGACACCCGGCCACTGTGCGAACTGCCACGAATAGTCTCCAGAGCCAAAAGGCTCGCCATTCACATGTACGGAGACGAGGCCCCTTCCAAGGAGGCATTTAGGGCCACCAACAATGCAAACCTCGTCTTGGTTCTTGCTCCAAATGTCGACTTTGTCAGATCCAAGCCGTATCGTCACGGCATCAATAGTGGATACGCCATACCGCTGGTGGTACGTCTTGTGTACTTGCACACTGAACGTATCGCTCTGCCAGATGCCTGTCACAAGCTGGTAAGCACCGTCACCGTAATGCTTGTAAATGAGCCCATCCCACGTAGTGATGTGGCCCAGCCCGAACGCACTCGCACTTCTCCACACAGGCACTTCGCATGCCACCCCCTTCCATTGAGGTCTGCACTTACAGCTTGCTACGCCTGATGTGTCCTTTACGCACACCCCGTTCCCTTTGCAATTGTCGCGACATTCTGGTATTTTACAGATCCCAACAGAGTCCTGCAGCCATCCGTCAAAGCACACGCACCCAGAAGCCACGCGGATGCCGTTCCCGCACCCTACTTCTTCGACAGGCACACATCTGCATGCCTTGCTGCGTATCTTTTGATGTGCTGAAAAAGTGATCAGTGCTGACTGATAGAGCTTCTTTGCGGAAATTTCTTCCACCTCGTAGATGAACTGCTGCACACCGACAAATGCGGCGCACCGGAAGATGCTTGTGATGCAATGCACAAAATTGGTGTTGCACATTGCAACGCTGGCTGTGCAGTTAGAGTAGCATCGCAGTGCTTGTGAGCAGCATGCCCAAGTCTCGGTGGTGGTCCAATGAGCACATTGTGGGAGTCTGTAAGTCCCTGCTGCAACAAGAGCGGCTTCTTGTTGCGGAGATGTCGGAAAACCCAAAACTACAGGTAGCAGCCTGGACTTCATAGGGCAGGGCGGAGTGGGGTGCAATACTGGGAATGCCTCTTGTAAGGTGGACCCGACGTTCAGTTGGCATGGGTGTAACAGAATACTGGCTATAGAACCCTGCACACAGGTGGACGTAGTCTGAGTGAGGAGACGCCAGAGGCTGTCCCTCTGGTGGTTCGTGCAGGATGCGGAGCAGCCACACGCAGCACGTGCGTTCTCATAAACCTTGACATGGATAGGTACCATGTGATTGACGTACCAGTCAACGGTCTCTTGTACCTTGTCTTGATTGTACAAAAGCTCGCTGGTCTTACAGCACACGTCGCCTGTGTTGCAGCAGCCCTGTTGCACGCTTAGCTTTTGGTCGAAAGAGATGTACTTTGCTTTCATGGCAGTTGCTTCTGCCGCTAATGCTTCAGACACGACTGCAGTATCGTCGAACTGCTGCCACATGCTCTCCTGCAGGCATGTGGTACTTATGTCCCGCTTAAGAGACGCTTCAAGCTCGCATGCACAAACATAGTTGTTTATAAGGGCGGTGGGCATCCATTGCCATCGCACCCACTCTTCGCCGCATTGAATGCCTACATCTGGCGTCACAGTGTGCGTCGCAAGTCTAAGAGATAGTGATACGGTGCTCGTTTCCATTTGTGTAGCCGTAGCTGTTCCAACTTGCAATAGCGACCTCTGCTGCTGCATATGCAGCACAAAGTCCTCCATTGATTCAGGAATAGTCCGCATGCATGCACCGCACTCCGCAGCGTCCTGTATGCACAGCCGGCTACAGTTCAAGAAGTTCACAGTGGGAAGTTCATCATCCTTTATAGGAATGTAGTTGGTGAAGCCAACAAAACACTCTGTTGTCTTGAACCACCTTGCGTCAGCAGAGCAAGGATGGGGCTTTAACCCAGGTGAGTATGGCCCCGTGTAGTCGCCTGGGTAGCACTCGTTGGATAAAGCGCACCAACCGCAACCATCAGCATGAATGCATTCACTGCACGTCTTGTGAATTCCGCAAGGGGACGTTTCGCAATTAATCCCTGTCCAACCGCTTTGGCATTCGCAGACATTTGGGAGAGTGCACACACCATGTCCGTAGCAGGTAGCACCACCGCTGCACCACGGGCTGGTGCAGTCTATTCCTCCCCACCCTGCATCGCATGTGCACTTCCTCTGCTGTCTGCTGCACACTCCATTTTCACATGGGTATGGGCACAACGCTACGTACACATCAAGACCAGGTTGCGGAGCGGAGTAGCAGGACACCTTTTCGCACGTGGTGTACCCGGGCCCAATGCACTCACTTAAACAAGCGGCAGATGTGTTGCAACCCTTCGTGTAAAACCCAGGATAGCACACACAAACTTCAGGGAGTTTGCAGACACCTTTGCTGTTGCAGTTGTTGGAACTAGGACATTTCGCTTGACAGGTTAGTGTATTATCAACTGCTTGCATTACAGAATACCCTGAAAGGCAGCCCTGGCAAGCAGGCCCCGTTGCGGGATACTTGCAAGCGGAACATGCAATGCTATCGAAACACTGCTTCACGTTGCAATCAATGCCTGAACAGCTCTCGCATGTGGTGCCAGCGAATGGTGGTGTGCAGGTGCAAACAGGACGCACAGGATCGCTGAGCACCTTAAAGATGTACCGCATGAAGTCGTTGCGGGGAGTGAAGCCCCATTGCAGAAAGAAGGTGGCGCTTTGTGACAATTCTGACAGCTGTACGAACTCCTCTGTCGTGTAGTTGCCCAAGCCTAGACGGTGGTGTGAATGTCGGGCTGTGATGGGGGCACTTTTACGGACAAACGGAGACGGGACCACAGCAGCGTGGAGCTGAGGGTGTCCATTGTTGTAGTCGTCGAGCTTCCCTGCAAACGTGGACAGCGACGATATAAGACTGGGGAAGTTGTTGAACACAGCCGACTGGTAGTAAATGACTACTTTCCGAGGCTCCCGTGTTGTAGAGTAGTTTCCACCATAGGACAGGGAGAAGGTGTGGTCAGTGCCCGCAGTGTGCTCGACGTGTAGTGTCAGCAATTCGTTTCGAAACTCCGAAGTCAAAACCCATGACGCGTTCCCCAAACGAAACGGCCACACAAGCAACTCCTTCGTGCTGGTGATCATGAGCTTAGTGCACGCAGGTGTGTCCTGCAAACACATCTGAAAGTTCCCAAACTTATCGAAGATTGTCCGGAAGGCATACTGCTGGTTCTCAAATAGCAACCCGCCGCCCTCCGCAAAGTACCTCAGCCCACGGGGAGTGTCCTTGATAAGGTCGTAATCGATATTGAATTTGGGCACAGTCACTATATTCGAGTTGATCTTCAGCTTCGCGATGGGTGCGTCATAATAACCGTGAAGGCCTGCAGCTGTGCTCGCTGCGTTTGTGTTTACCTCCAAAGCTGCATAATCTAATTGCAACCCGCCTCCCGACACGACTTTTATTTGGATTTCATTATAGGCACCCCACCGTAGAAGAGACCAGTCGATTATAGTGGCTGTGTTCAGTGCTGTTCCCAACTTGGACACCAGAAGGTTCCCGTTGATGTAGTACTCGAAGATGGTGTTCATTGGGCTCTCAATAACCTTGAAGATCAGCATGAACTGCGAATCAGCAACGTACACGAAGTGGGGTGTGTAAGGACACGGCCGTGTGGAGGCGAATATCTTGTCAGTTGGATTGTAGCACAAGACTGAATGGTCCCAGCGACCGTTTATGTCTGTACAGTTTGCTTCCGTCATGTCAGGGGCGTAGCTGCTACCTAACCAGCAATGCCCTGGGAGAGTGGTGTTGGGTAGCATGAACCCCATCGTGAAGGGGTTGAACTCATTAACATCGAGTCCCTCTACAGGGATTGTAAGGTTCGGTCCAGCAAACGAGCCCGGTATGGACGTGTACGCGTCTGTCACATTGAACCGTATCTCGCCCTGTGCCAGAGATCTGAGAAGCGGTTTCTTGAACTCTCTGTTCGAACTGTCGTAGTCGCCCACCTTCCACAGCAACCTATAAGCAGAGTCGTACGGCGAAGCACATTGTGAAGCCCCGCTGTTCCACGTGGAGCCGCACGACGCGTAGCTGCACGACTCAAAGTGGCATGAAAACCCCTTAGTTCCCAAGAAGCAGTTGCAGCGGCCGTTCTCGTTGCAAACACCGCTGCCAGAGCAGCTCATCAACTCGTTACAATACACATCGCAATGCGGCCAGTTATAATAGTCGGTTTTGCATGTCTCGCAATAAATGCCACCTCTATTTCCTGTGCAGAGACAGGAACCGTTTGCAAAACACCCGGAGCCCATACCAGGTCCTTGGCAGTTGCATGTCTCCACACACGCAGCAGTGTCGTTTCCAGGAGGAGCGGTTGCCGGGTTGAACAGAGCAGAAGGTGCAGGATATCGTGAGAACATGCACTGGTCGCACCAAGTGCCCCCTCTTTTGTCACAGCCTTTGCAGTGCGCGGTGTGGAACAAAGTCGACAACAATGCTGTGAGCTTCATAGCAGCCAGCCTGGTCACCTCGGTTGTGTGCCCCCAGTGAACGAGCACTACCACAGGAGCTGCTTCCCCAGGGTTCAGAGGCTGTGTCGTTATTGTTTCCCTATTCCCGTTTGCAACATCGATTGTAACATCAGTGTTCATCCTGCTCCCTCCAGCCACTCTGCCCACTGCGTACACGACGTCAGGCCGCTGCTCTTGCGTGTTGTAGTGCACAGTTGCCGACGCTTCAACTTCGTTAAACGTAAAAGTGCCTGATAATCGATGTGGGGCTATCTCACCACCGTATGTTCCGCCGAACTGGAGCCAAGCAGGCTCACCATCATCCACTTCAACCGTAATGACAAAAACAGCAGAGTTCAGCCAACCAACGTAAAGCTGGATGCTGCTTCTTCCTGCCGTCAGCTGCACAGGTTCCACGAATGGCCGGTTTGCATTCCTCACATACGCGCACCCCGATGCGGTGCAAACAGAGAAGTTACCCCATCCATCAAAGGTATCGGCACCGCCATCCAACCACATGAAGGTGTCCTCATTCCAGTCATTCACCATCTTGAAGTCCGCTTCCCAGTTTAAAGGGTGGGCTGGGGAGTTCGGGTCGTTAACTATCTCCCTCAAAGTTTGCAAAGGAGTCCGCGCTTCAACACAGGACCCGTATCCGTTGCACTGGTTTGCCTTGTTGCACGTCCGTTTCTCGCAGCGTGCTCCTGTGAAGCCAGGCTCACACACACAAGTACCGTAACCGTTGCAGAGCCCCCTGTTGAGACATGTGACAGGAGGGTCACAGTAAACGTTGCACACCCCCGCAGGATACCACCCCGCTGCGCAATACTCACATACTTGCCCTACGAAATGAGGTGGGCAAATGCAGGTCCCCGAAAGGTCGCAACTTCCTTGTTCGCAGGGGCACCCTTGTGTGCAATCCCCTGGCGGGTACGCAGGTGTCTTTGTCGAAGATGTGAAACTTATGCAACGTTCACACTTCGGGTCGGTGATGTCAACGTACGCCGTGCCCACTGTTGTGTTGGTGAGGCATGTGCACTCGTAGTCCTTGATGGTGAGGAGGTTGTCCACCGCATAGTCGATCATGGTGTAAGGGTCGCCTGTGCCACCGAAACCTATGAACCAGTGTTGAGATGTGAGACCAGTTCCCAGCGTGACCTCGTGGTCGCCCACATCGTTGACGCGTGATGTCGATAACAAGGGCGTCTTACGAAGGTTCACCCACTCCAGGACAGAGCCGGGCACCAGTGTGAAGACAACAGGTGGGGTGTAGGTGGTTGGGTCAACATTCCGCGAAGCCATCAACGGCACGGTGTATGGCGTGGCGCCATTTTCGACACCATAGGTGAAATAGTAAAGGTCGTCTTCAGGGAGCCTCACGGGGTCCATGTCTATGGTAATATCGTGTGTGACCACCTCGTGCACGGACCTCTCGTCGGAAGCGTAGTCCGCAATAAAAAGCACCCGCGCCCGTGAGAGGTTCGCACCAGTGTATGGCATGTGGTCTGTGGCGTTCTCCCAGTCGATGCCTTCTGTCGAGTTTGACACGTTCACCGTAAGCGTGAAGAGCCCGTCGACCAGCCACCCCATCGTCACGTTGAATACTGCTTCACCCAAGCGCGTCTCTCTGGAGGTCACTTCACCCACCACACCTGGGACACCTAGCTCCAACAGCGCGCAGTTGTAAGGCTCTTTCTCTAACCGCAGCAACGTGATGTCCGTCACTGATACTTGCGACGTGTTGAACTCCTCCATCGCTGGCGTGTCGGGGCACAAATGAAACCACCCCAACCCATCCACACCAGAGTGGTACGTGAACGACTTCCCGTTGTAGCCCTTGTGTGGGTCCGGTCTCCACTCTCGACTGGACTTCAAGTACAAAGCCGCATCTTTGTCGATTTCAAGCATCCATGGGTGCGGCAGCCTGAGAGGGCTTCCCATTCCCTGCGAACCGTAGGTGTGAAGCTCTTCAACAGTTTTGTTCTGCCACGGAGATGAACACTGCCCCCACTTGCCACATGTCTTCGCGCCGCACGCTTTCACTTGACAGAAGCGTCCCGTGTAACCCTCCTCGCAGATGCAGACGGACGTGAAGCTCCCACCCTGCACAGGGTAGCGGTCGGCAAATGACTTCTCACGGCAGTTGCCACGACCATAGCAGTAGCAAGGTAGGTACGGGAGGTTGGTGTCCGTGTAGGTCTGAGTGGCTGTGCGATAGACAGTGGTTGTTGGGGGTATAAGAGACTCCGTGAGTGTCAATGTCTCGGTCTTTGAAAAGGTTCGTGAGTAGCTCTCAGAAGTCGTATCTGTGCGTGTGGCCGTGGGCAGCTGTGTGGTGGAGGCTGTTGTGGTTGCCGTAACGTAGTAGATGATGTTGTCCCCGTAGGGGTTGATGCTGGTGCTCTCGTAGGCAGTGTCGTTGTTGTACAAGGTCAGCCTGTATGCACCGTAGTCACCCCGCGCAGCTGGGGTAGTAAAATTGGTCACTTCGAACTGCACGGTATGGCAAGGCTGCGCCCCTGTCGAGCTGATAGTGAGGGTCGTTCCGTACCACGTTGCGGTGGGTGTCGGAGCGTTCTTGGGTGAGGTTGCCGTTATGGTCACGTCGCCCTCATAAGCGTGGTAGTAGGTGTCTGCAGGGACCACGATGCTCAAGTTGTACCCCTCAAGTGCCACCGAAAAGGAAATGTCGACTACAATGGTGATCTCCTGTTGCTGCGTGTCCATCACGTATGGTCTGAAGTCAAACCACCTGATTCCATTGCCGGCGGTCTGATCCTCTGCCGCCCACGCACCGCACACTTGATCTGCGTCAGGGCATGTCAGCGTCCCCCATGCGCTGCTTGTTATGCTCGCTTCCAACCCATTGGGGTCACAGCTCAGTGTTTCCATAGCCGTACCCGTGGTAGTGGTCGGCACGTCGATGTAAAGTTTCCAGTGCCCCGGTGCTCCATCCCCCCTGGGCGTACAACACACAGGCATGCAGAGGCCTCCATACGTAGCTGATGTGACGCACCTGGACCCAGAGCCAAAAGACTCCAGCGACACCGAAGGGCTGTTGCTGCTGTCGGTGCAGACGTACGTTGATGAGACTATTGGGCAGTTCGCCATAGCAGTCGACTGCGCCGCATAGTCAGTCCTGTCGAACACCCCTACAACAGGCGTTTGTGTTAATGTCATCGCGTTGCAGTCACCCCGTGCTGTGGCCAGGAAGTTGCACGTTGACTGGTCGGTGGTGACTGTGGCACAGAACTCCGGATAAGAACTGTTGCCCACAAGGTGCCTGCAGTCCCTGAACCACTCGCACCCCCTCTCCTTACCCCATCGGAGGTCTCCCTGCCGCTTTGTGTTTATCGTGACGTATGTCGAGGATATAGGGCCCGTTGTTGCGTTTGCCAGGGACGCAAAGTACCCTAACGTCAGACCTGACAACACGAAGGGGCCTGTGTCGAGCGTCTTGTCGAGCTCGGTAAGGATCTCGGTGTGGAAGAGCTTCTTGTCCCAGTGCATTGCCTCCCAGTCAAGCCACGCATCGGCAGCCCGCTCGGCGGAGGAGCACGCAGTATGGTCAGCGACAAAAGCGTCAGGGGTACGAAGAGCAGGGTGTCTCTCAAGCCCCCACGAGCGCTCCCAGTACATGGGTGAGAAGCCCATGATGTGCAGAAGATCGTGCAAGATGAACGACTCGAGCGATAGCTGTTCGGCCTTTGAGGAAGGCGAAAGGGCAGCGGGATTGACGTTCAAGAACGCAACACGAGGGAGGCCTGTGTGGTAGTCAACCACACACGGCCCGCCCCAAGACGTGGTGGAGGAAGAAGCAACAGGGACGAGGGTCACAATGAGAAGCAAGTCGATGCCATGCGACGAAGACTCCGGCCGTGTGGGGAACTCACTGGAACCAGCTTTGGTGTTCAAGGCTTTCTGGATCCAGGTGTTTTTTATGTTTACATGACCACATGTATCGGGGGCACCATCGATCCAGTAGCCACCCGAAGACTTCAACTGTGTGTCCCACAAGGCGAGCTGCGGTGTCGTGGGTGCTGTTTCAAAGGTGTCGTAGATAGTGCGTGCTGCGTTTGGGATGTACTCTTGGAAGAGACGTGTCACCTTGTTGTGGTCCAGATACAGATCACGTGTGCACTGCAGAAAGGTGTCCTCTATATAAGAAGGTGTCCACAGTCTCTCGACACATGTGTAGTTGTCACCAGGCATGTAGACAGGGTGGATCCAAAAACCTTTTTTACCCACGCTGTCGTCCAGCCCCACCTTCCTCACCTTCATACTGGACCCAAATTTGTTGTTTACCTTGCTGTGCACGCAATCACCACCATCAGCTGGTCGGAGCCCTAACACTAACAGCGCAACGCCAACAAGTGCTCGTGACACGCTCCTTCCCATGCTGCGACATTTCTTTGTTTTTAGTCCACTTTTTTTTCTTTTTTTTTTTTTTTTTTTTATTGTAGAGGTTTCTTCTTACCAAAATAATAATTTTAATATAAGAAGAAAGAAGGAAGTGAAACCAGAATATAAAAAGAAAAGAATTAATAAGCTATTTACGGCCAACAAGTAACGGTGCTACTGTTTGCCTCGGGTTTTCCGCATATCTTCACATCGAAAGATGGTAAAAAAAAAAAAAAAAAAAAATGCGAAAAACCGGGAGGACGGACCAAAGCCACTCCCTAGCTGTGGGTAAGTAGTTTATTTCACGGTGTTATAGATAAGTCACAACAAAGGACAAAAGCAAGCTAATTATATTATAATAGGTATACAGATCACTCCTGACTAGGCCTTCTCGTGCCTCTTAGATGATCGCCGGGAGACTTTACCTAAAACACATATTATCTACCGAAAACCGATGGGATTTAGCGTAAAATAATGAGCCCTCTGAGTGCGTGAAGTAACTTCAGAATGAAATTAAAAAAAAAAAAAAAAAAAAAAAAAAAAAAAAATGAAGTAGGAAAGTTTTTGTTTGTTCTTTTTTTTTTTCTTCTTCTTTTCATGAGAGGTGGACGGAAAAAAAAAAAAAAAAAAAAAAGGGAAGGGGAGGGGGAATGGAGGTATTTCCTTTGGAAGGGTGTTAAGAAGAACAAGGAACGACAAACAAAAAAAAAGGGAGGGGGAAACCCGGTGTTGTGCTCTGTTTTTTTTTTTCTCCAAATTTCTGGAACTGTAAAAGGGGGGAGTACAGTGAAAGCAGACTAATGGGCGAGTGGTAGCACATTTGCCGACCAACTGACCAATCGCATTTCGTTTCAGAAATAAATAAATAAAAAAGAGAGAAATAAGCAAATAAAAGGAAAGGGCAACGATCTTCAATACCAGGCTAGCCGTGAACTTCCCTTATTTTTTATACACCCCCCCCATTTTTTTTTGCGAATAGGAAAGACTATAAATATAAAGAGCCGGAAGTGGGAGGGGGGGGGCAGAAAAACTCTGAATAGCCGATGTTTTTTTTTCCCGTTTTTTTTCTTTTTTTCTTCCCATCATTCCACTCCTGATGAGCCTGACTCCCAAGAGTCAAGGTCTTCTTCTTTGCTGTAACAACGCTTCCTTTCTCTTGCAAACACATATATAATCATGTGCAATGTGGATTTTTGAAGGAAAAAAAAAAAAAAAAAAAAAAAAAAAAAAAAAAAAAAAAAAAAAAAAACACCTTCTGGTGTAACTTGGGATGGAAAGGACACTGCTAAAACTGTGGATCTGAGGGCCAAGGGAAAAACGAAAAAAAAACACTTCGTTAATTTAGAGGGTTTCTGAAAGAAGAAGGAAGAAAAGAAAAATAATTCTTTATGACTACATGTCTTTGTTGTTCGCACGAGCAAAAAAGGGTTTTTAAAAAGCTGCGAAAGTTTCTTTTTTTTTCTTCTTTGCTCGGCACAAGTTGCATATAGTTATAAAATCATTTTTTTTTTTAAATGAAAGATAAGTATTTGTAACAAAAAAAAAAAGCAAGAGAAAAAAAAAAAAAAAAAAAAAAGCGCAGGTTCCAATATTGGATGGACCCCTTTTCTTCTTTTTTTTTTCTTCCTTCTTTATTCCTTTTCCTCACTCTTCTCGGTGGAAAAAATATAATATCGAACACGCTTCGTCTCACTTCAGCATTTCTTTTTTTGGGGGGGGGAGTAGAAAATGAAAAAAAGTTGAGGGGTGCGAGGCTATTTACGACTAGATACAGTATGTAGGGATGGGCGGGAGCAGGCGAGGGGAAACAGACTTTTTCTTCATTTGCTTGCCGTTTGTTACAAGGGTAAAGGGAAAGGGGGGGGTTTTTTTTCGTGTAAATGGTTTTTCTTTTCTTTTTTTTTCAGGGGGGGTTTTTTTTTTCGTTCTCATAATGCTGCAACCACCTCAGGAGGTATCTCTGTTGAACAAACAGGACAAGTAGGTTCAGGACTATTTTCGACCCACTTTTTTTTTTTTTTTTTTTTTGTTTCCCTTCCCTCGACCACATACCTCACGAATGCACTCCCTATGAAAACCATGGATGCAGGGTAAATATTGCGGATTACATTTCGCCTTACTCTCATAACAAATAATACACTCATTCGCAGCCGCGGTGCTGTGTGACCTGGAAGAAGGGCTAGCGGGCACCACAGGAGTGTCAAGAGCGTTCACCCGGATAGAAGGGGCGGGCCGCTGCCGGGGCGGCCTCTTAGTTTTGGTGTGTTTTTTCTTATGCCTTTCGTACTCGCTGCTGAGGAACTGCATCCTGTTCTGGTTGCACGATCTGTGCGTCCTCTCCAGGTGCCTTTCCCTCCTCTGCGCCATTTTCTGCATCTTTCTCTCCAAATAAATCTGCTGCGCAACGATCTCATCAGCGCTCAGCACCCTCGCGATCACAGCATCATTCTCTATACTGTTGCCTCGACTGTACTTTTGAGGCACCGGACGCCGCATGTCCCCCCTCTGTTTCTTGCCCTTGCATGAGCATGCCCCCATAGCACAGCGCCCACCTCCTTGTCTGTGTTTATTGTGTCAAAGAATGTCAAAGAAATAAAGAGAGAAGGAGAAAAAAAAATATTTAAAAAAAAAGGTGGTCATGACCACCCCAGTCATACACAATGTGTTGCTGGTTAAGGAAGGGAAAAATTCAGAAAGAGGAAGAAGGGTGGGGGGAGGGAGTGCTTGCTTATTTCCCCTGGAGCTCGCCACGGATGCGCCTGGCGATGTTGAGGTCAAGGTGGTTGAGGGTCTGCTTCTTCCTGTGGATCTGCATCATGACAGCCGCCTGGAAGAGCCCGACCATGTAGCTCTCTGTCGCCTCCTGCACCGCCTCCAGAGCAGACGGCTTGAAGGACAACCCCGTCTTGTAGTTGTTCATGGTCTCCCTCACCAGCCTCTGGAAGGGTGCCTTCTGCAGCAGAAGCTTCGAGGTCTTCTGCAGTTTGAAGATCTCACGCAGGGCAACGGTTCCAGGCCTCCACCTCCTCTTCCCCTCGCTGCTCTCCTCCTTCTTGCTCTTCTTCGACTTCTTCTCCTTCTTCGTCTTCCTGCTCTTCTTCGTCACCTCTCCTGCGGGAGGCCTCCCACCAGTCGACTTCAGGGAAGAGCGCGGCATTTTCTTTGGTTTTGTGTTTTGAAAAAACTGTGCACGCGGGTGAAGGGGATACAAAGACAAGAAGAAAAAAGAAAAGGAAATAAAAAAAGGGAAGATAAAAAAAATAGAAAAACAGAGAGATACAAAAGAGAAAAAAAGGGGAAACAAAGGGAAAAGGGAGGGGGGGTACGGTGCTCAGCGACACCACCTGCCCGGGGGAGGGCAAGTGAAAGGGATGAAAAAAAAAAAAAAAACTCACAACATCAACAACAAGAAGAAGAAGAAAAGAGATAGAAATACATCAAAAGGGGAGGAACGAGGAGGAAGAATGGCAACGTTTCTATTTGCTGCTCTTCTTCTCCTTCTTGTCCTTCTTTTCCTTCTTGTCCTTTTTGGCCTTCTTGCTCGCCTTCTCGTCAGAGTCAACAGGCTCCTTCTTCTTCTTCATCACTGCGTTGTGGACGTGCTTCACCACACCGCCGCCCGCGATCGTGACCTGCGACAGGAGCTGGCTGAGGTCCTCGTCTTGCCTCACCGCGAGGCAGATGTGGCGGGGCTTGATTTTGTGCTGCACCTCATATTCCTCGTCGCCCTCCCTGCTCTTGCACATCTTCCACGCGCTCTTCCCCGCCAGGGTCAGCAGCTCTGACGTGCAGTACTCCATCACCGCCGTCAGGAAGACAGCAGCAGGCGCGCTCACCCTCTTCGCGAAACGGCCCTTCTTCAGGCTGCTCCCCACCCTACCCACAGGGAAGGTCAGCCCAGACCTCTGCGACTTCGACACATTCTTCTGTCCCTTCTTCGCTCCCCTCTTCTTCGGGCTGGTCTTAGTCTGGGTAACCATTTTGTTGTTGTTGTTGTTGTTGTTAGTGTGGTGGTTTAGGTTCACTGTGGTGTTGCTATTTTTTTTTTCTTTTCCGTTGCTTACAAATAAATGAAAGGAAAAAAAAAAAGAAACAAAGAGGGAGAACAACAGTGGTTATCGCCACCACGCTTCTTCATCTTGAAGAAACGTTGTAGAAAAAAAAAAAAAAAAAAGAAAAGAAAAAAAAAAAAATACTACACAACAACAAAGAAAGTGAAAAAGAAGGGGGTGAATAGGATGGGGGGTACTCGGGCCTTATCAGTTCTTCTTCTTGGACTTCTTCGGCTTGGTCACATCACCACCACCGAAGGTCCCGACAGCGCTGGCACCGGCAGCAAGGGCGTGGGTCGCGAGCTCCTTGGGAAGCTGCAGCTTCACCGCCGCCATGACAGCCTTGGAGCTCAAGGTCTTCACCTGTGCGTGTGTGGTGAGGCGCCCCGCCTCCCCAGCGAGCCTGTCGAACAGGTCCACCACGAAGGAGTTCACGATCGCCATCCCCTTGGCCGTGATCTGCACCTTGTTGCCCTTTTTGTCCTGCGTCCTCATCAGCCTGTGGATGTACGTGTTGTAGCTCGCGTAGCTCGACTTCTTCCTCCTCTTCTCACCGTCATCCTCCTTCTTCACCTTCTTCACCTTCTCCTTCTTGTCCTTCTTCGACTTTCCCCTCTTTGCAACGGGCGACGACTTGGGCGACATCTTGTCTTTTTGTGTTGTGGGTATTTTTTTTTTTTGCTAGCTGTTCGTGTGTTGTGTGTTCAGAGCAGTCGAAGCACGTGGGGGAGCAGCCTGGCACAATAACTAAGGTGTTATAAAAAGGAAAACGGGGGGGCTGGGGGGCAAAGTAAAGACAGAAAATAAAAGGTGGGTTTAAAAAAAATTGGAAAACAGGTGTTAAAAATGGGGAAATATTTCAGAGACCAGACCTCACCCCTTTCCTGCAAAGCTCATGAGTCCACAAAGAGAGCTAGCCAGAGAAGACACAACAACAGGGAGGGGCAAAGGGAAGTCGGGATAAAGGTTAGAAGTGAAGTGTGGAATAAAAAAAAATTATCTCTCAACACCTCCCAGGTGTTTTTCAACATTGTTCACTGCCCACCACGGAGCCTCAGGACCAAGTGAAGGGTGGACTCTTTCTGAATGTTGTAGTCAGCAAGGGTACGGCCATCCTCAAGCTGCTTCCCTGCGAAGATCAGCCTCTGCTGGTCAGGGGGAATCCCCTCCTTGTCTTGGATCTTTGCCTTCACGTTCTCAATGGTGTCGTTGGACTCCACTTCCAAAGTGATGGTCTTCCCAGTCAAGGTCTTCACGAAGATCTGCATACCACCACGGAGGCGGAGGACCAAGTGAAGGGTGGACTCCTTCTGAATGTTGTAGTCGGCAAGGGTACGGCCATCCTCCAACTGCTTCCCTGCGAAGATGAGCCTCTGCTGGTCAGGGGGAATCCCTTCCTTGTCTTGGATCTTTGCCTTCACATTCTCAATGGTGTCGTTGGATTCTACTTCCAAAGTGATTGTCTTCCCAGTCAAGGTCTTCACGAAGATCTGCATACCACCACGGAGGCGGAGGACCAAGTGAAGGGTGGACTCCTTCTGAATGTTGTAGTCGGCAAGGGTGCGGCCATCCTCCAACTGCTTCCCTGCGAAGATGAGCCTCTGCTGGTCAGGGGGAATCCCTTCCTTGTCTTGGATCTTTGCCTTCACATTCTCAATGGTGTCGTTGGATTCTACTTCCAAAGTGATTGTCTTCCCAGTCAAGGTCTTCACGAAGATCTGCATACCACCACGGAGGCGGAGGACCAAGTGAAGGGTGGACTCCTTCTGAATGTTGTAGTCGGCAAGGGTACGGCCATCCTCCAACTGCTTCCCTGCGAAGATGAGCCTCTGCTGGTCAGGGGGAATCCCTTCCTTGTCCTGAATCTTCGCCTTCACATTCTCAATGGTGTCGTTGGATTCTACTTCCAGAGTAATGGTCTTCCCAGTCAAGGTCTTCACGAAGATCTGCATGTTTGTGTAGGTTGTGTCTCTGTGATGTGTTGTTGTTTGCCCCACCCAAAGCCAACCCAATGTGTGAACCCAAAGGCCCTCCCATTGTGATCAGTAGACCATCGTGAACGTTACTGCTTCCTAAGTCATGGTCGGTCAGAGAGCTGGGTTAGTATTGCGTCATCATGCTAAAGGGCTACCGTTGGACAATTTCTTCCAATGATTTTTCTCGCTTTAGAGATCCGTTCAAGAAGAAAAAAAAGAAAGTGCAAATGAGCTGGATATTTCATTGATCGTATCGTCCGCTAAAAATTTTATTTCTTTTTCCCCTCTCTCTTTATTCTTTTTACGAGGGGGTTGCAGAATTGAACATGCGGTGTCATCATGCTAAAGGGCTACCGTTGGACAATTTCTTCCATTTTTTTTTTTTTTCCAGTTTCTTCACTTTAAAGAATAAGCGAATTAGAAGGGAGAAAGGGAAGAAGGGTTTATCAAAAGTAAGCCAATGTTCCTACCTTTTTAGGACTTTATATGGTACGGAAAATGATATTAAAGTCCAGATAACGGTAAGTGAATAGTGTTGTATTCTTCTTAGATAAGTTCAATTGGGGGTTACAAGAGGTGACGGGGCCGATCCCTCCTTCATCTCTTGCTTCACTTTTCGTCATTTTCTTCACTCATTATTTAAATCGAAAAAAACGGGGGTATTTTGCCCATTTTTGGCCATCTGAGGCCATTCCGGCCCCTTAAAAGTGGGAATGAGTGCTTTACATCCCCCTTAAAATGCCACGGCGAAATAGCCTCCCCGTATTACCTTCGGAACTTGCGTGAGAAAAAAAAAAAAAAAAAAAAAGCTGTGAAAGCAGTGAAGAGTGAGTGACTTAAAAGACGAAAGAGTGAATAAAACGATTTACTTGCCGCCAAATGAGCCATTATTAACACTCGAGTTAAATAACGGCTCATTATTTGTTGGCAATAAATAGCTATTTTTTTTTTTCTTCTTCTTCTTTTTTTTTTTTTTTTTGCTGGCAGTTCAGGTCTATAATATTGGGGGGAAGGGGGGTTTAAAAGGAAGTCTTCTGAAACGCTCCTGAACGAGAATGAAGAAAAAATCAAGTATTAGGACATACCCCTTCCCTCACCCCCCCTTAGTTTAATGGTGTCTATACAAGCGTGGAAAAAGAGAGAAACAGAAGGGAGAGGCAAAAAGAAAAAACAAATGTGTAAAATGAGTATTTTTTCTTCTTTTTTCTTCTATTTTTTTGGGGGAAAAAAAAAAGTGTGGGCAATGCACATGGCCGGACAAAAAAAAAATTGGTCAATTATTCGCTTGTCATTGAAATTCCCGAAAATCAAATTAAAAAAATAGCTAAAAAAAATACAGGATGCAACCTTAGGAAGTATCACTAAAAGGGGTGCGGGGCGACCGAACAATAAAAAAATTAAAAAAATAAAATAAAAAAAAACTCTTACAAGGGTATGCTATGTTTTTGCGCTCACCGGCCGATACCCGTCTGGCCGGGGCTCAGTACAGCGCAGGGAGTTATTGACGCGCTCCTTTCGCGCTGCTGGTACAGATCCATCACCCTCCCAAAGAATAATTGACCAAAAGGGCGTCCTGGCCAAAAAAAGAAAAAAATAATAAATTACCGGATTTTTACGAGGAAAATAGAGTGTTTTTTGTGTTTTTTTTATGGTTCGTTCTGCAGAATTTCTCTCATGTATATAAAAAAAAGGCGATGTTTAAGGGCAAATCCCACTCGAGGACCACCCTTGAAAAAAAAAAAAAAGAGACAAACAACGTACATGGTAACCAAATAACTTTTTTCCACTCAAGTCTGTAAGCAGAATTTCCACCACTGTTTACGGTAACCCACAACTTTTTTTCCACTCTCCACGGTAACCTACAACTTTTTTTTCCACTCAAATGGTTTTTTTGTAAGAATTTTCCACTCTCCACGGTAACCTATTTTTATATCCACTAAACCATGTAAGTAATAAGAACTTTTTTTCCAACGTCCACAGTGGAGGTCTGTGTGCACTTGGGAAAAACGTGCAGGCACAACCAGGGCTCGGAAAGACACCAAGAATTGGAAGCGAAGTGAGACAGAAGGGAAAAATAAGTGCAGAACCCTCATTACTCAACTGCGCCACAGCCACAATCACTCTTCGAAGTGCTGTCCCAGTTGAAGCTTAAAAGGTCTTTTTTCCTTTTCTTTTGCGATGACATCATGTTTTGCCCCCCTTGCTACATTTCGTACTAAACCCAATGAGGCACAAAGATGTCGGAGGTTACCGTGGACGGTGGAAAAAAAGTTAGTGGTTGCATAAGGGAAATTGTTGGTGGTTACAGTAAAAGTGGAAAAAAAGTTGTAAGTTACCGTGAACGATGGAAAAAAAGTTGTGGTTACCGTGGACGGTGGAAAAAAAAGTTGCAGGTTACCGTGGATGGTGGAAAAAAAGTTGGAGGTTTAAGGCGACGGAATGGAAAAAAGTTATTTGGTTACCGTGTACGTTGTTTTTCCCAAAAAAAAAAAAAAAAAAAAAAAAAAAAAAATGCCATCACAACTACACAGCGATAATATCCCTGTCTGAGGCAAGGAGCCTCACAGGTTTGTTTGGCCCCCAGGTGCCTGTAAACTGAACTACCCACTTTGCGGCTTTGGTGTGATTTGTGGAGTGCTCTCGTGATATCACAATCCCGGGCGATCCCAGTGTCACAATCGTTTTCTCACCCACATGAAAATCATGAGCTGCGGTAACGAGGGCCCCTGGCCTAAGGGACACGGAGTGGGATACCTTAGCTTCTAGTTCGTCAAGCCGTGCAAGAAAAGAGGACTCTTTTTTCCTGGCTAGGTTTTTGAGCACTTCATTCTCCTTGTCCAGCGACCTGTTCCGGGCTGCAAGGTCGTGCCTAGGCGGCTTTGTCATCAACAAAACTATCATAATCATCAGCAACCCACCCAAGAAACCTCCTATGATCGCGGGAGTTGTGCGCTTCCATTCCCTGACCCCGACGCCCTTCCGCTTCGCAGGCGACCCCTCATCAAAACACCCTGAGCCTGACAAGTCCAATTTTACTACTTTAGGTTGCATCCCCGGAGACGTCAGACTATTGAGATCAATGACAACCGGGTGCTCCTGCGGCGTCAGCACTATCTGTTTTGGGGTACGATGCATTGGCGCATTTTTTTTTCTCGTCCTTTTTTTTTTCGCACGCAGGTCTGGTTGTTAAAAGCAATCTGCTTTCCAGGGAAAAAAAAAGAAGAAAGGAGGGAATAAAGAAATCACTATGATGGGGGGGGGGGGGGGGGAGAAATCGTTTGTATTGAAGGGAATGGGAGAAAGGAACTTCCTTGGGTTGTATTTTCCTTTTTTTTTCTCTTTCTCTTTCTTTTTTTTATTATATTTTCCTCGGATCCTTTTTTTCCCTTCTCTTATGTTCTACAGTACCTGGTGTTAATGGGGGGGGGGGGGGGGGGGGTAGGGCTTACGCATCAGATCTTTAAGCTATTTTTCTAGACATTCTTACACACGAGTGCCAGACCTAGGACACTCCAAGGAGGAACAGGCAGAACACTTCGCTTTGCGGATCCAAGAGATGACCCATTCCAAAGTAATTTGTGTGAAGATAAAAAAAAACTCGTATTTTGTTTGTTTAATTGTATTATTGTGTATAGCAACCACAGTTTCTTTCTTTTTTATTTTTTTTTTATTATTTTTTTTTTTTTCTGCACACAGAGCACGGCTACACTTACTCAGATGAACAGTGCCGTTGTTAGAGCAGACGAATAATCTAAGCCAAAGTAGTACATCAGGTACTTGTTAAAAAAAAATAATAAGAAAATAAAAAATTAAGACATAAAAAAGACCCCCCCTTTCGTCCCTCTTTTTTTTTCTTCCTTTTTTTAAAAAAGATAAATGCGTTCCCTCCCCCAAAAAAAATAAAGATACAAAAAAAAATACTCCCAAACCTACCGGTCTACCGCCGTTTGAAACTCCGATGTGGAGGCAGCGAAGAAGGTATTCGGATCGATGTCGAACTCACGTGTTGGGTTGTTGAGCGTTGAAGGTGATTTCAAACTAGTATGATCACCTCCACACGAGGCGAGAGCGGTGACGAGGTTGCGGCACGCCCTGGTAAGAAGGTGCACGGTGCGGTAGGTGGTGGAAACAGTAGACCCGGTAACAACAAACCCCGACCCCGGCACAGGCATTATAGAAGTCGAGACCTTTGACGTTCGAACGTCGGGTACTATTGACTGGGCGATATCAAGACCTGCAAGACACACAGGGGTGAAACCCTTTCTCAGCACGCTCACTGCAATGCAATCCGCACTACTCACTGTCCACACGCACCCTATATCTCTCCGTGCCTCGTGAATCCCCGCATGTCGTGGGACATCGGCCAAGCTCTCTAGTATACCTGATGCCACACAACTTCTAAAATTCACTGCGTAAACAGGGGATACCAAATGTTCGCTGTGCCCCGTCGACATGGTGATGCACGCTCCGAGCTCATCCCATTTATTCCTCGCTGCGATGCGGCATGCTAAGGCCAGCAGCACTCTGTTCTGCCACATTTGTTTATTCGCGTGTTCCGTGCGCCTTGGCGACGGGGATGTCGACTTCAACGTTGTCAACAACCTGTCTGCTGTCCCGACCACGTTCTGCATCTCCTGATGGAGGTCCTCTATCGTGGTGTTGTTCCCGTTCCCCACACTAGGCGACCCTATTGCTAGCGTTGCCGATAGACATGATGAGTCGGATCCACGATGGGCTTGTACCCTGTCCCCAGTCGCAGGTTCTGTCAACGGGGTGTTTTGTTGCAAGGCTTTTCCAAGCATTTCTTCCAGTTCCATCACCTTGTTCCTCAGCGCGCTCACCTCATCTTTATATGGGATGTTATGGGGAACGTTCGCTAGGTCTGCGAGGTACATTAACTTCTGCTCCAATTGTCCTCTGTCCGCTACGGGAAGCTTGAGCAGAAGTCCACCGTCGCAGCCTATAGTCCCCTCGTCTTCGGAATATGTTAGGGTTTTAATGATTTTTGTGGACCCGTCGGGGAATGTGCATTCAAGTCTTTCGTCGCTGTACTGCAGGTGAACCATTGCCTCAGAGATGCCGTCAATGAAAGTAAAATCGTCAGCAGGGTGCATGATGGTGGAACCGAACTGAGACTTCACCTCTTCCACGTTGTCCAGGGCGTGGCGCACTGCCCTGTCGTACTTTTCACTGTCAGGCGGGCTTGGTGGCAATCGGAACGATGTTGCCTGCTTCTGTGAGCACGATCTGTGTGCACGCTTGATCTCCTTGTTGACCACCTCGTAGTCCCTTTCCAGGTCAGGTCCTTCAATATCGTGTGACGCGTACAGATTCCCCACGTGTTCTATGGTGAGCCCCTTCTCTGGGTCTGCGTTCAAGTAGTTACACATCCCTTCCCACTCCTCTTGCTTCAGTTCTGTGTGTTCGGTGTCTTTTTGTGCTTTTGATGCTTCCGCAAAGTTCCAATATCCGTTCGCGTCCGAGTCCCAAAAACTGAACACCCTTTCGATTCTCGGGTCGCCCCTGTTATCATTCAATCTTAACTCCGGTTCCAACCCGCCTACTGAAACACTCCCCCCCGGGGAACCAAGGCTCTGCAGTTCCATGCCGAACATCCTTCACACCCCGCCCACCACCTCCCCCTCCTGCAGATTATAAACTAATTTCTGCCCTTTTATCTTCTCAAAAAAACGTTCTACTCCCCCTCCTGATTACATAACTCTGTCGATGACTGGGGCCGACCGGAAGGCAAAGTCGCTGACCAGCTCCCTCATGAGCATGGCTGGGTAAATGCTGTGGGTAATTTGAATTGAAGAAGGTCCATATACATACCTGCTAGGGAGTGTAGCTGAGAGGATGACGTTGGCCCCGAAGGGGAATTCGGAGTCGTGGGGAGGTGTGGTCGGTGGGTTTGCTGCAATAAACTGCTCCGACGCGACAATGGCGGTTAAGTTGAGGTTGAAGTGAGTGCGCTCCATGACCATGTTATCAGTGATGAGCATGGGTGTGGTGTCTGTGCTATCGGGGGCAGGCATCGCATAGCATTCCAAAGTACTGTATTGATTTGCCTTTTCCCCAAAAGATTTACCATACCTACAGTCACTCCATATTGGCCTGAACATTCCATGGAAGATGGCAGCTGACCCAGCAGCCTCTTCGAAATTACTCAGTGACAAGCCAAATCTCTCTGCCAAGACAGATTCATAAGCCTCCCTATTGACCCCTTCTACTTCGGGGTATGAACTAGGAATGGGTCTGTTGTCTTCAGTATCACGCATCACGCCCACCATCGGCATGCATACGTCTTTTAAAGCGTACTGCCTCGCTTCAGTTTCAGATTCGATGAGATGGGCCTCCATGTAGTCTTCGGGATCCTGCATGACAAGGTCGCCCGGTAGAACCGTGAAGCCCTTGCGTAGACGCCTGGATGCCATAATGTTCCAAATATAAGATTGTAGGGAAGAGAAACAGAACGAACGCAGCGATCGCGGCAACGATGACAACAGTGCTTTCTTTGGGTCACCTTCTTGAGCCATTGCGATAAGCATGTCTCGCTGAGGGCATGCGACATCTTCGAGAATTGTTATTGCACCCTCGTAATTGTTCTGCACAAAATAGTTAAGGAGCTCGTCGTTTTTGCGGTGTAGTCTCAAGAGATCTTCGCAGCCCCTCCTCCAGTCCCCCTTCAGCATTGCGACTGCTATGTCATAAGGCTGAGCAACTGACCCCACTGAGAACCTCTGGTATCCCAGATAGTTTACAAATCCATTGTCGCGGACTCGCCTTACCTTCTGGCATAATCGTTCCAGCCCACCGTCTTTGATGTCAACGTTTCTGATGACGTAGTTGACCTTGCTCCCTACACTCTCACCAAGGCCCACACTTGTCGTTCGTGTGCGAAAGTCCCCCACTTTGACATCCTTGTTGAGCTCGAACATGTCGTTCACGAGTGAGAGCTGTCTCCAGGAAACATCTTTTGCCGCTGCCAGTTGTGTGGATACACAGTGAGATTCCTTTAAGCTTGCAACACTAAAGTGAGAAAGGGGTACTCCAAGGTCATTCGCAATCCGTTTCAACGCTGTCTGTGTTCCCACCCCTTCGGTGTACAAATTGAACTCCAAATACACCTCCCTTCCCTGCTTTGCTGCTTCAATGGACTCTGAATGCCGCCTTGTTCGCTTTGGGCCATATGTAACTGCATCGCTGTAACTGGGGCAAAATTTTAGCTTGCATGCGTCACCGGTTTCTCGTATCTCGCTTACTACTTGGTCTGCGCTTGTACATAGAACCCTGCCCTGCATCTCCCCACCTCCTGACATTTTCCACTCCATCCCGCATTTTTCTTCGATTCTTACGTTCACACCACCGTCAAAGCTGCCCCCACCGCTCACCATATCACTCTTTTTCCTGCCTCGAAGCGCCCATATCCGTAGGGTGCGGCGCATGCTTTATTTCCTGTCATGGAGTAACGACATTGAAGAGGTTGTAAGAATAAAAACGCAGAAACAAAAAAAAGCATGCCCAAAGTAGCTCCTATCAAGCATCTCAATTAAGGAGGGCTCGCAAGGGTCCTTCAGCACAACGTAGGAAGATACAACAAGGAAAGTAGCGTGGCAGAGACTAATACTAATAGGAAATGGAATCCGTGACCAGAGGTGGATGATTACGGATGGCCGAGTAGCACAGTGATGCAGTGAATATTCAACAGAACTGCTTAGGTCTCAAGGATCAAGCTCGTCAAGTAAAGAGTCTAGGTATGCTTTCTTGTCCCGTTCTGCGTCAGTGACTTGTACTACGAGTGACCTGGGGGGTACAATAGGGCTTACAGGTGCCGGCAGCTCACTCGATGTATCGGTGCGCCCTTCCTCTTCAGCTATAGTGACGGGTTGGTATGCTTGATCATCCTGCGACCCTACGGGGTTTGCGGGGAACACGTAACTCTCCAGCGGAGGTGTAGACGGCATTTCTTCGATAGTTGGTGTCTCCACGGTTTTCTTCTTCTTCTTCTTTTTCATCCCTTTCTTCTTAGTTGGAGACACCGCCCCATCCGTTGTTGTGTTTGTCATCGAAAGAAACGATGTCTCGGAATGTGTCGTGGACGGGGGGTTTAGACTGTTATCTTCCTCAACATCAACATGCGAAGAGTCCTCCTGGGAAACCGAAACCGAAGCGGAAACTGGGGACACAGGTGCAAGATGCTGAACAGCTTTCTTTTTGGCCTTCTTTTTCTTCTTCTTTGCGGTGGGAGTAGGTTCTGTGCTAGATAACAAAGTTTCATCACCAGCGCTTGAAGGACCAGGGTTAATTGTCACTGATGCATCAAGGTGTGCTAAAGACGAAGCAAGCGTGGAAGAGAATGGTTCACCCCCATCAGGATTGAACGTCTTGTTTTCCCAATTGAGCAGCTCCGAATCTTCGATGCCTTTATCTACAGGGGTCACTGCACCATTTCCTCGCTTCTTCTTAGTACCCTTCTTCTTTTTTGTATGTCCCTTGTGCGTGCCGGGCTTTTGAAGAGAATCTACGCACTCACACACCTCCCCGACAGTCATTAAATCTTTTGGCTCGTTTTCCTTCACTAAGAGTAATCCACTTTTATCCCATTCCACGTCGCGCATCACTGTATCATGAACCCGCTCTCTCGAAGGGCTAAACACAGGCCCAGAAACTCCATTTGTACTTTCCGTCGAAGTTTTCGATGGTGGGTTTTGCTTCAAAAACCTCTTGTCTTCTGTAGAGTTGGTTGAGAAAAGGAATTGGAAAAAGTTCCGCCACCGGGGTTCGAACCCGGGTCGCCTGGGTGAAAGCCAGGTATACTAACCACTGTACTATAGCGGATACGAAAATTGGTTGGAATAATAATAATAAATATTCCACTACCAGGCGGGAGGATCGAAGGGGGGTAGAGAAAATTCAAATCAAGCTTGATCATGTACACCGAAGCTTGAATCATGCAGGCCAGTCTTTCGCTCGCCTCTTTTGCCTTCTGGTCCGCCTTCTCGTTCCATTTGTACCCGCAGGCTCGCGACCTCCTGCCAGAGCTCGTAGTCATCTTTGGAGGCTGACATGTGTCCCTGGCACATCTTCCGTATCACCGACTGCGAATCTGTGCATATCAGAACCATCCCTTGGCTTCTCTCTGAGAGTCTTGTCGCCAGTCGGATCCCCAGCCTCAGGGCCCTGAGTTCGCATTTGTAGGGTGTCGAATACAGTCCACCGCTGATCCCGTAGGCAGCATCGGACCCATTGTGCAGCAGGATGGCGGCCGAGCCTCCGTTCTTCCCATCCTTTACGGACCCGTCTGTGAACACCATGCAGAATGCCCGGCCGTGCTTCTCGCATAACCTTGTTCAGGGTGTTTGTTGTTGCCTCTTTCCTGACCTCTTTTGGGTCCGTCCTTTTCACCTGCGTGTCGAGGAAGGGGGAGAGCACGAGTTGCCCCTCGAATCTTTGCCAGGGTGCAACCGCGAGTCTCCTCATGAAGACGGCGCCCGAGTGAGGTGCGCCCGTCCTCTCTGGGAGTTTGTAGGCTATCGATGCCTCTCTCTGTTTGTCAGACCAAGTCCTTCTTGGTAGGAGCTTCTCGTACCTGGTCAGATCCTCCAGAGGCTGAGTCGCCTGGTATGCGGCGGTGTCCACTTTTCTCATCAGTGACTCGTAGAGCAACAGGCTGTCGTGCTCGATCAGCGCATCCAGGGTCCACAGCCCCGCTTCGTTCAGTGTCGCGAATGTCTCTGATGACGCGATGCAGCCTGTGATCTTCACCGCTGCCCTGTATTGAAGCTTCTTGATGCCTTCGTGGGGCGTGTTCCTCCCGCTCGGGAGAAATGACCCGTGCACGCCCAAGCAGTATCTGAAGACTGGTTGCACATATGTGAGGTATAGAGCCCTCAACACCACCTTCTTGCAACCCCATCTCGTTCCCGCAAGGCAGCTCAGCAGCCTGACCCTGCTTTCACCTCTTTCCAAGACGTCTCTGGAGTGTTCGGAGAAAAGCATGTCCTCCTCGAAGGTGACTCCAAGCAGCTTTGTTTTTTCGACCACCTCGAGTTCTTCGCCGGTCCTGAAAGGTGCTCTGATCTTCCCCTTCAGTGTTCTCTGTGGATAGGAGATGCCAGCAACGGGAAAGAACTCTGTCTTTCCCTTGGAGATCACCAGCACCAGCTCTCTACAACCCTCAGGATCTTCATCAGTTTTCCATTCAAGCTGTCCAGGTCTTTTTCGTGCAGCACCACCGCAATGTCGTCTGCATACATCACGGCATCAATGCCCCTAACTTGGTTGACGATATACACACCTTTGCTCAATTGCGGGGGTGTTGCCAAAGGACATCCTTGTATCAATGGTGGTGTATCAAAATCCTGTTGTGATTCAAAAAACAGTCAAGGCAAGTGACGATCATACCTCGCATTCGCTGCCGTCAATATCATTGAGGGATTCTAAAATGTGGGTGGTCACTTGGTGACATTTCTCACGAAGCTGCGTGTGATTCATTCGTGTGTTTGCACCTCTATACCTTTGAATCAGGGGAAAGGAGGACAGTGGCAAGGAGCGGGAGTATTTCCAGCGCAAGGATTGAGTAAGGAAGGATATTCTCGCACATGACAACTGCGTTAAGGGCATGGTGGGCCAGCTCTTCATCACCGCTCAAGAGTGCACCTGCAATGGAGGGGAGCAAGTCGACGCTGGTAATTTGCGAGTCCAGTGACACCAATTGTACAAACCCGAGCAGCGCTGCCGAGCGAACCCGTGCCTTGAACCTCACCCCTAAGCTGTACGAGACCAAGAGTGGCACAACCTTTGTGTTCAACTTCTCAAGAATGAGCTCGTCGGAGCTGCCACCGAGCAAACACCGAACGGCAACCAGCACACAATGTATCCCCCAATAAACAGAGTCATGATCCTCGCTGTCCCCTAAACACTGAATAGATAGGTCTAACACAGTCCCAACCTTCGACGTGTCGATGGCCTTCAAAACGTGTTCAGAGATCTTCAGCATAGGCACTCTGAGATCCTTGTCGTTCTGCAATGACGACAAAATGAACTCAATGACCAAACTCCTGTGTTGCTGCTGCAGACAAGACTGGATGTTGTCGGATCCTATCAGGTGAGGTGTAAAAATTGAAGAACCGGGTGCCTTCCAAAAAGGCTTCGAGAGGAAGGCGGGAAGGAGCGCGGTCTCGAAAACGATGTACGGGATGTTCTTGAGGAGATCGAAGAGGGTTGAAAAGTACTCAGCTTGATTAATGAACAATGTGTCAAGACCTTCGGCTATTTTTACAAGGGCACACGACTTGAAAAGCGACAACCCTTTAAGCTGTTCTAGTGAGGGTCGTACAGGAGGTACAGCAGCTTCATGACTCATAAGGAAACCTCCCTGCGGCGCTCCAAGTTCCACAGAACTTCGCGACATTACCGCTCCACACAAACATCTCTCCATCCAGTCGTTAAGGTTGGAATCGTTGCAGGCTTCGAGCATGTCTTGTAGGAGGCGTGCAATACCGCAGCTATCGCGGCACCAAACAGAGGTGCCTTTGTAAGTGATCGTTACAGCGCTGTCTTCTTCAGGCGTGGAGAAAGGACGGAGAGGCCTGCTGCGAACTAGGTTCTGCGCAAGATGGTCATCCATGTGGTCTGCATACTGCAGGTCTGTCATCACACACCTGCGTCGTTCGTTGTGCACAACAGCGATAGTGTCCACACACACTGCGTTGTGCGACAGATCATGCGACTCATGCAGCTCGAGAAGCGAAGTGACCACATCCCACACAACAAGAATTAGCTCAGAGGAACAGAGGGTCGGGATTAGTTCTTTTAGTGGAGTGGCTCTCTCAAAGATTAACGCCATCTCCTTCTCTTTCTCATCAACTATCGAGTCCAGTAGTGTCAATTGGTGGGCATGGCCTCGCAGTTTCTCCCACACCGACAGAGCTTGCTTTGCACCTTTCCACCTACACCAGAGGGAATCTTCTTTTTTTTTCTCGCCACCTTGTGTCATAACCCACACGCTCACGTCTTTTCCCTTCCATGCTGCATTATGCTTCGCCCAGAAGCTGTTTTCTTCTATCTTCTCAAGCTTTCCACCGAACCTCGCTTTGAGCTCCTTTTCGACTTTTTTAACCATTTCGTATTTTCATATCTTCGTGAGTCCCCCCCGTTGGCTAGGAGATAACGTGAGAACGAAAAGTTTCTGGGGGAAAAAAAGAAAAATACTTGTACTAATAATACCTACTTGAGCCGAGTAGGTTTTCTCACACCAAAACCGGACCGTCGTTTGCTGAGGAGGGTGTTCTGAGAAGAATATGCAACCTCTTCAACTTCCATGTTTTGAACAGTGGGGCTGGGTGTGGTGGAGAGGAGAGCTGTCATGGCTTTGGATGAGATAGTGTACAGATCGTTTAGTGACCCGGTGGAGTTGGAACCACCGAAGAGATAGAGGAGCGATGAGGTGGGGTCGTGCAGAAGTGTGTGCCCTGAGCGTTGAGAAGGGCAAAACCCATTTGGCTGGAGTCGAACCCAGACGTTGCCTTCAATGCTGTAACGGTGCCACGAGTCATGACCTGTTGCCTCATACCCACCAAACATAAATAGTCTTCTATCGCTTGCTGCTAACGCCATCCCTGTTCGTGTGTAGGGCATCTCTTCCAACTCCCATCGTACAGTGTCTCTAAATATTTTGCTTTTCACCATAGTCAGGCCCCTTTTGAAGCCCAACAGAAATATGGTGTCCTTTACCACTTCCATTGCGTTGTGCATCAGCGTTGTTTCCATTCTCAGGTTGAAACCTACGCATTCCTGTTCTATTTCAGTCCACACCCTATTTTCCAGATCAAACTTCCACAGGTCGTCCAGATGCCATTGATCGTCGTTCAGCCCTCCGAAGACGTACCAGAACTGATCCGATGATGCCCCGCAATGAGCGTATCTTGCAGGGGGCTGGTGGTTCGGGTCAACAGGGTCGATGTCTTCCCATTGCATAGAGGCGAGATGCAGTCTGCACACCCCAAAACGACCAAAGAGGTACATGTACCCTTTGTACGCAGTCGCGATGTGAGTGTTGAGGATGGATGTTGTCGAGAGAGCTCTTGGTGTCGGGTTCGTGGGGATGTTCGTCCACATTTGTTCCTTGCAGTCGTATACCGCAACCTCGTTATCGCCGCCTTGGCTCAAGCCACCCCAGAGAAACATCTTCCCTTCCCACAGCACCGCACAGTGGAACGCTCGTCTCCTGGTCATTAAATTCTTATTGCACTGTTCCAGCTTCCACCCAGGTAGGTTCGGCTTCCTCATGTCACACACACTGAACATCATTTAATGGCACCGACACCTTCTCTTCAGGAGGAAGAGGGTGAATACCCCTCCCTTTCCCTGCCTTTGAAAGATACTTGTCTCTACTTTAGTTTCAATATAACGAAGTAAAAAAGGGACACAACATAAAGACGCTGGTTGCCCCGCCAAATCTTGACCCAAGGGCCGAGGGGGCGGGGGCTTTCTTTTAAAACAACTAGAAAAAGGTACGTGAGAGATATTGCATCACAGAAAAAAAGAAAGTTTGAAGAAAGGGAAACTCTTATTTCTTTGGGCATCCGTGTTGCAAGGATGTGTTCGTAGAATGAGAGCGATTGGGGTAGAGAGAGTGGGATCATCACATCATTTTGTTTCACTTCTAAAAGAAGTGTTAAGAGGGGTGCTCAGTTCTTGGTGACCTTGGAGGTGCAAGGGGACTGGGTGAGGAGGCACTGGTTGGAGCCCCTTGCGAGCCTGATGTAGCCGTTCTCCCCCCAGGATGCACCCCAGGAGTTCTTCACAATCCAGTAGTCAGCGGCGAAGCCGACGATGAGAACGCCGTGGTCCAGCTGCCTGCTGATGCAGTTGGACATGACGCCGCCGGTGTATGTCTGCCAAGAGGTGGCGTCCACAGCGATGGAGAGGGGGCCGTTCCCTGACACCCAGGAGGCCATCTCCTCCTCGTTGTGCGCGATGTCCTGGTGTCCGGAGATGGTGGCCCCCACTGCCTTTGCCGACACGTCGTGGCACGCCCCGTTCACCCCGCCACCAGAGGTGTACGGGTACGAGGCCTCCGTCACGATCTGCCCCTTGTGCTCCGACATCAACCACTCGAAGGCGTTGTCCATCAAACCCCCGTCGCACCCGTCGTCGTTCTTGTCACACGAGACAAGCTCCTGCTCCGACAGCGAGGTCAGGGTGTTCCCCGCGAGGAACCACTGCCCCTCGATCCCTCCCGTTGTCGAGAAGGCCCAGCAGCTCCCGCACTGCGCCTGGTTCTTCACGTGGGTCACAGCACCCTTCGTCCTCCAGTCCACAGGGGTCGCCGCCGCCGCCCCCTCGAACACCCTCGAAGGGCTCTTCTTCACAGGGACCTGCAGGCTGTGGTACACCTTGAACTCCTCCTCCGACATGTCGCTGAAGGCGTTCATCCCGAAGGTCGCCTTCGGGTTCTCCCCCTCGAACCTCGCTGCCTTCAGCATGTTCTTCCTGAAGATCGCCCTCCTGTGCGCCTCATCAGAGCCGGAGTACCTCTTCCCGTAGGTCTCCTTGAAGTTCCTCCACAGGAGGCCCTCGTTCGCCTCCAGGTACGAAGCGGGCATCCCAGCCGCCGCAGTTGCGAGGCACATCATTGCAAGGCTTGTCTTCATTTTGTTCGTGAGGCTTTTTTTTTTTTTTTTTTTTTTGGTCTGGTTGTGGTGGTGTTGGGGATGTGTGGAAAAAGAAAGTAAAGAAAAAAAAGAAAAAAAAAGAAAAAATAAACGGGGAGGAACCCTGGCGCTGAGAGGCACCCCTATCTGACGATAGGTGTTGAGTAGGTTTAAAAGAAAAAAAAAAAACCAAACAACCCCCATAAAACACAAGAATAACAAAAGAAGAAGAAAGTGCTTACGCCACAGCGTAAAGGGTACGACCCTGCTTCTTCAGGGCGAAGAGGATGTCAGCGGCACGCACGGTCTTCCTCCCTGTGAGCTCCAGGAGGGTCGCGGTGTCGGCCATCACCTTGTCTACGAAGGACCTCAGGATGGTCCTCGCCTCGTCGTAGGCGCTCGCTGCGATCCTCTTGCACCCACCACGCCTGGCGATCCTCCTGATGCTCCCCTTCGTGATCCCACGGCTGCTGACCTTCGTGTTCCTCTTCCCGCCAGCACCCTTCGTCACATTCTTCGACTTCGAGGTCACTGACTTGCCCTTCGCGGAGGTCTTTCCTTGGCCGGCCATTGTTTTTGTTTTAAGGTTTTTGGTTTTTGTTAAAAGAACTTTGGTGGTGGAACATTTGTATTTGTTGTGTGAAGCAGGTAAAAAAAGAAAGAAAGAAAGTAAAAATAAACAGTCGATGGATAGAACCACCCCAGCAGCAACATTGCTTTTGCTTTCACTGGTACAAAAAAGGAAGGAATCAGGAACACACAAAACACATGAAAAGGGAAGAGAAAAACTCAGAAAGAGGAAGAAGAAGGGTGGGGGGAGGGAGTGCTTGCTTATTTCCCCTGGAGCTCGCCACGGATGCGCCTGGCGATGTTGAGGTCAAGGTGGTTGAGGGTCTGCTTCTTCCTGTGGATCTGCATCATGACAGCCGCCTGGAAGAGCCCGACCATGTAGCTCTCTGTTGCCTCCTGCACCGCCTCCAGAGCAGACGGCTTGAAGGACAACCCCGTCTTGTAGTTGTTCATGGTCTCCCTCACCAGCCTCTGGAAGGGTGCCTTCTGCAGCAGAAGCTTCGAGGTCTTCTGCAGTTTGAAGATCTCACGCAGGGCAACGGTTCCAGGCCTCCACCTCCTCTTCCCCTCGCTGCTCTCCTCCTTCTTGCTCTTCTTCGACTTCTTCTCCTTCTTCGTCTTCCTGCTCTTCTTCGTCACCTCTCCTGCGGGAGGCCTCCCACCAGTCGACTTCAGGGAAGAGCGCGGCATTTTTGTGTTTTGAAAAAACTGGGAAGTGGGGTGTGTGTTCGATCTCCGATGAAGGTAGAAAAATCAATAAAAAGTGTAGAAAGCTTCGAAGAAACATTATATTATGTTCTGGAACAAACCTTGCCCTTTGATCCTAAAGCTCAAGAGAGCTTGCCAGAAGACACACAGGAGGGCAAAGGGAAGTCAGGAAAAAAGGTTAGAAGTGAAGTGTGGAGCGAAACGAAAGCTTAACAGTGCATCCTTCCAGAGGGCTAAGGTGGCAATTGCTCACCGCCCACCACGGAGCCTGAGAACCAAATAGAGAGAGTGGACTCCTTCTGGATGTTGTAGTCGGTTGTAATCAGCAAGGGTGCGGTCATTTTCCAACTGCTTCCCTGCGAAGATTAACCTGCTGGTCAGGGGGAATCCCTTCACATTCTCAATGATGTCAAGGATGATGTTCCCAGTCACGAAGATTTGCATCCCCCCACGGGGCGTTGGACCAGGTGAATTGTGGACTCCTTCTGGTCGATGTTGTAGTCGGCAAGGGTACGGCCATCCTCAAGCTGCTTCCCTGCAAAGATCAACCTCTGCTGGTCAGGGGGAATCCCCTCCTTGTCCTGGATATTCGCCTTCACGTTCTCAATCGTATCATTAAACTCCACCTCAAGGGTGATGGTCTTCCCAGTCAAGGTCTTCACGAAGATCTGCATGTTTGTGTAGGTTGTGTCTCTGTGGTGTGTTGCTGTTTGTCCCATCCCAAAGCCAACCCAATGTGTGAGCCCAAAAGCCCTCCCATTGTGATCAGTAGACCATCGTGAACGTTACTGCTTCCTAAGTCATGGTCGGTCAGAGAGCTGGGTTAGTATTGCGTCATCATGCTAAAGGGCTACCGTTGGACAATTTCTTCCAATGTTTTTTCTCGCTTTAGAGATCCGTTCAAGAAGAAGAAAAAGAAAGTGCAAATGAGCTGGATATTTCATTGATCGTATCGTCCGCTAAAAATTTTATTTCTTTTCCCCCTCTCTCTTTATTCTTTTTACGAGGGGGTTGCAGAATCGAAAATGCGGTGTCCATAATGTATTGCAGTATCAGTAGGGGAAAGGAATAAGGGGCTAACCCCTCTCTTCCACTCAAATTGCAAATAAGAATATATATCATCATCGTGATAGATTCCGAGACGTGAATGCCGACCGGAGAGGTGTGCCCCGCTTTGTCCCGAGCCCTAATATAAAGTAAGGCTAAAACCCTATGACGCAGGCTCCAGTGGAGTCGTGTCTCCCATTGTGATCAGTAGACCATCGTGAACGTTACTGCTTCCTAAGTCATGGTCGGTCAGAGAGCTGGGTTAGTATTGCGTCATCATGCTAAAGGTGCAGTGTTACACACAGCTCCACCACAACTACCACGAATCAAGCACCCTCTTGGCGAAATGGGTTTGCACTTCTATGTTGTTCATATACTGTCACAAACAAAGAGATAAATACGAAAAAGAAAAAGAAAAAAAAGGGAACAAGATATTGTGTGAAACCAGACCTCACCAGTGACCCTCTCCTGCAAAGCTCGTAAGCCACACAGAGAGCTAGCCCAAGTGGACATTACAACAGGGAGGGTAATAGGAAGTAAAGGGAAGTCGGGATAAAGGTTAGAAATCTTTAAAAAGAAAAAAGAAAAAGAATAAAAACAGCAGGGTTTAGAGAGGTGCTTACTCACAATTGTAAATACTGAGATACTGCTGCTCACTGCCCACCACGGAGCCTCAGAACCAAGTGAAGGGTGGACTCCTTCTGAATGTTGTAGTCAGCAAGGGTGCGACCATCCTCAAGCTGCTTCCCTGCGAAGATCAGCCTCTGCTGGTCAGGGGGAATCCCCTCCTTGTCCTGGATCTTCGCCTTCACATTCTCAATGGTGTCGTTGGACTCCACCTCAAGGGTGATGGTCTTCCCAGTCAAGGTCTTCACGAAGATCTGCATACCACCACGGAGGCGGAGAACCAAGTGAAGGGTGGACTCCTTCTGAATGTTGTAGTCGGCAAGGGTGCGACCATCCTCCAACTGCTTCCCTGCGAAGATGAGCCTCTGCTGGTCAGGGGGGATCCCTTCCTTATCTTGGATCTTCGCCTTCACATTCTCAATGGTGTCGTTGGATTCTACTTCCAAAGTGATTGTCTTCCCAGTCAAGGTCTTCACAAAGATCTGCATACCACCACGGAGGCGGAGGACCAAGTGAAGGGTGGACTCCTTCTGAATGTTGTAGTCGGCAAGGGTGCGACCATCCTCCAACTGCTTCCCTGCGAAGATGAGCCTCTGCTGGTCAGGGGGGATCCCCTCCTTGTCCTGGATCTTTGCCTTCACATTCTCAATGGTGTCGTTGGACTCCACCTCAAGGGTGATGGTCTTCCCAGTCAAGGTCTTCACAAAGATCTGCATACCACCACGGAGGCGGAGAACCAAGTGAAGGGTGGACTCCTTCTGAATGTTGTAGTCGGCAAGGGTACGGCCATCCTCCAACTGCTTCCCTGCGAAGATGAGCCTCTGCTGGTCAGGGGGGATCCCTTCCTTGTCCTGGATCTTTGCCTTCACATTCTCAATGGTGTCGTTGGACTCCACTTCCAAAGTGATTGTCTTCCCAGTCAAGGTCTTCACAAAGATCTGCATGTTTGTGTTAAAAAGTGTATCAAAAGTGCTGTGAGTAGATAGAAGGACTTGGACAAGGAACCAGGGGGAGAAAAGAAAAATGTCTTGGCGGAAGGTCCACCCCAACAAAGGCGGCAACCTGCCCCCACCCGCCCGAGGGAGAGAAAGGGCCGGGAGCACAACAGCCTGTTTGTTGGTTAAGGGAGGAAGAAGAAAAAATTAGAAAAAGAAAAGAAATAAAATACCATCCTGTCAACGATGAAAAACAAAAGGAGTCAAAAGGGACAAAAGAAGGAAGTTGGAAAGGAGTGCTTGCTTATTTCCCCTGGAGCTCGCCACGGATGCGCCTGGCGATGTTGAGGTCAAGGTGGTTGAGGGTCTGCTTCTTCCTGTGGATCTGCATCATGACAGCCGCCTGGAAGAGCCCGACCATGTAGCTCTCTGTTGCCTCCTGCACCGCCTCCAGAGCAGACGGCTTGAAGGACAACCCCGTCTTGTAGTTGTTCATGGTCTCCCTCACCAGCCTCTGGAAGGGTGCCTTCTGCAGCAGAAGCTTCGAGGTCTTCTGCAGTTTGAAGATCTCACGCAGGGCAACGGTTCCAGGCCTCCACCTCCTCTTCCCCTCGCTGCTCTCCTCCTTCTTGCTCTTCTTCGACTTCTTCTCCTTCTTCGTCTTCTTGCTCTTCTTCGTCACCTCTCCTGCGGGAGGCCTCCCACCAGTCGACTTCAGGGAAGAGCGCGGCATTTTCTTTCTCTTTTTGTGGGGCTAAGGCTGTGGGTGTTAGAAAGCAACATTGACTCAGAAATGCATAAAACTATATGTAGACCACCATGCACTATCTGAGGTAAGAGGCACTAAACACTGCTGTCAAGAGGCTTAAAAAGTACAAAACAAGACATGTCCCGAGGTACGGAATCCATTCCTCTCAGTTTTTTCTTCAGTTGCTGGAGGTGAAGTTAGCGAGCTGAGTGTCAAGGTCTTCCTTCGAGACCTCCTTCCTCCTGGGATTATGGTAAACATGAAAACCCCCCACCCCATGTAGCATACTCAACACGCGCAGCGCTCTTACCCTTAGCTCCCTTGCCACCTTTACCGCCCTTTCCACCCTTGCCACCCCTGCCCTTCTTTCCGAAGCTGCGCTTCTGAGTTGGCTGGGCCTGAGCCTGCTGGGGCTTCGGCTGTGTCCTGGCACCGCCCCTGCCCCTGGACACAGCTCCACCACGGCCACCACCCTTGTTCCCGTCACCACGTGCAGTCGACACAGAGATCTCCTTGTCACCTGAAGAAAGGAATGTATGTGTTCAAGTATTCACCCATACCAAGCTTGGCCCCATCAAGGTCGGCAATGGCTTGGCGGGCCCCCTGCTCAGTGCGGTAAGCAACGAGGGCATTGCCGGTGGGCCTGCCTGCGGTGTCCCAGAAGATGGTGAGCTTCTCGATCTCTCCTGCGGTCTCCATGACGTGCTGTGATGATGGTTACTGGCTTCTGACCCTCCCCCAACACACCAGAACATCCTGCTCTTCCCAGTCGAACGGGACACCTGTCACGAAGACGCGCGTCTTGTTCTGCGGGGCCTTCACGACCTGTCGTTGGATCACAGCCTTGCCACCGCCGCCACGCCCCTGTTGATGATGGATTTAACAAGCAATCTCAGCCCCTTTTAGCTCTGTGGTCGTGAGCGAAGGATGCCGCGATCGTGGTGTGTGAGATAGCCGAAGGTGGGTGTAGGTATGTGTAAATAAAATTTGCGGGATTTTTCGCAGCCGCGCCGAGCCGTCCAACGAGCACAATGGGGTTGTGACAACGTTTGAAGTATATAAATGTTTGTGCCAAGATAAGTTAAAAGTTTCGAAAAGGTGCCCTTCCCCTTCCCTCCCAGCGAACACAACCTATTGTTCTTGACTCAGTGCCAATTTTAATGCACGGCCGACACGAGGATGCGCCTTGCGATCACGCTGGGTTGATTTGGAAGAGGAAGTTCAAGGTCAGGGTGCTGAAGATTTTCGTAAGTCGCAGTGCCTTAGGGACAGGTCAAGGCGGCGTGCAGACACCGCTTCTTGCAGGATCGAGCGTGATGAACGAACGGCACCATCTAGGTCACTACCTATGTGCCTTTACTGCAGAGGCGATGCCCACATTGCTCTCCATCCCAGCACAGAAATGCACAACAGGCTTGGGGGCCGAAGTCAGGATGGGGAACAAAGGGTCCAGCCTCAGGAAGGCGAACGATGACATACCCTGCTAGCCGACTGGGAGTAAGGCTGGGCTCTGTTGTTGGAGGCCGTCTTGACGGCGTTGAAGCCCGCACCAGCCTGCCTACCGCCCCTGCCAGCGGAAGCGGAACGGCCTCTCCCACCAGCGGGCTTACCACCGGCACCCCTACCACCACCCTTGCTGCCACCACGGCCTTTACCACGCGAGGTAGTCTTCTTTTCGCTGATGAGCTCTTCGAGGGACTTTGTTAGCATCGCCATTTTCTTGTATTTTTTTGTTTTATTTCCTGTGACAAACGGTTTCCCCTATTTCTTTGACACGGAAAAGAAACAAAAAAAAAAAAAAAAAAAATGAAAGAAAACCGTGTACTTTACAAGAAAACAAGAAGAACGGGGTGGCCCTTGGGAAAAAAAAAAAAAAGAGGGTTTCTTTTCTTTTTTATTTCTTTTTCCCCTTCCCCTTCTTGGCCTTCTTTTTGAGGTTGTTCCTCTCCACGAAGCCCCTCCAAAAGGCTTGCACGGTTTTTGCAGAGTCTTCCAGACGGAGTTTGATGACGGCTTTGTGTTTGAGTCTATCCATTTTGACCTGGTCCTCTTCCATCCAGCGAGCGTTCTCTTCTTCGTACTGTTTGAGCTCTTCCTCGACCTTTGCGAGCTGGATGGAGTCCACCTCGTGTTCCTTTTGGAGTTTTTCTTTTTCCGCTGCTTTTTGTGTCATTTCTTTGTCGTAGTCGTTGATGATGGTGGACAGGTTGTTTTCCTTGCGCTTTCTGTCGGCTCGGAACGCAGATTCGTCCTTTTGATTCGCCTCCTTTAGTTTGGAGAGTTCTGTTTCAAGCGCACTGACCTTTTGTTCTAGCTCTTGTTCGTCCTGGCTTGCTTGCTGCTCTTCTAAGAGCTGCTTCTCTTGAGCTATCCGTTCGTAGTCTGTGATGTCCTCGTGCGCCTTCCTTTCGACCTCCTCCAGCTCCTCCATCAGCTTGTGGATCGCCTGGTCTTTGTTCAAGACCTCTGTTTGCCGCAGTTTTCGCTCAGTAATAAACTCCCGGTTTAGAGCTTTTACATCAGCAGAAGCGTGTTGTTCCCTGCTGACGGTGTCTCTGAGAATCTGTAGTTTTTGATCGTCCTCTTCAACAGTTGTGCTGAAGTTGTTGTGCATAAGGCCTCTTAGGATCTCGATGACCTTCTGGAATCGGATCACCGACTCGTTTTGCTGTCCGTTTGGGATGTAGGTGTCCCCGTATCCCGCCCGTTTTAAACCAGTCACAACGCCTACTGTTGTGTTTTGGTGTGCGGACACCTCGCCTGGGTCCATTCCGGTCTCTAGCTTTCTTTCAACGTCGTAGTGGTGCGACAAGATCTGGCCCATGTCCTCGCCTCGTATCTCCTTTAAATACCGCAGATCCTCCTTTGCGATGTTGCCGTAGAAGGCCGGCAACCACGACATCAAATCCAACTCTTTCAGTGTTTCATCTAGCACCGTCAGCACTCGTTCTGCTTCTGCTTTGGTCTGCGGGTTCATTTCCCCCCCCCCTTTTCCTTTTTTTTTTTTGATTACAGTTTTGCCACGAGACAAAAAAGGAAAAAAAAAATTTCCAATAAAAATAAGGGAGAAACGTAATTTTGAAACCAAAAAAAGGAAAAAAGAGAGAGAAAAAAAAAAAAAAAAAAAAAAAAAACTGGCACTGGAAAAGATGTAAGCAGCGGGTATGTATCCTTGCTGCTTGAACTTGCCTTTTTGTGATGTATGAAGTATTGTTTTTTTTTCTCTTTTTTTTTCCCTTCTTCTTTTTGTAAAAGAACTGGTCTCAAAATAAATATTTCTCCCCCCCAAAAAAAGGTGAAAGGTACCTTTACTTATAAACCTAGAAAGCTTAAAGTGTATTTTCTTTGGGGGTGGGGAACCCCGCAGAGTAGAGCTCCTTGTTGGCCTTTCCTACCCCCCTCCCCCTTCAACTTTTAGAAATAATAAGATCGGTCAGAATAATTTTTTTAAAAAACAAAAGTGTTAATAATGGAAGATAAGAGAGGTAGATCGAGGGAGAGACTAGGTTTCTTTTTTTCCTTCTCTTTCTTTCTTCTTATTTATTATATATTAGGTGGGGGAGGGCGTGCATAACTTCTTTTTTTAATGTCCTTCTTTTTCTTTTTTCCTCTTCCCACTTCGCCTTTTCACCAGGAGAGGAAGAAGGGAAGAGAAGGAAAAAAAAAAAAAGATGAAACAAAAGTATGCTGAAGAATAGAATAGATTCCCCTCCTCTTAATTAATTTCTTCTTCTTCTTCTTTTTTTTTTCCCTCGGGGAGACGAAGAAAGAACAAAAAGGAAAATCTGTACCCCAAGCGTTAGTTGTCCGTTCTCCTTTTCATTATCTCCCCCCCCCCCCCCCATTACATTCTCACTTCACGCTCGATTTGCTTGCTTTAACAATTCTGCACCTGTCCACTCAAAGAGATTGATCAAATTGATTCACGCCAGACAGTTGCCCACACAAAAAAAAGGGGGGGGAGAAGCACGAAAAATAAATAAAAAAAGATACTTGACACATGTTTCGGCCCATTTTATTTCGAGTATTTGAAATTAACCCCATCTTCTTCGTTTTTCCCCCCTCTCCTTGCATGCTCTCAACACCATAGAGATCCTGGAGGCGGGGGGGGGGGGGTGATTTTTTGCGACGTCACAAATATCGAATAAAACACTGGGGAAAGAGGAAAGGAAAGAAACAAAAATAGAAAGAAGGGGGGGGGGGGAGTACAAACCTTTTCTTCTTCTCCTCCCCCCCCCCCCCCCCCCCTCTTCTTGCCTACCTTTGCGTTCCTCTTTTGTCACCATTTTTTTTTTTTTTGCTTTTCTCCGTGAATCTAATCACGGAGATGCGAACAACAACTAAATAACAAAAAACAAAACAAAAAAACACTATGGTTTTTCAAGCCTTCTTTTGGAAGGGGGGTTGGGTCTTCTCCTTTTTTTTTTTCTTCTTGAAGGGTTGCTACCGTGGCCTTAGTCTCAAAAGGCAGACTATGATGCAACGCCCTGACAACACGATGAAATGGAGATAAAGAGAAAAGGAATAACATTTTTTTTTTCTTTTTAAAAGGGACAACGGAACCTCATGAGGAAAAATCTTCTTCTTCTTCGTTCTTTCTTCTACCCCCTACACCGCACTACTGCACATTATCGCCCGTGACAAGAGACGAATGCAGCGCCTCAATATGCTGAGGGAGGATGCCACAGCAGCCACCTACGTAGAAATTCAAATGTGCACCGCTCTCCGCAGCGGTGCATCTAGTCATGTCGTACCAAGACCTGCATGAAGCGACGAATTCGGGCACAGCTAGCATGGCAAGGTCCGGGGGTCCGTCCCTATGGTGGTTCCATCCAGAGGGAATGGCTTTTAAAGAATTGGCATAACACCCGGTGTTGGTGATCCCGTAGTCGTTGCTGAGGTCAAGCAGCTTCCTAAGCGCTGGGGTTGTGGCATCAGGTGTAGAGCAGTTGAACATGACACCCTCATACAGTAGGGTTTTTTTTTGCAGAAAGTTCAAGGCCGACTCAACTGTCTCGCCGGACCTCAGG
The DNA here is from genome assembly GCA_964019335.1 of Diplonema japonicum. Classification (NCBI taxonomy): domain Eukaryota; phylum Euglenozoa; class Diplonemea; order Diplonemida; family Diplonemidae; genus Diplonema; species Diplonema japonicum. The sequence goes on from OZ025676.1 coordinate 431,044, forward strand.
CATGCCACCTTGTCGTCGCTCACTGTGTAGCTCAGCATTAACGGTTTTGCTTCCTTCGCTGCTACTTCACATGGCGCCTGTGTGTTGGCAGCCGATGAGACTGTCTCTGCTATGAACATGTCGACCTTGTGGGATACTTCGCGGGCGATTTTATTGTACACTTCACGGGCCTCTTCCAGAGGAGGGACTTCGGGGGAATAGCTTTGTCTCAGCGGCGGCAGAGACAGTGCGACTTTTCCCTTCCCGTTCCTCGCCACTGCCGCGCATGCTAGGTCCACGGCGTGTTTCGTTAGATCCGTGCAGCTGAACTCCTTCGCGTTGTTCAGGTACAGCGGCACGCATGCGTAGTTGTTCGTCGTGACCACAGACGAGCCAGCAGCGAGGTACTCTTCATGCAGCTTTTGCACCTCGGTCCTCCCCTCCTCTGTGGTCAATAGCCTTGCAGACCACAGCGGGTCCCTTGTCAGCTGCTCCGGGAACCTCATTCTTAAGGCGTTCCCCATCCCACCGTCCATGAGCGTCAGCGTCGAGGACATCTTTGTTGTGTAAACTTGACTGTGCAGTGGGTTGCTCTCTTATTTTTGTGGTATGATTTTGAATAATAGTAAACGAAATAAAAAAAAAGCCGCCCAGGCAGCTGTTACTAGAAACACAACATGTTGTCAAGAATTTAGGACACTCTGGTTGCCCCGCCCAAGGGGACGAGGGCTTTTAAAACAACTAGAAAAAAAGGATGTGAGATCTTGCATCACAAAGTAAGAAAGAAAGTGAAAATTGAGCAGGGAAGGAAGAGATCCCTCACTTTTTTCATTTTCTTTTTTAGACATCTGTGTTGCTAGGACGTGGAGTACGTAAAAAGAGAGCGATTGGGGTAGAGAGAGTGGGATCATCACATCATTTTGTTTCACTTCTAAAAGAAGTGTTAAGAGGGGTGCTCAGTTCTTGGTGACCTTGGAGGTGCAAGGGGACTGGGTGAGGAGGCACTGGTTGGAGCCCCTTGCGAGCCTGATGTAGCCGTTCTCCCCCCAGGATGCACCCCAGGAGTTCTTCACAATCCAGTAGTCAGCGGCGAAGCCGACGATGAGAACGCCGTGGTCCAGCTGCCTGCTGATGCAGTTGGACATGACGCCGCCGGTGTATGTCTGCCAAGAGGTGGCGTCCACAGCGATGGAGAGGGGGCCGTTCCCTGACACCCAGGAGGCCATCTCCTCCTCGTTGTGCGCGATGTCCTGGTGTCCGGAGATGGTGGCCCCCACTGCCTTTGCCGACACGTCGTGGCACGCCCCGTTCACCCCGCCACCAGAGGTGTACGGGTACGAGGCCTCCGTCACGATCTGCCCCTTGTGCTCCGACATCAACCACTCGAAGGCGTTGTCCATCAAACCCCCGTCGCACCCGTCGTCGTTCTTGTCACACGAGACAAGCTCCTGCTCCGACAGCGAGGTCAGGGTGTTCCCCGCGAGGAACCACTGCCCCTCGATCCCTCCCGTTGTCGAGAAGGCCCAGCAGCTCCCGCACTGCGCCTGGTTCTTCACGTGGGTCACAGCACCCTTCGTCCTCCAGTCCACAGGGGTCGCCGCCGCCGCCCCCTCGAACACCCTCGAAGGGCTCTTCTTCACAGGGACCTGCAGGCTGTGGTACACCTTGAACTCCTCCTCCGACATGTCGCTGAAGGCGTTCATCCCGAAGGTCGCCTTCGGGTTCTCCCCCTCGAACCTCGCTGCCTTCAGCATGTTCTTCCTGAAGATCGCCCTCCTGTGCGCCTCATCAGAGCCGGAGTACCTCTTCCCGTAGGTCTCCTTGAAGTTCCTCCACAGGAGGCCCTCGTTCGCCTCCAGGTACGAAGCGGGCATCCCAGCCGCCGCAGTTGCGAGGCACATCATTGCAAGGCTTGTCTTCATTTTGTTCGTGAGGCTTTTTTTTTTTTTTTTTTTTTTGGTCTGGTTGTGGTGGTGTTGGGGATGTGTGGAAAAAGAAAGTAAAGAAAAAAAAGAAAAAAAAAGAAAAAATAAACGGGGAGGAACCCTGGCGCTGAGAGGCACCCCTATCTGACGATAGGTGTTGAGTAGGTTTAAAAGAAAAAAAAAAAACCAAACAACCCCCATAAAACACAAGAATAACAAAAGAAGAAGAAAGTGCTTACGCCACAGCGTAAAGGGTACGACCCTGCTTCTTCAGGGCGAAGAGGATGTCAGCGGCACGCACGGTCTTCCTCCCTGTGAGCTCCAGGAGGGTCGCGGTGTCGGCCATCACCTTGTCTACGAAGGACCTCAGGATGGTCCTCGCCTCGTCGTAGGCGCTCGCTGCGATCCTCTTGCACCCACCACGCCTGGCGATCCTCCTGATGCTCCCCTTCGTGATCCCACGGCTGCTGACCTTCGTGTTCCTCTTCCCGCCAGCACCCTTCGTCACATTCTTCGACTTCGAGGTCACTGACTTGCCCTTCGCGGAGGTCTTTCCTTGGCCGGCCATTGTTTTTGTTTTAAGGTTTTTGGTTTTTGTTAAAAGAACTTTGGTGGTGGAACATTTGTATTTGTTGTGTGAAGCAGGTAAAAAAAGAAAGAAAGAAAGTAAAAATAAACAGTCGATGGATAGAACCACCCCAGCAGCAACATTGCTTTTGCTTTCACTGGTACAAAAAAGGAAGGAATCAGGAACACACAAAACACATGAAAAGGGAAGAGAAAAACTCAGAAAGAGGAAGAAGAAGGGTGGGGGGAGGGAGTGCTTGCTTATTTCCCCTGGAGCTCGCCACGGATGCGCCTGGCGATGTTGAGGTCAAGGTGGTTGAGGGTCTGCTTCTTCCTGTGGATCTGCATCATGACAGCCGCCTGGAAGAGCCCGACCATGTAGCTCTCTGTTGCCTCCTGCACCGCCTCCAGAGCAGACGGCTTGAAGGACAACCCCGTCTTGTAGTTGTTCATGGTCTCCCTCACCAGCCTCTGGAAGGGTGCCTTCTGCAGCAGAAGCTTCGAGGTCTTCTGCAGTTTGAAGATCTCACGCAGGGCAACGGTTCCAGGCCTCCACCTCCTCTTCCCCTCGCTGCTCTCCTCCTTCTTGCTCTTCTTCGACTTCTTCTCCTTCTTCGTCTTCCTGCTCTTCTTCGTCACCTCTCCTGCGGGAGGCCTCCCACCAGTCGACTTCAGGGAAGAGCGCGGCATTTTTGTGTTTTGAAAAAACTGGGAAGTGGGGTGTGTGTTCGATCTCCGATGAAGGTAGAAAAATCAATAAAAAGTGTAGAAAGCTTCGAAGAAACATTATATTATGTTCTGGAACAAACCTTGCCCTTTGATCCTAAAGCTCAAGAGAGCTTGCCAGAAGACACACAGGAGGGCAAAGGGAAGTCAGGAAAAAAGGTTAGAAGTGAAGTGTGGAGCGAAACGAAAGCTTAACAGTGCATCCTTCCAGAGGGCTAAGGTGGCAATTGCTCACCGCCCACCACGGAGCCTGAGAACCAAATAGAGAGAGTGGACTCCTTCTGGATGTTGTAGTCGGTTGTAATCAGCAAGGGTGCGGTCATTTTCCAACTGCTTCCCTGCGAAGATTAACCTGCTGGTCAGGGGGAATCCCTTCACATTCTCAATGATGTCAAGGATGATGTTCCCAGTCACGAAGATTTGCATCCCCCCACGGGGCGTTGGACCAGGTGAATTGTGGACTCCTTCTGGTCGATGTTGTAGTCGGCAAGGGTACGGCCATCCTCAAGCTGCTTCCCTGCAAAGATCAACCTCTGCTGGTCAGGGGGAATCCCCTCCTTGTCCTGGATATTCGCCTTCACGTTCTCAATCGTATCATTAAACTCCACCTCAAGGGTGATGGTCTTCCCAGTCAAGGTCTTCACGAAGATCTGCATGTTTGTGTAGGTTGTGTCTCTGTGGTGTGTTGCTGTTTGTCCCATCCCAAAGCCAACCCAATGTGTGAGCCCAAAAGCCCTCCCATTGTGATCAGTAGACCATCGTGAACGTTACTGCTTCCTAAGTCATGGTCGGTCAGAGAGCTGGGTTAGTATTGCGTCATCATGCTAAAGGGCTACCGTTGGACAATTTCTTCCAATGTTTTTTCTCGCTTTAGAGATCCGTTCAAGAAGAAGAAAAAGAAAGTGCAAATGAGCTGGATATTTCATTGATCGTATCGTCCGCTAAAAATTTTATTTCTTTTCCCCCTCTCTCTTTATTCTTTTTACGAGGGGGTTGCAGAATCGAAAATGCGGTGTCCATAATGTATTGCAGTATCAGTAGGGGAAAGGAATAAGGGGCTAACCCCTCTCTTCCACTCAAATTGCAAATAAGAATATATATCATCATCGTGATAGATTCCGAGACGTGAATGCCGACCGGAGAGGTGTGCCCCGCTTTGTCCCGAGCCCTAATATAAAGTAAGGCTAAAACCCTATGACGCAGGCTCCAGTGGAGTCGTGTCTCCCATTGTGATCAGTAGACCATCGTGAACGTTACTGCTTCCTAAGTCATGGTCGGTCAGAGAGCTGGGTTAGTATTGCGTCATCATGCTAAAGGTGCAGTGTTACACACAGCTCCACCACAACTACCACGAATCAAGCACCCTCTTGGCGAAATGGGTTTGCACTTCTATGTTGTTCATATACTGTCACAAACAAAGAGATAAATACGAAAAAGAAAAAGAAAAAAAAGGGAACAAGATATTGTGTGAAACCAGACCTCACCAGTGACCCTCTCCTGCAAAGCTCGTAAGCCACACAGAGAGCTAGCCCAAGTGGACATTACAACAGGGAGGGTAATAGGAAGTAAAGGGAAGTCGGGATAAAGGTTAGAAATCTTTAAAAAGAAAAAAGAAAAAGAATAAAAACAGCAGGGTTTAGAGAGGTGCTTACTCACAATTGTAAATACTGAGATACTGCTGCTCACTGCCCACCACGGAGCCTCAGAACCAAGTGAAGGGTGGACTCCTTCTGAATGTTGTAGTCAGCAAGGGTGCGACCATCCTCAAGCTGCTTCCCTGCGAAGATCAGCCTCTGCTGGTCAGGGGGAATCCCCTCCTTGTCCTGGATCTTCGCCTTCACATTCTCAATGGTGTCGTTGGACTCCACCTCAAGGGTGATGGTCTTCCCAGTCAAGGTCTTCACGAAGATCTGCATACCACCACGGAGGCGGAGAACCAAGTGAAGGGTGGACTCCTTCTGAATGTTGTAGTCGGCAAGGGTGCGACCATCCTCCAACTGCTTCCCTGCGAAGATGAGCCTCTGCTGGTCAGGGGGGATCCCCTCCTTGTCCTGGATCTTTGCCTTCACATTCTCAATGGTGTCGTTGGACTCCACCTCAAGGGTGATGGTCTTCCCAGTCAAGGTCTTCACAAAGATCTGCATACCACCACGGAGGCGGAGAACCAAGTGAAGGGTGGACTCCTTCTGAATGTTGTAGTCGGCAAGGGTACGGCCATCCTCCAACTGCTTCCCTGCGAAGATGAGCCTCTGCTGGTCAGGGGGGATCCCTTCCTTGTCCTGGATCTTTGCCTTCACATTCTCAATGGTGTCGTTGGACTCCACTTCCAAAGTGATTGTCTTCCCAGTCAAGGTCTTCACAAAGATCTGCATGTTTGTGTTAAAAAGTGTATCAAAAGTGCTGTGAGTAGATAGAAGGACTTGGACAAGGAACCAGGGGGAGAAAAGAAAAATGTCTTGGCGGAAGGTCCACCCCAACAAAGGCGGCAACCTGCCCCCACCCGCCCGAGGGAGAGAAAGGGCCGGGAGCACAACAGCCTGTTTGTTGGTTAAGGGAGGAAGAAGAAAAAATTAGAAAAAGAAAAGAAATAAAATACCATCCTGTCAACGATGAAAAACAAAAGGAGTCAAAAGGGACAAAAGAAGGAAGTTGGAAAGGAGTGCTTGCTTATTTCCCCTGGAGCTCGCCACGGATGCGCCTGGCGATGTTGAGGTCAAGGTGGTTGAGGGTCTGCTTCTTCCTGTGGATCTGCATCATGACAGCCGCCTGGAAGAGCCCGACCATGTAGCTCTCTGTTGCCTCCTGCACCGCCTCCAGAGCAGACGGCTTGAAGGACAACCCCGTCTTGTAGTTGTTCATGGTCTCCCTCACCAGCCTCTGGAAGGGTGCCTTCTGCAGCAGAAGCTTCGAGGTCTTCTGCAGTTTGAAGATCTCACGCAGGGCAACGGTTCCAGGCCTCCACCTCCTCTTCCCCTCGCTGCTCTCCTCCTTCTTGCTCTTCTTCGACTTCTTCTCCTTCTTCGTCTTCTTGCTCTTCTTCGTCACCTCTCCTGCGGGAGGCCTCCCACCAGTCGACTTCAGGGAAGAGCGCGGCATTTTTTTTCTTCTTTTTGGTGGACTAACTAAAGGCTAGTGTGGGAGTAATGAACGGGAAATGTGTAAGAAATAAAAAAACAGCTACTAAAGTAAAACAGGAACCGCTTTCATGAGTCATGACAACTGATCGTACACTACACTTTTAAACTACCCCGACTGTGTATCTTAACAAGCATCGCACATTTCGATTCTCTCACTGACACTATTTCTTTTACTAGACACAACATTTAGTTGCTGGAGGTGAAGTTAGCGAGCTGAGTGTCAAGGTCTTCCTTCGAGACCTCCTTCCTCCTGGGATTATGGTAAACATGAAAACCCCCCACCCCATGTAGCATACTCAACACGCGCAGCGCTCTTACCCTTAGCTCCCTTGCCACCTTTACCGCCCTTTCCACCCTTGCCACCCCTGCCCTTCTTTCCGAAGCTGCGCTTCTGAGTTGGCTGGGCCTGAACCTGCTGGGGCTTCGGCTGTGTCCTGGCACCGCCCCTGCCCCTGGACACAGCTCCACCACGGCCACCCTTGTTCCCGTCACCACGTGCAGTCGACACAGAGATCTCCTTGTCACCTGATTGTGTAGTTCAGGTCGTTGTTAAAAAGTCTTGTTTCTCCGAACTTAGTGAAGAAAAAATGCCACCACCTGGGATTGAACCAGGGACCTTCAGATCTTCAGTCTGACGCTCTCCCAACTGAGCTAAAGCGGCTTCGAGAATATGCTTTTTTTTTTCAAAATACCAATAGGTGCCACCATGGGGGAGCAACACCTGGGAAGGGGAAAGGTGAAGGGAAGCATGGAAATATTACAGGGAGGGCGAAGACCAGTTCTTCTGCAATCAGATGGAGCTGTGGACTCCGCCAACCCGTGCACCTGTTTGGAACAGCCGAAGAGGGCTGAATTACTTTAATTCCAAGCCGCGTAGACCTACGTGACTCGGACGGGGACCTTGACCCCAGTTCGTCGTTTTTCTCGACTGGGACCTCTGGTGACCGGAACTGGCCCCGGTCGCCCCCTCGAGAGGGATTTGCTCCATTGAGCGAAACATGAAAGGGTGAGAGTAAGATCTCGTGTGCGCATGGGGATGATAGGGGAAGCATTTGCTCTCCCCGCTGCACTCCGGCTGGCGGGGGGAGGGGATGGCCGTACCACACTCGTTCGTGCGAAGATGAGAGGACTCATCTGGGCAACTTCAGAGTAGGCCGGGCCATCCGTTTTTGACTACAATGTCAGGGCACACGATAACAAGAGGATGTTAATTTTAAAAATTTAAAAGTTTAAAAGGGGACGGGCATACTGGTAAGAGAAAGGCCAGACGCCGGATGATGATAAAGAAAAGGATGAGAGGGAGTGGAAGAGAGGGGAAGGGAACGTAAGCACTAAAAGAATTGAAATGTTGATCTCACCCTACTCACTTCAGCGCAACACGGGGGCCGCAGGGCCGGCGTCAAGGGAGACAGCCGGCGGGATGAACGAAGGGGCAGCGGTACCTGCCGTTGCCGCAGACGGCGACGTGAAGACCCCGGATCTGGCCCAGTCAAGCAAGCCAGAGTCGGCGATGAGGGTGAATACCTGCGTCACGCGTTTTGACAGGCACTCCACCAGCGAGGGGCGTCCATTGGGAGCGTCGAGCGAACCCCGTCCAACCACAGCGCACCCCCCAACAACGTGCTCCCTGGACATCTTTGCTCCACACGCTGGGCAGCTGAGCTCAGCCTTCTTCCTGTTCGGTCCAGCCGCCTGCAGGAAGCCGAAGAAGAGAGCGGAGTGCCCTACCCTCAGCCGCGAGATGACCGTCTCCGCTAGCCTGGGGAGGGACTGGGGGAAGCACGCCGCTCGGAGCCCCGTGGCCCTCGCGTATCTCGGGGCCACCTCCCCGACAATGACCGCAGACCTCTGCTGAATCTGGCGACGGACCAGGGCCCTGACCGACCTGTAGTCGAGAGAGGGGCGAGTCAGCTCGCGCTTCGTGCCCTCCCCGGCCAGCCTGTCTGCCGCCTCGTTGCCAGGAACCCCGCAGTGGGACGGCACAAACTGGAGAATGACTGGTGCACCTTGTGCACGTGCCGCGGCCACCAGCAGTTCCCAGGTCTCGTGGTCGAGCCTCTCCCTCTGCCGCGAAGGACCTGCCCTCAGCTGATCAAGGAGAGAGAGCGAGTCGGTACAGATCGACAGCCGGCTGTCTGCCAACGTGGGGTGCTCGCTCCGGAGCGCGGCCACCATGTCCAGAGCCACCTTGACAGCCAGACCCTCCGCCCGAAAGGAAGAGCAGAAATTGCTGACGCCGAAGCTCTCGGACACGGGTTCGTGGGGGCGGGGGAGCTGCAAGTAGACCCCGGCGCCGCCCCTCCACCTCTGGCGGTCCCGTACGACAGAACCATCCGTATAGGCATGGATACCCGGTGGAAGGGCAGCCAGAGCCTCCACGGCCGCCTTCCGCTTATCCACGTCCGGCGACGAACGCGTGACCCTGCCGGGAAGGGCAGTTCTGAACTCCACCAGGAACGCGTGCCACGGTGCTACTTTGGGCGAGGCAGTCAGTAGCTCGAAGGTGTCGTACTTCCTGAAGCCTTCCTGCGTCGTCCACCCCTGCAGTCCGCAGCGTCGTAGCGCAAGGATACCCGCACGCAGCCACCCATTGCCCATACCGGTCATCCGCTTCTGCTCAAGGACCTCGCGGTGAACCGGGGAGGTCCTCCAGCAGAACGACTTCGCCGTCAACACCGCCGCAGCTCCCTCAGCCATCTGTCGGAGGGGTAGCAGACCTGCCTCAGCAACAACCTTCGCCGTGCCCGAGCCGTGCCAACAACCCGAGATCAGCACCGCCGCTCTCTGGTGGAGCCCAACAAGCTCCTCCACCCTGCTGTCCCTGAGCCTGGCAAAGTAAACACCCATGCAGTACCGGAGTAGCGGGAGAACGTACGTGAGGTACAGAGATCGGAGCGTGGCCTTCTTGCACCCCCAGGTCGTGCCCGACAGGAGCCTTAGTACCCTCAGCCTCTTGTCAGCGCTCCTCAGGACATCCCCCGCATGCTCGTCAAACGTGAGCCCAGAGTCTACAGTGACCCCAAGATACTTCGCCGACCCACATAGAGGCAAGGGGCGAGCCGCCATGTAACCAATGTCGGACCTCCGGATGGCGGCGGGAATGTCGAAGGACCGTTTGCCACCCGCCTCCACGACCCGAAAGCCAGACAGCTCACGGACGCCAGACAAGGTCCCACAGGCCCCAACCCCAAGATTAAGGACAGGGTCCTGGAAGGCCCCCGGGCAAAGCGGGACACGCGACGAAGAGAAGTAGACATTAAGCCGCTTCTGATAGGGAACGCACACTGCCTGCGACTTGCTGGAGCTCAGCAGCATGCCCCGTCTCCCACACCAGCCCTCAACCGCGTCCATCACAGCCTGGGCCCCTCGCTCAAGACCAGCCAGGTCGCCCTGCCCGGCTGAGACCACCACCGCAACATCGTCGGCATAAAGAACCGACAGGTCCGCCATCCCAACCAGCAACCTGGCTAGCTCGTCGACGTAGATGGTGTAAAGGACGGGTCCACGAGAATATGCTTTTTTTTTTTTTTCAAAATACCAATGCAGGGCCGCCATGGAGAGCAACACCTGAGAAAATGGAAAAGAAGGTGAAGGGAAACCATGGGGAAATAGGGAGGGCAAAGGACCAGGCTTCTGCAAGCAGGAGGAGCCCTGGTCCCCCACCAACCCGTGCTCTGCTTTGGGACAGCCGAAGAGGGCTGAATTACATTATTCCCTCAGTCAAGTGAGAGAAAAACGGGGGCCTACCTTCCAGCTGGATGTCCTTCTTTGGCTGGAACCTCCGGCGGAAAGCCCCCCAGGGAGGTATTGCTCCTATTGAGCGAATCATTGGTGAGTGTGAAATAAAAGGGGAAATGGGAAACAGTGAGAGGAAGGAGAAGGAAGGGAAAGGAAAGTGGGAAACACAACATTCCATTTAACACACACACACGGGGCGATCCCTTAGCGCAGCACGGGGGCCGCGGGACCGGCGTCAAGAGAGACCGGAGGAGGAGGCGGCACGTTTGAAGGTGCAGTGACGTCTGTAGACGCCAGGGATGATGGCGAGGTGAACAGTCCGGAGCGTGACCAGGCGAGCAGGCCAGACTCAACAATGAGGTCGTAGATCTGGGTCACGCGTCTCGACAGGGAGAACGCTAGGGAGGGAGTACCAGCAGGAGTGTCGATCGCCCCCCTCCCGATCACAGGGCACCCACCGACAACATGCTCCCTGGACATCGGTGCTGCGTGGCAGGCTGGGCACCGGAGCACACCCTTGTGCTTCCTGTTCGGGCCAGCAGTCTGCAGGAAGCCGAAGAAGAGAGCCGAGTGACCAATCCGCAGCCGCGAGATGACCGTTTCAGCTTGTCTGGGGAAGCCAAGGGGGAAGTGCGCAGACCGAAGCTCGGTCGCCACCGCGTAGTTGTGGGCGAGGGATGTTATGAGCTCCGCGGACCTCCGCACCACCCACCGTCGCACCAGGGCCCTCACTGATCGGTAGTCAAGGGAGGGCCTGTCCTGCTTCCGCTTCGTTCCCTCCCCGGCCAGAGCGTCAGCCTTCTCGTTCCCGTCCACCCCACAGTGGGAGGGCACAAACTGGAGGACCACCGGTGTCCCCTGCGTGCGCGCCGCGGACACCAGCCGGCTCCACGTCTGGTGGTCGAGCTTCTCCCTCTGTCGCGTTGGGCCAGCTCGCAGCTGCTCGACGAGGGAGAGGGAGTCGGTGCAGATCGACAGCGGGGACTTCGCCAGCGAAGGGTGTGTTTTTCGGAGGGTAGCCACCATATCCAGCGCCGTTTTCACAGCCATGCCCTCTGCCCGAAAAGAGAATATGCTCGGCACAATTTTTGTTCTCAACACTGATTTTAATTTTACCCATACCAAGCTTGGCCCCATCAAGGTCGGCAATGGCTTGGCGGGCCCCCTGCTCAGTGCGGTAAGCAACGAGGGCATTGCCGGTGGGCCTGCCTGCGGTGTCCCAGAAGATGGTGAGCTTCTCGATCTCTCCTGCGGTCTCCATGACGTGCTGTGATGATGGTTACTGGCTTCTGACCCTCCCCCAACACACCAGAACATCCTGCTCTTCCCAGTCGAACGGGACACCTGTCACGAAGACGCGCGTCTTGTTCTGCGGGGCCTTCACGACCTGTCGTTGGATCACAGCCTTGCCACCGCCGCCACGCCCCTGTTATGTGGCTTGAAGTCTTTGATTTCTATTTCATACCCTGCTAGCCGACTGGGAGTAAGGCTGGGCTCTGTTGTTGGAGGCCGTCTTGACGGCGTTGAAGCCCGCACCAGCCTGCCTACCGCCCCTGCCAGCGGAAGCGGAACGGCCTCTCCCACCAGTGGGCTTACCACCAGCACCCCTACCACCACCCTTGCTGCCACCACGGCCTTTACCACGCGAGGTAGTCTTCTTTTCGCTGATGAGCTCTTCGAGGGACTTTGTTAGCATCGCCATATTAGAGTTCGGTTTAAAGGACTGAAGAAGTAAAGGGTGCACTTGAGGTAGCTTGCGTCAGAGACAGGAGTACGAGTCCGGCGGGGTGTGACCATTGATTGCTTTCTCCACTCTGCTTCCCTTCCGCTGTAGACAGTTTGTGAGCATGCTAGTGCATGAACAGCAGTGGCTTTTGCATGGCACCTTGCGTCGTAGTACTCCCTTACTCTTGAGGCTTCTGGTCCTCGGCGGTTTCTTGAGTTTGCCTTGTTTGATAAAGAAAAAAAAGTTTTTTTTAAGAAAAGAATTGTTGAAAGGAATGAGGAAACCTCATCTCTTTCTCTAACTGATTTTCTTCCCGGTAGACGGGGGTTTTCTATTTTTCAAAACTGAAGACTTTGCCTCAAGGGAGGCCTACCAAAAGTCAAAAGCAGCGTGTAAGGGAGGAATTAAAAAAAAAAGTGAAAACTTTCTTTTTTATGAGGCTAAGGGATGATTATGCCCTCGTCGTACTGATTATTTTCGCTTCAAAGAACCACCATCTGCAAACTCACTTTTCATTTTCTATGTATCCTAGTTCAAACTCCTCTTTCTCTCTCTCTCAGGTTACATTACGATTCATTACATCTCTTAGTGGGGTGGGGTGTAAAGGACTGTACGGTGGATCATGTTGAAGTGAAAATAATAAAACATAATGCAGAATGAGAAAAACTATTAAGCGAAGGAAGAAAAAAAAAAGTACTGTTTCACACAGTTTTGTGTAAATGCTTCTCGCTAACGGGCCTCTGCAACCTTTGCTTGCCATGTATGTAGTGATGTTGAGGGTTCGACAGCTGATCGTGGGTGTCTTGTAGTGTTTTTGACATCCACTGTGGGTTTAGGGGAACTGTCTGCGGGAGGGGATCCAGCCGCCTGCCGTGGCTGTGGATCGTCTTATAAAAGTCGACCTCCTTCAGCTCCAACAAGGACTGTTTCTTCTCCAGTTCCTTGTCCTGGATGGACAAAACCCACGCATGGCGTTCTAGATCTTTTTCCCTCTGTTTTACGCCTTCCTTGGCAGACAACAGCTTCACGTACTTCTCTATAGCACTGTTCTCCCTCTCCACAGCTGTCTCCAGCTCCTTGAGGGCGTCGTCTCTTTCCTTTTTGTAGACATCCCTTCTGCATTTCATATCAATGAGCGCTTCCTCCAGTTCCGTGCATTCTACGCACATGTCCTTCCATGCTTGCAAACATTCCTCGATGCCTCTGTCACGAAGGACTGCCTCTGCCGCTTCTTGTTTCCCTTGGTAAGATAATTTTCTGCGGAGTTTTTCTTGTAAGGTGCTGACCTGCGTCTGCAGGGTGACGCATTTTTCGCTCAGGACTCCTTGTATGTGCGAAGCTGCCTGAGCTGATTCCTGGCTGCTGTGCAGTGTGTCTGCTGCGCTGTTCTTTAAGAGGCAAATTTCTTCCTCTAGTTTTTTCTGCGCCTGTTTTGCAGCAGTGGCCAGTATGGTGAGCTGTTCCCTCTCCACATCGAAGTGGTCGCACCGCCTCAGCAACCCTTTCTCGCATTCTAGTGTCTGCTGTAGTTTCTTCTTCAGTGTGGTCACCTCGCACTCAAGCGTGCCCTTCTTCTCCTGCACACTGTAGTATGTTGTTTTCATTGTCGCCAGCTGGGATTTCACATCGTCCATCTCTTCCTCCCTGCCGTGCTTGCTCTTCAATTCCTCATTCAGCCTCTGTTCCCTACTAAGCAGTTCTTTTAGATCCTGCATCTCCTTCTCGTGCGTTAGGACCATTCCCTCCATGACCTTGTTCTCCGCACGTTCCTTCCTGTCGACTTCTCGCTTCAGCGCGTTGTACTGCTGCTTCAATGTGATGTGCATATTGACCACATGTGCTCCCTCTGTTTCGCATCTCCTTGTGCTCAGGTTTTGCATATCATTTAGGATGCCCTCCAGAACCTTGTTGAAGTCTCGCGGTGCAACAACTTCTTCCTCTTCTTCTTCTTCACATTCACTCACCTCGACGGCTTCCTTTCCTTCTTCGGACATCTCATCAATAATACTCGTGATACTTTCTTCATCTATCTTAGATTCGTTGCCGGCTACCGTGGTTTCCGCTATCGTCTGAATCACGATGGCCGGTGGCATCAACAGTGTGTAGCACTCTTCGATTTGTAGTCTTGCTACCCGTTCAGCTGACAGCAACGCCTCGTGTGTGGAGGTGAGCATTGCAGCTACGAATGTCTGTTGGTCGTCGATGGTTTGGGTCAGTTTCAGAACCATGGCTTTGTGTTCTTCTTCCAGTGTTTCCTTTTCCTCTTCGTGTGTTTTTATGAGGTTGGATAGTACCTCCACGTTGCCCAGGTCGCTGGCACGCGACCGCCGTCTTGATACAACAATTTCTTCGTTCTTGCTGCGCAGCTCGACACGGGCCATTTCGTGAGCCTTCGCCAGATCTGTGCTCAGCACAGCGTGTTTCTGCTTCTGCTTCGTGCGCATCTCTTCAGAGTGTTTTTTGTACTTTTCGAACGCAACCTCGCTGCTTTGCAGTTCCTGTCTGAGGCGGGTCTCTTTCACTGTAAACATTTCCTGCATCTCCTTCACCTTTTCGGCGGCTTGCTTCTCCACGATGTCGGCATGCGACTGCCACATACTCTCACGATGCCGTTTTTCCACTTCAAAGCTCTGCCGGACCAGACCCCACACATCTTGTCGTTCTGTGTTCACCATCATGTGCAGGGTTCTTGCGTTCTGCTTCTTTATTGCTCCCAAGGCTTCTTTGCATTCCAGTAGCACAGCACTCCTGGCGGTCATCTCTCTCTCAGCAATAGTGTCGCACCACGCTTCTGCGCTTGTCCAGACATTCCAGTCTTGGGAAGCCATCAGCCCCTGCTCTGCTGCCTCTCTGCTAATCCCTGTGAGTCTGTTCTGTAAGATCTTTGCCCTGCGCACTTCTCGCGATTGAACTCTCTTCTCGGCCGCTTTGACCTTTTCTTCCCATTTACGCAACGTCGCGCCATCCTGCTGATCCCGCCAGCTGTGCAGCAGCTTTATCTTTTCTTCTTTTAGATCGTGCAGGAAAGACTTTCTTAGCCCTGTGATCTGTTCTCTGTCTTCTGCCTGCTCTTCACGCAGATGCACAAAGCATCTCTCAAAACCCAGTTCACCATGTGCCTTTAAGACCTTGTCATCAGCATCGGTAGTGACCTCCCTTACTCTGCTCTCGTATACCAGTTTCATGTCGGCTGCAAACCGTTCGCCTTTCATTTTTTCAATACCCACCTGCGTGTTAAGGCTCTCCTCCCACTTCTTGCTCATGGCAATCAGGTCAGTTGACGAAGCACTGCTCAGTTCCTCGTATTCTGCCACTCGCCTCGTCAGTTCTGCGTTTTCTAGTGCAAGCTCTTTGAACCTGAACTCCAAAGCCGTGACACGTGCTTTGTTCTCAACATTTGTCGTATGTATCTTTCGGAAATCGCTCTCTTGTTGCTCCTCTATAAGGTGTCCTCTCTTCTTGACATGCGCACGCTCCTTTCCCAACTCTTGAACTTCCCATTCTTTCTGCTTCAGCACCAGTTGCTCTTTCTCTTGGTATCTCTCCTCTGTCTTCTTCAGTTCGGCTTCATGGGTGCTATTCAATGTAGCAAGTTCTCGCATGTGGTGGTCGGCCAACTCGCGAGCTGCCTGCTCTGCAGCAGACATCTCCATCCGCAAGGACAACAGCTCCTGACGCAATTGGTCGGCGTCCCCTATCGCATCAAGTTCTGCTTTGTGTTTTTTCTCGAGGGCTTGAATCTCGATATTGTGCTGCATCTGGGTCTCCGACAGTGCCACGTCTAGTTTGATTTCCAGCTGCTGCTGCACTTTGCTCAGCATTTCCGTTGCACTCTCTTCTTTGGTCAGGCTTTCTGCAATCTCTTTCTGCAATGCATGGTTCTCCTTTTGTAGCTTTGCAGCCTTCTGTGTATAAACCTCTAAGTCGGCCGTTGTTCTCCGTAGCTCGTCAGCTACTTCTTCAAGCGTTTTTTTGGGGTCCACAGTCTTCATTGCAGTGTTTGCGTCGATGCACTTCAGTGCTTCCAAGCATTGGGCCTGCTGCCCAGCGTCCAATATGTTGCTTTGAGAAGCCGCACCCACCAACATGGCGCCGTCACCAGCTGTCACCTTATCGACGAGGATACCATCAGTGGAACGGTTTTGGTCCCACAGGACAGCCACAGCGAGACACCACCCGAGAGCTTGTGCTGGGTGCGATGCGACAGACATGCCGGGGATGACAGACAAGAAAGCCTTTAACCCACACACTTTGTTGTACTGAAACTGCTCTATAAAAATATCATCGGTGCACAGACGAGCACCTATGTACAGCAGGGGGTAGGTAAGACTTTCATTTGTCTCGTTGGAGGCAATTGCGTGCAGCAACATACTGTGTGCACCTTTCAGTAAAGCATGCGCATCGACAAAAGTGTGAGTTTGAGTACCAGCGTCTCGGCTCCACTGACTAAGAGGGCAGAAAAAAGCACCAAGAAGCTCATGTGAAGACTGGTTCACAGCTGCTGCCCTGACGACCAACTCAATAACAGTCATCATGCTTTCTGCATTGTGCCACCCTGTGGCGGGGACCCTCGAAAGACATGTACAAGCCGTCTTCACTATGATTGGGTTGCTCGTTTTCGTCGCCACCTCCGCCAAGGTTGTTCCTATATTCGTGTCTACAGCTAGCTTGGAGACATCGTCGCTTTCAAGCAACAGCTCGACAAGCTCCAGACACTGGATGTCAACTGTTTTTTTCGAAAGCCTGTTCACCACCGCTTCGATAACCTTGCAACCCATAGCGACCTTCAAAGTGCTGTCCTGCCCAAGGATTGCATGAAGCAGCTCAATGATA
Source organism: Diplonema japonicum (assembly GCA_964019335.1). NCBI lineage: Eukaryota > Euglenozoa > Diplonemea > Diplonemida > Diplonemidae > Diplonema > Diplonema japonicum. The sequence continues at coordinate 447,675 of OZ025676.1, forward strand.
TTGTTGCTTGTGTCCCCTGTAGCTAGAGCGGGCAGCAAGGGGGAGTTCATAAATGCCTCCCGTGACTCTTGCGAGTCTAAGGCCACCTGGGACGTATACCTCACCAGATTCGTGATGCTTGCAGGATCTCTCTGAACCTGTAGGAGACACGTGTCCATAAACTGATTAGCAAAAGGATTGGACCCAAGCTCATCAAAGGAAGCAGCGAGGGCCAAATACCTGACCGTGTCATCACCGGCTGTTTGAAGCAAAGAGACGAGCGCTTTCGATCCTGTGGACACAAAGACTTTCTGACAGTCTTGGTTCTGGCGCACCAAACTCTCTAATGCTGCGACAGTGGTGACCTGCCTGTGAGCTAGCAGGGCTTTTACCATGATAGGAATGCACACAGCCCCGTCAGCGCACTGCATACCCTCTAAGCTCGTTCTGCCGTACGCAAGCATTGCATTTGAGAGTACTTCCACAGTGGCCGCATTGTCAACATGCACCTCCATCGCATGCTGCATGGCATGGCAGCCTTCGTTCGCATTGAAGGCGTCCCATCCCGCCTGAGACCCTATTGTGTTCCCTAAAATGAATGCCGCCAGACGGCAAGCCTCGTCGCACGCTGCTGTAGTATTGTTGAGCAAAGCAACAGCAGTCTGCAGGCACCCTGATGCGCTGACAAGGGCTACAAGGCTTGCAACAGAAGACAAGTTTGCAAAGATGGCAAGACATACAATGTCTGTGGAGCTGTCGTGTGCGGCATCCATAAAGGAGACGAGGAGTGGCAAGAGGCCTGCGGTTGCAAGACCCTGGCTTAGAGTGCTGGAAAACGAGTGTATTTCCACTGCCCTGAGAACTGTAGCGATTACCTCTTCACAATGAGGTGACGCGAGAACCTCCTGCAGCACTGCAACGAACACGGACGGGCCGCCTTTGACCCCTTCGAGGTCACGTGACGAGAACACTGCGTACGGCACTAACAGGTTAGCTTTGGTGTGGATGTCAGTGAGAACAGGGTGGGGCCCTGTCGAAACCAAAGCGTTGTTACAGGCCGTCACCAATGAGTAGTCACATGAGAGCTCCGGGACAGCATCCTCCATCAGGGCAAAGTGTTTTAAGATACTGGAGCTGGGTCTTGTCACTTCTATTGAGTTCCACCTTCCTATGAGGGAGCTGACGATATGCTGCACAGCCACTTCAGACGCCACATCCCGCACCAGCTTGGCGTGGCATGCTACACATCTGTCAATACCCCTTAGTATTTTGGCCTCTACAGAAATATCGTCGATTTTCGCAAGCAGTGCGGCCAGTGCATCTACAACACCAGCACTGCCCCATGCCCTTGCAGCGTTGTCGTCTTCCTGCTCAAGCAGATTTGCAATGCTGAGGGACAGTTCTTGGTTGCTGGTATCAGTCTTAAGCGCATCGGTAATGACCCTTCGCAAAGACAGAACAGGTACGGGGAAGGACCTCTTTGCGTAGAAATAGAGGAGTTTGGTACACCACAGAGATGCTTCCTGGGACACCCTCAGGACGCTCACGATAGGGCTCACGACGAGGTGGAAGAGGTCGTGAATGACATCCGTCGTGTCCGCCTCTGCAAGTGCTGTAAAGTATTGCAGGGAGCGGACTGCGAGCTCTGCATCGGTGTTGTGCTGTGTGATTTGTGTAATAGCCTCGGAGATGCGCAAGAAGGCAGGGGTGAGGTCCTTGTGTCGCGCTACCACTACAACAAGACAGGCAAAACACCGACAGGCAGCCATAACACTAGTGGCCCCTGCCAGAGTGTCAAGCAACACTGCGAAAGCATCGTCCGCTACCATCATCTCAGCCTCGTCCATCGTAAACTCGTAGTCTGAAGTGTTCAGTATCTTCGCTACTTCCTCCTTTCTCGTCTGATTCCTCTCCTCCTGCTGTTCGTCTACAACACCTCTTGCTGCTACTGTGTCTATGTCCCCTAGCACCTTAGCATCTTCATTTGCCACCACAGCATCTTTGCTCTCTTTCTCTTCCCGTATTTGCTTCAATTCCCCTACCAACGTTTTGGCTTTCCCCTGTACTTGCCTCCCCCAATAAAAACTCTCTTCTGCGTGGTCTAGCACATTTCGCATGAGGTAGTCCAGGCCGCTCTCAACAAGTTGCTCTTTGTAAGACGATTCCACTTGCACAAGACACAACGCCAAGTAGGCAATCCCAGTGTGGAGAGCCGTTACCTTGTCGAGGTTCTTCGAAGGGGCCAGTTTGAACAAGACAGTCAGCATGTTATGGGGAATGTGCTCATGAGTAGGAGGGTAGAGCAAGGCAGACCCAAGTGCGTAGAGAAGGTAGTATGGGGGCTCAGCCAGCCTTGTGGACAGAAAAGAGGTGACAGGGCCTATGATGAGAGGTGCTACCTTGGTGCGCAGGGCGGTGCTGTCTGCTGTCAGGTGGGCAATGGTTAGCCATGCGTCAGTGCTGCGCTTTTGACTACCGTGTTCTGAGGATGCAGCGTTAGCAGCACGCAGTTCCATCTCGTCAAGTCCTAGACATTTCATCAGCAACTCCTTCACCTCGTCATCAAGTAGAGACTCGACAAAGCTCACGTCCGTCACGTCATTACACACAGATAGCAGCGACAGCGCAATGCCTGTTTTCAAATCGTTCTCAGCTGCTTGTTTCAGCAGCCTGAATCCCTGCGCAAGACCACCTGTGGCAACAAAGTACCCTCTCGACATCCCGGGCAGCCGCGACAGCACCTTCGCTATGATCGATGCCGCGTCGTAGTTCCCAGCCACGATGCACGAGACGAACGCGGCTGCTGTGCTGGCATCAACAAGCAGTGTCTTGTGGATGGTTTTCGCTACTTGCAATGCGGTTTGGCACACCCGAATGGCCATTGAAGGACAGCCTTTCACGACCTGCATGTTCATTCCAAAAGGTTTCAGCATCGGAACTTCCACCTTCTCAAAAACCTCGGGTCCCTCCAAAGAGGTCACAGCGTACAAGATCTGGGCGTAGGCTTCAAGCAACAGTGGTGTGTCGGTGTCTTTCACTGAAGAGAGTTCAGTCACCACCAGAACTGCTCGGGGGATAAAAGAGTGTATGTGGTGAACTGTGGTGTCGTGTTGGCTCAGGGCGGACAAGACTTGTAGGTAAGCCACAGCTACTTCTCTCCCTTCGGTGCGGACCTTCCTTAATTGTTTTAAAATCCCTGTGTCGCATAGCTCCTCGGCTACCTTCTGCCAGAAGCAGAGTTTGGACACGGCCTGTAGCCCTGCTTCGAGGAAGCCTTCGTTGTTCGAGATGTTCCTGAACACTACTTTTGCCAGCAGTGCAGACCTGTCCTCCCCGTTAAGGTTGTTACCGGTCAGGGTCGGCGACAAGATGGAAACTAGCTCGCAACAGTCACGTTTGAGCTCTTTCAGATCCCTGGGGTCGTCCTCTAGGACAACTGTGATGAAGTCCTGCACCCCGGAGTGTGCAATGAAGCTCTCGCTACCCTCCTCACTCTTGCAGAGGCTGAGGAAACTCCTAAGGCACACCCGCACCACATTCACAGATGTCTTATGAGCTTTGTACAAGGACAGCACGCGTGGGACCCATCCAAAGTTTCCCAACTTCTGCTGCGCTTGCTCTCCGTGTGCGGCAAGGTTGCTTACGACAGTCAGCACGAGATGGGTATTCTGCTGCGACTCCGCCTCTTGCGACAGGAAGACAAGAATTGCGTCTGACTCCAACACCGCTTGGTACAGCGCACTGCCGAAAGCGAAGGAAGCGAGCATCTTGAGCATCGCCTTCAATGCATCAGGCTCAAGACTGCCGCGGGCTAAGTAAGAGATGACTTTCTTGCAGGCTTCTTGTGTGGAGAATGATGCATGGACTGTTGTCAAAGTGCCCATGAGCAGCAGCAAACAGTGGAGACAGTGGATGGCCGTCACAAATCCGTGCCGGAAGCCCTCTTCAGGCGTGTTCACTGTGCATGACTTCAACGTGTCGATGAAGATCTGGGAGCAGAAGTCTGCATGCTTCAAGTACTCTGCTGATGAAAGCACATGCACAAGTGCCAGAGCGGAGGAAGCAGCAGCGTCGAGAGGGCTTTGCGGGTTGATGAGGAAATACAGCGTGTTGTGGAGAAGGGAAGCAGGAGAAGCAAGCTCAGGGGTCAACAGGCCTGCCTTTGCAAGGTTCAAGAATATACGTGCGGTGCAAGAGGATGGCGGAGAACAGTGAGAGGCAAATATTAAGGGCAGCAAGCTGGAGAAAGAGAGCTGTTCAAGTGTCTTTGGTGCCGACAACGACGCGACAAGGTCAAGCAGCATGGGGGCGAGCACAGGGTGCGACCGCATAGCCTCTTCCACACGGAACAGGAGAGCATGTTCTTCTGAGAGCTCTTCTTGGAGCTCAGGGTTCCCTTCTATCATTGCCTTGAGGTGTTCAACACAAGAACTCACGAGTTCTGCGTCAACATGCCTTTCCATCACCAGAAGGAGAACCCCGCCATCTCCGCCGGAGATACCCATGGCTACAAGACCCTCCCTGCAAACCCCAATATTATCCGCCCATTCGCTGACTGTTTTCAGAACAGCTGCCTTCACCCACTTTGCGTCATGCCCTTTGAATGTCTGGCTGCTGACCTGCTTTAACGCTTCGCATGCTTCATTTTCGGTTCTTGCTTTTTCCAACCCATGGATCAGCTCTGATATTTCCATGGTGTTCTTGTTACCCCCCCCCCCCTCTTTTTTCTTTCTAATTTTCAAACTTGAACGAAATATTTAAAAAAAAATTGGAGGGGGAGAATAAAAAAAGAACAAAAAAATAAAAATAACGTGGGGGCATGCGGGACAGGAAAAATAGAAGAGAGGGGAGAATAAAAAAAAAGTTTTTTTTATGCAAAAAAAAAAAATAATAATAAAGAAGAAATACAGAGGAGTGGGGCAACAACCCTTTGCTTCATGTTGGAAAAAAAAAAAAAATAGCCCCTCCAAAAAAAAAAAAAAAAAAAAAGTAACGCAAGAGATCTTATTAATAAAGAATCCTTTTTTTCTTCTTCTTCTTTGTTATGTGTGACATCAATAATAATAATAAAAAGCAACAAACACACTTCACAAAAGATAATTTGGAAGTGGAAGAGAAATATGGTTTTGGGAACGGGAAAATAGGGAAAAAAAAAAAGAGAAAAAAAACACACATTTTTGTTTTCCCTTCGCTTGCAGAGACAGTGTGACGGGGAGGAGGCGTTCCACTACCAGTCTTTAACTCCTTCCTTTTTTTTTTTTTTTTTTTCCTTGGAAAAGTTTTTCTCCATCAGGACACTATTAGGGGCTGAAAAAAAAGTAATAATGAGTCCTTGGAGAGCTAAGTCGAGAAAAAAAAATACAAATAAACAGTACATCATAATTTTCTTTGATGGCAGCTACAATGCCCTTCCCACTCTCGTTCGGCGAAGCAGAAAAAAAAAGGGGGGTTCGGAGGGGAAGGGAAGAATTCACGAAAAAAAAAAAGAAATAGAAGAGGATAAAAAAAAGGGGGAGATAAAGACTATTGGGAAGGGGTAGGAGGACAGTATTTTTTTTCTTTTTTTTTTTATTTTGTTGAGAAATATATGAATCACTTTTTTTTTTTAATTTTTCATTATGCGGACCAAGGGGAACAACTAAGCCTCGAGGTCCTAAACGGTTTTCTTTCCATTTTTTTTTTTTTTTTTTGTGTGCGTTTTTTTTTTTTTTTTTTTTTTTTGCTGAATCAAGCAAGGAATGTGAGGGGGAGAAAATGGGAAGGGGAAAAAAGGGGGAATCCATCCATCACGTTCTTTTTATCTGTCTCAAACATCATGCCTATCTTCGCTCTGGATGGTCTCCGAGAGCGTGTCTTCCTTGAGAAGGGGCTTTTGCGTGACCTCCTTCTGCATCTGTTCCATGGAGAAATCTTCATAGTCTTCAGCCTTGTTCTTAGGAGGGTTGGCAGCCCTGTAGGCGAAGAATATAAAGAGGCCGCAGGCACACAGTGTGAGGACTGCGAGAATAATAGCGAGAATGCACCAGATGTTGCAACCGGTGCATTTTTCACCGCCAGCAGGGGCGGCTCTGTGCATGCCTCCAGGGCAGGAGTAGTATGTGCGGCAAACGCGGCGGAACTGCATGTCGTCACCTGTCTCTGTGTGGGTCTTGACGTCAGCCCAGTTGCTCCCGTTGTCGCTGCTGTAGCACACACTGTATTCAGTATAGTCTTCGCCAGTGCTCCACTTCGCTGTCAGATTCACTACCAGTTCCATCGTGCTGTTCGGTTCCAGCATCGGCTTCTTCATCACCGCTCCCTGCGGGCACGCCGAGGCCTCGCCCACCTCCATGCCATCGCCATCGAACCAGCACCCGTCTGCAGGGTTCGCCTCTCCACACCTTGCTCCCTTCGGAACCACCTTCACGATGTCTGTCTTTCTAAACCCGCACCCGTGGATGATCACCTTGAACAGGTTGTCTTTCATGGGTGTGTTTGGGTAGGCCGTATGGATCTGCGGTCCGCCGGGCGAGCATCTGTTTTGTTTTATGGTTTTAGTAAAAAGAAAAAAAAATTTTTTTTTCTAAAGACATACGTCGACACGCTGCACGAGTCCCCGCTCCACCCCTTGTTGCAGATGCAGCCGTTGTCGGCACCGCACACACCGTTCCCGCTGCACTTCACATCAGGGTCGCACCAGTCGCATGCATCGTTGGTGCCCTGGTACAGGTGGCACTTCGCCGTTTGTCCCATCGTGTTGCACGTGTCCCATCCTTCGTTGCACACGCAGCAGCCTTGGTCGGAGCACCCCCCGTGCACGGGGTCAACGCAGCAGCCCTGAAGCTTGTCAAGACACCTGTTGTTCTTCGAGTCCCATTGGCACTTGTTGTTGGGTGCGTCGTTGCACAGAATGGAAGACCCGTACTGGGCACAGCCGTCGGGTATCTTCTTTGTGCACAGGCCCTGCTGTGCGATAGGTGCAGTGGTGTTCATGGAGGGTGTTAGCGTCCTGGAGCCGTGGGCGTCCTTAGGATCAATGCACAGTGTGCCTTTGCCTCCCCATTCGCACACGTAGCCCTTGATGCCCTGGTGGTCCTCAGGGTAGTCGTTCCACCTTCCAGAAGGCCACAGGAAGTGTCCGTAGTCCTCACCGTGTGTCGCACAGGACCCGGAGCACGGCTGGCGGTAGTCGTTAGGCTCGTTGGTGTCCCAGTTCGAGAACATGCCGTTTTGCGGCCTGCCTGCACTGCCAAGGCCGTTCCAGAAGTTCTGCCCCTCCTCGGGACCGGTCATCCATCTCCAAGTGCTTACCACCGTGCCACCGTTGCCCACCTCTTTGTCCATGGCGGGGGTACCAACGTCTTTCGCACCCATCCAAGCTGGCGACTCGAGCTTTGTTTCAGCAACACTCTGCTCGTCTTGACTTGTGATGGTGATGAGGTAGCCCTCCAAGCCGAGCATCGGGTTGGCTGCACACTTATCCTTCGCCTCACCCCACTTGATGTCTGCCTCAGGGAAATGCCTGTAGTAGTGGCCTGTCTTCGACGAGTAGAAAGCAGGCCCGAAGTTGTACGTGATTTTGCGCTCCTGTTTATTTGTTTTCTTTAGAGCCCCCTCACACCTGGTTGTTGGTCGACGAGGTTCTGAACGTCACGCTGGACAAGATTTGTGCGTACTGCTCGATGGTGGCATCGCCGGAGAGGAAAAGCAGCCCTGTCTTCGGGTGGAAGTCAGCGGTGATAGTGCCGGTAGGGTTGCTGGGCTTGCACTGATCGCAGCTGAGGATGTCAGCACCTGCGACGTAGCCCTCTTCGATGTCGACAACAGAACCGCTGTGTTGCATTGGCAGAGGTGGTGCAGTACATACCTGATGGTGTCTGTCTTGCTGCAACCGTTGAACGCCATCGAGTCAGGCTTGATCTGGTCGGCCAGCGGTGTCACAGCAGCACCAGTGCTGTAGGCGGCGTTCCAAGCACATTGCGCATCACCACCACAGGTGGCGGGGGTGCCGAAGGCAGGGCATCCAGTGGCAGGAACACACTTACCAGCAGCATAGTCCCACTGACATCCAGGAGCTGGCTGCGTATCGGCATTGCAAATAACGTCCGTTGTGTGACGGTCGCAGCCCTGCTTGTCGACACACTTGTTGTTATTCCACTGTGATGAAAAAAAAAAAAAGAGATTAAATGGGGAGAGGGGGCAATACACACCATGCAGACACCTGCTGCGTTGCATACAATCTGCCCATTAGGAGTCAGCGTGCTGCAGTAGTCCTTCGTGACACACACACCGGGGTCAATCCACTTGCATCTAGTATCACCAGCACAAGTAGTCATCATGTTGTAGGCAGGGCATCCTTGAGTGGGTACGCACTTGCCTGTGGCTACGGGTGTAATTTTTCCGATGTCCTTGCTGCCATGTGCCTCGTTGGGGTTGATGGTCATAGTTCCGATGCCTCCCCACTCGCAGATGTAGCCATCAATGGACTGGTGGTCCAGCGGGTAGTCGTTCCACTTCCCAGTGTTCAGGAAGTGCGCAAAGTCCTCACCACCATCCTTGCATGAACCAGAGCAGGGGTTCCTCCAGTCATTCGGTTCGTTACTGTCCCAGTTCGCATACTGCCCCGCTGTGGTACCTCTCGCCTTCGTGTAGAACAATGTTCCACCGTTGATTTGCGGACCAGTGCCTTGTTGGGGAGTGCTTCCGGTTGCCGAAGGAGTGAAGTCGCACGATGCAGCAGGAGGGCAGCCCTCAGGACCAGTTACCCACTTCCATGTCATCTCTTCACCAACATCGGAAGCACCCATCCAACCCTGGCCCTCAAGCTTTGAGCCCGCCATGTCTTGCTCCTCCTTGCTTGTGATGGTCACAAGATAACCAGTCAGACCAAGGATTTTGTTGTCATCAGCAGCACATGCAGCTTGCGAGTCCACCCAAGAGATAGAGTTTTGGCCAGCAGGATGCGGGAAGTACTCGTAGTAGTGTCCTGTGTGCGAGGAGTAGAAACCGTGCCCGTAGTTGTAAGTGATGCGCCTTGCTGCTCCCGAGTTGTCAGTCGTGCTGAAAGTGACGGATGCCATTGCCTGTGCAAACACACTGAGCTTAGCAGTAGCAGTGCCAAGAGGCTTGAGGAAGAGGAGCCCGACAGCAGAGTGCCACTCGGCCTGAATGTTCAAGCTGGCGCACTTGGGGCACGCAAGCGTGTCTGCGCCCTTCTTGAACCCGTCTTCGATGCTGACAACAGAGCCCTTTAGCTCTTCGTTGCACGCGTTGGCATGGCTGGTGATTGCGTTACAGTTCAGGGTTTCGAAAGGCGTCACGGTGTTAGCACTGGCGGGGTTTGTAGTCGGGATGTACCCCTTGACCCAGTCGCATGCAGCATTAGCGTCGCAGACGCTCTGCTTGTCGTAGGTTGTGCAACCAGTCTTGGGTGCACACACCTTCATGAGCGGGTCCCACTGGCATTCAGGTCGCTGATCGCAGTTGACAATCGTCTTCTTAGACGAGCACAACATCCCCTCGCACGTCTTAGTGGTGGGGTTCCAGTCGCACTTGTTCGCGATGTCGGCAACGCAGGGCGCTTGTGAGCAGTGCTTCGTACACGTGTGGTCATTGCACACGGCCTTGAAGGGGTCCCACTGGCATGCAGCGATGACGCCACATGCCTGTTCCAGGTTGCTCGAGCACGATGAGGCAGAGGGGTTCACAATCAGACGGCCGAAGGGGCCTGTCGGCTCGCAAAAGCTAAGGAGCACACCATCGGCAACTTCGTCCATTTGCAAGTTCAACTGGTGAAGGTCCTTCGGTGCACTCACCACTCTACCCAGGGATTCAGCTGCGTCCAAGTCAGCACTTGTGTGAGCCGCCTGCCTCCTGATCACAATACCAAAGGTTTCGACGCCTTCCGCCTCAAGCTTGGCCTTCTCTGGCCCCAGGATGTCTACGTCGTAGATCCTTCCGTCGCTGATGATGAGCAGCACCTTCTTCCTGTGTGTGGGAGACTTGAGGAAAGCCGAAGCAGCTTTGTCCAGTCCGCGGTCAATGTAGGTAGTTTTGAACAGAGGGTTAGCCTCGTGCCAGTCAATGGCAGACTCGATTTCACCGATCGCGCCACTGAGATCACCGCCCGTCAAGGTGTCCACGTTCACAGGCGTGGGAGGCGAGAACTGCACGAGGGCAATACGGAAGCCACCATTGCGAACATCACTTGCGGCACCCTTGGTGTATGACTCACCCGTAAGGGGGAGGGTCTTGACCCATGTGCGAAGCATTTCAAGAAGCGCGTAGTAGCCATTGGGATGCACCCCGAACGACTTCCTCATGGAGCCACTGCCATCGAAGAGAATGGTCAAGTCAAGGTCAGGGCACCCACCGAAGTGCTTGCTGCGGCATTCGTTGGCGGTTGTGTCCCACGAGCAAGCAGGGTCGTTTTTGCATGCACAGATGGAACCAGAGACATCACCATTGGGCTGCGGGTTGTAGAAAGCACATGTGCGAGGGATGCAGTTTTTAGTGGTTGGGTCAACCATGCAAGCGTTGTCAGGGTGCGCAAGGCAGCCAGTCGTATCGTTGGCACGGGTGAGTTTACTGTAAACAGAGCAGACGTGCGTGGTGCAGAAGGCCACGCCATTCTTTGTCTTCCACTCGCATCTTTGTTGGGCATCCTGAGCACACGTTGCCTCGTTGGTGTGCACAGCACACACATTCGGTTGGCATGCCGGAGTCTTGTCATCGTCCCATACACACTGGGTGGCAAACCCGGTTTTGGCATCCGTAACACAGTTAACAGGGTCTGTGATTATGGTACACCCTTGTTCCACAACACAAGTAGGGATGCCTGTGGTATCCCATTTGCAACCTGCAGCCGCGTCACAAGTCGCTTGATCAGGCCAGCCACAAGGCCTGTCCTGGCACTGCCCGACACCGCCGGCACCAATTACCCAGACACAGTTAAGGGACCTTTTAATAGCACAGGGGTCATCTGTGGCGGGGTTAATAGGGGGTTCGCACATGGGGTAACCCTCGCAGACGTCTTGCCTATTCAGTTCTGGGCACCTGTCAACAGCAGGTGTGCAAGCGTCAACGGCATTACCAAACCCAGCAGGCCTCCAGTAGCAGTCAGGGTGCGCGTTGCAGTCTACAGTAGTGCTCACGCTCGAACAAGACCCAGCTGTGCACTTGTTGTTTGACCAAACACAGCCAGGGAAGGCGTTGCAGTCTACAGCACTCATGTACGGTTCGCACGGCGACGGGACAGCGGGCACAGGGGGGAGGGGCACAGGAGTAGGAGCAGGCGTAGGTGCGATAGTCACCACCAAGACAGGAGGTTTGTCAATGCAAATGCCAAGGCCTGGCGTCATGATGATAGAACCCTCCAAGTCGTCTTGCGCAGCGCACAACTTACCAATGCCTCCCCACTCGCAGATGTAGCCATCAATGGACTGGTGGTCCAGCGGGTAGTCGTTCCACCTCCCAGTGTTCAGGAAGTGCGCAAAGTCCTCACCACCATCCTTGCATGAACCAGAGCAGGGGTTCCTCCAGTCATTCGGTTCGCCACTGTCCCAGTTCGAGTACTGTCCGTTCTGGTTGCCTCCAGCTTTCGTGTAGAACAATGTTCCACCGTTGATTTGCGGACCAGTGCCTTGTTGGGGAGTGCTTCCGGTTGCCGAAGGAGTGAAGTCGCACGATGCAGCAGGAGGGCAGCCCTCAGGACCAGTTACCCACTTCCATGTCATCTCTTCACCAACATCGGAAGCACCCATCCAACCCTGGCCACCCAGTTTTGAGCCCGCCATGTCTTGCTCCTCCTTGCTTGTGATGGTCACAAGATAACCAGTCAGGCCGAAGATTTTGTTGTCATCAGCAGCACATGCAGCTTGCGAGTCCACCCAAGAGATAGAGTTTTGGCCAGCAGGATGCGGGAAGTACTCGTAGTAGTGTCCTGTGTGCGAGGAGTAGAAACCGTGCCCGTAGTTGTAAGTGATAGTCCTGGGTGTGGTCTTGGTGGAGGTTGTCGAGAACTGCACAGAGCTCATGGCCTGGGCATAGGTGCTCATCGGCTTGTCTCCCTTAAGGAAGAGAAGCCCCGTCTTAGTGTCGAACGTTGCCGTGATACCAAGGCCCGCACAGGCAGGGCAGCTCAAGGTGTCAGCACCCTTCTGGTAGTTGTCTTCGATGTCCACAACAGACCCCTTGATAACAGAGGTACAAGAGCATCCGTCAGTAAAGGACATGATAGCAGAGCAATCCAGGTTAGGGAACGGTGCGAATGCAGAAGTCGGGGCGGGGAGGCCTGGCTGCCACAGACACTTGTCGGTCAGTGCATCGCATTGTGCTTTCGTGGTTTGTGATGGGCAGCTGCCGTCTTTGGGAACGCACGAAGGGTTCTTTGTAGTGTCCCACATACAGCTCGTGTGTACTGAGCAATCGTCCTGAGTTGCCCAGTGGGAGCAGACCTTCCTCACGCATCTGTTGGTTGCCGGGTTCCACCTGCAAGCAGTTTGAGGGGTGCAGTCGGGTTGAGTGCAGTAAGCATCGCATGCTGTCTTCATGCAAGCACCGAGCCTCGGCTGGTATTCGCACTCAGCAGTCATATCACACACCCCAGCATCGCCAATAGCAGAGCAGTCCTTGGGAGTGGACTGACCCGCAACAATGAGGGATCCGAAAGCCCCATTGGCGTCACAGAAGGTAGAGAGCGCACTGTCACGCAGCTCGTCCAGCTGCAGGTTGAGGAAGTGTTGGTTAACGTCATCCGAAACCACCTTCTTGATTGTCTCCTCAGCTGTGATGTCCGGTTGTTGCTTGTCTTTGAACCTCCTGACCACAATACCAAAGGTCTTGACGCCCTCTGTAATCAGTGCGTTCTTGGCGGGCTGCAAGACCTGCGGGTCGTTCAGCTTTCCGTCAGTGAAGATAAGCAGAATATCAGTCCTTGCGGGCGGCGATTTCTTAAAGGTTTCCACAGCCTGCTCCAATGCGTGTTGGATAAAGGTCCTCGTGTAGATGGGGTTGTTGCGGTGCCAGTCGATCGCCGCATCAATTTCCGCGATGTCGCCTGTGAGGGCACCGTTCGTTGTGGGGTCAATGTTCACCTGCCCCGGGTTGTAAGAGCCTGAAAACTGGATAAGAGAAACACGGAAACCGGGCGATGTCGTCGCAAGCCCGACAGATGCTTTGTCGCCTGTCAGGGGGAGGTCATGGATCCAGTCTTTCAACACCGTAAGGAGGCCTTCGTACCCTGTGGGATGACTGCCGAACGAGTTGAGCATCGATCCACTGCCATCGAAGACGATGGTCAGGTCCAGAGGAGGGCAAGAGTTGTACCCCGTAGTGGTGCACGCACCTGCGTTGCTGTTCATGGTAGGGTCCCACGCACAGTTGGGGTCGGTCCTGCAGGTGCAGGCAGCATCGGGGACCTGGTTGATCAAGCTGCATGTCCTTGTCGTGCACTCACCGTTCACAAACAAGCAGCGCAGATCATTGTTACAAGGGCCTTGGTTAGTGCCGTACGATGCCCAGCAGTACTTCTTGTTGCACGCACCAAGAGTCGGGTCCCATTTGCAGTGGTTGTTCGCAGCACATTTGAACTCGCTGGTCATGGTGCTGCACTCATTGTCAACACACGTGTTAGTCGGGTCCCATTGGCAGAGCGGGTTTGTGATACAGTCAAGCTGGTTCACGTACTTAGGACAAAGCTTCTCAACGCACGGAACTGTTGTGCCTGCCGTTGCGGGGCTCACCGCAGTTGCATCCCACCTGCACAAGGTGTCAGCCGTGCATGTGGCCTGGTCGTAGTACACGCATTTCTTGTCGGTGCACACCGGGATGCCTGCGCATGGTGCCAGCGAAGCAGGGCAGAAAGTGTCCCATTTACATTTCCCTGAGACGTCGTTGACGCACTGGGGTTGACCAGTGTGCCTGGAGCACTCGAGCTTCGGCATGCACACTGGGATGAACTGATTCAAGTCCCAGAAGCAACCCGGAGCAGCTTCACAGTTGCCCTGGAAAATATGAGGACAATCCTTTACCTTGCACTTGTTGGTCATTGTGTCCCACTGGCAGGCAAGTACGTTGTATCCTTGCGTGCACAGATCCTTGTCCATGATGTTGCACAGCTTCGTAACACACTCGGTGCCCTTCCATTCGCAAGTCGGGTCGGACGAGCACTGCGCCTGGTCTTTACACAAGCAACCGGACTTCTTACAGAACCCTGTGTTCGGGATTTCTGTGTACGACTTGTCGCACTCCAAGGTGCCCATGTTGTACCTGCACTCGGAGCACGAATACTGGTTTTTGATGTTATCGGGACGCTCGTAGCAATTAAGGTTAGCACAGAAGGTATTGGGACAGACACTACCAGTGGCGGTGGAGAAGTCGGTCCACTGGCACTTGTCGCTGAGAAGACACTCACCAGGGCTCCATGAATGGCATGGAACTTCTTTTGGCTGTGTTGTGGTCGCCACTTTCTGGATTGAAGCGCCGAATAGCGAGTTCGGATCACAAAAGTCGTTCAGCAGCGACGACGGGATGTCGTCAAGCGGGATGTTCAGGAAGTGCTGGTCCTTGGGCTCCGAAACCAGAGGGAGCAACGTCGCCTGTGCCCTCAGATCCTGAGTAGTGTGCTGGGTTCCCTTACGTACCACTACACCAAAGGTCTTAACACCCTCCTTGCCCAACGACTGGTACATAACAGGAATGGTCATAGGGTCGAAGATCTCACCGTCTGTGATCACAATCAAGATGTCCGCACGGTAGTCAGGAGACGTCTTGAAGACTTCAACAGCGATCTGAAGCGATTTCTCGATCATGGTACCCTTCTTGTAGTAGTTGTTGTGATGCCACTCGAGATCCTTGTCGATCTCACTCGCGTCTCCGGAGAACTGGCCGTTGGCACAGTTTGCGCAAGAAGCCTGCTTGGCGTACGAAGAAACCCTGTTCTTACCCGAGAACTGAATGAATGCCAACCTAAAAGTGCCACCTTTTACTGTCGAAGGCACTCCACCCTTCTCGCCTGTAAGGGGCAAAGTCTTAACCCACTCGCGAAGCATCTCAACCATGGCGTAGTACCCGTGGGGGTGGGTACCGAACTTAGCCTGCATTGAGCCAGAGCCGTCCAAAATGAAAAGGACGTCGAGGTCAGGACACGAGAGGTATGTATCTTGCACGCAAGTGCCACCCTGGGGCTTCGTTGGGTCATCCTTCCACATGCAGTTCGTGTTCGCTTCACAGGCGCACTTGTCCGCCATGTCGCTGCACCTGTTGTTCTTGCAGTACGGCCCTTGGGTGTCTGTCTCCGCCTTGCAGTCCGGGTCATCATTGCAACCCATGGCGTTGATGGAGACCGGTGCGTTGATGGTGTACTTTTCTTCGCACGTCGTGAATACACACACACCGTTAGGACCCCATGTGCACCTGTTCTCGTTGTCGCATTGCATCTCGTCGGTGAATTTCCCGCAAAACGTTGACTGACATAAGGGGGAGCCTCCAGGCACCCATGTGCATCCGGGCTTGGCACCGCACTGGGGCTCGATAGTGATAGGCTCACAAGGCTTCTCGATGCAAGACTGCGGATCAACGGTCTTCCACATACACTTCGGATCAGCATTACAGGTGCCAGTATTAGGGTAAGGCTGGCACAAGTTGTCTCTGCAGTTACGTCCATCCCAAACACAGTTTTTGTCCAACTGGCAGGTGTCCTTCGTTGGCCACACACACGTAGCGTCGCGACACTTGTCCAAGCATGCATCAGTAGTGGTCTGACAGGTGATTTCGTTAGTCGCCGATAGCTGCAGCTTGCACCCGTTGATAGTGTTGCAAAGCGTCGTTGACTGCGTGTTGGGTTTACCGTATATGTCGCAGGCCGTGCCCATCGGCAAGGTTTTGCACGTGTCCCACGTACACTGCGCGTTAGTGTTGCACTTGGTTTGGTCAAGGTTCTTGCACAGAATGACTTCCTTGCACACAGGGGGGTTTGTACCGATGTCCCACGCACAGTCGGGCGCCTTTGCCTCACACTTCTCCTTGATGAACGTGGCACCGCATTTCTTCTTCTCGCAGCTCATGCCATTCCAAGAGCACAGATTGTTAGGGTCGGTCTCGCACTTGTCTTGAGTGGAGTATTGGCACACTTTCCTGACGCACATGTTCCCAGTAGCATCCCAGGTGCACTTATCGTTCGTCGCGCACTCACCACTGTTGCAAAGCGTCGCACAGGAAGACTTCCCACATGTACCCACACGGGTGTACGCAGGTGCGTACTGAGCACCGCACTGCACTTCCCCACGCTGAGGGCGGCAGTTGTCGCAGTTCCACAGATTGCTGAACTTATCGGGGACAGCTTGGCAGTTCAAAGTAGGGCAACCAAGTGCAGATGCACAGTCAGAACCAGATAATGCAGGTTGTTGCCACTCGCACTCACCCTGGGAGTTGCACTCATCAGGGAACCCCCACGCAGCGCAACGGAAGTTCTTGGTGTCCACAGGTGCTGCTACAGCCCTACCGAGCTTGGAGTTCGGGTCGCAGAAGTGGTTTAGCACCTTGTCGGGGATATCGTCAAGAGGGATGTTGAGGAGGAAATCGTCGTGGGGTGAGGACACCAGAGGCCTCAGCATGTAAGCTGCCTGTTGGTCGATAGGGTTACTCTGTGGGAACCTCCTGATGACAATGCCGAAGATGATGACGTCGTCGTTGATGATTTTTGAGATCTCCGAGTCGACAGCTGCCATGTTAGGGTCCTTGAGACCACCGTCGCAAATGATCACCATCACCTTTTTCCTCGATGCAGGCGACACTTTGAAGATGTTATCAGCGTGCTGCAGAGCCGGGAGAATGACGGTTGTACCGGCAATGAAGTTAGCCTCGTGCCAGTGCACATCCTCAACGAGCTGTGTCTCGTCACCTGACAGCTGACCATTCGTGCACTTTGCACAACTCGCAGTTTTGAAGCCCGTGCTGCCCGGCTCAGAAAATTGGACGAACGTAATACGAAAGCCACCTGAGGTGCCAGTTGGGGTCTGCCCTGCCTTGTCGCCACTGAGGGGAAGAGTTACCATCCAGTCCTTGAGCATTTCCATCAGTGCGAAGTATCCGTGGGGGTGTGTGCCAAATGACTGCTTCATACTTCCAGAGCCATCCAGCAAAAACAGCACGTCCAGGTCAGGGCACTGGTTGAACTGCGCATCGGTACAGTGGTCGGTGTTCCACGAGCACTTAGGGTCTTTGTTGCACTGGCAAGCTGCCTCAGCCACAGGGGTGAGGCTGTTGTAGTCCTTGCATGCATGTACTTTGCAGTATGCAGGCGCAACGGCGTAAGCAGCAGTTGTTGGCAGCGTGCCGCCAGTGTTACCCATCCACATGCAGTTGGTATCCGCTGCACAGTCTGCTTGGGTCTCCTTCATCCCACAGGGAAGCCTGTTGCAAGTCATGGGACTAGTAGTGGTGTCAGCGTGGCAGATAGGGTCTGTGTTGCACTCGGCCTCACCGATGTACTGACCACAGTACTTCACCTTGCACTGGGGGTTGGCAAATGCATCCCACTCGCAACGTCTATCCGCAATGCAGTCGCCCATGACAGTGGCTGTGCAAGGCTTCTCGATACACCTGTCGGTCTTCCACTGGCACCCTGGATTTTGCCCACATTTGGTCGAGTCCATAATTGGCAGGCAAGGGTGCTGGGTGCAGGTCGCAGGGGTCCTAGTGATGTCCCACACACAGATGTTGATGGCGCATTCACCGTCGACAGGAGGCGTGCTGGGCGTGCAGGCGGGAGAATTCACACCGTACGCAAGGCAGCTGTTCTCCTCCTTTTGAAGGCAACACACGTTGTCGGCACATGTAGCACCGTCCCAATGGCAGCAGTTGCCAGAGGCGCACATGGATGCCGACATCCTAGAGCTGCAGGTGTCGGGTGGTACCTTGCCGCAAGACGCTTCAGTGGTGTTCCAGATGCACCCGTTGCCCATGCAAATGTCCATGTTGCAGTTTGGCTCGCAGGCCGACGTTTCGCAAGCCATGGCAGCGTAGTTCCAGTTGCAGTTGTTTGACGCAATGCAATCGACGTCACCGGTGAATACGTCGCAGCTCACCGACCCTGTTGCGATGTTCTTCCCGAATCCCTTCAAAGGGTTGCACAAGTTGTCCAAAACCTCAGACTTCAGCTCTGCCAAAGGGATGTTCAAGAAGTGTGTGTCGTGAGGGTCAGACACAAGCGGCTTCAATTTAGTCTCGGCAGCCTTTGAGGCCGAACTCTGCGACGCCCCCTTACGCATCACAACACCGAAGATTTCAACGTTGCTGTTCGTCGCCATGTCGCTCTCCAACTGAAGCACGTCGCTGTCTTTGTCGTGCAGTGCACCGTCAGTCAGCACGATCAGGATATGTCTCCTCCCCGGCACAGCATAGTTCTCGAACCATGTCTTCGCTACATACATGCCGGGAACAAGAATGGTCCTCAACTTCGACCACCTGTAGTAGAAGTAATTCTCGTGCCAGTCAAGGTCTTTCTCCAGCTCGCCCTTGACACCGCTGATGTGTCCTGCGGTGTCACCAGTCGTGCCAGAGACAGGGAACTTAGAACCAGCATTCTTCCACCTCTTGTCAGTAGGCCAACCACCCTTCTCCTGGAACCAATCATTAGCACCCATACCACCAGCGCCACCAACGCACTTCGCAGCAGCTGTGCACGACAAGCCTTGCGGCTCGCCAACGCTCGGAGCGTAGATAGCATCGTCAGGTCTACCAAAGGAGATGAAACCGATCCTGAACCCACTACTAGCAGTGCCCACCTTCATCGTCGAGGAAGCCTCGCCAGTAAGGGTGACGTCCTGGAGCCAATCGCGGATCTGCTCGATCATGCCGTAGTACCCGACAGGGTGCGAGCCGAACTTAGCAGCCATCGAACCAGACGCGTCGAGCAAGAACACGATGTCGGCCACGGGGCACGCCTCGTTCACCTTGTCAGCACACGTGCCCGTTCCGGTGTTCCACATGCACTTATCGTACTTTGTGCAATCGCACCTGCTGGTCACATAGGGACAGTGCACATCAACACACACGCTGCCAGGGTTCGTCTCGCCTGGCAGTGTGACGCCTGTCATCCAGTAGCACGAAATATCCTTGGAACAGTCGGCCCTGCTCTGGTACTTCGAATAGCAGATCTTGTCCATGCAAGTCCCCGCACCATCCTTGTCAAGTCCCCAGTGGCAGCGAACGTCGTGGTCACAAAGCGGTTCGGAGTCGTATTGCTGGCAAGGCTTAGGCATGCATTTTGGGTCGTTGGTAGAGGTGGTTCCTGTCACCACAACCTCCCACTGACAGCGCCCTCCACCCAAGGACTCACACGAAGCAGCAGATGTGTAGTGGCCGCAGCCAGCAAGAAGCACGATGGTCTTAGACATGTCAGTGTCGACGAGACACTGCTCATTGTCAGCACCACCCCACTCACAGACGTACCCCTGGGGATTGGTAGCAACTGACTCCCACGCGCCATCCATCTTGATGATAGCACTGCTGCCTGCATCGGGTTGTGCAGTACCCCAGTTCGTGTAGTATGGTGCGGTGCCGTCTTTCGGTTGACCGTCGAAGCCCACGCCATCCTGGAAGAACCAGGTGCCGGTTTCAGGCCCTGTGGCCCACAGCCATTTGTCGGCCGTGGTGCTGTCAGAGGCACCGATCCACGCAGTGCCCTCCACTACGCTCTTGACGGCAGTTTGCTCGTCGGCGGAGGTGATAGTGGTTAGGAAACCGCTTGTCATAAGCTGTTTGTTGGTCTCGCAGGCAGTTTTTGCTGCGTCCCAAGCGAGTGAAACTGGGAAGTACTTGTAGGATTGGCCTGTCTTCGAAGAGAATATTCCTGTACCATAGTTGTAGGTGATGGCCTTGGGGTTGCCGCTGGTGTCGGAGGTACGGAAGGTAACGCTCTTGATGGCAGTGCTGACATCGGCGATGGTTAAAGGAGTGGCGCCAGCGGGGGCAAGGAGCAGAGCGCCTGTGATAGCGTCGAAGGTTGCTGTGACGGTGGCAGGGCACCCCGTGCACTCCAGGACGTCCTTCCCTGGTGTGTAGCCGTCTTCGATACGAACGCTGCCCCCGTCCACTTGCGAGGTACAGTCACACTTGTTCTTCAAGTTCGCATCAACACCATTCTGCTGGTAACCAGCGCAGTCAACATCAGTGAAGGCATAGTAGTCCTCATCCACTTGGTAAAACTCCGCAGCGGCATTTCCAATTACAGCAGACAGACAAGCTGCCCACAGGGCTGACTTCATTTTGTTTTTCTTTTGAAAGTTTGTATTTAGTCTCGAAAAAATAGTGTCCTATGATGGGGGTGTGTGGTAAGAAGCATGAAGGAGAAACATACAAATAAGAGAAAACTCCCCCGCTGCACGGACAAGTTAAAGATCCCCCACCTTTCCAGTGTAACTGTAACAGAACTTAATTAAACCCCCTCACATCCCGGCCTCTATGAACATTGCCGACATCGAATTCGTCTCCGGCATCTTGGGCATCGCTTTCAGTCCATATTTCTTCTTGTACGCCGACCCGCCGTCGGAAGGCGGCAGGCATTTTTTCCCGTTGATACAATCCAACACCCTTTGCCTATTTTCCGCTTCCGTTTTGCCCTCGCCCATTGCAAAGGTTTTGTTGCCCTTACCTTTTTTTTTTTTTTCCCGTCTTCCCCCCGACTTCTTAATGTGTAGTTAAAAGCCGGCGAGTGAAACAAACAGGTTTCTTTTTTGTTAAAATTCAATTTAAAGGAAGGGGGGGGATGGTGTAAATACTATGTTACCTCATAACACACCCGTTGACGATGTCCCAGCATCCGTTCCATTTAGCTTGCGGGGGGTCCCTCTTGAGCGCCAGGCATCTTGCAAAAAAAACCTCGCTGACAGGATCCCGGTAGAGTTCCGCAACGTCGTGGAACATGTTAGATGCATGGTGCCAGTTGCGGCAGCGGTACGCCTCGAGAGCTTCCGCGAGACATTTCTGCAACTTCTCCTGCAAAGGCGACACAGGAACGGATGTTGGTCCGAGCACTTCAAACACAGGAAAGGGACCTGGATGCAAGGGGTCGTTGAAGCAAACTTTGTCGATATCTCGTATGTAGAAAGATTTATTGAGTGCTTCAAGCGTCGTATTTGATACCAAAACAGATGCCCTGTAGTACACAGCGGCAGTGCTTAAGTGTTTAGACATGTCAGCGACTGGGCCTTCGCACTCGTAGTTGTCGCCTGACATCCCGCACATGACTGTCCCCGTGTGCACGCCAATGTGGAATTCGTCCTTTGTAACGCGTCGCAGGTCGATGCAAAGCTTCACAGCAGTTTCCGCATCGTCCGACTTCGGGAACGGTAGGCCGATCACTATGACGACGGCGTCGCCCTGCCACCTGCACACGACACCTCCATACCGCTTCGCTTGCTTTCTCGCTTGCTCTACCAGCATTGATCTCTTCTCAAATAGTATATGAGGGGTATGGTAATGCTTCTTCAGGTTGAATGGCACCGTCACGACCGTCCCCCGTAAGGACCGTGTCTGTATCAAGCTTTGGTCGCTGCGAGCTATCCAACAAATATCGTTGGACGCGTTCGCCTGCAGCAACAGGCTAGGCATTAACGACGGTGCAAGCACGGACAGAAACAGCCCGTACCTGTTCTCGCCCAAGGGCACCACGGCGTACTTTACTGCGACGTGATCGGTGGGCGAGGTCCTCAGCTGGTATATCTCGACGATTGCCGTGTTTGTCTCTCTGATGGCTTCCGCTATGGACGACAGAAACCTTGAGTTGAAGGTGATCGCTGTCTTGTCACTCGGAGCGGGAAACCACTTGCTGACATGTTTCCCCATTAGGTCGTTGGGGTGTACGCCCAGCGGGTTGTCCTCAGCCATGTGCACCTCCACGGCCACCATGTCACCGTCGAGTACCACGCAGTACACATCCACAGCAGACAGGACGCTCATGAGGCGCTTCATCCCTGTCTTGTGCTCCTTGCAGGTTTCGTTGTGCTGCAAGACAAATGAAAGCTGCATTGCAAAAGCCATCCCAGCTAGCTCGTCGGTCTCATTGAAGACACTGCCGTCTGTTTTGTTGAGCACCTCAAGCACACCGATCACCTTCCCCCCGCTGTGCCGTTTGATGGGAATGCACAGCACTGACGTTGTGTTAAACCCAGTCACCCTGTCCACTTCTGTATTGAAGCGTGGGTCTAAGTATGCCGACGGGATGTTCACCAGGGTGCCTGTCTCGAGGACGACGCCCACCACGCCGCCCTTGCTGGGAATTTTGAGGACGGTGCCGTCAGGGAGCGTGCACATGAGGCGTGAGCTGTCTTTACCGTCGTACAGGAACACACCACAACGTTCCGCACGCAGCAGCTTCTTCGCATGCTCGTCGACGACGTGCATTATTTCCTCCACTGCAGTGTGCTCGATGCTGAAGCAAGACGACGACTCTAGGAAGGACGTGAGCTGTGTCTTCATCCCCTTCAGCTCACTCTTCTCCATGCATGACGTCAGACATGCGGATGCCTGTTGCCCCAGTGCCTCGAGCAATGCTTGGTCGGTACCTGTGAACTTCCGATAGCCGCCTGTCTTGTTGATAGCTGTTAGCATCCCGATGACTTCTGTGCCTGGTGGGCCCGTGGACTCTTCCTCACTGTCGGAGTACGCGGGATCAGCGTCCATCCAAAGGTTCTTCCCCGTCATCGTCCGCATCAGCGGTATGGACAGCAGTTCAGTACAGTTCTTCCCGAAGAGGATCTGGTCCTGTTTGACCTGCGTGGTGTGGACACCAAAGCTGACGTGGATCTTTTGCTTGTGGACGATGACTTTTTTGGCCAGACCAGAACCGGGACACACACGTGAGGTGGGTGTGAGTGGGTGGTAGAGAAGGTTCGCCTTTGAGCTATAGACGTGAAGAACAGCATTTTCGCAGTGCAGTTGATGGCGGGTGGCAGCCACGATGTAAGCATAGAGCTCGTCAATAGAGAAACCTTGCGAGATGGCAACAAAGCCTTTTGCACGCTTGAACTGGAACAGCAGCTCCTTAAGATGCATGTTCCGCTCAGAAGAGACAAGACAGTCGAGCTTCCCTACAAATTCGACATCACTGATCTTGTCATATATCACTTGCTGCACGAGATGTCCAGCGACGGCAGGGTGTGATGGTGACTGCGGGCTTTTTGGAGACGGCGGTGTTCTTCGCTGCGGTGACCCCAGGACCCTCTTTCGCAAAGGTACGTAGCTGTTCCCGCTAACCGCTATCCCATCGCTTTCTTTCTTTCTTCTTTTCCATGGGGACGTAGCCCGCATTCTCATCTTCGATATGTATGGTCGATCATTTGGAGGGGATGTTGGCCGCACGGGTTTCATGGTGATGATGGGCTCATCGTTTTGCTGTGTGTGTGTGGGGGGGGGGCTTTTTTATTTTTTAATGCAGTGAGAGTGATTTGAATAAAAAAGTTTGAGTCTGTACGCGTGTGAGATTTCAAGTGACGATTTTTGGAAAATTGTATTTTTTTTTTTTTTTGAAAAATCTCGGTACGTGTTTGCAAACTTAAACTTAAATAAGAAGAGGGAAGGGGTACAACTGGAACAAAAAAGATTCGATCAAAAAGGATATACTATACCCCCCCCCCCCCCCCCCCCCTCTCTCCTTTTAACCAACGGTGTGTTTTTCTTTTTCCTTATTCTTAAAAAAGAACCAGATAGCTGAGCAAAACAAGCAAAAGAAAAAAACCATAAACACAAACCAAAGTTTTTTTTTTTTATTTCACAGTTTATTTCTAAATTCTCAAAGAGCGGGGAACGTAAAGTAGGGTATTTTTCCCCCGGGCAAATAAACTTTTAAGCCAAATTTAACAGGGCGGGGAAATAAACTAACATAATTCTTCCAGCTCTTTTTTTTATCAAAGATGCCAAAAAGCAAGAAGGTCAAGCGCATGGAAGAGATCTATGAGTCAAACACATATAAGAACCCTTCCTATGAAAAAGCGTGGACTGCGATGCTCGAGTCAGAGAACATAGCAGGGAAGCCGCGTGAGCAAGATATCGTGAGCTTCCAAAGCAGGAGGGAAGCCGGGCTCAAGGCATCGAGCCTCTGGTGTCTTTACTCCAAATTGAACGCAACCTTCAAAGCCAAGTACAACTGCAAACTACAAGCTTGGCCTCGCTTGACGTCTTTGTTAAAGTCCTGGGACCGTAACGAAGAGCGTCACGTGGCTGCCACTTTCAAATGACGAGGTTCAAGATTATATTGAACAAAAAAAAGGGACCGCTACCGCCGCTATCGTTGCTTGCATGTTTAGCGGGGGCATGAGAGCTTGCGAAGTGGCGTCGATGGAAATCAGCGACATTGTTAAGAATCAAGTTGATGGGAGTTTTATCTGCACCGCAGCACGTTCAAAGACGGGTGGGCACACAAAATTCCACATGTCTGGCATTTATGCATCAGCAATGGACCAGTACTTGTTGCTACGACCTAAGAAAGAGACCAAGCGTCTGTTCCTTTCGGAGAGAGGAACGCCCATTGGCAAAAACAAGGTATACAAACTGGGGTACGATGTGGCATCCGTCATCGGAAAGCCCGCCAATGAGATATCCAAGTTTACGTCACACACTTTTCGACGTTCTGCGGCCACAGCTGCTGCTGAAAACGGCGCATCTATCTCCATGATGCAATCACATTTTGGATGGAGAAACACAAGCATGCCAGCAATGTACGTGAACAGAGCACAAGCAGTGCGCAACACATGGCAGGACTTTTGAGTCAAATACAGACCAGCCCAGGACCAGGAAGCCCAAGCCAGTCACAGGACGTCAACATCAATATCAACCGCACACGCCAGGAGTAGATAGTACCCACTCCACCCCTTTTTTCTTTTCTTTTGCCATTTTTATTTTTTCATTCTACAAACAAGCGTGATAGTCCAGCGTATTCCGGAGTCCACGTCCCGCTCTTTGAGAATTTAGGCCTCGGGAAAATAAACTGTAAATAAAACGCCGTATTCCGGGGTAAAGTAGGGTTTACCTTTTCCCTCGACAGATTGTCCTGGCTCCTCGGAACCAATTTTTACCGAGCGAAGCGAGGTAAAAATTATGTCCTCGGGAGCCACAATCTGTCTCGGGGAAATAAACCTACTTTATTGCCCCGGAATAAATAGTTATTTTTTTTTCCTTCTGTTGAAATATTACACATTTGGAATATAGTGAAAGGGGGAAGTTAGATTGGCAAGTTTTAGGAGGTGCTAAAAACAAACTTTTTTATTCATCTTCTTCTTTTTTTTTCTTCTCTCTATTTTACTTCGTCCAGGTGAACAGGCCCTTGCGCCTGCTGGATAGCTAGAAGAATCTGCTCGTAGCAGTCTTTATGGATCTACGATAGATTTTGAGAAAGAGAGGGGAGAAAAAAAAAATGTACATACTTCATAACTAATATCACCATGTTCACCATGGCCTCCAACTTGTATCTTAACATTCATCTTGTTTTTCGAAACCTTTTTTTTTTTTTTTTTTTTTGTTTTTTTGTTTTGTGTATTCCCTATACCTGGTTAATCTTATTCACATTGATTAAATACACGTCGCCTGTCTGAGTGTTGGTAATCTCGATGAAATTTCTGCAAGGGGCGACTGCCTTCACTGGTGGCGTGTTTCCCATTTTTTTTTTTTTTTTTGATTCTCCTTTCCCTGTTTTTCTCTTTTAGAAAAAAAAAAAAAAAAAAATGGAATTACCGGTATTTCGGGGTACTTCTCCCACGGGTTCTCCCATGGTAGACCGACTGAGAACACAGCAAACCATGGAATAATACCCGCGGTGGGATCTGACACAAAAATTCCAACGTTCTCTCCCACGGGTTCTCCCATGGAAGACTGATGGGTAGAAACAGCAAACCATGGAATAATACCCGCGGTGGGCTAGCTCAACATTTTCTCTTCTTACTTTTCTCTCCCACGGGTTCTCCCATGGTAGACCGACTGAAGAAAACAGCAAACCATGGAATAATACCCGCGGTGGGTAAATTCAGCGTTTTCCCCCTTTTTACTTTTCTCCCACGGGTTCTCCCATGGAAGACTGACGGGTAGCAGCAAACCATGGAATAATACCCGAGGTGGGTAAACTCCTATCTTACTTTTCTCCCACGGGTTCTCCCATGGTAGACCGACTGAAGAAAACAGCAAACCATGGAATAATACCCGCGGTGGTGGGATCCAAACATTAAAAGATAGACATTCCAATGTACTCTCCCACGGGTTCTCCCATGGAAGACTGATGGGTAGAAACAGCAAACCATGGAATAATACCCGCGGTGGGCTAGCTCTTCTAACTTCTCCACGGGTTCTCCCATGGTAGACCGACTGAATAAAAACAGCAAACCATGGAATAATACCCGCGGTGGGTAAACTCAAAACTTCTCCGATCTTACTTTTCTCCCACGGGTTCTCCCATGGTAGACCGACTGAAGAAAACAGCAAACCATGGAATAATACCCGCGGTGGTGGTATCCGAACAAAAAAAGACAGACATTCCAACTTGCTCTCCCACGGGTTCTCCCATGGAAGACTGATGGGTAGAAACAGCGAACCATGGAATAATACCCGCGGTGGTATAGTAGTCGGTGATAGGATACTAATGGGGGTATACAATAACTACAGGGAGAAGAAGAAAAAACATACAAGGAAAATAAACAGGAAAAGGATAGTTAGTTCAAGTGGGGGACGAGCTCCATCGCGCGTTTGAGGTACTTTTCACCCGATGTGAAACACTCCTGCCGCTTCTTTTCGCACCAGGCGGAGCGCTCTTGGTGGTACTTGAGCTGCCCCTCTGCGTACTCCATGATGTCTTGCTCTGTTAGCGTCACGGTAAAATCAGGGTACAGCGCCTCTAGCTTCGCAAGGACGTGCTCCGATGAGCACTTGGCCAGCTCTGCCCGTGCCTTAGCTACATATGCCTCAGCACACTTCTCACAGTAAAGAGCCTTTTTGATCAATTTGCGGAATTGCGAGTCATAGTTGGGTGTGGCAACCGCTGTTACAATTACTTCCTCCTTCTGCTGTCTTGCCACGTGTCCGTGTTGTGCCTGCTGCCGTTCTGCCTTCTGTTTAGCTGCTTTTTCTTCCAACGCCCTTGTTATGCCCGCTGGCAGAGCTGGCTTCTTAATGCTCTTCATCTCCTTCTGAATAATAGGGTCCTCCGGCGTGGGGCTTATCGAGTTGAAGTCCTCACTGGTAGGTTTACTCGGCGACCTGGCGTCAGGGTCATAGTGCGGTGGTGTGCTGAAGTCGCCCTTCTCGTCAGGCAGCGTCACCACCGCCTTCCTGGCCTGCTCCTGCACATGTTTGAACGTGAAGCCTCGTGAGTCATCAACTGCTTGCAGCAGCTCTGGTGTCTTGGGTACTGGTGTCCTCGCAGGAGTGACGCTCCCCAAGTCGATCTGCCGAGTCACTGACGACACCACCTGTGGCTTCTGCACCGGGGGCGACGGGACGCTTAGCACTGTGGGCAATTCAACAGGCTTCGGGGGCGGGGGGCGCACAGGGGACACCACGTCTTCTATGGGTCCACCCAATGTGTTCATGCACTGGCTGATGATCTCCTGAGGGTTGCTTGAGCTGGTCAACTGGACATACCTGCGAAGCTTCCGGATACAAGGTTTCCATCTCTATTTTAAGGAACTCAAGATCCGACTTCGTCCGAAGCAGGTTGCTTTGCATCGAAGCTAGGCTGGTTTGGTTCTGCTTCAGCTCCTCCTGTACAAATAGTAGTTTGTGTGTTCAGCATACCTCAGTGCGTATCTTGTCCTTCCGAAGCGTTTCGCTACTGTTGCTGGTGAGCTGCAGGAGCTGTGTCACGGCGTCAAGCTGCCCATCTTTCTGAGCAGAGGACTGCTTGGTGCTTTCAAGCTCCTTGCGGGTGGATTCTAGGAGCTTCTTAGTTTCCCGGAGCTCGCTCTCAAGGGGTTTGAGCCCCTTGCGGTCCCAGTGGTATAGAGCAGCGGACCGTTCTACCTCCGTGACCTCCACGGTGTCGAGGTACTTGATGGAGAGGCCAGCGTAGGCGCCTATGGAGCGGTAGTGGGAGTGCGCACACATAGGGTTCTCACGAAGATCAAGGTAGATAAGGTTGACGAGACCGCGGAGGTGGTGTAAGTCGTCGAGGGAGGCGAGACGGTTGTGGGACATACAAAGAGCCTCGAGGGTCGGGGGGAAGGTGTTCGGGGGAGGGATGTGCTCGATGAAGTTCCCGCTGAGGTTGAGATCCTTTAGCCGTATGAGATGCGAGATGTTCTCCACCCTCTGCAGCCTGTTGTGCGAGAGGTCCAGCACAGTGAGGTTCTGCAAAGGCTGCAGCCCCTCGATCTTGGAGAACGCGTGGTTGGTGGCGACGAGCGTTTTTAAATTCCGCAGCCCGCCGAGGTTCTCAATACGAACAAATTCTTCTCCAATACCACTGCACTTGAGGTTCAGGCTCTCCGCATCGCTTAGCAGCGCGTTCGAACGATGCTCTTGCTTCCTGACAAGCTTCAGAACGTACTCCGATGTTACATAACACCGTATGGTGTGACCGACACTGCGGGAGAGGTCTTTGTAAGTCGCAGAGGTCACTGGCGAGGCTGCTGTACTGTGGACGGGCGTTGCTTTCTTCACCGTAGTCGCCTTGTGCGGAGACTCTTTCACACGGTTCTTAGGACTTGGTGTGCTCGGTGGGCTGTGTCCTTCGCATTCACCGTTTGGCAGCGTGCACACTGCGCATCTTGTCTGCCGTTGTACAAGTGGCTTTCTCCCTCTACTTGGCGTCGGCGGGCTTTTCACAACTTGCTTTCGCACTACTTTCTTTTCATCGTCCGACAGTTCGCTGACACGACGCATCGCTTTCCCGTTGCCTGCTTTTGTCGGGGTCTGCGCGGGAATCCGTGTGGTCGTCATGTCTAATGACACCCCATAATGTCCCCTTGGATTTTTTATTTGTACGATTTGTGTCGTGTATAAAGAAGGGGAAAGAAACACTTTTGGGGAAAAAAGAAACAAAATAAACAAACAATTTTTTCTCTACTCAGCCTTTCTCTTTCTGTGTATGGTAGGGTTGCGGTACTCGGGCAGCGCACCGAAGAAAAACATGCTGAAGTTGATCGCGTGGAACGTCGCGCACACAATGCAGAAGTCTTTCAAGACTACCTTCAGAACGTACAGCAAGTAGCAAGAGAAGCCGATACCAGCAATGGAGATGAGAAGAAGGAGGATTTCAGGTTTCGGTAGCATCCTGAAAACCCTTGTTGGATACAGGCAGTAGACACCATAATTGAGAAGCCCGCAAAGGGCGAGAGACAGGTCCAAGGGGCTCCCCTTGGGGACCAGCCCCCAGAAAGATAAAATGTGAGCGTATTCACTGCTGAACACCGCACTACAGCTTCCCCACGAGCTGTCACATGCAGGTTTGTAAAAAGGCCCGGCGCTCTTCAATTTCCACTCTACGTCCATGGCGTAGGCTGATACTAGGACGCCTGCTATGCCAAGGCACACAATAACGTACGGGTTGCCCATTAATAGTATCCCCCCCCCCCCCCCCCCCCTCCTGGAGAATAAAAATGAAGGTATGGAAAAAAAAAAAAAAAAGTGGGAGACAAACGAAAGACACAGGGAAAGAGGGGGGTAAAAAAAAATACATAACCAAACAGATCTTGTTTCACGGCCAAAGAAAAAAAAATATAATGGTACCACTGCTCTTTTTTTTTTTTTTCTTCCTTTTTTTTTTTTTTTTTTTACAACATCCCGGAGCTTCTCTTTTTTATTTATTTTCTTTCTATTCTTTTTTAAATTGTGTCGAAGATGGTGGGGGAAGGGGGTTAGAGAGAATTTTTTTTTAAATGTTTTTTTTAGCCCCCTTTTTACTGTCTCTTCAAGCAACACGTTTACTTGAGCGAACTTCAAAAAAAATATTTTTTTTTTTTGACGCGAGGGCACAAAAAAAAATTGTTTCTTTAGCCTACCGGCCTAGTTAGGTTTAGCCCTGCCGTCCCAGCCGAGGGCTCTGACAGGTGCACACGGCTGTGGTCAGACTACGGTGCAGCTTGCCGAATCACGGCCCCCTCCGTGACCCGTGTGGCTGAACCCCCCGAATTCATCGCCATCTATATTGCCGTGAGCATTAACAAAAAAAAACTTTATTTTTTATGACTTATGTCTTTTTATTTGTTGTTCGCAAGAGTAATATTTTTTTTTTTTATACTATTGTTTCTCTTTTCTTGCTCAGTACAATGTTGCATAAGGTGATCAAAAAAATAAATAAATAAAACAGAAGGGGGGGAAAAAAAAGAAACAAAGGAGGAAATTCGTTTTCTTTTTCCCTTCAGAAAATTGCAAGAGGGGGCGTGCCTGCACATTTTCAAATAGCAAAGGCAGAATAAGAGTAAAAGGAAGGGGGGGGGGGAGGGGAAAAGGCGTCTTAAGTACGAGGGGGGGGGGGGGGGGGGCCTCAATTCGAGCACTCAGTCTGAAATCTACCTCTAGAGACAAAGGGGGTAAATGGGAACAGGGGCGGGGGGCGGAAAAAAACTGATTTTAAAAGCCAAGGGGCGAGTGAGCTTTTTCATTTATGATATCCTGTATATAAAACGAAAAGAAAAATCCAGCCGCTGCCAGCCTGGCTCAAACAGCAACGGACTTCCTTGAAATGATTTACCCTAAGGTGGTGCCTTCACATTCGACCCTTGAACATAAAGACAGTTTTTTTGTCCCCCTCCTTTTTTTTTTCCCTTCAATGGAAACGTGTATCAAGTGTTTTTTTTTGGGGGGGGGAAAGGGAAGTGAGGTGTGGGTCTTTTTTTTTTTTCCCTTCTGAACACACCACATGTAGAGGGGGCGCTTGGAAAAGAGAAAAAAAAAAGAGGGAAAAAAAAAAAAAAAAAAAAAAAAAAAACAAGTACGGTTTTTTTTTTTTAATTTTTTTTTATTCCCCCCTTTTTTTCTTCAAGCTAGGAAGCACGTTGCCAAGCGATAGGAATCGACACACATAAAGCACACAAAACCACAAACAAGAGAAAACACGCATACAACCCCCGCAAAAGGCCGAGGATGAGAAAGCAGGGAGAGGAAGCACCACGGAGAAAAGCCAACAAGTGCATAGTACCTTTTGTTCCAGCAGCAGGGAACATAGCCCCCTTGTAGCGCTGGCCTGGCTGGACTGAGGTACTTCGAAGATGGTTGGATAATGGTAGATGCAGATTAATTTTTTTTTTTTTTTGATATAAGAAAGAGAAGGAGGGGGAAAAAAAAAAGAAACAA
This sequence comes from Diplonema japonicum, assembly GCA_964019335.1. NCBI lineage: Eukaryota > Euglenozoa > Diplonemea > Diplonemida > Diplonemidae > Diplonema > Diplonema japonicum. Next base: position 478,908 of record OZ025676.1, read on the forward strand.
AACACAGAAGACTTACTGATCACCCTCCCTTGACCCCTCCAGTTTTTTTGTTTGCCGCATTTTTTTTTGTAGTATCAACAAAGTTGCCTCGTATAGTGGCTATTAAGAAAGAAAAAAAAAACATGGGAGTGGGTGTGGTGGTGGGGGAAGAGAGAGAAACCAAAGAAACTTACTACCTTGCGGTGTGGCCTTTTTGTGTACCCGTGTTTTTTTTTTTCCCCCTCTTCTTTTTCTCTTTTCCTATCTGCCCCCCCCCCCCCCCCCCCCCCAACAGCCAATTAAGGCGGTTTTTTTATCTTTCTTCCTTTGTCGCTTTTTTTTTTTCCTTTTTCTCATCTTTTTTTTTTTTTTTTTTTTTTTTTTTTTTCGGAGGGCAGTCCGCCACCTCAGAAAAAAAAAGAGAGAAAAAAGAAAAAAAAAAGTTTTTTTTTACAAAGTTTTTTTTTAACCATTTTGTTTTTCTTCCAAAGAGTTTTTTTTTTTTTTTCTTCTTCTTCTTCCTCCTCATCTTTCTTTTTTTCCCCTTTTTCGGTGTGAAAATACGGAAAATAGCCATCCCTTTGGAGGATTTTGTTTTTGTTTTCTTCTTCTTTTTCTGTTTACAGATCTTTTTTTACTGCGTTGTACACAGCAGTTGGGGAGGCTGCGTGAAGAGGGCCCCTGTCAGTGCTTTTGGTCTTAGCCCTGAGTGACATAAAAAAAAAAGAAAGAAAAAAGAAAAACATACCAAAACCTAAACGCGACGCAGCAAAGCAGCACCACAATGAGCGCTATAACATAAGAAGGCATCACTATATCTCTACTCTTTTCTCTGTTCATCCCTCTGAACATACGGTGTCGAACGTCCTTGTGTAGTTTTTGTTGCTTTCCCCTCTATTTTTTTTTTTTATTTGTCTACACACCTCATCGACCACTGGGTTACGGATGTAAGGGGACATTTTTTTAAAAATTTTTTTTCTCCCCTGTTCTCCTGTGGATGGTAGGTGCGAGAACAAAAAAAAAAAAAAAAAAAAACTATTCTGTTAACTGAATCGTACAAAACTTCCTATAGGCGTTCTTGCAACGACCACCACAGCCATCGCAGGATGAGCATACTGCAGGGACTTCCACTCATCCGTTGCCCGGTGGGTACCACGAGGAGGTCAGCAACAATTCTATACTTTTGGCCACGTAGGGCCTGTTACATTTAGTAAAGTCCCACCAAAAAAAAAAAAAAAAACTTTAGTTGTACAGTGGTTTCATCCCCAGTTTTTTCCGCAGCTCGTTTGACTCCTCTACCGTCATTGTTATCTCACCCCCCGTTCCCCCCGTCTTCCTTCTCTGCTTCGGTCTCTCTGTTGTGGATTCTTTTTCTGCAGGTCCTGTTGCTCTTTGTTGTGCCAGCCTCTCTAGGGCTTTTTGCTCTCTTTCTTTCGTAGCAGGGGCTTGTTTTTCAGAAGTGGGGTGTTTCCGTTTGGCACCCGACGCCTTGACCTTCACCCATTTCCCGTTGGCGTCCCTCTCCATTTTCTTTTTCGGTGTTTCGTGTTGTTCAGCAATCCTCTCATCCCTTGAAACCACCTCCCGCGGGACAGCTTGTGCCGATTCATCAAATTTACGGTGTTTCTCATAGTCTTTTTCTGTTTGCCCTGTCCGCTCTCTCTTAGGAACTTCAGGGTCATGCACAGGTACGAACCCCGACATCCCCCCCCCCCTTCCTTATTTTGTTTCAGGGAGCACACTCATATAAAAAAAAAAAAAAAAAAAAAAAAAAAAAAAAAAACTCACTCCTGTCCTATGTACCGCTTCCCATACGTGTACCCCTGGTAGGTCCCTGCTGTGGGGATCAAGTCCTCCTCGATGCGAATCAATTCGTTCAGCTTGGCTGTGTTCTCCCCTCTGCAAGGCGCACCGAGCTTCAGATACGCCGCTTCATAAACGAAGGCGAGGAGCGTCTCCTTCGCGTCCTCTGTAGAGTCGCCTACAATGCCGTACACACCACTGCCCTGCAACAACTTGCTGAGCGACGTCAGCGTCGAGTCATGCGGCAAGGTGACAAGGGGCAAGGTGATGTACTGCGATGTCAAGGAACACGCTTTGCAAGTGGCGGACGCCACTGTGAGACTTTTCGGAAGGCCCCCCCACGGTGCTGTGGGGTCGTCTGTTATTGTAGCGAAGGGGTCCTGTATGAAGCCGATCTCGCTGTACTTCTCAACCCAGCCTTTATAGATACCAAGCAACGTGGCGCTGCTGACGTAGCACCCTGGCAGAGACGGGCTTTTGTAGGTTAGATTGTACATTTTTTTCGAAGAGTCGTAGAAGTCCTCAGCCCCTGCATCGATGTAGACCTCTGCACGGTGCAGTGCGTTGAGATCGGAAAGCACTTCGTGTATTATTTCAAGAAATGTGTTAAGAGAGTTGCAGGGCGCGGCAATGCCGCCCACAGTAGAGGTGTCGGCTGCGTCCTTTCCAAACATCTTCCAGCAGACATCCTTGCACCTGTGGTAGACCTCATGCACACAACGAATGCCTTCTGTTCCGGTTGCGGTGTGAGATGGAACAATGCAGATGCCCCGCCATGGCGTGAGGTTCTCTGTTGTGCACCCGCCAGAGAAGACAGTCACGATTGGGATGACGCCCTGACGGATCTTCCCGAGCTGCAGCTTGTTCCGTAGGTAGCTGAACTCAGAGACATTTTCATCCATGGCACCCAATCGCATTGCAGCTACCGATGCCGCCAAGCAGCACCCCAGCCCTTCTACTTTCTCATCCAGACTTGTTGTGTTCTTCACATCCACACCTTGGACCACGCTGAACGTCTCTTCTCCCACATCCCCACCGCCCTCCTGCAGACACCTTGAGCTTTGTCGCTGCGTCCTCATTACTATTTCTTTCACGTTCCATTCGCCTTGCGCATTCACTCTCTCATAGACTCCCACCCCCAGCACAGGCTGCATGTGTGTAAATGCCTGCTTTGTATCATGTGGGGTAACGAAGTTCACAAAAAAAATTCGGGGGAAAGGCGTGAAAATAAAGGGGGGGGGGGGGGTAGACACAACAAGTACTACAAAAAGACGCTGGTTGCCCCGTCCAATCTTGACCCAAGGGCCGAGGGGGCGGGGGCTTTTAAAACAACTAGAAAAAAGTATGTGAGAGATATTGCATCACAAAAAAAGAAAGAAAAAAAGAATGTTTGAAGAAAGGGAAACTCTCTTATTTCTTTGGGCATCCGTGTTGCAAGGATGTGTTCGTAGAATGAGAGCGATTGGGGTAGAGAGAGTGGGATCATCACATCATTTTGTTTCACTTCTAAAAGAAGTGTTAAGAGGGGTGCTCAGTTCTTGGTGACCTTGGAGGTGCAAGGGGACTGGGTGAGGAGGCACTGGTTGGAGCCCCTTGCGAGCCTGATGTAGCCGTTCTCCCCCCAGGATGCACCCCAGGAGTTCTTCACAATCCAGTAGTCAGCGGCGAAGCCGACGATGAGAACGCCGTGGTCCAGCTGCCTGCTGATGCAGTTGGACATGACGCCGCCGGTGTATGTCTGCCAAGAGGTGGCGTCCACAGCGATGGAGAGGGGGCCGTTCCCTGACACCCAGGAGGCCATCTCCTCCTCGTTGTGCGCGATGTCCTGGTGTCCGGAGATGGTGGCCCCCACTGCCTTTGCCGACACGTCGTGGCACGCCCCGTTCACCCCGCCACCAGAGGTGTACGGGTACGAGGCCTCCGTCACGATCTGCCCCTTGTGCTCCGACATCAACCACTCGAAGGCGTTGTCCATCAAACCCCCGTCGCACCCGTCGTCGTTCTTGTCACACGAGACAAGCTCCTGCTCCGACAGCGAGGTCAGGGTGTTCCCCGCGAGGAACCACTGCCCCTCGATCCCTCCCGTTGTCGAGAAGGCCCAGCAGCTCCCGCACTGCGCCTGGTTCTTCACGTGGGTCACAGCACCCTTCGTCCTCCAGTCCACAGGGGTCGCCGCCGCCGCCCCCTCGAACACCCTCGAAGGGCTCTTCTTCACAGGGACCTGCAGGCTGTGGTACACCTTGAACTCCTCCTCCGACATGTCGCTGAAGGCGTTCATCCCGAAGGTCGCCTTCGGGTTCTCCCCCTCGAACCTCGCTGCCTTCAGCATGTTCTTCCTGAAGATCGCCCTCCTGTGCGCCTCATCAGAGCCGGAGTACCTCTTCCCGTAGGTCTCCTTGAAGTTCCTCCACAGGAGGCCCTCGTTCGCCTCCAGGTACGAAGCGGGCATCCCAGCCGCCGCAGTTGCGAGGCACATCATTGCAAGGCTTGTCTTCATTTTGTTCGTGAGGCTTTTTTTTTTTTTTTTTTTTTTGGTCTGGTTGTGGTGGTGTTGGGGATGTGTGGAAAAAGAAAGTAAAGAAAAAAAAGAAAAAAAAAGAAAAAATAAACGGGGAGGAACCCTGGCGCTGAGAGGCACCCCTATCTGACGATAGGTGTTGAGTAGGTTTAAAAGAAAAAAAAAAAAACCAAACAACCCCCATAAAACACAAGAATAACAAAAGAAGAAGAAAGTGCTTACGCCACAGCGTAAAGGGTACGACCCTGCTTCTTCAGGGCGAAGAGGATGTCAGCGGCACGCACGGTCTTCCTCCCTGTGAGCTCCAGGAGGGTCGCGGTGTCGGCCATCACCTTGTCTACGAAGGACCTCAGGATGGTCCTCGCCTCGTCGTAGGCGCTCGCTGCGATCCTCTTGCACCCACCACGCCTGGCGATCCTCCTGATGCTCCCCTTCGTGATCCCACGGCTGCTGACCTTCGTGTTCCTCTTCCCGCCAGCACCCTTCGTCACATTCTTCGACTTCGAGGTCACTGACTTGCCCTTCGCGGAGGTCTTTCCTTGGCCGGCCATTGTTTTTGTTTTAAGGTTTTTGGTTTTTGTTAAAAGAACTTTGGTGGTGGAACATTTGTATTTGTTGTGTGAAGCAGGTAAAAAAAAAAAAAAAAAAAAAAAAAAAGTAAAATAAACAGTCGATGGATAGAACCACCCCAGCAGCAACATTGCATTTGTTTTCACTGGTAAACAAGAAAAAAAGAAGAAAGGAATCAGGAACACAAAACACATGAAAAGGGAAGAGAAAAACTCAGAAAGAGGAAGAAGAAGGGTGGGGGGAGGGAGTGCTTGCTTATTTCCCCTGGAGCTCGCCACGGATGCGCCTGGCGATGTTGAGGTCAAGGTGGTTGAGGGTCTGCTTCTTCCTGTGGATCTGCATCATGACAGCCGCCTGGAAGAGCCCGACCATGTAGCTCTCTGTTGCCTCCTGCACCGCCTCCAGAGCAGACGGCTTGAAGGACAACCCCGTCTTGTAGTTGTTCATGGTCTCCCTCACCAGCCTCTGGAAGGGTGCCTTCTGCAGCAGAAGCTTCGAGGTCTTCTGCAGTTTGAAGATCTCACGCAGGGCAACGGTTCCAGGCCTCCACCTCCTCTTCCCCTCGCTGCTCTCCTCCTTCTTGCTCTTCTTCGACTTCTTCTCCTTCTTCGTCTTCTTGCTCTTCTTCGTCACCTCTCCTGCGGGAGGCCTCCCACCAGTCGACTTCAGGGAAGAGCGCGGCATTTTCTTTGGTTTTGTGTTTTGAAAAACTGTGAAATGTGATTTGTATAAACTTATAAATATGAAAAAGAGAAAAGAAAGAGGGAAATCAAAATAAAAAATAAACGAGGGGGGGAGGGGTACGGTGCTCAGCGACACCACCTGCCGGGGGAGGGCAAGTGAAAGGGATGGAAAAAAAAACACTCACAACATCAACAACAACAAGAAGAAAAGAGATAGAAATACATCAAAAGGGGAGGAACAAGGAGGAAGAATGGCAACGTTTCTATTTGCTGCTCTTCTTCTCCTTCTTGTCCTTCTTTTCCTTCTTGTCCTTTTTGGCCTTCTTGCTCGCCTTCTCGTCAGAGTCAACAGGCTCCTTCTTCTTCTTCATCACTGCGTTGTGGACGTGCTTCACCACACCGCCGCCCGCGATCGTGACCTGCGACAGGAGCTGGCTGAGGTCCTCGTCTTGCCTCACCGCGAGGCAGATGTGGCGGGGCTTGATTTTGTGCTGCACCTCATATTCCTCGTCGCCCTCCCTGCTCTTGCACATCTTCCACGCGCTCTTCCCCGCCAGGGTCAGCAGCTCTGACGTGCAGTACTCCATCACCGCCGTCAGGAAGACAGCAGCAGGCGCGCTCACCCTCTTCGCGAAACGGCCCTTCTTCAGGCTGCTCCCCACCCTACCCACAGGGAAGGTCAGCCCAGACCTCTGCGACTTCGACACATTCTTCTGTCCCTTCTTCGCTCCCCTCTTCTTCGGGCTGGTCTTAGTCTGGGTAACCATTTTGTTGTTGTTGTTGTTGTTAGTGTGGTGGTTTAGGTTCACTGTGGTGTGGGGGGTTTTTTTTTTGCCTTCTTGTTCAAAAGAAATGCACAAACATAAAAAAGAAGAAAAAATAAATAGGAACAAAGAGGGAGAACAACAGTGGTTATCGCCACCACGCTTCTTCATCTTGAAGAAACGTTACAAAAGAAAAAAATACACAACAAAAAGAAAGAAGAAAGGGGGGGGGGGGGGGGGAGAAAGGAAGAAGAGACTGGGGAATACTCGGGCCTTATCAGTTCTTCTTCTTGGACTTCTTCGGCTTGGTCACATCACCACCACCGAAGGTCCCGACAGCGCTGGCACCGGCAGCAAGGGCGTGGGTCGCGAGTTCCTTGGGAAGCTGCAGCTTCACCGCCGCCATGACAGCCTTGGAGCTCAAGGTCTTCACCTGTGCGTGTGTGGTGAGGCGCCCCGCCTCCCCAGCGAGCCTGTCGAACAGGTCCACCACGAAGGAGTTCACGATCGCCATCCCCTTCGCCGTGATCTGCACCTTGTTGCCCTTTTTGTCCTGCGTCCTCATCAGCCTGTGGATGTACGTGTTGTAGCTCGCGTAGCTCGACTTCTTCCTCCTCTTCTCACCGTCATCCTCCTTCTTCACCTTCTTCACCTTCTCCTTCTTGTCCTTCTTCGACTTTCCCCTCTTTGCAACGGGCGACGACTTGGGCGACATCTTGTCTTTTTGTGTTGTGGGTATTTTTTTTTTGCTAGCTGTTCGTGTGTTGTGTGTTCAGAGCAGTCGAAGCACGTGGGGGAGCAGCCTGGCACAATAACTAAGGTGTTATAAAAAGGAAAACGGGGGGCTGGGGGGCAAAGTAAAGACAGAAAATAAAAGGTGGGTTTAAAAAAAATTGGAAAACAGGTGTTAAAAATGGGGAAATATTTCAGAGACCAGACCTCACCCCTTTCCTGCAAAGCTCATGAGTCCACAAAGAGAGCTAGCCAGAGAAGACACAACAACAGGGAAGGGCAAAGGGAAGTCGGGATAAAGGTTAGAAGTGAAGTGTGGAATAAAAAAAAATTACCTCTCAACACCTCCCAGGTGTTTTTTAACATTGTTCACTGCCCACCACGGAGCCTCAGAACCAAGTGAAGGGTGGACTCCTTCTGAATGTTGTAGTCGGCAAGGGTGCGGCCATCCTCAAGCTGCTTCCCCGCGAAGATGAGCCTCTGCTGGTCAGGGGGCCTTCACATTCTCAATGGTGTCGTTGGATTCTACTTCCAAAGTGATTGTCTTCCCAGTCAAGGTCTTCACGAAGATCTGCATACCACCACGGAGGCGGAGGACCAAGTGAAGGGTGGACTCTTTCTGAATGTTGTAGTCAGCAAGGGTGCGGCCATCCTCAAGCTGCTTCCCTGCGAAGATGAGCCTCTGCTGGTCAGGGGGAATCCCTTCCTTATCCTGGATCTTTGCCTTCACATTCTCAATGGTGTCGTTGGACTCCACCTCAAGGGTGATGGTCTTCCCAGTCAAGGTCTTCACGAAGATCTGCATGTTTGTGTAGGTTGTGTCTCTGTGATGTGTTGCTTTCCCCTCCCCAAAGCCATCCCAATGTGTTGTGATCAGTAGACCATCGTGAACGTTACTGCTTCCTAAGTCATGGTCGGTCAGAGAGCTGGGTTAGTATTGCGTCATCATGCTAAAATAAAACAGGCGATGTTTAAGGGCAAATCCCACTTGAGGACCACCTTTAGTTACTTAAAAAATGGACTACCGAAAGACATTGCTCGTTGTCTTTCTTTCTTCCTTTAAAAAGTTAGCAGCGAAAAGTTGTCAGTTGTGAATAATGCGGTGTTGATCTTTTGTGTTGCAGTATCAGGAGGGGAAAGGGGAAAAGGGGTAAACCCTTTCCTTCCTTTCATCCATTCAAATTGACGTGCAAATAAGAAGATACGTCATCATGATAGGTTCAAAATGTGATTTGCCTGTTGGGACGTTGTGATCAGAAGACCATCGTGAAGTATTACTGTTGTCCTAAGTCATGGTCGGTCAGAGTGAGCTGGATTAGTATTTCGTCATCACTTCCTTCTTTTCACAGGAAAGAAAAGCAAAGCTCCCGAGGTAGGTTTCGGTTTCCAATCCAAACTAAGGAGAGTCAAAGAACAACGAATAAATTGTCAAGAACTAAGGAGTTAAAGGAACAAAAAAAAAAAAGTAAAAAGAAAAAGACTTTGGTGTGGAACCAGACCATCCCCTTGACCCTTTCCTGCAAAGCTCATGAGTCCACCAAGAGAGCTAGCCAGAGAAGACACAACAACAGGGAAGGGCAAAGGGAAGTCTGGAAAAGGTTAGAATGAGTGTCAAAGCTAAGGTTGGTTCTTGAACCAAGAAAGAAAAGGGGGGAGGGGAGAAAGAAAATAGAACCTCCTTCCAAGGTCCTAGGAATTGGATTGAATCTTTGCTCACTGCCCACCACGGAGCCTCAGAACCAAGTGAAGGGTGGACTCCTTTTGAATGTTGTAGTCGGCAAGGGTGCGGCCATCTTCCAACTGCTTTCCTGCGAAGATGAGCCTCTGCTGGTCAGGGGGGATCCCTTCCTTGTCCTGAATCTTCGCCTTCACATTCTCAATGGTGTCGTTGGACTCTACTTCCAGAGTAATGGTCTTCCCAGTCAGTGTTTTCACGAAGATCTGCATACCACCACGGAGGCGGAGAACCAAGTGAAGGGTGGACTCCTTCTGAATGTTGTAGTCGGCAAGGGTGCGGCCATCCTCCAATTGCTTCCCTGCGAAGATCAGCCTCTGCTGGTCAGGGGGAATCCCTTCCTTGTCCTGGATCTTCGCCTTCACATTCTCAATGGTGTCGTTGGATTCTACTTCCAAAGTGATTGTCTTCCCAGTCAAGGTCTTCACGAAGATCTGCATACCACCACGGAGCCTCAGAACCAAGTGAAGGGTGGACTCCTTCTGAATGTTGTAGTCGGCAAGGGTGCGGCCATCCTCCAGCTGCTTCCCTGCGAAGATGAGCCTCTGCTGGTCAGGGGGGATCCCTTCCTTGTCCTGGATCTTCGCCTTCACATTCTCAATGGTGTCGTTGGACTCCACCTCAAGGGTGATGGTCTTCCCAGTCAAGGTCTTCACGAAGATCTGCATACCACCACGGAGCCTCAGAACCAAGTGAAGAGTGGACTCCTTCTGAATGTTGTAGTCAGCAAGGGTGCGGCCATCCTCAAGCTGCTTCCCTGCGAAGATGAGCCTCTGCTGGTCAGGGGGAATCCCTTCCTTGTCCTGGATCTTCGCCTTCACATTCTCAATGGTGTCGTTGGACTCCACCTCAAGGGTGATGGTCTTCCCAGTCAAGGTCTTCACGAAGATCTGCATGTTTGTGTTAAAAAGTGTATCAAAAGTGCTGTGAGTAGATTATTGGAATTAGGAACAACAAAAAAATGTCTTGGCGGAAGGTCCACCCCAACAAAGGCGGCAACCTGCCCCCACCCACCCGAGGGAGGGAAAGGGCCGGGAGCACAACAACCTGTTTGTTGGTAAAGGGAGGGAAGGAAATAACTAAGGAAGAAAAAGAGTGTTATTGCAAAAAAGAGTAGAGACAGCTTGTCCGTTTACCCTTACTGTAGGTGTTTTAAGTCAACCGCAAACACCTACAGTAAGGGTAAGCGGACAAGCTGTCTCTACTCTTTTTTGCAATGACATTTTCATTCAGAGAAAACAAAAAATAATACGAAAAGGAAAAGGAGTTGAAAGACAAAAGAAGGAAGTTGGGAAGGAGTGCTTATTTCCCCTGGAGCTCGCCACGGATGCGCCTGGCGATGTTGAGGTCAAGGTGGTTGAGGGTCTGCTTCTTCCTGTGGATCTGCATCATGACAGCCGCCTGGAAGAGCCCGACCATGTAGCTCTCCGTCGCCTCCTGCACCGCCTCCAGAGCAGACGGCTTGAAGGACAACCCCGTCTTGTAGTTGTTCATGGTCTCCCTCACCAGCCTCTGGAAGGGTGCCTTCTGCAGCAGAAGCTTCGAGGTCTTCTGCAGTTTGAAGATCTCACGCAGGGCAACGGTTCCAGGCCTCCACCTCCTCTTCCCCTCGCTGCTCTCCTCCTTCTTGCTCTTCTTCGACTTCTTCTCCTTCTTCGTCTTCCTGCTCTTCTTCGTCACCTCTCCTGCGGGAGGCCTCCCACCAGTCGACTTCAGGGAAGAGCGCGGCATTTTCTTTTTTGTTTGGTTTAAAGGCTAGTGTGTGATTGATGCGAAGTATGAAGAGCAATAGAAGATTCACTGGAACAAGCTGGGTAGTTGGGTGCGCATGGAAATGCATCACCAGTGATAGTAGCAGTTGTCTACAAGGTTCTCCTGGAATTTTCGTCTCTTGAAGACGTCAGTGTCGTGGAGGCGGTTGACGAGGTGCGTGTCAGAGGGCGAGAGTTTGGGGACGGTGCGTGGAGGGCGCGGTCTGTGGGTGGACTTAGGCGGCACGAGGTGATCAAGGAGATCGTGCACCTTGTAGGGCGACAGCTTTTTGCTTTCCTGCGGCGAGTTCCACTTCTGTGCCAGTGCCGTTGTCTTGAGAGCCTTCAGCTCCAGGTATTGGTAAAACACCCTATCGATGTGCTCCCTCTCGTCTTCCTGTGTCATGGGTTCAGGCCTCTTCCCGTTGATCAACTTCAAATACTCCTCCTCAGTCCTGCTGGTTTTCCTTCGAGGTTCCTTGTTAAGCCGTGTCATCAAGTGGTGCAGGTCACCCTCGTCGATCTTCGCAGAGGGCAGTGCAGCGTCAGCTCTGTAAGTGCTGAACGTGCGTCCAGAAGGTCCTACCCCGATGGACCAGGTATTGGGCTTCACGGGTTTTGAGGGTTTCATTTTAAACCCATAATGTTGTATAGTACTGGGACGGCGTGAGGAGTTGCGTGACTTGTCGTTCGAGATGGAGTGCACGAAGATGGCTTCAGAGGTGCTGTAAAGAAAGACACCGAAAGGCCGTTTAATAAACGAGATAAAATGCCCGCAACGAGGAATGGCCAATACGGTGGGAAGCTGCAGCTGCCTCCAGGTAAGAGACACAAGGTGCAGGGTATATGCCGTTGGCAAGACAGTGTCGGAAGCACCCTTACCTCCCATGATGATCATGTGGGCACCGACTACATCACACGCATGCCATGCACGGGCTGGAGGCACATCACCACCACAGTATTGAACAAACCAGTGGGATTTCTGAAGGATGTGAACACTGTTGCTGGGGGTGCGGTCGCATATCCCACCGAACGTGACTAAAGATCCCTCAAAGACAACGAGAGAAAACCCTTCACACGAAAGCCCTGCATACAAATTGTCATGATGCTCTGTGACTGCACCGTCGGTTGACACCGCTATGTGGAGCGCGCGACCCGGGCCATGGCAGATGACAATGTCTTTAGATACACATTGCAATTTGCAGTAAACACATACCAAGTCTATATTCAGGGTGATTTGCTCCCATTGTGCACCGTGCTGGCGGAGGGTTGTCCTGTGCAGTCCTGCTGACAACCCGTCCCCGCCTGCTATGTACATTGAGTCATCACATAGTTCGATAGAAAACCTGCGGCCAACCTTTGGGCCTTCCTCTGCGACCGTGGTCCATCCCTCTTTATCCGACCAGCAGTAGGCTGTTCCCATAAAGGAATCGTACAAGTAGACCTCACCAGAAGAAACGTGTCTCACAGCTTGCCAGTAACCTTCCTGGCACCGCGGACCTCCTGCTATCCGGTCTTTCTTGACCTGTTTCATTTTTGAACACCCCCTCCTTTTTTTTTTTTTTTCTGGAGAGTATTTTTTTTTTTTTTATTTGATCTGGGATGCAAAGAAAAGGAGCTGAGAACAGGAATGTACGAATAAGAGAAATTGTTTCTTTTTTTTTTTAATAAATATTTCCCCGTTCTTCTTTTTTTTGTTTTTGTTTTTTTTTTTTTTTTCTATTTCTCTTTTGTGTTGGAGAGAGGGGGAAAAGATTGGAAGAAAAAAGAAGAAGAAAAAGACCAATAGGAAGAAGGGGGGGGGGGGGGAAGAGAACCATTACTATCGGAACACGAACCAGAGGTAAAAAGAGAAAAAATAAATTTCAACGGGAGAGTGGAAGGGGGGGGACGTAGGTCAGAAATAAGATGGCGAAGCAAGGAAAGAGAAAACGAAAGGGGGGAAAAGAGCCCTTGAAAAAAAAAAAGAGAAAAAAAAAAAACAACATTGCATTGCTTTTGTGTACTTTCTTTTCTTCTTCTTTGTTCAATAAAAGAACGGGGGAAATATATGTTTCAAATTTACTTCGTTTTGCAATGCAATACTATATTGAGGAACAAAAAAAAAAGGGCAAAAAAAAAAAATTGAAAGAAAACTAAAACAAAAATTTTTGGCTTTTTCATCACCCCCTATTCACGCTCATTTGCAATTCCTTTTCGAACTCATCCACTCCCCCCCAAAAGAAAAAGGAAATAAAAAAGAATGTGAACCCTGCCAAAATCATGAAACAGATTCTTCTTCACTTTCTTTTTTTCTTCTCCTTCGCTTTTTCTTTTTTTTTTTAGGGCACATTACATAGCAAGAAAGTGGCAGAATTATTTCTACGCAAAGGATACTACAAAAAAAAAATCACTATGATAGGAAAAGTGGTTAGCAACGGCCCACCAAAAAAAAAAAAAAAAAAAAAAAAAAAAAAAAAAAAAACCGATAAAAATTTCAACGGGGGGAGAAAAAAAAAAAATAAGGGGGTCCCTACCTAAGACGACGGCACGGTCCCCTCCTCCCCTTCTGCAGCCTGGGGCTCAGATTTTTTTATTTGAAGGAGGGAAACTATGGTTGTTCGACATATAGGGCATTTGTTCGTGGCCTGACGAAGAGAATCAGCACAAGGAGAACAAAGACACATGTGCCGACACGGCATAATAGTGGTATCGCGCTCATCAGTCATACACACTACACAAGAGGAATCCTGTGTCGCTTCCTGGTAAGAGGAGGGCAGCTGCGCCGTAACTGCTTGCTCATTCTCAGGTGCTTCTTCCATCCCATAAATCTCTTCCAAGAGGAATAGTTCCTGCCCTACCCATAAGGTCTGTCTCGTCACCTCCAGCCCTGTTTCTTCCAATGCGCAGTACGTTAATTGAGCTGCTTCACCATCTTCCCCTTCATACCACAGTGCTATTACGATATGGTAGGTGCCTTTATCCTTCTCAAGTTCATCCAGTTCGAATTCTTGCTTGATCTCACCCCCCTCTCCAAATGGACATTCTACCACATCCTTCTTTGTCGCCATCTCCAGAACACCGTCTTGAAGAACTTCATCACAGTTCATGTAAACCCTTGCCACCCCTTCTGAGAGGGCGTCAAGTTCAAAGCGAAGCGTTGTGCCTTCGAGCTGTATTTTTTATTTTTTATTTTTTTTATTGCAAACCTTTATCGTTCGCTTTGCAATCGCTGCTTTATTCTTCACCGTTTTTGTAACCTGCACCTCAGGGGCTTGCACCATCGGGGCTTGTTGCTGCTGAGGTGGGTGGTGGACATAATGCTGGTAACCTCCTGGTGCCTGCCTATGTTGATGATTGTGTTGCATTGCTATATGGGAACCAGGGTAGCGGGACTGTGCTATCTGTGGAAAGTGGTGGGGTGGTTCAAAGAAGCCCGCATACGTATTGCGCTCTTTGGTGCATCTGCTGTTGTTGCTGATGCCGTGCCTGAGCTGTGGCCATCCTCTCCCTCTCCCTCCTCTCCCTTTCCCTCTCTCGATTGTCCCTTCTACTCCGCGAGTTTGATGCACCCATGGTTTTTTTTCTTTTTTTTCTTTTTTTTTTTTTTATAAAGTATAAATTTACAATTCCCTTCCCCCCTCCCTCCCTTACGCACCTGTTTTTTTTTCTTTTTTTTCTTTTTTTTAAAAAAAAAATATAAAACGGATTTAAAAAAAAAAAAAATGAGAGATGTTGCTTCTTTTTTTGCCTCAGGGTAACCTAAGGTCCTTCGCACTGTGCTTCATACACAACAAGCGAATCGTCGTAGAACTCATCGGAGTGAAAGTAAAGCGAGGGGGATGCGATTCTAAAGCGCGTCTTCTGGTTTGCGGGGTCTCGTCCTCGCCTTCCCCTTCGCTCCAAGGCGACGACAGCCCGTAACGCCTCAAAGGGCAACGGGGGTATGAAGCACCCACTACCGTCGGCTGCGTACACCACCCCGTAGCACCGCACACCACGCAGCACCTCACCCAGCCTCGGCTCACGAAAAGGTACTTGCTTCCTATTCAACAACGACAGGGACCGCTTGAGACGTGAAGACGACAGAAGAACACACAACGCATAATCAGCAAGACACCTCCCACGTCCTTCAAGCAGCATGGCACCTGACTCTATAGTCTCGTAAACCCCGATTATCGTGGAGAAAAGGGAAACCCTCCAGACCCTTGGCCTGATTAAGGAAATGACAAATGGGTGTGGTGCAGCCTTTGCGGTGCATTGCTTCACCACTAGCTTGATAGCCTTGCTGGGTAGAACAGTAAATTCGAAGCAGGCGTGTTCGCAAGGCGAGAAACCAAGTTTTTTCCAAAACGGCAGCGTGGATTTCGAAGCTTCTACATATACGTTGAAACCGCGCTGCTTTGCCTCGTGCAGCACCACTGTTACCATGAGCGACCCCAGGCCCTTGCTTCGGTAGGTTCCGGACAGGGTGATGTACGGGATTTCGACAATTTTCAGCTCCTCGTGAAGTAACGCTATGAGGACACCTGCCGTGTTGTTGTTGTTGTTTGGTTCTTCCAAGAGGGAAACCCTGCAGCTGTCCTTTTTAGTGAGGTTTCGAAGGTTTGTTTTCGCGTTTTTCCACTCGAACAAGCTTGCGATCTCCGAGAGTTTTTCCTTGCTCAAATCGTTCAGATTCGTGCGTCCATATGGTAGAAAGAGCAGTCCAAAATCCTTTAGCAGGACGTGTTGCGTGTAAGTTGGTGGTACCACTGTAGGGTCTTCACCTTGTATTTGAACAACGCATGTTTTTTCACTGTGGATTGCAACAGCCCGTTCCCTTGCTGCTTCCGCGGCTGGGCCTGCTGCTAGGATCTTGATGGTGTCGGGTTTGTCATGGATTTTTGAGGCCGCGTAGCCGCCCAGCCACCCTGATGCGTCTCGGGTACCTTCTATGGTGTGGTTGCCCTTGCGGACCCCGAGCATCATACATAGCCCTTCCCAGGATGCATTCCACTGTGGCCTTTTTTCGTTGGCTTCTTCCGTTAACCATTCGAGGGAGGACATTCCCCTTTCTTTCTTTTTTTTTTTTTCTTCTTTTTTTTTTTTTTTTTTTTTCCCGGTGGAAAAAAGAAAGAAGGAACAGAAGAACAAAAAAAAAAAAAAAAAAAAAAAAAAAACTGCAACTGAATAAAAAAAATGGAAAAAAAAATGAGGAAGGGGGGATATCTCTTTTTTTTTTTTTTCTACAAACGGACCCCCATATATATATATATATTACATCGCTATGACGTGCTTTCATCCTCCTTTTCATTTTTTTTTGTCTTCTCGTTCCCGTAAGAATAAAAAAGGTTTTTTTTTTTTTTTTTTTTTTTTTTTTTTCGGCTGATGGAGAGGAAGCAGATGGTGGTGTATCTCTCGCAGGTTTTCTTTTTTTTTTTTCACCCTCAAAAAAAAAAAAAGATCTTAGCACAAGAGCGGAAGCTCTTCTCTTTTTTTTTTTTTATCCACTATATCACTGCTCTTCAGATTCCACAGGCTCGGAGTCTATCTGAACAGGCCCCTTGACCCGGAGATGGTAATTCCAATCACCGTAACTTACAACAGGCAATTGCAATTCTATATTTTTATTTCCCCCCCCCCCCAGTTCCCATCATACCTCTGATCAAACTCAATTTATACTTGAAAAGCAAAAATTTATCCGTGAGACTAGACTGGTCATTAGCTTCATCAAGAAGTTGAGACGTGGTGTATGCGGCGAAAAGCTGTATTTTTTTTTTAATTTTTTTTTTCCATCTCAACACACACCACATTCAACAATTTCAAAAACCCGATTATCAAAGAAGCATACAGCTCAGCACGGTTGTCACAGGCGTCGTCACCAGCATAAGACGCAAGAGAAGGAGTGCACTTTGAATTGTTGTCGTTGATGAAATTGAGTTCGATGAACACGAACGTGGTGAGGAGCGCCATAAGCCACACCTGAGCAGAGTAAAAAAGGTATAAAGTATACTCATTTGGTGCCTCGGGAAGCGCTCCGAAGAACCCTAAACAAGACGACAAAATCCCAACCACAGAAGCTGAGTAAGTAGCAATGACAACGGTAGTGCGTCCACCATCTAGTTGTTGCGAGCCAACCCCGAAGAGGCTGATAGACACAACGAACTCGATCACAGACGCCAACAGAATATTGAAGCGAAGCCTGTTGATCTCCTCCGTCTTTATGAACAGTAATAGTTTCCAGTATTTTCGTGTTGCGAATTCCAACCGATCGTATGTTTCTCCAAGTTCGTGTTCCATGTCCTCCTTGTCGGTGGTGTCGTTTTTTGGGATGACGCCTAGTTCTAAGTCTTTTTTCCTTCTTTGTAATTTTGATATCTCTTCCATTCTGTCTTCGGTGTCCCTGTGCTTGATCAGAGGGGAATCATCTACTACATTTTCTCCGAAAACCATGTCGCCGCATTGTACGAGCCGTCCCAACGGTGGGCCGGACAGTATTTTTTCCTCCTTGTCGCCGAATTTTTCGTAGAGTTCGTTGCATTTGTCCATGTACATATGGTGAAGCTCCTCGTTACCCCTATGGGAGAACCTTTTTAGAAAGGGGCTCTCGACCGCGAGTTCTGTTTGCGTCACCTCTGCGAAATCATGGAGCAAACCACGTCTGTTGACCTCACTCATGAGAGAGTCACCATTTATCACGCTCGACCAGGAGTCCGTGGCAAGGGCCGTGGAATGCATTTTTTTTTCTTTTTTCCCGCACCCCCCTACGGTATTTTTTTTTTTTGAAAAGAAAACACGCTTTATAAAAAAAAAAAAACAAAACAAAAAAAAAAGAACTAGGCCATCTGGAAGGAGACATGAAGAAAGGGGAAGGGGAAGAGGGTTCAGAAAAAGAGGAAAAAAAAAAAAAAAAAAAAGAAGACGCAGAAGAAAGTAGCCGATGATTTCATAATCAAGCCCCATACTGCGAAAACATTTTTTCCCTCCCCCCTCTTTCTTTTCGTTTTTGTTTTCCCGATGTCGACCTCTCTCCCCAAAAAAAAATCCCACTTTCTTTTTGTCACCTCGTAAGATACTCTACTCAAAATTATAGCAACTCAACTTTTTTTTTTTTTGTGTAAGGGGGGAATTTTTCTTTCAAACAGAAAAGGTCTCTTTTGGGAGCTTGCAGTACCCGGCACACATTACGCTTTGACGTGACGACGAACGGCTGGTTTTTTTTTTTTTTTTTTTTTTTTTTTTTTTTTTTTTTTTTGTTGCCCGGTCATACTGGAGAGTACTATTGACGTTGACGAAGAGATCTTTGGCTTTTTTCTCCCCGTTTCGGTCATTCTCATCAAAGCAAACTGTGGGCTTCTCGTCGCACTCAACCTTGGACGCATCAGTCGTCATTTCGAACGTCCCGGCATACTTCGTGTTGAACACGTGATGTATCTCAGAGAAAAGCATCCGATCCATGTTGTTGTCCCTAGCAATGACATCAGACGCCCTGAGCGAGTACTCTATCTTAGAGGCATCCTCATAAGGGGTACAAGGAATGTATGAGCCTTCTGTTAGGTTAACCTTCGTTAATCTGAGGGGATTTTTTTTTTTTTTTTTTTTTTCCCCTGCCATACAGTCCCAGCATCGACTTCTTCTCATTCTCTTCATCAATCATCAGAACATCAATATCCTTCACAGCCCGTACTGCCGCGTCATAATGTGTTTGTGTTGCAACCTCTGTGGGCGGGAGATTCGTCAATGCCTTGACCATAGGATTGTTTGTCGCCTCACAGTGCTTCCTTGCAACATCTGGCAGCCTTGCGTAGTCCTCAAGAGAGAACGCCGCACCCTTCATCTTATCCTTCATTCTCATCTCACACTTGAAGTCCGACTCAGGCGTGTTCGTCTTTCCAACTGATTTGTAGAACGACCTCACAAACCGTGCTACGGGCTGTTTTTTTTTTTTTTTTTTTTTTTTTTTTTGCCGGTGTTTTCATACTCTAGTAGCTACCAACACCGTCACCACGGTGGCCCTTGGGGACACGTCTTTGTAATCTTTGGTTCCCAACCCCGCCCTGATCCCGCCTACTTCTGACAGCGACTTTATAGGTATGTACCTGATGTTGTTCAGCTGCGCCGCATCGCGATGCACAAAGGAGCCGTGCTTGGTCCCAAAGGTGCACTCCACTGACGACATCCCAGTGGACGGGATTGTCAGTACTCTGTTGTGTGTTGTGTTGTGTTGTGTTGTGGTGCATACGCGAGGACGAATTTTTTCGTTACATCTTCCACCGGCACCATCGGCGGCTTGGGTACAGGTGGTGGGATGGTCGGAACAGGAGGAGGTGTTGTCGGGCTTTCGTTGTTCTTTTCCATCGCCTCTTTGTCGAAATTGTATGCCAGCATTTCTGCCTTGCCCAACTCTTCCTTCTTCGCTATGTCGATTGAGTTGTGTCGATTCCCGCCTATCTTGTAAACACTGGGCGGCTCGGGTGTCGGATCCAACCGATCAGGAGACACAGGGTGACGCGTCCGAGCCTCACTTTGGAGTCTGCCCCAATGCGCGAGCTTAACACCCGCCCGTTCCCCATCCTCTGCAGTCGCGATAGCGATGAGGTCAATCCTGTCGAGGCCGTATGCCAGTAGCTTGCTGCGGTACCCCTGCAGCTCGAGGTGGTTCAGCATGTTGTCAAACTGTGTGGTGTGTATGAGGGGTTTTTTTTTTTTTTTATGAGACACACCTGCTGCCCGTACATTGCATTTGTAGCGGCTCCTGGTTCCGGTTCAGCCATCGGTGCGGCAGCCCTGAACAGCGCACCGCGCACCTCGTCAGACGCCCAGCTGTGAAGATTACGGTGACAACAACAACAGCAACAACAACATACCGCAGCCCTGGGGGCAGAACCCACTTCATGGTGGGAAACAGGAACACCGTGCTCAAGAGGACAAGAGCGACGGCTAGAACAATGTCGGGTTTCCTCTTGCGCTTGTCGAGATGGGACTCGGGGGGTGCGGCAAGGCGGTGGATGATGAGGAGAAAGACAAAAGAGACCATGAGCAACATAGGCACAGGGGACTTCTTTTTCGCCTTCGGTGTTGTAGGAGCTGTAATCTGTGTCAGGGGCTCGGGGGTGGCCAGAAGGGCCTCCTTGTGCTCCCTGTTTTTGGTTGAAGAGTAGTTGACGTCTGGGACTTCGACACCTGGCGGCAGCAGCAGCTTATCGATCACATGGTACACGCCGTTGGTTGCTTGGACGGAGGCCTTGCTCCCGACCTCCAGCTTCGCTTCACCGTTGTTGATGTCGACGGTGCCAGACCCGTCGCGTTGGTACGCAATGTAGTTTGCACGGCCTGCATGCACGTCGATGGTCTGCGCAATACCCGGGTTCTGCAAGTCCTCACGGGTAAGGTACGTGGTGTGCACGATGTGGTACCTGAGGATGCGGATGATCTTCTCTCTGTCCTCCTCCAGCAGCGTGCTCAGCGAAGTCCCCTTTGTAGTAAGCCCCGCACGGGCGAAAGCTTTGTTGGTGGGAACGAAAATGGTGAGAGGTCCGCGTTCGGTCAACCCGATCTCCTCCTTGACATCCCACATGGTGACGTAGAAAGCACGGAGCTTGCTGTCCTTCCGGAGAAGGGTTACGAGGTCTTCCTCTGGGAACCACCCCGAGTACGACAGCACACCATTCACAATGTGAATCATCCCATTGGTGGCATCGGGGGCTGCGTCAGCCTGGATGACTTGCGACTTGCCATTCACCTTGACAACGTCGGAAGCGCTCTCAAGGAGCATCTTCGTGCCCCACAAGGTGGTCGCCATACCTGCGTATGACCCAGGGACGTCTTCTACGCGTAGAGGCTTCGATGCCACAACGACGTGATAGCTGATTAGTCGCCGCCTGAAGTCCTCGTCCTTCTTGAGGATCCCCAACACCCCGGGCACCATGAACTCGTTTATCGCCTCGTTCGTTGGCGCAAAAACTGTAAAAACACCTTCACCGTCCAGCACCTCCTTCACACCCGTCCCGTTCATCAGCGCCCAGAATCGTCCCAGTTGAGGGGACGAGGAGATCAGCTCTGCCAACGTCTCGCCTCCAACACACGCGCAGAGCATTGCAAGTAATAAATACCGCATGACCACCATTTTTTTTTTAATGGACCAGGTCACCACCCCCTTCCTTTTTTTTTAAATGGTATTCTCATTGCTAATGTTAAAGGGGGGGGGGAAGAAAATAAACCGGTTAACAAAAAAAAGGGTTGCTTTTCCCCGTTTGGATTCCTTATTATACATAAGGAAGAGAAGGGAGAAAACCCGGACGAATATAATCCCCCCCCCCCCCCGCCTATTCCAGCGTATCGGGTAGCTTGTATTTAAATATTTTATTCAGGGACGCCTCCGTGATGAACAGCTCCATGTTGGTTTTCTCAAGAGCGAGACCCGAGATCTCGGCGCCGGGAACGGAGAAAGAAGCCAAATCCGTTCCGTTTGGTCGGATGATGGACACAAGCGACTCAGGGGATTGCTCTGTAAAAAAAAAAAAAAAATTACCCCCTTCTTCTCCCACACACCTTTAAAATCACATCTCCCAACGAATATGTTGCCCGAACTATCACAGTCAATACAGGTGGGGCCAAGAAGACCGGAGAATTGGTAAAAGACAGATCCATGCCAGACGCCCCTTGGCCGCTGGATATACCGCAATATTCTGTTGGCGGAAGTTTCGCAGACGTACAGAGCAGAGCCCTGAGGGTTGAGGCAGAGGGCAGTAGGGTATGCTAAAGATTCTGCAGCAAGACAGGAAGTGGTTTGGGTGCTTGGGTCGTACACATAGAGAGAGCCCCGCGGGACTGCAAGAGAAGTTGTTCCAAAAGGCCCACCATCTGTAAAGTAAAGCTGGCCTTCCTTCGAAGTGCATACGCCGGTAGGCCCTTTCAGCGCTGACCCCTTGTATGAAGAAGCCAGTTCTGTCATGCCCTCTGAGGCATCGACACCGAGGCTAAACACGCACCCCCCTGTGTCAGCCCCGACTATCTTCCCGTCAGCCCAACCCAAGGATATCGGGCCGTCCCTGCCTCCTGAGATGACTTCAAGATCGCCTTCCGCCGTCACCCTGTGGACTTCACCACTCCCAGTACTGCAGACGTAGATGGTGCCATTTTCCCCGATACACGGTCCGCTGAGTCCGTTGCCCCCTTGAGCAATCTCCACCAACCCTGACATAACGGGGTGTTTTTCTTCTTTTTTTTTTTCCCCCTCACCACCCGTGTGTCTGTTTGATATATAAAAAAAAGATATTGAAAAAAAAAAAAAAAAAAAAAGATGGTAAAGGTGTATGGTATAGGAAAGATGGGTCCGGGGGAAAACAAAAAAAAAAGAGAAAAAAAAAAAGTGGAGTGTGAGAGGGAGGGAAAGGTGTGGGTGTATATATGTAAGGGGGGAGGTGGGTGTAAGAGGGAAATATATACCTTTATGTAGCTTAACTGCGAATGTTTTTTTTTTCTTTTTCAAAGACAGGGAAAAAATCCATGAAATATTCCATTCTCCTCCCCCGCCCCCTCCCATTCCTTTTTTTTTCCTCCTACCACGGTTTTGTTCTCCAGCCCACCCCCATCCCCCACCCTTTAACCCTTTATTTATTTTTTTTTTAAATCATCATACGCTTATCTTCTTTTCTTTTTTTTTTTAGAACATATTAAAGGAATAATTATTGCCCCCCCCCCCACCCCCATCCTTCCTTTTTTATTTTTATTTTTAAAACTGAATTTCTAACCAGGAGTCCTCCAAGATACTTGCGGGTTTGGGTCGTTCCGAGGGGTTGAAGTGCAGTAAAGGCAGCAAAAACGCAGAGAGCGAAGTCGATGCTGGTAGCTTAAAACCGTATTTCCTCATTATGTGGTCGGGAAGAGTGGTCTGTGGCAACGCGTTGTGCTTGAAATCACCCGAAGTAGTAAAATAGTCAGATGTGTGCGATGCAGGAGAAGTAGAAAACGACCTGGGAACGGGTCCAAGGACTTGCTGAAATAGCATCCAGTGATCTGTTTTTTTTTTTTTTTTTCTTTTTCTTTTTTTTTTTCTCCCATACAAATATCAATGTTCATGTCCTTCTGCTGTTTCGGGTCAAACAAAAAGTCCCCTGTTAAAAGTTCGAAGACAATGCACCCAAAGCTCCAGATATCAACGCCCGTCCCGAGTTTTGCGCAGCCCAACAACACCTCAGGAGCACGGTATTCCCTCGTCTGTACAACCGTCACTGGGTAGTTCTTATCCACCCACCTTGCAGCCCCCAGGTCGGTTATCTTCACCTTGTAGATTCTCTTCAACGCACCCTCCAACGTCTCGCCCTCTAGTTTCGTCACCATGCCTGTCAAAACAGCTTTGCTTTGCCGGGTCTTCTCCTCTACACTGCCTTGTCCCGTTGACGCGTGGATGGCCTGTAGGACTGCTTCGTCGTGAACTTCTAAAAGAATGTTCTCTGGCTTGAGATCTGTGTGTATCACACCCGCCGACTCCAGGAAATCGAGCCTTTTTTTTTTTTTTTTTTTTTTTTTCTTTTTTTTTTTTCCTCCCTCCTTTAGACCATACCCTTCCAACACGTTTCTTGCCACCACCTTAACTATGTTTGCGTTGATGCCCTCAAAGTTGTGCGACATGATAAGCTTCAGCAAATTAGCGCCCATGAGCTCCATCACCATGCTGACGTGCGACCCGTTCGGGCCGTCGATCTCGAAGTCGTCGTAACACGTGATGAGCCTGTCGCCGTGCGGGTTGCTCCGTGTGCTGTGGTGGAGGTGTTTTAAGGGAAAGGTCGCATACTCAGCAGCCGCCTTGCTCAGCTTCTTCAGGATCTTCACTTCGTACAATGCGGAGTTCCTGAAGCCTGATGTTGATTTGCATATTTTAAGTGCCTTCAAAGGAGGCCCGTCTGCAGCCTTCCACGCCCTGTCCTTCACAAGCCACACTGTTGAGAACTGGCCCCAGCCTAGCTTGCACAGGATTTCGTATTTCTTGGCGTAACAGTCCCCAACGGCAACCCTGTGGTACCCCCCCGGGCAGTAGTCTTCTTCCGCTTCGTCATCTGCAGCGTTCCAGAACTCGGATCCTCCACCGTTGTGGTCAGAGGTGCCCCCTGGTGTGTAAGGCTCCACAGGGGGGTGGTGTGCCGGTGGTGACTCTGGCACCATGGCATGCTGGTCGTGTTCTGTTGCCCAGTCAGGCGCGTGCTTGTACGGCGAGGATGCCTCGTCGGGCTCCATAGATGCTACGGAGTACTTCTCAGTAGGCACTGCTGTGGACCCGTCTGTTGTGGGTGGCTCTTGCATGAAGTGGTCGACCACAGCACGCGGAGACCCTTCTGCACTCCCGTCGATGCTGCTCTGCTGCCGCTTGTTGCCTTCCGTCAGGCCAGCCCTGTAAGCACCAGTAGTACACCACATCATCCCCACCAACGCCCCCCACCCCACCACGATCAGCAGCAGCTCGCTCCACCATGAGTCGAACTCGAAGGCCTCTGCCAGTGCTGCAGACGCAGCACCCCACAACACACAGCTGTACTGCAAGGTGATGATGGGGTTGAGACTCTTGATGGAGCATGGCCCCTGCGTCCCGAAGAATGAGTAAGTCTTTTCAGCTCGTCGCGAGCTGAGCAGAAGCACAGTGAAACAGACACCGTAGACTGGCAGTGTCGCTGAAGCGTAACCGCCTTGCGACAGGACGGCGACAGCGATGCACAGAAACTTCAGAAGCTTGTCGAGCGTGATGAAGTAGGGCGGGAAGGAGGGGGGGCTGCATTCTCCGGACTGCCGGCAAACGCTGAGAATCGACGAGAAAGGGATGACAGCGGTGAGGAGGAGGTTGAGGGTGATGAACGAGCAGTAAAGCACAGGGATGTGGCGGCCACGCCAACACTTCTCGCTGGGGTCCACATTGAGGAGACCGTCATTGGTGGAGAAGTCGCACGACCCAGTACGCACAAGCACAGTGCTCATCCCCACGAACAACAAGTTGACGAGAGAAGTATACACCGAGACGCCCCAACCCTTCTTCCCGGGGAAGCAGAGGAACAACGCCCAACCGGCCATCATGAAGGTAAAGGTCCAAAAAAGACCGAAATGCGCGTTCCCATCTAGGTATAGGGCTACGTGGCGGAAGTCGTTCCCTTCCCTCACGTTGAAGGCGAGGGCCGTGAGCTGCAGGGTATCGACAAGACAGGAGGCTCCCGTCATGAAGTAGTGGAGGCCCTTGTACTCACTGCGCGTCACCGGCTTCACTTGCTTAAAGGATTTTAACTTAAAAATAGTAAGGCATAAGATAGGGAAGGCGCTCAGTGCATACTGGCAGCAGAGCAACGCATGAGAGAGCAAGGAGTTAGAATGCGCACCACTGAAAACCCCAGCGAGGGGAAACAGCAGTGTGGCCGTGTACAGCATGACAAGGTATGGGAGTGCTCTCTCGTCATCCTTTTTGAAGGTGAAGCTCGATGTCTCCTCATCATGGACTGTTTCCAAAGTGTAATAAGAATTTTGAACGCACGGCGAAGTGCCAAGCACACCCCATCCTGGGCTTGGTATAACTTGCTTTAACCACCACCACTCGTAACCTGCAGGGGCCGTGCCCCCTTCTTCATCAAGAGCACTGTCGCCATGTGCGGCCACTCTCACCTTGCGGAGGGTTGACCTCCTCTCTGCTGTGCCTTGCAAACTGATTTTTCCTACTTTTTACGTGAAGACACCTTGCCTCCGTCCTCCCCCCCTCTCCGCCTTGTCTGTGTGTCAGTGTTGTAGGAAGATAACAAATTCATTAGAAAAAAAAAATAAAAGAAAAGAGAGGAATGAAGAAAGAAAAAAAAGGGGGGGAAGTGGGGGGAAAAAAAAAAGAAATCTAAGGGAGAAGTGTAGCGGAGGGGGTAAAAGTGGACTTTAAAATGTGGAGGGGATAATAAAAAAAAAAAAAGAGCAATGAAGAAGGGAAGGGTGGGATGCTGATACTGCGCTCGATAAATGGATTTTTTTCCCCCTTTTCCTGGAGTGATTCCTATAGGCTTTGTTTTTTTTTTTTTTTATTTAGAGAAAAAAAAATCCCAGTATCTTAGAGAATTTAATATGAGAACGATAAGGCGGGGGCGGGGTGGGGGTGGGGGTGAAGACGTGACAACAAGTAAACAAGCTAAAAAAAAAAAAAAAAAAAAAAAAAAAACTTGAGAAAACAATTTATTTTTTTTGAAAAAAAAAGGGGGAAAAGAAAAAGGAATTAGAGATTAGGCGGGGAAAAAACCCCCCCCCCCCTCTCTCTTTCCTTTTTACCCCATCTTCCCATTTTCTTTTTAAAAAAAACATATTTCCACTTTGACAGGAATAAAAAAAAACATAACAACGAGGATGGAAAGATTTTTTTCTTTTACAAACGGACAAAAAACTTTTTTTTGGGGGGTTCAAGATTTAGGGAGGGGATGATTGCTTCCTTAAGGTATAACTTAAGGGTTAATAGAGGGGTTGAGCTCTTTCGTTCTTTTAGCTGCTCATTTTTTCTTTATATTTTTTTTTTTCGTTATGACAAAAGAAGGGTAGGGGGGAGGGGGTTCTTCTAACTAAAGAGCCAATAAGCTCTATTTTGTCTCCAACTTTGCCACTAACTGTGTTTAGCTTTTTTAATTATTTTTAAAGCCTACAATGAAATTTTGTTAACTTTTTTTTTTTTCACAGTTACAAAACGGTCTAAAGTTAGGTAGTTTTGGGTTGGGAAATCGTTTGTGCTTTAAAAAAAAAAAAAAAAAAAAAAGACCCCCCAAATAAAAAGCCTTAAAAAGCAATGAAGTTCTGGAGATATCGCAAACAAAAAAATCAGGATGTAAAGGAAAAAAAAATCTAAAAAGAACCAAAAATAAAAGGGGGGAAAGATCTAATAGTAAAAAAAAAGAAGAAAAAAAAAAAAGAAAAATCTATTTAGAGCTTACAAGCTCTTGGGGTTTACTAATTCAAAAAAAAAAAGAAAAAGAAGAAGAAAAAAAAAGACCACTTTTGTTGACATCTATAGCTAATTCAAAAAAGAAAAAAAAAATAATAATAAAAAAAAAAAATAAATTTTTAAAAATAAAAGAGAGGAGAACCCTTTTTTTTTTTTTTTTTTTTTTTTTTTTTTTTGTTTCACAAAAACAAAACCTCACTCCGACATGGGTAGGAGAGAAGGCAGGTCGTCCAAAGGCTTATTCTGCAAAGGAAGCTTCGCCTTGGCTGTGATCTCCTGCAAGGCCTTGATAATCTCGCTGCAAGCAGTGTTGTTGTAACCAAGCTCTGAGAGCGCAGTAATAATCTTATTATCAGGCGCAGTAATCAGACTGGGGATCGACTGGTTCGTGGCAGAAGCACTGAGGGACAGCTGAAGGTGCGACAACCAGTCATCTGTGTTCATCCTGTTAATCAGAGGAGGAGGCCCCATCGCCGTTCCAATAGGAGGAAGATCCTTCGTCTTACTAGGCATAGGGACCTTCTCATCATCCTCTTCATTCAGTGTTGACAACAAGCTCCTCATCGTTTCATCCTCCTCTTCCTGTTTCCTTGCAACAGGTGACGACACAGTAGATACAGGACTAATGGGCCCCATCTGTCCAATAGACAACATTGGTGAAGGTGTTAAACCCATAGTGGACGGGGTAGGCTGTACCATTTGCCTCATAACAGGCTGAACAGGGCTTGGCGTGTACATAGGTTGAACAGTTTGATGTTTGCCTCCGGTTTGCAGATGCCACATCTTTTCCTTCTTCGAGCTGGGGTAAAGAAGAACGTATCTAGCTTCCGTGATGTGAGCGCGGTCTTTACTTTGCGACAGAAGAGCCTCCTTTCTGTCGAAAAACTCAATAATAGCACTTCCGGTGGGTTTGCCATTTGAAGTGATGAACGTGATGTTCTCAGGGCGGACCTTCAACGGGCAGAAGAAGTTGATGATGACATCAATGGTAACGTCATATGGCATTCCGGTTACTTTTACATGGCGGCCGTCGTCGGTCTCGTCGTGAACGTAACGGCATTTGTTGCCGAGGGAGCAGAAGCCTTTGAGGAAGTAGACACACATACCGCCTGGTGTGCCGGGTTTGAAATCGTAGATGGGTTTCCCATCGGCTGTTACATCACGTTCGACAACTTGAGGTGTTGAGGGATCCTTCTTGGGGGTGCTGAAGAAGGAGTTCAACTCGTCTTCGGATGTCCTGTTTGAGTTCTTTTTGATGTTGATGTTCTGGAGTTGCATCTCTAGTCTTGCGGCTTCTGTAAGGGCGAGTCTGGAGATCTTGTTCCTAGCAAGCCTTTCCTTTGCAATGAGGGTTTTCAAATCGCAAGCTGCGTCGCATTCCTCTTCGTCCCACATTGAGCTGTTGGCGTCGCCGAGCGGCTGCCTCACCCTTTTTGTTTGCTGCACTGACATTTGTTGTCTGACATTTTGTTGTTGTTGTTGTTGTTGCAAAACAGGCATTGTTTGAGGCACCATTGTCGGTATTCCCCTCATCATTGCCGTCTGTGCCTCGATTTGAGCTTGCGTCTGCATGATCTTCTGCTCAAGGAGCATCTGCTGCTGAAGGATCAGGGCGTTCAACATTTTTTGTGTGTGCTGTTCTTTTCTCTTTTTTTTTTTGACACTGGGGAAGTGAGTGAAAAAAAAAAAGGGATGAATATAATAATGTAAAAAAAAAAAAAAAAAAAAAAAAAAAAAGGAACTCATTGCAGCAGGAAAGAAAAAAAAAAGGGAAAAAAAAGCGGGACAGGAAATAAAGGGGAAACAAAAAAAGGAATCGTGCAAACTTGGGTGGGGTGGGGGCACATAAAAGACAGAAGAAGAAAAACAAGGGTAAATACAAACAAAAAAAAGGAAGTGAACAGGACATAAAGGAGGTGAACTTTCTTTTTTCGAGGCGGAGATGATTGCCTCAGTCCGAGTTTTGCCTCCCCCCCCCCCCCCCCCCCCAAGCAGCATCCGTCTCAAAAAAAAGAAACATCTCTCATCGTTGGGCACGTTCTCTTTTTAGTTGCACTTTGGTTGCATTTATTTTTATTTAAATTTTTCTTTTCCCCTTTTTCGGGGAGGGGGACAAAAAAAAAAACTGTGGTATTTTTAGCAGCACTCCTTTTTTAAAGTATGACAGAAGCTGCTAGTTTTTTTTTTGAGGGGGTAATCAAAAAAGAGTTTTTTCAGGGAAAATGTTTAAAAAAAAAAAGAAAAAAAAAAAAAAAAAACCAGTCGCAACACTGAGAACGAGTATGGTGTTACAGAATTAAAAAAAAAATTCCCCCTTTTAATCAACGCACGTTACGCGTATTGATCCTTGCGTGCAGTCTACCCAGTTCCCGTAGCTTACAACATGTTTCCATATCTGTTATAGTTTTTATTATTTTTTTTTATTACTGTAAAACAAAAATCACCGGAAGATAAAATGTCCGGAAGATGAAATATCCGGAAGCTCTGGCGGTCCGGATATTTTTTCGGTTCCCTTCTTCCACATACTTGTAGCCTCCTCATAGACCACTTTTTTATACTTGGTCTTGATTGTCGCCTTCATTGAGGCGCTCAGTCCTATGTCCAGGGCTGGCACAAATAGGTGAGGCCTGGAGGGACAAACGCTAAGTGAACGTTTGTTTCTAAAAACAAGTTCACAAAATCATCCGTAGTGTGGCCATTGTAGTCATCTAGGATGAGCAAGATGGGCTCGTTGGGTGCCCAGCCCGATGACTTAATTAGTTTATAGCAACAGGGTAGAAAGACACGTTTTACCCGGAGCTGAAGCGTTTCTTGGGTAGCCCAGTGAGATTTCGAAGCTGTTAAACTCCAGCCTTTTTTTGGGGGGGGGGTGCAACACGAGGGACGGACCCGGGGTATTTCCTGCAGCTGGTTCTGTTTTTCCTGTGTAAATGAGGCTGAAAAGGCCAAAATAGGCCGCTACGCAGCCAGCCATGGTACCACGGCGGCCCAGGGCTGGTACCGCGTGAAGGAAGACATCACGGTGCCAACGTCCAGTATATCAGACTGGGAACACCGCTTTGGTATGCTCCAAGGTCTATCCCCGTCGCACCCGTTACTGCGGGTCGCAATTAGTCATATTTTTGCCATTTTTAAGACTCCTGCAACAGAAACATAAGTTTTTCCAGAGAAACATGCAGCAGACAGGGGGAGGGGACAGTGCGTAGGACAGGCTTGGTACCCCCTTGAAAAGTGCCCCAAAAAGATGTCCGGAAGATAAAATGCCCGGAAGAAAAAATCACCGGATGTTTCGGCGGTCCGGGTATTTTATCTTCCGGTGGATTTTTGTTTTACAGTATTTTTTTTTATATTTTAAACACACACCTGCACCCGTTGTGGCGCCAGCAGCAAAGAATGGTCATCAACTGCACTGTGGATGTACCCCATATTTTGATCCATTTTATCCTTCTCCCCAAACATCAACTGTTGCTGGTCGGTCGTGAACAACCTCTTCGTCCCTGACTCCCAGACAGGGTACTCTGCATGAGTCTCCTGGCTCAACAAGTACGTCCCCTGCCTATCACTAATGTCTGTCTCTACCTCGAGCTTTTGAGGGACCTGTGCGTAAGTGTCATTTTTTTTTTTTTTTTTTTTCCCAGCTACTATACCAGCTTCTGCCTTCTTAGCCTCTCCCCGACTCCTTCTACTTCACTGCGGTCTACTGATTCACAGTGCTGATCCAACTGGGGGTGAGGTTTGAAAACAAAAAAAAAAAAACACCCTTCCTTTTTACATACCATCAGCACCGTGTCTAAGTTCTTCTCGCAGTCCTTCAGGTTGTTCAGGCTCTGGAAGCACCTTGCAAGGACAAGGTACAACGGTGCCTGAACTTCGCAATGCTCGAGCGCTTCAGTGGCACACGGGATACACCTTTCAGGGTTGCTCTGAGACAGATGCCTCAGGATCGTCTCCACGACGACCTGGTCGCCGTACAATCCTGGGAGCAGGG
Organism: Diplonema japonicum; assembly: GCA_964019335.1. Classification (NCBI taxonomy): domain Eukaryota; phylum Euglenozoa; class Diplonemea; order Diplonemida; family Diplonemidae; genus Diplonema; species Diplonema japonicum. The sequence continues at coordinate 509,335 of OZ025676.1, forward strand.
AGGTTAAGATGTTAAGCTTCCTGGCGAACGAAGCACGAGAGAGTCTTGTGTAGTTGTGGATGGAGGTGATGTCTGTGAGGAGCTGCTTGGCGGTAGCGTAGATGTCGGCGGGGGGCGGCGGGAAAGGTTTTTTATCGATGGAATGAACGGTGATGAGATACAGAAGAGGTGTCTTGCAGTCTGGGAGGAGCTTCGACGCCGTGACGCTGTTGAACAGGATTTCAATTTCCTCCGAACACCCTGCAAGGCTGCAGAGAATGTCATGAAGAGGCTCAAAATGCACAGAGGTCTCACCTATGACAACCTGCATACGGTCGCAGTTCACGAGCGTGCCATCGCAGTGGTGCAACTTGTACGTCATATCAACAACGTCACCTTCCCGCACATTGGTGTGCTCTACAGATGGCTTGGTGCATCGGAAGTTCACTTCTTCAGCAGCCCACTCCGCTACGTCCATCACAAATACTTTGTAATGTAGTGTTGCGTTTGGTGGTACACCCAACCGAGGGCGGCCTTCCTCTTTAAACCCGTAGTCAGGGTGCACCGTCAGCATGAAGATGTCGCCCTTGCAGGCGTCAAGGAGCGCTCTGTGAATCCCGTCGCACATCCATTCGCAGTTGTCCACTCTTAGATTCAAACTGCACTCTTCTTCATGCATCAGCATGTCTCCTCCAACAGAGAGTGATACCTGCACCCTCATTTTCAACGGGAAAAACTCCCGTCCCCTGGCGACCTCCTCGACGAAGCGTGCCATTACCTTCCCGGTTTTCATTGGTGTCAGGTCCACGCCTGTGATGGCCATGGGGTCGACCCGTGGTCGGTCTGCAGGCGACTTGAAGATATCCCCCACGACAGCCTCCTCGATGTCCTTTCTGATGTAAAACAAAAGATACGTGTGCGACGGGACGATGTCCTCATCAATGCTGCCCACCCTCGCCACCAGCTGGTCGTCGTATCTGTACCATGCATTCTCACGGGGATTCCGCACGTGAGCGAAGTAGTGCCCGTACTGCAACGTTGTGCCCTGGTGGGACACGACGGAATGCAGCGTGTAGGGAGGAGGGTCGCGCACTGCCAACTGGGAGTGCTCCTGCGGCGGTAACGGTGTTTTACTGCAGTTTTGCAAACGTGTGACATCCTTACAAATGCTGCTAGCCTCTTCAGCCGAAAAGCCCTTCTGCACCAAAAACTTCACGATCTGCTCTTCAGGCTCGAAGAACAAGTCCCTCGGATCCACGCCGGCAAGTTTCTTTTCAAGCTTAGCCCTCAAAGGCGCAGGGCTTGCCTCCGCCATGAATTCCTTGAGTTCGAGGCTGTCGACAGGGAACGTCACGGGATTCTGCAGCTTGTCGTAAAGGTCTTTGAATCGCTTCACTTGAAACATCAGCACAGGCGGTGCTCGCCACAGTTTAGTCGTCCGCTCCTTCTTCGTTTCCCCTTTGCAGACACCGCAGTGCGAGGGGTGTGCGTCGATACTGGGTGAGTTGTTGTCGTGCAGAGATGACAGCAGTGTCAAAGGGTCCGACATGTCTGCAGCGGTGCTGGGGTGGTTCTCAACACTTTTGATGTAGCCTGACTTGAGCTCTTCGTTCTGCAGCAATGACAAAGGCCAATCGACAGCTATGACATCGCCCCTGCGTAGATCCACAGGGTCGTTCATCTTTTTCGCCGTGCCCATGCACCCATGGCAACCTTTGTACCACGGGCACACCCCACAACCCCTCCCTTCCTCATCGACCTTGCTGAGCACGAAAGGCTTCCCGTCTGTGTCACTCCCGTAGTCCGAGACCATCCATCGCACCATATCCCAGCAGTGGTTCATGATTTCCTCAAGCGTGGCCTGCGAAGGGAGCATGAGCACGTGCGCAAAGTTGAATAATCGACTCGGAGGAGGTACATGGCGGTCCATAGGCAGTTGAATAGACCGATGCACCACTGTCACCATGACTGAACCTGCTTTGGGTTCCATTGATGCAAAGGCGATGTAATTGGCTTGAAGGTCAAGCGTTTCCGGAGGAGAGACAAGGGACAAGATGGACGGGATGGGGTGCATCTGTCCTATTTGTAAACCCTCCCGCGACAGTCCTAGGAGGTCAGCGACGGCGGTGATGAGGTCGGCCACTTTGGGCGGGGGTTCGAGGGGGATCTTGACCTGGATTCGAAGGGCAGGTTGATGCTGCCATACGACCTTCACCCGCATAGCGTGGCTTTTGTTTGACAGAGGAAGAATGACGTGACCGAAGACAGGGAAGTCACGGTTCATTGTCCCGCACTCGAGACATTTAATGGACACTTTCTCTTGCCCGCTGAACAATGCGGTGATAATAGAATCGTCCCGCCGCCATGGGACCGCCCATCGCTCGTCAGCGACATCATCGTCCTCTCGTTCCTCGAGGGCATCCCTAACCGCCACGAAGGGCTTCTTCATTACCCTGTTCAGGTCGTCAGACAAACCCTGCAGCATGAACCCGAGGAATTCTTGCGCGTCTTGTTGATGCATGCTGCTGAATTGAGCACGGAACTCACCAACAAGCTTTTTGAAACGAAAGGGCGAATAAGAAGAACTGCCGTGAGACCACAGTGACACGAGGAGGTCGTAGAAGCTCATGGCAAGCCTGCCATTCATCCCATCGTATGACGCAGATTGTAAATTGATGTCATGAAGAAACCGTCTTGAGAGGAAATACTCACGGATGAGGGGTATGTGCGCAAGGCATTGCAGCGCGGAGTTCATGTAACATGTGTTGCCGATGTTGCCAAGACCGACTTTACCGGATGGAGGAGAGGGGACATGCAGGGAGCTGGCTGGAACAGTGAGCACCTCACCTGTTTCGAGCTCGATTTCTACATTATCATCACACATAGTTGTGTGGTGAATGAGACACGCAAGAGGCCGTCCCTCTGTTTTCAACAAACCGGACGTAACTATCGGCGTCGGCGGATCTTCCTCGACAGCTTCGTCACAAACCTCCATTTCAACATCATGTGTCGCAGGCATCGCAGGCAGGGAATCGTCCACACTTTCTTGCTGCGATCGTTGCTGAACGACCTCTTGCAAAGGGTTGTGAAGAAAGTAGTCATTCCTCAACAAGAAGAGCTTCCCTTCCGTCCCAACGATGTCGCCAACATCCTCGTCGATCTCTTTCAAATAGCACGGCAAGTAGTAACACTGAGAATACGGGTTCGGCACAAGCACGTTGCTGATGCGGTCTTTGAACCCTTTGGAAGCAAATGTTCCGAATGGTATTTTCCATTCTATTCTCATAACTTGCCCGATTCGTGTTACAAACGTTCTGAAAATCTTATCTAAGTTGTAAGAAGACTCGGAAAAGGCAATGTACGAAGGATCTAAGACCTCGGTGAGAGAAACCCCAGCCTCCGGATAGGAAGGAGGGGGCAGTTGGTTTGGATACGTAATGTTTGTGAACGAGTGCATCGTCTCGATGTTTCTTCGCGACATGAACCCGTCCTTCCCGAATATAGAGAAACACAGCTCGATCCTCACCTTCGGATCGGGAGAAAAACATTTGCTGAGAAACCCCACGAAGAAATGGAACGGGACAACACCGTCTAGTTCCATAGCCCCAAACACCCTGTCGAGCAGCCCGCCCTCCATGCCAGGCAGCGAGTATGCAAACGCACCCTTACAAACAACCTCCAACATGGAATCCCGTAAAGTAAAAAACACATCCTGCAAGTTCAAGATCACATCCCGGCTCAGCCACGTGCTCTTTCCTATTTCTTCCCGATATCTCTTCCACCGTGTCTCGACAGGGAGAAGAGAATCGCACACATCAACGTGGCGACGTGACAGATGGCCATCGACACCACAGTACTTCCCAATATGGTGGATCCAGCACACAACAGGGCTATCTATGCGTTGCTTCGCCCATATTAAAAACTCGTCTGCGGTCATGTCCCCAGTGGTTTGTTCTTTATCTGCCTCACAGACGCCCGACATTTTGTACACTGTGTCCATGCTGACAGTCAAGCTGTCCTCGGAATAGATTTCAAAGAGGAGTTCGTGCCGGTCGTCGACACTTCCACTCCTCAGGGCGCACAAAATGCCTTCGTAGAGCCGCTCTTCCTCCGACCCCGAAAAGGTGCATGTTCTCGCAAACGCCCTCATCATCAGCCCCCTCAACTCCTCCGGTATCAATGGGAAGCACATTAAAACCACGCGCCCCAGATCCCGCTCATCCCCAATCGTCTCCGCCGCAACCTCGTCTTCATTTTCTTCTTCCCATATTCGTGTCTTGCTCGTGCTGCTTCCCATCCTGAAATGCGTCGTTTACGTTTACAGAATAATTATAATAAATAAAAATGTAAACTGAAAAAAAAAAGAAAAAGAAATCACCTTGTAAAAGGTGTCTCATAACAGTATAACCAACACCACCGCCCCGTACAATACGATCACGTTGCAGCCGACCGTTGTCCCGCGATCGATTTCTACAAACTCGAACGATTGTGTGATAGTTGAGGTAGTCTCCGGTGGGGGCTGTGGAAGAGCCACCGAGGAAACGATGGACCCAAGTTTGAGCTTGGAGTAAAACAGCCTCAAAGTGTTATAGACCGGGGAAGTGTTGTCGGTGAGGGAAGTGGTGATGTTAGCAAGGACAGCCTGTGCCGAGGAAGGCGACGATTTGTTCCCTGCACGAACCTCGAACTCGACGACGGGGAACAGCGTGGCGGAGAGGATAGTTGCTTGGTGTCCCTGTGTTGTTACGCTTGGCTGCCTGCATTTGGAATATTGCGTTTTATAGACGTCTTTCACACCCCCGTTCGTAGCCTCGTGCTGAGACAGCAAGCATATCCACAGAATTACAACATCCCCATCTTGCACCCCCCGCACACCGATTTCTTGGCATTCGCAGTTCGGGTTCTTAGTTTTCCCGTCTTTTCCTATCAACATCTCACACGAGGTTCGTTCTACGAACGGCTTCTCTCCCTCGTCCAGCACCCTGCAGCTGCTTCTCACCTTCAAGCCTTGCGTGATGACCTTTTGCAGTTCTGTCGGGGGGTGCAACTTGTACAGCTCCTCCATCGACCCTGCAAGGATTCCCAATGTGAGGTTCACTGTCGGCCACACAACAGGCCCCCTTTCAGGAACTGGCGTAGGGACAAGGTTGAACGGCTCCATTACATCCAACACCTCTGTTTCGAGGTACAGGGTGTTGCAGATGCCTTCAGGATCGTCCTCTGGGGGCATTGAGCACCTGAATGACAAGACTGTCGTGCTGCACGGCAGGCCGAAGACTGCATCCCGAAAGGCCGCCCTGCCATCCCATACCGGTGCAGTGTTCCAATTCGCGCTTCGCGTGATGTTGCCGTTTTCCCACTTCGCAAGGAGGGGTTGTACCCCCTCTGAACCCACACACAGTGCAGATATCACAATAGCAGCACCTCTCAGCATCGACACAGGAACGCCTGACTCATCAGCAATCCACACATCAATGCTGAAAGTGAAGGGGTGGTTGGGCATACTCATCCAGTGTCTGGGTAGGATCTTACTCTTCTCCTGCTCCGTCATGTTCATTGCACCCACGCCGCCTGCGGTTTGCCTCTTGAAAACGCCCTTCGGGAAGGTGCAGACGGAGCGTCCCGTTCCCGAACACACTGCACCGACGCCCTTGAGCTCCAAGCGCTTGCTTTTGCTGAATGTTATCGAGAATCGGAACGGCCTGACATCTTCAGCGACGAGCACCACATGCTGGCTGCCCCCATGGGGGTATATGATGTCGCGGAACCATCCTGTGCCGTTGGCAAGATGCAGTACCTGCCCATGTGGGATGATCCACGGGTGGACCGTGCATGGAGGCGGACTCACCCACTCGCACCTCTCCAAGCAGGACGACAAGAGCGTCGGCATGTCGCCGTTCTTGCACGGAATGTCTGATGGTGTGAAGCTGATCTTGAGGTCTGATCCATAACCCTCACCTGCCACGATGGGCACATTCCCATTTCCGTCCGTGGCTGTTACAAACAAGGAAAACGGCCCACCTGCTAGACCTTGCGACACGCTGCCTTCCTGTAAGGCCATCATGGGCCCACCCACTTGTGACTGCATCTCAACTATCAGTTGATTTACAACCACAACTACGAATATAGGACCCACTGGTTCCAGCACCAAGTGCACGTAGGGCTCCAAAGTATCTTGTATCACAGTAATCTCTAACCACAGTGGATTGTGGTTAGTCAGCGAAGCAGGTTCCCTCCGTGGAGCTTCGATGCTGCACGGCTCGTTTGCCCACACCGTCCTGGTGCAGGGTGTCGTGTCTATACACGTCTCCAACTCTGGTACAGTACACAGCCTACCCCGCTGCCTTAAACACAGCCGTCTGGCTTCTTCAAGGTTGAGGGTGCTGCTGCACACCTCCGCAGCAATGTACACCACACAGTTTTTCACCACAAGACTGGGGTCATTCTTGCAGCACACGACGCTGTGCGTCTCACTCACAGGTGCGCAAGCAGCTTCGCCTGTTGCGGGGTCATATACTGCCTCACCTGCCGGTGGAACCGTTTGGTTCTTCCACACGATGCCTTTTGTAGGGGTGGAAGGGGTCCACTCGATGTGTATGAACCCTTGCTCAGCAGTGACCTCCTGTGTAGGGATAAAAAAGGGTGCGGATTCAGAAAGCACGTCAGGTACTGAGGTGATGCTGACACGCGTAACGTGGTCACCTTTCACAAGGAGCTTGTCTTCGTCAACCACACCAACCTCGAGGGCGAACACTTTGCTTGTTCCTGCTGCCCAATCGCCTGACTTCGTTCTGTAGTTCATTCCCTTGAACACACTGGACCGCCCGTGGTACGTGTGCACAACGACCACAGCGCTCGCAGTTGTCTGAAGTTGCACCTTGAGCCCGGCAGTCAGCTGTGTGTCGGAGGGTATCCCTTTGATGCTGTCGATCGAGCAGACTTCTGTGTCGTTGCTGAAGATGCCGAAAAAAGACATGACACCCGACGCCATAGAGGGGTTCCCGTTGTTAAACACATCGAAGCAGCCAGCGGGTGTCGTGGTAATGGCGGCGGCTTCAACTGCGTATTTTGGGAAGTGTTGATTTAGTTCAAAATCATCGTCAACGCACAGCAGAGATATCCGAACCTGCCGCCCTGCAACAGCCCATGCAGTCATGTACGCGCCAGCAGCATTGTAATACACATCTGTGTCCACAGCCACGTTGCTGGTGTTGCCCCACACAAATTGTGTCACCATGAACGGGTTTATTTTCAGTGACAGCACCGCAGCCCCGTACACAGCATGGCGCACTGTTATCTGACAAGGCCCGTCGCCTTCGATGATGCGGAGTTCTAACCGCACGGCGCCGTTCTCCAAGAACTCTCCTCTACGCTTTCCGAAACCATCCCCTTCGAAAGCGCCCTTGCACAACTCCACCCACACGAAGCCCTCTCCAGAGCTGGCAGAGAACCATGCAGTGCTCCCGTTGACCTGCCCAATGGACCAGATATCCACAAAGAACTGTTCTTGAAGCGTCACCTCGTACGCTGCAGTGGGGTCGGGGCGCACAACGGCCAGGTGCGTGGCGTTGGGTGTGATCCTGATGTGCGGTTCCTTGCCGTCCCACGTTGTGCTTTCCAAAATATCGTCCTCGTAGAGGAAGTTCAGGTCAACGTTGGACAGCACACCAGTCACGTTGAGCAGCAGCCATGGCTGCCGAGTCGCACTGTCCATGAACGTGCCATCCTTCAGGTACCCCTTGTTGGCATCAATGAGTGCGTCACCCCGCAGGACCACTACGTTTGTCCACCCGGTATTATTGATGACAGAAGGGCTAGGGGTGCCGTGCGGCAGCCATGGTTTGAACGGTTCCGAGTGAACGGTGTGTTCGTAGCTTCTGCGCCATTGAAGGAGAGAAGGCCCTCCGATCAGGTATGAGCGGTCCCCTAGATCGTCGGCTGCGTAGGTTTCTAGCTTAAATAGATGCGAGGTCCCGAGCCCTGCCAGCTTGAGATCGAAAGAGGCCCCCGACACAACAGCAATGTGTGATGGCTCTGTCGCGACAGTGTGCTCACAGGACACATCTGCAATGGAGAAGCCACACGCGTAGCACGCTCTGCTGTATTCAAAACGCGGGATGGCCACGCCAGGAACCACCTCGTTGATGTTTCGCGAACCAGACGGCACATTCGTTATCTTCATGACCCCTCCGCCTCCATTCCCCACCCATGGTACCAGAGAGGTGTTTACATGCACGCTCTGAACACCAACATCCCCGTATCCCCACGAAGGGTAGCCGTATGCATCCACTTTCCACACAGGTATCGCAAATGGTCTCCTCCTGTAGTACAGCCTGATAAAAGGGGGTTGCACAGCGTAGCGAACACCGCATGTCTTAACATTGAACCGCACCACTTCGTGCACACCGTGTGCGTCGACGTGCCTCATGGGGAACACCGACCTAGTGATGCTGGGTGTTTTAACAATGGTTTCCACCCACACCTCACAGCCAACGCAGGGGCGTGTGAAGTGGAAATCGATGCTGATCGTTCCTGTGAACTCTTTTATGACTGAGAAAGCAGTGCCGCCGCTAGCCACAGCATCCTCTACTCCAGGACACAGCACTCTTCTGTTCTTGAAGTCTTTCGTTCTCCCGAAGAAACCGCCATACGCGTACTTCAGATCTTGGCTAGACCATTGTGTTAGCGCAGAGGGTTCTTGGTGTACATGCAACAACACTGCAGACAAAGCACTTGCACCGAATAGCCAACTTAAGTTCCCGTAGGACTTTGCGCTACTGAGCTCCAAATGGAGGTTCTCTCCAGGTGTGATGACACTGTAGTCTGGGTACGTCTGGCTAGTCACCACAGCCACAGAAGCCGCAACAGGTCTGACCGAAAACGGCTTCGTCACAATTGATCTGCCGCCCAGCTTAGGGAGGGAACCCTGGGCATCAGGTACCAGACAGTTTCCTCTTGGTTCCGCCTGGTAGCACAACGAAAATGACAAGACACACCGTTCACAAGGTTCGCTGAAGTTCAACCACACGTTGGCAATGCCGACCCGTGTCAGCACCCCGTAGGGTTCCTCTGTGAACCCAGTGTACTCGTCGTATGTGCCAGTTGTGTTTGTCAGACTCAGCACTTTCAGCGTCCCGCCATCCCCGCACCCGAGGACGCTGTACTTCTGCACCTGGACCCTGGTAGGCGGGTAGCTCAAAGCAATGTCGCCTTCAGCAGATTCCACAACAGCAGAAAAAAGAAACGGTTGGCCGACCATGGGACCATCTGTGGCAGACGTGTACCGCATCCCTGTACCAGGGTGCTTTTTGAAGGTTTTATAACCAGTTTCCACAGCTGCGAACCGTGTGCTCTCTGTAGCACATCCAAACTCGGTGACGGCCTCTTCTTGCACCACCAGGGACGCGGGCTCTCTCACAGGATGTCCCCATGTGTAGGCCAGAGTTGTTACTGATGCAAAGCCTGGTGCTGAGATCACAAACTCGTTTGTCAAGTCCCAGTTGGCACCCGTGGTAGATATAACAAGGTGGCTGCGTTCCCTGGTCAGCCGGTCGTACTCTTCGGCTGGCATTATTTCTTTTTGGAGGGACGTGTGGAGTTCTTGGCCTGCTTGTGTCACGTTGTATTCAACAGTGGTGTAGTAATCTACAGTGCGAGCAGAGTTCAGCTCTTCCCACGGCATGACGCTGAAGTGTATTGTCGTGTTGCAGGCGTACAGAGTGAGTCCATGAACTGTGTCGCCCGACGAACTGACTTTATTTGTCTGCGTCAAGGTGATGCCCCGCTTTGTCTTTGCCGACACAGTGAACAGTTGCACAGTGATGCAGGGCTCCATCAGATTGTCCGCCAACACGGGGACTCCGAACTCTGTCCTCACCACAGAGCAAACCCTCACCCTGCAGTCTTGGCATAATCTTGGTGATATATGCTTGAACGTGATGAGCCCCATCCAAGGAAGCACCTGCGGCGTAGCAGTGACGTTCACGATGATCGATCCGTAGGAGATCCCTCGTGCTGACTCCAAGGCCACCTTCGCACCGCTGCTGTCCAGATCGCCTAACAGCCCTTGCGGCCCATCCACCAGAACAGTGAAGTTCTGGTTGCTAACTTGATACTCGCGTGATGCATTTCGCAACAGCGTGAAAAGGATGGACACTTCGCTCGAGCTGTCGGCATCCCATTTAACAGCTTGGTGCGTACTGTTTGTCTTGACAACAGTGCCGCCCAGAACCCTACTGACAGATATATAAGGCCGGTCTTGCACGGCCCGCTCACTGACTTCAACAGTGACGTTCGCAGGCAACCATTGCCTCGATAGCTTTGTGGCCAGCATGCGCGGGTCTTGGAGTGCAGAGATGCTGAACGTGTACGTAACATTGGGTTGCGCGTGGTGAACACGAGCAGCAGGGAACTCAAGACGACCTTGCTTCATGCGGTACTTCACAACATCCCGTGCGGAGTGAGGCTCGATCTCCAGGTAGGCAGAAGTGTCGCTACCGTTAACAAGCTTCAACATCCCTGTCATATTCACTACAACATCAACGTCCGGCCAAGGGGTGGCAACACCCTCCGCATCCACCGCAGTGACGACAATTTTGAAGACTTCTGTGACATCCTCTGTAGCATGCAAAGGCACAACCGTTGCGTTCTCATCTTTATAGACTATAGCAGCCAGTGCGACAGTAGGGTCATAGAACTGTACTCTGGAGATGATGCCGCCCTTCTGGACGACCTCGCCGTCAATCATGGACGTGTACCCAATACCGCCTCCTGCACCCGCTGTGGAGTGCAGGGTGAAATGGCACAGAAGACAGCCTGAGCTAGGTTGTATTACTACTAGTGCCCCCCAGCCGTAGCCTTCCACATGCGTGAAGTCCCATGTTGTTCTTCTCAAAACAAGACCATGCGGCCCTGTGTCGTAGTCAGGGTCGCCCTCATACGGGCTGTAGAATGATACAGTGACTGCACCATAGTGGAATTCATCTGAGAATCCGCCGTGCATGCTGTGTGGCTGCACCCAAACTTGCAACCCAGGTGAGAGTGGGGCAAAGATCTCAGGAGCACTGATGCTTGTCCGTTGCTCGATCACTTCTGTCCGTCGTGGCTGAATGGGCAGCGTAGTCGTCAGATTCACTGGTTTCGGTGTTATCGTCACAGTGGGGGTGATAGACACCGTGCTATCGGGGGGCAAGGAGGGGTTTCTCGTGCTCCCTATGAAGTGCAGTTTCAGCACGTCGGCTATCCCGCGAACCGGCGTCCTCATTTCAACAGTTGCATTCCCGTGCTGCACCCTGATGATGCAGCCGTTTTTAAACCGCGAGCAGCCTACAGCTGACTTTACGCGAAATGCCACAGCAGCGATGCCACCAACGCCCACAAGGTCTGTCGCATTCTGAAGCACGACAGCGGACATAGGGTGCAAATATGTATCTGCAGTCACCTCAGGGTTCTTTAGGACGTCTGGTGGTTGATAGATGCCGTTTATACCCGGCTTAAATGCTCTGCCACTGCTGTCGAGCAACGTCATGTTCACCACCAACCCGTTGAGGGCCTTGGGAGGGAGGTGCACGCCGTTATCCATTACACATGAGATGTACAGTACGTATGTGTACAACGCTGTGATGTGTGCTGCACGCCCCGCGTTGCCCTGGAAGGGAGGGGGGTGTGCCCCCCACCACGTGGGCTGAGGTTGTGGGTCTGCACTGTGCCTTTTCGGTACGATAGTGAGAGTGGTGATGTTCCTGATGACAGGTCTTGCAACCACAACCTCCCACCGCAGCAAGACACCGTTTATCAACGTCATCGCAAAGATGGCAGTTGCCTCGTCGTAGCCAGGTTCGATCTCGGGAGTCACCGTGATGCGAGCCTTGCCTGACACAAAGACATCAGCTTGAGCACTAGGAATACCACCTATTTCGCTTCGTTTATACTGTGTGGTTAGTGACCACCCACCAGAGGGGGTCAACAGGTCTTCTCCAGCCTTGCTTGCCATGACATTCATGGTGCAAGGTACGAATGCCATGCACTCCACAACACCATCTGCCCTCAACATTGCCACTGGCACATCAAGAACCAGCGCATCGGGCTGCTTCCCCTCCACATTAACCCACAGAGGCAGGGATCGAAGCACTGTGCCGTCCCCCAACGTGGTGGCGAATTTGAACCCACACCCCAGTTTCAGTGAACTGTCGGGACACCCCGACCTGAACTGCATGTTGTACTGCACAGCCCCACCACTCATGGGCTGTGTTGTGGCCTCTGGGGGCCAGTTCCAATTAGTGCTCGTTTCAAAGGAACATGTGCTCAGAACGTTCTCCACGCTGAACAGCTGCTGGTTGTCCGACACCTTGCAGTCAGGATCAGAAAGCTCTGCACAGTACTCAAGTGTGACAGTGGAGAACCCCAAGTGGAGGGGAATGGTATTCGAGGTCAGCCTCACGACAAGAGTCAGGATGTCGTTCTGAGTGAGGAGCACACTGCGTGAGCGATAACCGGTTTCCGTGGTAAAAGCGCCAGTTGGTATGCTGCAAGGTGAACCACAAAGCAGTACCTCTCTGGTTGTGTTCCACGACCTGCCTACTACTTCCACGGACAAACCGTCGGGTGCCATGGAATGGTACCACCCAGACCCGCCACCTGTGGATTCGTCGCCTAAGTTCCACAGTCGGTACACGGTGCCGTTGGCCTTCTGTAGACACACCTGTACCCTTGTGTTGCCACCCAGTAAATCTGCAAATGTAGGGTAGAAGGCACTCGCATTTGAGACAGTGCGTGTAAGAACCTGCCAGTTGAGGTCTTGAGAGCAAACGGTTGCGCTCACTGCAATGCGATCCTCACAGGATGCCCCGCACCACACAACGGTGTAGCTGGTGTCGTACACGGTCACTCTGCTACTTTGCACTGCGAACCCCAATCGTGACGGCACCACAGTGAGCGTGTTCCCCTCCGGGCCAGTGAGCATCCTCCACACACTACTCCCTGCCACCTTGGCACACACCATGTACTCTGCGACGCTTGCATCCTCCACACCTCGCAGCGGCACTGTGAACCCACTGCTAATGTCAGTGATGTGCAGCCCCGACGCTGGTGCTGCGCATGTTGTGTGGTTCTTCACTAGCCAAGCACTCCCAGACCATGTTTTCGTTTCCACCCACTTCATTTCAACAGGTGTGCCCTGCATGATCCATGCGCTGTCAAAACCCGAACCCTGCCTGAACCTGCTGTGCACACCAGAGACTACAGTCTGGCTACTTACGCGCAGTGGTAACCCAAAGGTATAAGTGGTTGCCAAAGATCTTCGCGTGCGGAAGACAGTGCCAGCAACGTTCTTCGCTTCCACCCACTGCTGCGTGCCATTAACGGTGGTGAACACGCACAGCTTGTAGGACTGTGAAGCATCGTTGGGAGAGTTGGCGAGGGTCAGAGTGATGGTAGCTTGTTTTGCGAAGCGGTCACCTGGGCCTAAGTCGTGCAAATGAACAGACGGAGTGATATCAAGCCCGAGGTGGTGAGCAGCTGAGGTGCAGGTTGAATCTGAGGAAAGCAATTTGATGCCATCTTCGCCACGGTTTAGGTTAAAGACATCAGTTGTTGCGTTTTGAAGGCACTGCCCCCCGACCATAGCGCAGCGCTGTAGAACGATAGGTACTGCACCTTGGTTTACAAGTTCACTGACTGTGGACCACCTGACGTGGTTGTCTACAACAGTCGTGACCCCTACGGGCACCCACCCGCCTGTGTTGTTGGAAGCAGCGCACAGTGCATAGTCACCTGCGTTTTGCGGAGTAGTGAATTCAAACAGTCCCTCCCGCCCGAGCAGGCGGACCTCCCTTGTCGTTGCTACAAATGGTGATGCTTCCGTTGACCCACTAGCTCCCGTGCACATACTCACGCCCCTCCTCTCGACCGTCAATGCAGGCTCTAGCGTGGTGGATCCCGTTTTCCTATTCCCCGCTCCGTGATACTGCACTGTTGTCGTTGTTCCGACAGCTTCGATGTACAACAGGGTGCCACTGGTGCTGAAGGTGTAGTGATCCGAAGTATTCCCAACGAGCCCCCTCTCTATTACTAGCCGCCTCTTCCCATTGACCACAGCATCAGAGATGACCCTCAGTGTTGCCTGCACAATTGTGCCTTCTGCATGGTCGCCTAGGACCCGTTCCTCGATGTCGGTGATCCCCCCAGTGGAGGGACTCACAATGATGGCGTAGGTAGACTTCATAGCAGTGCCACCGAAGCCTATCCCATACCACACATCAAGAGGTGCATCAAGAACAAGGGTTGCGGTCTGCAGTGCAGTGTCAACGGTGATGCTGGCTATCGACGTGAGAGGCGACATAAAAATGTCCTCGTCGGTGGTCTGTTCCATCTGCAAGCGGCCGGTGGCATACCCATTGTGATGCGCGAGTGTAGCAGACTTGCCATAGGCAGCAATGCAGGGCATGACGGTGGTACTCGTAGAAAAGCTGAAGTATGAGTGGATGTTGGTTCGGTTCAATACAACTGTCCGCAGACCACTGGTACGCTTGTCTGACACAACTGCGAAGCTGGACGGGCTCAGTAAGGTCCCTGCATTGTGGTCCCCTAGCACCCGCTCCTCAATGCCAGTCGAGAGCACAACAATGCTGAATGTGCCACGCATTGCGCTGCCAAACCCAACTGCGAACCATCCAGACACGGGTCCTGCAAGAGTGATTTCTGTGCTGCCTGTCTCGACACGCACACTGACATAAACAGACAAAGTGGCAAACGAAGCAGACCCAACGCGAGGAACGTCAGCCAGTGTCGCCCTCTGGATAGGCACCGCTCCAGGAGGTCTGCTGAGAGCTACCATCTTCGCTATGAAGTGGTCAGGATTAAGTACAGGGGCCTCAGTGTCATCCGCTACAATAAACTGTTGCAGACGCCCCCCAAGCACCAGCCCCTGAGGCACGACAGGGACGAGACGCGCTGCCGGCTGTATCCCTTGTGGCTCTGGGAATTTCACTTCAACCCAATTCCTTCCCGCCTGCTTGTAGCAAAGCTTTAGCAATGGCCTTGTATTGCCCGTCCCAGGTTCCAAGGGTGTGATAGGCAACTGGAACACTCCCGCTGCATAGGAGGCAGTTTCGTAAGGAAGGCTTGTAAGAGGCAGAATACCGGACCAGGGGTAGGGGTTGATGCTAAGCATCGATTGCAGCGCAGATTGACCAGCGGGAGTGTCGCAGTCGCCCCTGCAGTACCACTCGCGCACGATGCTGTTGTTGAGACACGCTAGTGTGCCGGTGATGTTGTTCGTAGGGCAGAATAAGCGAAGGTCCAGTGCAGCCAAGTAGGACGTGTAGTGGACGTGCGGAGATGGTGTAGAGCTCCGAGGAGACAGGCTTCTGTTGAGGGGCAGGGTTGGGACGCATGACCTGTCACTTGGGACCATCCACATCCAGTCCTCTCTCACGACAAGGTCATCATCCTCACTGTGGACCACCACAGCAACGTCATTGCCCGCAGTCAAGGTGTCCATGTAGTGGATACGTATTGCTGGCCGTTGCGCAGTAATAAGTGAAGTCTTAAGCCCCACCCAGTTGAACCCTCCGTACCGCAAGCACACCCTGTATGACGCTCCTGCTTTGGGAAGGACAACATAGAAGGAAACATCTCTCCGTTGTGCACTGCTCGAGTGTGATGGGCCCCTGCAGTCCATGCTCCCATAGTCAAGGTTTAAAACGTCGCACTCAGACACCCCCGGATCGTCACTGTGCGCATGCGAGACGTACCCCACAGCGTGCAGTCCTTCGCAGGGGGCTCTATAAGGCACTATCCGGATGCTGTACCCCACCGAATCCCTAACTGCGTCCCCACTGCTGTACGCCCTCCCTACATTGTTGGAAAGTGTGTTGAAGGGCAATAGCAGTTTGTCATGCAGCCGCAGTTCACCGATGGAGCCCTCCCTTGTGTCGTTGAGGCTCCAATCGACTGAGAGGTTTCCAATTGCATTCCGAAGCGTGTCAGGAAGATAATAACCAGGCACAAGGTGCTTGAAGGGATAGGATACAGATGAGAGGCTTGCCCACTTCGTAGGGAGTGTTGGGTCGGATGCGTGCCTAAAGGACAGCTGTCGCCATCCATTGAGGCCTTGCGGCCTATAGCAGACTCGCCAGGCAGTGCCGTAGGCGGGGAAGTGCAGGGAGGCGAAGGCCTCTCGTGTAGTGTTTGTATCTAAGGTGGAGGCTTTGAAGCGGAGTACAGAAGCTGGTAATGACTGTCCCCAAAAGATCATTGCGCTTTCAGTGTTCACCCCCACTCCAGGCAAAACATCCACATTAGGGCTTAACGTGAATGTGTGGTAGGCCAAGCCCATACCCGCTAAACGCCGTTTGACGAGCACTGTTCTTATTCCCAGCTCAGTGGTGTCCACCACTACATCTACACTGCGCGCAAGTGTCCCTGTCTTGTCGTATGAAGCCAGTGTGTTCTCCTGCACACCGTCAGCAGGGGATACGACAATGGCGTACCCCGTGCCTGATGTGATGGCGCTGCCGAAGCCATATCCAAACCATGTGGTGGCAGGGCCCCTGAGGGTTAGCTGCACCATCCCCGATGTGGACATGGAGACAGTCAAGGATGTGCTGGCACTTGTGACGTGCCCGGTGTATGTGGTGTAGTGCGCGGTGTCCAGTGCACCCTCCCACCAACGCTCCTCGGTGGGGTCAGTGGTCAAGTGCACCGTAGCAGTGGGTGTGTGCGACCCGAACTCTGCGTACTGGTCGTGCTCGGAGGTCCAGCATCCCGACTCTGGCGTTGAACCATGAGGTGCTATGGCCGTACGTTCCACAACACGGTCATACGTCCAGCCCCCTTCGGTGATGCTGTCCACAACATAGTTTACACCGTAGTAGTTCTCAGTATCGCTGAAGTACGTGTCCGGCACAATACGCAGCTGGTCGCCCCCCACAGTGTGGTAGTAGTCCAGCAGCCCACCCCCTTGGTGTCGTGTCGCCCTATTCGGTGTCACCACATCTTCGCTCTGCCCGGTGTCGATGCGGACCCACCCCCATGTCTCCGGCGTGAGATCCACTGCAGACCATCTCCACATTTCGTTTTCCACAGTGAACCACGCACCGCCTTCCTCAAATGCAGTCACTTCATATGTGACACTAGGGAAGGCAGCGGCCCATTCCCCCCTAGTCCAGTGGCAGTAGGGGTTCCCCGTGTCGTTCGCAACTGGGCACTGTTTGATCTTCCTCCACATTGGTATGGAAAAGTTTGCCGTCTCGGTGGATTTCCATGCTACGCGCTCCTTAAGCAACGAGAGGCAGACGTCGTAGTCCCCGGCAGGCGGTGTCTTGAGGTAGGCTACGACCCATTCAGTAGTAGTGTTCGCACTATAAGGGTACCGTTGTGGGAACGGGTCGGAACTGGAGTTGATCAGCGGGTTGAGGTGCTCGGTGCCCCAAACAGCAACGCCGCCTTGCGTGGCACCCTCAGTGGTGGGGGCCAGCCAACCACCTGTAGTGCTCACATGGTCGGAACCGTAATAAAGATGTTTCGGCGACTCATAAGTGCACGGCCAGCCACGGGGCACAACCTTGAGATCGTCAGCAGACGGAACCAATAACGAGACACCACCTTCGTCAAAAGGATGGAATATCTTCATTGCAACATACTGGTGTGGGGTAAGCCGCGAAGGAAGCTGGTAGTAGACCCAAGTGGAATTAGACACCTGCGGCTCGTACACTCTGCTAGAAAGAGGAAGCCAAGCAGCTCCATTAGTCGCATTGATGGCTAGCTTACCGTCAAGCTCCGACCTCCGGAAACAAGCAAAAAACGGAAACGCAGGAGCAGTGAATGTAAAGAAAGTGGATCTTGCAATCGGCGACGAACGGTCGGAGGATCCGAACTCAGATGTATGGAAGTAGAACGTTGTGTTTGGCGGTGTTGAACATGAGGTGCCTGGGGTGTAAGGCCATATGACAGCCTCCATACCCGCGTCCCAGGATGTGTTGAAATAGATGTAGTGTTTGATGACACCGTCATTGTAGAGGGAGAGGGCATCGATTTGTGTTTCGAAGTCGGAGGAAATGGTTTTGTTTTCTCTTGAGGAGACGCAAGCACCCCAAGCACCTATGGTGGTGTTGTCCCGTCTGTAGAGGTAACGGACTGTTAGCCCGTTTGTGACGGTTTCGATATATGTGCGTATCTCGTTTTCGGTGGCTGTTGATGAACTTGTTCCGTTGAAGCAGGTGAGGGTGGTGTTTTCCACTGACACCATTGTGTAGTAGGAATTATTCTGGACCTCTATTGTGAGGTCGGTGTAGAGGACGTCGATTTTAAACCGCAGTTCGCGTCCTTCTTCGAATTGTTCTGTTGAGATGCTTGTGTTCAGCCAAACCTCTGTGTGCGGGCCGGGGCCATATACGCCGCTTGAGAAATCGTATATTATACCCTCCCCGTCATCTAGCAACGGACTCAAGGTCCCTTCACCCCTTTTCAACAATACGATTAAAAAAAAAAACTTCAATATGAACCTTCTTAACTGCATTTTGTCTGGCGTGGTTTCATTTTTTTTTTTTTGCGCCTTTTTTTTTTTTTTTTTTTTTGAAGTGTGGGTTAGAAGAGTGAGGGGGGAAAAAAAAAAAGGTACTGAAAAAGCTCAACGGGAGGGGGTAATGACTTTTGGCAGAAACAATTCTTTTATTTTAATGTTGCTGGGATGAAAGGGGGACATCGTCTAAGAGAAATAACAAAGAATGAAAAAAAGAGAGAAAAGTAACACAACGAAGAAAAAAAAAATTAGAGAGAGAGAGAGAGAGAGGAGAGAGAAAAGAAAAAAAGAAGGGAAAAACACCGTTCACGGTAAGCAAATAACTTTTTTCCACCGTTTCCTTAAACCTAAAAATCTTTTTCCACCAAGTACGGTAACCTGTAACTTTTTTCCCACCAAGAACGGTAACCACAACTTTTTTTCCACCGTTACTGTAATCATCAAGTTTTTCCCTTATGCAACTACAAACTTTTTTTTTCCACCAAACACGCGGTTGTACCAATTTGGGAGAGTGGGGTATTCGATCTCGCGTGGAGGTGATCATTTTCGCGTCCCTGAGGCGGATCCACTCTATACAAGAAAGGATGTTTAGGCCACGTGCCTCACGAAGAACCTGGGAAGTAAGGTACGAAATTTGATACCTTGTTGTGGCTCTCGACAAAATTCGTCGAACAGTCCCCGAAGGTGCAGACTGGAACATGTGATAATGCCAGTGCTCCAAGGGCTGAGCCAATAAGTACTTGAGCACGGCTTTGCCCATTTGAGTGTTCTCAACCTTTCTTTTGTTTCAAACGGGCAAAAGTTAAAATACCTCGTCTCTGGCTTTCTTGAAGTTATCTTGCGAAATAGCTTTCGCAAGCTTCCAGAAAAGGTTCTTCCCATTGGTTCTGATGTGGCAGTCCTTGGACTCCTTCTTGAGGACCTTTTCGGGGCCTTCCTGAGGTATTCTTACCTTGCCCATCTTGAAATGAGAAAAAAAAAAAGGTTGCAAATACTCGAAAATACAAAAAAAAAGATCCAAAATTTTCGAAAAAACTAAAAATGGGAACAATAGAAAGGTTTCATGGGGAAGTGTAAAAAAAGTTCTGGGTTACCGTGGATGGTGGGAAAAAAGTTTTGGGTTTCCATACTTGGTGGAAAAAAAGTTATGGGTTTCCGTACTTGGTGGAAAAAAAGTTGTGGGTTACCGTGGATGGTGGAAAAAAAGTTCCAACATACATGGTTTAGTGGAAATAAGATTAGGTTACCGTGGACAGTGGAAACTTTATTAAAAAAAACCGTTTTGGTGGAAAAAAAAGTTATGATTACCGTACTTGGTGGAAAAAAAGCTCCAAGTTACCGTGAATAGAGGTAAAAATTCTGCTTACAGTACTTGGTGGAAAAAAGTTATTTGCTTACCGTGAACGGTGTTTTTCTCAAAAAAGAAACGAATTGTAAATGGATAGGGGTATGCTTTTTTTTTCTTTTTTTTTTTTCTCTCTTCCAACATATTGTTTTGCAAACATCGCGGGGGAAGAAACTCGAAGTAAAAGAGCCCTCCACATGAAGCGCCTTTTGTGGTGTGAGTTTGTAAAAAAAAAAAAAAAAAAAAAAAAAGGAAAAAAAAATTGGGAACTTCTGTACCTCTTCAGGCGAGAAAAAAAAAGGAGGGAAGAGATAGTTCAAAGCAGTGTTGCGGAAGGTTGAGGTTCCCTTCATCGCCGCTAAGTCATGTGCTACATGCTTTATTACTCTAAGATCTATTCTGGGGGTCTTTTGTAAGTTTCTTTTTTTGTTTAATTGGAATACAGTGAAGCCATTTCTTTTTTTTATATTTTTTAATTTTTCTTTTCTTTTTTTATATTTTTTAATTTTTCTTTTCTTTTTTTTTTTACTGCCCATATCCTCCTTATCGTTAGATTGGGACAGAAACGGGGGGGGGGGGGGGGGGGGTAACCGATGAATAGAAAAAAAAAGAAAATTAAATTGAGACATTCTGTTTTTTCTTCTCTTTTTTTTTTCTTCTAATATTAAATTTCTCGTAATTACACAATACAAAAGAAAAACAAATGGGGCACTGGTTGCAACTATTTGGCGTTAAGTGTGCAAGCGTGGTGGAAGAATTTTTTTCCTTTTTGTAGTAAAATCGAACGCACAACCTTGAAGGGAGGCTTTGAAAAAAAAAGAAATGCCATGCTCTCCCTGTCCACAATTGTGTTTATTTTGATGCTACTCGCTTTTTTCTTTTTTTTTTAAATTCATTTTCAAGCTGCTTTCTCTTGAAAATCTCAAAGGTTGGCCTCAGGAAGGCATGGTGCTGTGGGCATACCGCCTGAAGCAATCGAGTGTCTTCTACTCTTTTGTGTAAAAAAGTTCTTTCGAAAAGCAGCTTGTCAGTAAATTTAAAAAAAAAAAAAAAAAAAGAGACATTTAAGGGTACCTGCGGTATGTGGCAGGACGCCTGAAAAAAAAAAAAAAAATGATGTTATTTTTTATGAAGAAAATATCAGCCAGATTTCACTTTGTTTGGCGTCATTTTTTTTTTTCCTTTCCATCTCGCTGAACGCGGCCGCTATTAAGTGGCGTTGAAACAGGAAAAGGGGGAAGGGATAAGGAGAGAGAGAGGATACATGGGAAAAGAAAAGAAAAAAAAAAATCCTATCCTTATTCTCTTTTTTTTTTTCTTCTTTTTTTTTCTATAAAATTATGTTCCAGTAAATATTATCGACAGCTTCGCACACCACGAATAGCAAAGGTCCCGTGAATAGGCCTGTGGTCGCTCGCTGTGACATCTGGATCGTCGCTGTAGTTTAAACAAACGGTCGGCAAGTACGTCACTTGGGGAGGAAGCGGCGGGGTCTTCGACCCGCTCTTCTTCCCCACACAACTATGACATTTCAAACCGGATTTTCTAAACTTTCCCTTATCGAGTTCACAATGCAAATTACACACCACGCACCGCCTGGGCCTTCCTGCAACAAGCAGATCCACGTCAGGATCGCCAATTGCGTACAAAATCCTGTCGCAATACGCCGGGGATCGTTTTTCGGAATATTCCCCTCTGGCACCTTTTAAACACTTGTATGTTGGGTCCCATGTTATCATTGGTTCGGTGAAGCCTGCGAATACCTTCCCATCACGCATTTCAGCGTGGAGTTGGTCGTACTTCTGCATAAGCTCAGTTTTACATGGTGAAGCTATTGAACCGACCACCTCATGGCGGGGCATGTCGAGCCGGTAGTTGAGATCGCCGAACCAGAACACAGAATCATGTGACATTAATTTTTGGGGGAGCTGGGAGAACAGAGAGAGGTTTGCAATCCTGTCGTGGTCCTTCTTCCTGCGGTTTACCTCGGATTGGTGAGCAGCAAGATGCGCGTTTATAAAGCAAAACGATTTACCTTCGAACTTAAACCGCCCACACACCGCACCCTTGTTCCCAAAAGAATTGAAAAAACCTGTCCGTGTTCTGCACACTTCAACATCGTACATATAAGGGGCAAGCTCTTCAGCTACAAACATAAAGAGTCCGAGGCCCATTAGTTGATGGCAATCGAGGAGGGTGTACTGTACTCCTATGGTGGATTGCACGGTGCGGGTTAGGACTTGCTCCCATGCGCCGCTCCGTCTTGTTTTTTCTTGGATTAATGCCTTTGCGGACATATCTAGTTCCTGCAGCCCTATGATGATCACACCTGGGAGCTCTTCGGCAATGGGGTTCAGCCATTCTCGCAAACCTTCTTTGTTGACCTTTTCAGGGTTCACTTCTGCAACGTTCCAGGAGCATACCCTCACTACCAGGCTATCCGCGGAGGTAGGAGGCATGGTGTGGTGTTTTTTTTTTTTTTTTTTTTTTTTTCCCCTTCCCCACTACTTTTTTGTTTGTTGATTTGTTATAAAAAAGGAGGGGTTTCTTTTTAAAAAAAAAGTCACACATTTGTGTTTTTTTCCCCCCCTCCCCCCTTTCATTCCTCATTTTTTTGAAGGGGGAAAGGGGGGGGGGGGGGGGGCAGCGAAGGGGGAAAACACTGTTACTACAGGAGTAAAAATAGAGGGGGGGGTAAACATTTTTTTAAAACTTTCCCCTCCTTTTTTTTGATTTCCTTTTTTTTTCCCTTCTTCTTTTCTCTTCCTTTTTTCTTTTTTTTTTTGCTCCCCCCACAGCGGATCGGATCAACTCAGAAAATTGAGAGCAGGACTGAAAACACAAAAACATTTTTTTTTTTGTTAGTCTTGTGCTTTCGCGCTCACCAACTGAAGAGGTTAAAAAAAAAAAAAAAAAAGGGAGGAGAATAAAAAAAAAAAAAAAAAAAAAAAAAAAAAAAAAAAAAAGGGAATGATTTTTTTTTCTTCTCCCTTTTCCTTCCCTCACACCCTAAAAATCATCCTTGGAAATAAATTCCCCCTTGTGCTCTGATTGTTTCAATTCATCGACATTAGGGCCCAAAACACACTCCTTAAGTGTGGTTCTAGGCGGGATCACACACCCACTGCCGATGATACAGTTTTGTATTACGCAACCTGAACCAATTTTCACGTTGTGCATGACAACCGACTGCGAAACACGGGCCTGCGTATCAATAGCAACATTGTTGCCAACCACAGTGGCCTTGACCACCACACCTTCAGCAGGCTGGTACCCAGTTCCTATCAGCGACGGTGCGGAGACAGACACCTTGGAAGGGAACTTCCCTTCCTTCGAAGGCTTCATCCAATTTTCTTGCAGTTCGTTGGAGATTGTTTCCCACTCAGGGCATGAGCCTTCCTTCCCTTGCGACGCGCATTTGGCAAGCTCCTTGTTCGCTTCATGGTATGTACTATTTATTTTATTTTTTTTTTTTCAAAAACATACCTTAAATGATTAACCCTTGTAAGATATTCCCCAGGCAGTGTCTTATCCCCAAGCCTTTTGATGGTTGTCGGGTCAAGAGCAACCTTCCCACCGTTGTCAGCAATATACGCGTACACCCTGACAGGATCGTAAAACACACTAGTAGGTGAACCGTGTACTTTTGAACCGAAATCGGTTTCGGTGAACACGGGAGGAAAGGGCGGTGGAGTGCTTGTAGTAAGAGCAGGCTGAGAAGGCGGAGGGATAGGTAAGTCCCCCCAGCTCCCGTCTGGCTTTTGCCTGCGAAACTGTTGTGCAGCAAGGACAGGGAGAAGCTCGTGCTTCAACGAGGTAAGCGTCTTCTTGTGCTTAAGAAGCTCGAACACCCAGTTGGAAAACACATACACATGGGAATCGATTAACGACGTCGTCAGTTTCATATTCGGCCTCCTCGTCAAGTACGCCTTCTTCATCTTAACATCAGATAGTTCCGCAGAACTTGCGAACAACGTCACTCTAGAATCCTCTTCCAACCCTACGAATTCCGTTAAATGGCGTTCTTTGGCAGCGGTTTTATCCTTGCTGTCGGGTAGCTTTTTATGCTTCATTAAAATAGTGGCTGTGGCTGCCTTGCGCCGGTGGTACGCTAGAATGTCAGATAGAGGTATGTTGGTTATTGTGTCGCAAGAAACAACAATTACACTGCCTAGTACTTTGTCGGCCACTGCTTTGAGAGCTTGTGCTGTGTCGGCATCGTCTGGAACTGAGATAAATTGAGGATCGGACCCTGTGGAGCCGCCGGCTTTGTTGAACCAAGCTCCTATTTCATCCTGGCTCGTTTCTGTGGTGATTACAATAGGTTTGGAGTAGCCTCCGGCCGACAGCCATCTCAGGGAGTACCATAGCATTGCGTGGTTGCCAACCGGTAGAAGTGCCTTTACATGGCCGTGTGTCAGAGGGCTGAGTCTTGTCCCTTCACCTCCGGCCAGGACTACTGCGGTGAATTCATTTGCTTCTTTGTTTATTGACATATTTTTTTTCTTTTTTTTTTTCCCCCCTCTTTCTTCTCCCCTCCTCCTTTTTTTTTTGTTGTCGTTTTTAGTTGTTATGGTTTTTTTTTGAGGGGGGGTAAAAAAAGAGAGGAAAAAAAAAAAAGGATGGGAAAAAAAAAAACGGGAATTTTTTTTTTGTTCTTGTTTCCTGGAGAGAGAGAGAGAGAGAGAGAGAGAGAGAGGGAGAGAGAAAAGGAAAAGGGGGTGAGGGGGGGGGAAAGGAAGAAGTAAAGGGTTTTGATAGTAATTTTTTTGTTCGTTTTTTTTTTTTTTCCCTAAGAATTTCACAAACTGATTTCTAATGCCAGCCAAACTTTTTTTCTAGTCTTTACGGTATGTACTGCGCAGTTTTTTTCCCCCTTTTTTTTTTCTTTTTTTTTTTTGTGCCAGAGTCGGGCTCTTCTTCGTTCAGTCCGGCAGGGCTGAAAAGAAGAAAGAAAAAAAAAAAGAAGAGAAAAAAAAAAAGCACAGACTGTTTCAGACTGAGGTGAACCAGATGTGCGATTTCCCCTTTCTTTTTTTCCAGATCTTAAAAAAAAAGAAGAAAAAAAAAAGAAAAAGAAAAACAACGAGGAGAAAAGGGGCCTTCCGGTGTAAGTCAGCCATCTCAATGAGTGAGGAAAAAAAATAAAATCTTTTTTTTAAACAATGAGACACAGGCCCGGTGCACATGAAGGAAGGTATGCGCCTTGATATGACAGATTGCAAAGAAAAAAAAAAAACCCTCCTTTTTTCATGTTTTCTTTTCTCCTAAAGGTGCAAAATCCTAATCCGAGAAGATAAAAAAAAAAAAAAATGGCAAGAAGGAAAAGGGAGAGAGTAAATGGTTAGAAGAAGAGATCGACATCAACTGTAAAAAAAAAAAAAAAAAAAAAAAAAAAAAGAAAAAAAAAAAAAAAGCAGATATTTATGTTCTTTCCCCCTGGGTGGCGAGGATGGGGACGAGAAAGCAAAAAAAGATTCTTTCGTTTCTCCGACCTCTATTCTATCTCTTTTTTTCTTCTTCTTTTTTTGTTGACGAAGAACATTGTGTGTTATGCTTTTTTTGTCCCGCCTCTTTTTTTTTTTTTTTTCCCGTTGTGTGGGGGAAAAAAGATAAAAAAGGGGGGTGGTGGGGAGTAGAAGCAAAAAAAAAAGTAAAAAAGAAAAAAAAGAAAAAAAAAAGGGAATATGACAATAGTGGAACCCAGCAAAATGCGGGTGATCAAATCAACTAAAAAAAAAAAAAAAAAAAAAAAAATCACTGATGTGGGGAACACGGAAAAGAAAAAAAGAAGCAAATGCAAATCCTTTCCTTAATTATTTCTGTTTTTTTTTATCTTCTGCACCCCCCTTTTTTCCCCCTTTGCTTTTTGTTAATACATCAACACTAGCCTTCGTGGTGGGGGGGGGGGGGGGGGGACAAGAATACTGTATCTATTCCCCCCTTTTTTTTGCCTTCAATCAAATTTAAAAAAATGGGGAATAACAAAAAAAAAAAAAGAAAAATGGAGAGAAAAGATGCACAAGCTAGTGGGAATAATCCTTTTATTCTCATGCATGCATCTTTACCATATTCCTTTTTTTTTTTTCCCTTGGCTACCGCCATCGAAGAAGCTGCCGCGCAACTCATTTTGTAACTACTTTAGTATTTCTTTTTGTTTTTTTCTTCACTCAAGGGGGGGGGGGGGTCAAAATCCAATGTCTAAAATGCTTCAGCGACAAAAGATGGAAGAAAAAAAAAGATGTGGGACCGTGCAGAGTTTTTTTTTTTTTTTTTGTATTTGGCAGGTCTGTATCGAACAAGGAAAATGGGGGTATTCTACTGCATTTTTTTTTAAACAGTATTTCAAAAGTTAACAGTTGATAGGATACGCCATCATTTGTATTTCTCTTTTTTTTTTTTTTTTTGTTCTCAATTTTTTTTTCTTGCAAAAAAAATCGGAGTGGTCAAATAAAGTCTAGTGCGAATTGCGGAAATTCGTATTGAGCCCGATCGGCACCAGATTTAACCCAACAACCCGGTTTTTTGTACGAAAAAAAAAAAAAAAAAAAGTGGACTGAATTCTTTTTTTGTCATGGAGGGTGAATTTATATTTCTTCTTCATCTTTTTTTTCTTTTTTACTCCCTTGGATACAGAAGAAAGAAAAAAATAATAAAAAAAAGTATGTAATTCTTCCCACTTTTTGAGAACAAGCAAGTGGCTTGGAGGCTTTTTTTTTTTCTTTTCTTCCCTCAAGTGCGATACCTTTTCTTTTTTTTTTACTCTTTTTTTCTTCCCCGTGTTAGCAGAATAAAAAAAATAAAATCTCTGTTTTTTTTAAACTGAAATGGAGAGAGTCAATTCGGGGAAGAAAAAAAAGGGGGGGGAACAGAGGGGGGGGGGCATAAAATTAGCATAAAAAATGCATGGGGGTTTTTTTTTTCACTGCCCCTGGCTAACCAGCAGCATCGAAGTGGATATTTCTTTGTTTCCCCAGAGTTGCTTATGCAGTAAAAAGGAACTTTGAGTTTTTTTTATCACCCCCCCCGGGTAACGAAGAAAAGAGAGCTTTGTTTCTTCCTTCTTCTTTCTTTCTCTCCCTTTGCTTTTAACAGAAAAAAAAACAAATTCTTCTTTTGCTCAAACACACGATCCACGCTCCAGATGACCATGAGGGGGGGGGGGGGGGGGGGGTAAAGACAACGTGACAGCCCCCACACGTTTTTGTTTTCATTCTTCTTTTTTTTTTTCGCATACCAAAAATCCACTACAGATCTCGGTTCTTCTTCTTTTTTTTTTTTTTTTTTTTTTTAAACAGAGAGAGAGTGCCGTAATTCTACTAAATGTGTGAGATACAGCTTTTCCCAAATGGAGAGAGTAAGAAAAAAAAAAAAAAAGAAAAAAAACGCCAGTTGGAGTAGGGCCTCCTTTACTGCCGGGGGGGAGAGAGAAATGGAAAACGAGAATAAAAAATTATTTTTTTCTGCACCGTGATAATTCCAAATGCGCTGTTTTGGTGAGAGCTAAGATGTGGGGAAAAAAAAGGAAAAAAAAAGAGGGGAGCAGGGGATCCATGTATATTTTTTTTTGTACCAAAAGTACGGAAGTCAACTAGGAAGTTTCGGATTGCGATTTTTTTTTTTTCAATAATAGAGAGAGCAAGGAAAAAAGAAAAAAGAAGAAAAAAAAAAACCACTTCTAATCAATCAGCTCCACCTGTCATTAATAATAGATAGTTTTTTTGTTTTTTTCTTTTTTTTTCCAGGGGGGGAAAAAAAAAACTGATTCCGATATCCAACCAAATTGATTTTTCCATACTTTTTTTTTTTGATTACTCGTTCTTTTTTTTTTCCCCTTCACCACCTTTGCTATTTTTTTTTTCTTTTGGTTTGCCTTTCCTCATTATCTTCCCAATCAAACTGAGGGGAAAAAAAAGAAGGAAAAAAAAAAAGAAGAAGAAGACAGCGCAAAAATTTCGCGTTTTTTTAAGGCTTCATTATTGTTAAGAATGGTATGTCTCCTTTACGTCCTCTTTTCATTTTTTTTTCTTAACCAGATAGGGTATAGACTACGCAAATACCCGATTTTTGTTAAATTTTTTTATGAAAAAAACAAAAATAAAAAAGACGAAAAACCCAGGACCCTACCGCGGATAAAAATTAGGATTTTTTTTTTTAAATTCTCCTTTGTTTTATTCCCATAATTTCCCTCATTCTATATATTTTTTTTTCTTTTCCTACATAGAAATGAGGGAGGGGAGGCAGACAAGAAGATGTCAATTTTTTTTTTTTTTTTTTTTTTTTCGCCTGTGCGTGGACACGCAAGCACAGGCAGGCAAGGAATAAGGCTTTTTTTTTTTTCCCTTTGTCAACAAAAAAAACTCAAAGGAGGAGCGAAGAAAAAAAAATAATAAGAAAAATCCCACGCACAAATAAATAATAATATAAAAAAAAAAAGCGGGAGAGGTGGGACGATATCCCCCGTTTTTTTTTTTTTTTTTTTTTTTTTCCATTCTTGAAAAGTAGGGCAGGCCGAGACTAACATCCCAAAAGGCCGCCACTTCAAAAAAAAAAAAAAAAAAAAGAAGAAAATCCACCTTATTTTCATCTTCTCTTCTTTTGACTGAGAAGGTGAAAATAAAATTATTTTTAACGCCACATACAAGTACAAAAACTCGCTCGAGACTTCAAATAAGAAAAAGAAGAAGAAAAAAAAAAGGAGGAGGGAAGAAAGAAGAAGAAGGGAGGGGGAAAAAAATGAAGAAAAAAAAATCTAAGGGCTTCCCAGTTAGAAATACCCTTAGAAAAGAAATGGAGAGAGTATGTGTGAAAGTGGGAGAGAGTCAAAAAGGGACGGCGGTGTGAGAGGCAGACCGGATCAAACTAGGGAACAGACATCCATAGTTGAAAAGAAGGTGCTGGTATCAGAAAGTAAAAGCACCTTTTCCCTTTTTTTTTTTCCCCTTCTCATTCTTCTTCCTTCTCCCCCCTCCTTTTTTTTTAGATTTTCTTCTCGTTGTTTTGTTCGTTTTTTTCTTCTTTTTTTCATTATTTAAGGGGGGTAAGGGAGCAGTACCGGTGGACAATAAAAAATGAGGAATAGGGGGGGAAATTGAACATTGGGAATTAGAAATTTACTTTTTTTTTTTTTTTTTTTTTTCCCTGTCGGCTTTGCGGGTTCCCGCTCACCTCCTAGGGAGATAGGATATAAAAAAAAAAAGAAAAAAAAGAAAAGATAAAAAAAAGCGCATTGTTTGGAGAAAAAAAAAAAGAAAAAAAAAAGAGGTGGAAAGCAGTTTTTTTTTTTTTTTTTTTTTCTTGTGTAGGTTTCCTTCCTTTTTTTTCTTTTCGTCCCCTCTCTTTTTCTTTTTTTTTTATAAAAAAACTGGGAGACAGAACGAAAAAAAAAAGAGAAAAAAAAAAAAAGAAAAAAAAAATAACAACCCCATTTCCATCACCCCCCTCTTTTATATCTGTCAACACGATCTCCCACCACCCGAGATTGAGGCCCCTATTGCCCGAAACCATTGGTCTGACCGATTTGTGGAATCAGCATGAGGAGAGCATATTGGGGGTGGATGGGATTCTGTTGCTGTTGTAATTGAGGGAGGGTCATGGGAAATGGTTGACCACCTAGCATAAAAGGGTTAGTTTGCTGTTGGGTCTTCTTGATTGTGGGCAGCTTACGGGTGGGAGATGTTGGCGAAGTTGGAGTTGCGGCCTTTACAGCCTGCTGCTTCCCCCCATTCTGCGAACGATGTGTCCCTGCTAGCAACTCTTTCAGCTCCGTCTCGCTGCAGAGCCTGGGCTCTGGTGCTTTGTAGTCAATACCTTTCTTCAAAAGCTGTGCTTGCTTATCCTTCACCTTGCCAAGGTGTCGGCCGCCTTCGAAATGGATTACAGACTGCCTTTCGCTGTTCAGGACCATCTTACACGTCTCGCAGTACCAGTGTTTTACCTTTTTCTTCGGTTCTTCCTTAACGTTGGCTCTTGGGATTTTACAGACCTGTCCCTCCACGCATTTCCACTCCCCGTCCACCTCCTCCAGGTAGTCCACAGCCCTCTTCCTGTTGTGCACGGTGCACACCTTGAACTCTATCTTTTCCTTGTCGGCGTCGCTGACTGACGAGCATGACCTGGAGCTCTCCCTCTCAGCATCATCGACCTTCCCAAGCAGCTCCGCTAGGTTGTTGATGAGACACTCGTCCACCTCCTCGTCGTGCACGGGCATAGTGTCGAAGTGTGTGTGCATTGCTGTGGATATGGAATGGGTGTTTCTGGAATTTAAAAAAAAAGGGGGGGGGCGGGAAAAGTTCTCAGCCAAAAAGAAGTTGCGGGGAAAAAAAAAAAGAAAGACTAACCTCAGAAGAAGGGTCTCTCAGACAGGACGCTTGTTCCCCAGCCGGGGTCCCAGGATCTCGGTTGCGAAGTCACGGGTGGGTGCTTTTGGGGGGGAGAAAACGTGTCTCTTCGCCACCCGGTTGGCTACTGAGACCATTTTGTTGCTCTTCTTGTTTGGGAGACTGCTGTCAGTGGCGGGGTTGGGATTGCTTGCTGTACCAAGACCGGAAGCCTGCATCATCAGAGGCATCAGTGAGGGGCTGTCGTGTCTCTTGGGCATCAGCTGTGGTGCATTGCGGCGCAGCCATGCGGCAACCTCGTCCTGCGTGATGGGTTTGGACAGCACATCCCCGACAAGGATGAGGACGATGGTCACGAGCTCCTCTGCTGCAGTGTGGCCCAGCAGCTCGTTGTGCAGCAAGTTGAGATTCCTGGAGAGGGCATCCCTCGGCTTCTCTCTGACTTTGCTTGCCTGCTTCACCACACGCTGCATCAGGTCACACGCTTTGAACGGTGCAGCAGGCTGTGCACCCTCACCGCTCCTCACGACCCCAGCTGCGATAGGCTGTGGGGTTGTGGTGTCTGTCTGGTACGAAGACACTTTAGTAGGTTTACCTATGTAGTCAAGTGCTGCCTCCGCATCTTGTGCCTTTTTGGAAAGCAGATCCTGCTTCCTCTGTGCAAACTTCGCACGTGCGGTGCCTGTTTTGGTCTCCATGCGCTCCAGAAGCCGCTTGAAGGCGTCGGGGATGTCGGGTGCGACGTGCATCTTGCGCTCAAGTGCCTTCATCTTATCAGCTGCGATCCTCGCCTTCTCCCTCGCGTCCTGCAGGACAGGGTTGTCCTTCCCGAACTTCTCAAGCTCCCTCATCAGCTTCGCGTTGCACCTTTCCGACTCCTGCAAGTTCTGCTTCTGCGTCTCCAATTCCAGTTCGCAAACTTTCAGCTTCGCGTTCACAACGTTTAGTTCGTTCTGCAGCACAGTGGCTTGTGCTGTGGCCACCACTAGCTCCTTCACGGTAGCGTGGATGGCTTCCGCTCGGCTCACACCGTCTGGTGTGCCTTGTATTTCCACGGGCCGATTTTCGGCCTTCAGGGTTGCAAGCGTGCCTTCCTGTGCTGTGTCCAGCGCCTTTAGAAAGGTGGTGTGGTTCAGCAGCTGATCTTCCATCAACTCTTCCAGTTCGTTGATCTTGTTGGAGTAGGTGACCTCCTTCACTCGCAGTGTCGCGACCAGCAGCTGAAGCTGCATCACCTGTTCCTCGCACTGGTCCACACGTTCCTGCAGCGCGTTTTTTTCACTTGTCAAATCCAACATGGCGATCTGGTGCTCCTCCCGCAGCTCTTCCTCTAGTTTCTCCCTTACAGTAGAGGCTGCGTCTTGCTGTTCTTGAAAGGCTTCTTCCAGGCGTTGCAAGGTGGCCTGCAGGTCGTCGATCTTCTTCTTGTATTTCTTTTCCAGCGCGTCCATCTCCTCCTCCAGTATTTGCTGCTGTGCCTCTAGCGTCTCCTTTTCGACCGTCAGGTTGGCCAGTTCGTACTCCAGGGAATTATTGCTATCGGTCAGCTCGATGTTGCTTTTGGCCAGTTGTGCCTCGCTGGTGCGCAAGGCGGCGAGTTTGCCTTCCAGCTCGTCGATGCGTTCGTTTTGCGCCTCGCGGTTGGCCTTCAAGACTTGCTCTTTGCGTTTTAACTCCATGAAGGCAGCCTGTGCGCGCTCTCTTTCCTTATCGGCTCCACCCTCGAAAACGGGTTTTACAGATGTTTGCAGGCTCTCGAGCTGCCATATCTTCTGCTGCAGGGCACGGATGGTTGCCTCGCAGGTGATGACGTACTTCCTGTGGTGGTGGACCTCACGACGCATCGCGTCAGTCTCGCACCGCCCGACGCTCAAGAGCATCTCGTCCTCAAGAGCCTCTAGCCGTGCTTCGTAGTCGCCGACCATCTCAGTGACCCACTCCACTTTGGCACGCTTGCTAAGCTTTCCTTCACGAAACACACTCTCCACTTTGACTACAGCCTCTCGTGTTCGTTCCCCCACACGTCCTTTGTTTTTTACAGCCAGTACTGCCGCCCAGTCTTCGTTTAAACATGAGGCCAGTGCAACAGACGGTCCCTGTCTCATGGGGGGCAGGAGCCCTGCCTCAGGAAGCATTTTCCCTGTGATAGTGTTTTTTTTTTTCTTTTTTCTCTCTTTTTTTTAAGAGAAGGACAGCAAGAAAACAGTGATAATCTTACGCTCAGGACAGCAAGGCAGGGCGACGGAATGTGGTTTTTTTTTTTTTTTATCTTCTTTTCTTTCCCCCCTTCTTCCCTTTATGAGGGCGCGGAAAACGATACGGAGGGAAGAGAAAAAAATAAATAAAGTTCACGACGCTTAAACCGGCAGTGCAAAAGAAAAAAGAAATCGATGGGGGGGACAGGGGGGTTAAAGGAAAAAAGAAAAAAGACCCTGGGGAAACTGAAAATGACTAATGAAAAGAAAAAAAAACCAACTCTTCAAAAAGAACGTAAAGCAACCATCTAGTTCTTCTTCTTCTTGGGGCCGTTGATCTTGCAGAGACCACGGTACTTCTTCTGCCTGTTCTTCCTCTCCTTCAACTGCTTACGGTTGGCGTCCTGTGGGTGAGTGGTGAGTGGGACAATTAAAAAAAAAAAAAAAAACCTTCTTGGTGCTGAGCCCGAGACGGACGAGCCTGTAGCGGGGCTCAATCTTCTTGGCCTGCGCGAGCTGTGGGAATTTTTTTTTTGTTTTGTTTTGTTTTGAGCTGTTTTGCTGTGCATACATCGTCGTAGATGAGACCGAAGCCGGTGATCTTGCCACCACCGAACTCGTTGCGGAAGCCGAACACAGCGATGGTGTTCTCGTCCTGCACCTTGTACATCTCCGCCAGCTTGGCACGGATCTCAGACTTGGGGATCGTTCCACGCTTGGTGTGGGTGAGGTCGATCACGAACTGCTTACGGCCAAGAAGAGCATTGTACATGTACTTCCTCGTCTGGATGTTGATGGTACCTTCGCCGCCCATTTTGTTATATGTAACTACTCTAGATCTGTATGAATGTGGTTTCGTTTTTTTTTTCTTCTTTATTTCTTTCTTTCTTTTAAATCATTCATCAGTAGACCATCGTGAACGTTACTGCTTCCTAAGTCATCGTCGGTCAGAGAGCTGGGTTAGTATTGCGTCATCATCGAAACGTTGCGGGATGGATGGCAAAATATTAAAAAAGAAAAAAATTTTTCTTCTGTTTGATTTCAGTATTTAATATGCGGTGTTGATCTTTTGTATTGCGGTATCAGGAGGGGAAAGGAAAAGAAGAGGGGGCAAACCCTCTACCTCTCTTTCGTCCATCAAATTGACGTGCAAATAAGAAGATACGTCATCATCTTTTTTAAGAAGGTTTATTATTATTTTTTTTCTAATTTATTTTTCGGCCCTTTGTGTGATCAGAAGACCATCGTGAACGTTACTGCTTCCTAAGTCATGGTCGGTCAGAGAGCTGGGTTAGTATTGCGTCATCATGCACAAGGAGGACAGGGTGTGGGCAAGAAACTTTTCAAAAAAAAAATTGCAATTCTGGCAAAAGGTTTGATTTCAGTATTTAATATGCGGTGTTGATCTTTTGTATTGCGGTATCAGGAGGGGAAAGGAAAGGAAAGGAAGAGCCCTCTACCTCTCTTTCGTCCATCAAATTGACGTGCAAATAAGAAGATACGTCATCATTTTTTTTTTTCTGTGATTTTGTGGCTTCCCTCCCATTGTGATCAGTAGACCATCGTGAACGTTACTGCTTCCTAAGTCATGGTCGGTCAGAGAGCTGGGTTAGTATTGCGTCATCATGCACAAGGAGGACAGGGACGACAAGTAAGACCGAAATCAACAGAAAAGAAAAGAAAAAGGAAATATGGAAGGGATGAAATACTAAACAAAAAAAAAAACTTTAATAGTATAAAATAAAAAAAAAAAAAAAAAGAATAGGTTTTGCAAAACAAAGTAAACATCTGGTCGCATTTTTTCCTCAAAAGTCTTAAACCGTCTGGCGGGGCAAAAAGAAACCCCCGTTTTTTTTTTTTTTTTTTTTTTTTTTATTTGCTTTGTGCAAAAATGTGAGGCCTCTCTTTTTTTTTTCTAGAGATTGGGGGTTGGATGTTGCCCAATATTTCGTCCAAGAACGGCGAAAACCTTTGGGGAAAACGCGATCAAATATGTAAAGAAAAAAAGAGGTGAAAGGCATCTATCCCTGTAATAAATAAAAAAGAAAAAAAAAACAACTTGTTTCCTGTCCTTGTTCAAAAAAAAAAAATAATAATAATAAGAAAGAACGGAGGTCCACCAACTCCAGGGGTATGAAAAAATTCATAAAAACCCTCCAAAAAAAAAAATCACTTTTTTTTTTTCTTTCAGGACCTTCCACGTACACAGATTTTCTCACTTTTTCATTCTTCCGCCGATTATTGTTCCTCCTTTTTTTTTTTTTTTAATTAGTTCAAAAAAAAAAAAAATCGTTTCATCCCCACATACCGATTTTCTTCTTGGTGCTTTCCCAAGCCCTCGTAGTCCCCCGATACCACCTGAATAAGTTGGCGTGAAGCTATCGCCCCAAGTAACATCGCCATAAGAAGGAGTGCCAGTCTGTCGAGCCACAGGGGTGGTGGTAGATGTGACCCCGTCCCTGGTGATCGAGTGCGTAAGGCCAGAGCGGTGGCTTTTCCCTGACTTGAGGCTACCCCGAAGTGCTGCCAGTTCGTGCTTATGCGAAATGTGGACCTGTGGCTCATCCTCCTCGCTGTCATCGTCCACATGCACATCTCTGTGAACGGTTGCTGTCTTCCCCTGCACTGGCGGTGGTGTCTTCTCTTCTATAGGATCTGCGTCCTGCTTAACCTCCAAATGCCCTTCCTCTTCCTCTTCACTGCTGCTGTCACTCTCTTCCTCTGCAGGACCACGCATGCTGCCCACCACCTTCGCACTGCCTCGAGACATTGGCACTGACCTAGTAAACGGTATTCTTCAATGACATTCAGACAGAAGAACTGGAATACACAAAAAAAAAAAAAAAAAAAAAAAAACACAAGCAAGGGGGGAGAAAATTTGCGTTTTTTTTTTTTTTTTCATTCCCCGCCCCTGTACTCAAACACCTCTATGTCGTCGTAGGCCCGCTGCAGCATGTGGAAGTGCTTGCTTGCTTCCACAGACACATTGGCATAGATCGCCTCTTGTTCTGTTTCTTGGGTTTCTTTGATTTGGTTAAGCAACTCCAACTGCTGCTGCTTTCTGGAGAGCTCCATGGCAGGAAGGGAAGGTGCAACTGTAAAGGGCATTAAGGAAGGCCCTCCCATTTGGGGTGGCATGCCTGGTGCATGTAGCTGTTGGGCTTTCTTCAGTAATTCGATTTTCCTGTCCCTGGCGTCCATCTCCGCTTGCTGTGCTTTCTGTTGCTCCTGGATTCTCAGCAGCCCTGCTGCTGCTTGCATTATGTTGTTTGTTGTCTGCATTGAAGGCACCTGCACCTGCTGCAGCCCTGCAAGGCCTACCAACTGCTGCAACCCTAGCATCCCGTCGCCGCCTTGGCCCATCCCACCACCCCCTGTTCGCTGTCTTTTGTACCTTCCCCCTTGGTTCCCATATTGCCTCCTCTGCTGCATTTGCCCTTGCTCTACAGTGTTTGCCTGGACCAGCGGAGCCTCGCTGCTGTTTTCCATTTTTTTTAAAATTACTTTTTTACGGTCCCCCTTGTTTTTTTTTTTTTTTTTTTTGTTTTTTTTTCACTGGGATGGGAAATCGAAAAAGAAAAGAGAACAAAAAAAAAAGAAGACACTCATCAAAAAAAAACAAGACGGAAGGAGAGAAAAAAAAAACTCGCTCTATTTTTTGCGGTGCATTTTCACGGGAAAAAAAAAAAAAAAAAAAAAAAAAAAAAAAAAAAAAAAAAAAAAAACACTAATCCCTCCAAAATTATCGTTTCTTGAGTTTCTTCTTGGCACCGACAGGCGGTTTCACAGGCATGGTTGTAGGAGGGAAGAAAACGTCGGAGAAATTTTTGGCGATGCCTTTGTTATATATCCACCCGGTACGAGAAATGTCGGCGGGGGAGGGGGGCGGCGGGGGGAGCTCGGGGATGGCTGCATCCGGGTATTTCTCAAGGAACGCCTTCAAGGCCACCTGCTGCTCCGCACACGCCAGGTTCATGTCCTCCAGCTGCGACGCTTTGAACGTCTCGTTCGTCGTCATGTTCTTGGAAACAAGAAACAGGTGGTAGAAGAGGAACGCAAGCATCATGACAACAACACACCCCATGAAAAGAAGCTCGGCACAAACAGTGGTGTACTCCTGCCCGAGATACTGGATTACAGTCCATATATCAGCTTGGAAACGGTCGCCGTTCTTGGTGACGAAAGTGGCAGTCAAGAGCTTTGCCTTCACAGTGATGTAGGTGAGGAGGTGCCAGCATGTGTATGTTCCGTAAGAGCAAAGAACAACATGGGATATCAAAAACGCCAGGAACCATTTGTAGTTCTTCTCCCCTACATCATTATTCAGCCACCCACAGTGGTGGTCGAATTTCAACACACACCGGTTGCACAGGCTGCAGTGTTTAGACCGAGCCGGCTTTACTGTCAAACATGTGACGCAGTTTTGATTGGAACAAAACAGTTTTTCATCATATGGGTATGCTTGTATTGTGTGGTTTTCCCGTGTCACTGTTCCAGGGTCGGAGTAGCATGCTTTTACGAAACAATATCCAGCAAGGAAGACGCTTCCTGGTGCGGTGATGTAGTGGATCTCGGAGACCAGCGATTTCATGTAAAGGGGGAAAACACCCCAGAAGTAAAAAACAACCGCGACGCTGATCATTAGTAGGTACGCCCACTGCATCAGAGGATGCCTCACTTCGAAAAGTTGGTGCTCGACCTTGTCGGCCACGTGCTCCCCTCTACGCCTGTTCATGCAAACAGCACCCACGGCAGCAATTACGACCAACCTCGGCAGCTTATGAAGATACTCATTCAACCGTCCCACTATCCCGTCTCTGTGGTACCTAGTGCTGCCCATCACCATGATGTATATGATGCTACCTACCACCATCAGGTAGGCAAAGATGTATTCGAAACTCCGCATTTTTTTTGAACACTCTTTCTTTTGCCCTCCCCGGTAGGCCTCTGTAGTGGTTGGGGGGGGAGGGGGGGGGAAGTAAAATTAAATAATAATAATAAAAAAAACTCTCTTATGAGGGAAACTGGCCCCTTAGCACAGGATTCAATGGTTTTTCGGGATACTCAGGAGAAAAAAAAAGAAAAAAAAAAGACAAGGTCCCCCTCCAAAAAAAAAAAAAAGGAAAGGTCAGAAGGTTGGTGTGGGGGCCTTTTTTTCTCTCATTGTAATTTTCACAGACTTTCAACCAGATTTCTCAGCCTTTCTGGATCGGCACCGGTCAGTCTTGTAAGGACGGAACCTTGTTTAAAGACGATGAAGGTGGGGAAGGCAGCAATGGAGTACTTCGCCTTGGCTTGGGTGTGAGAGTCAGCATCGATCGAGAAGAAACCGATCCTTCCCCTGTATGACCCCGCGATCTCACTGAAGATAGGAGCGATTTGCCTGCACGGCCCGCACCACGGGGCAAAGAAGTCAACCACAACAATGTCATAAGAGCGAACGAACATCTCAAGTTCGGGAAAGGACCCAGTGGCAACCCCTGCTGGGGGTGTACGGTTAGATTTCATTTCTTCTTCCATCACATCGCATTTTTCTTGCAATTTCGTGTAAAGTAGTTCAGCGTGTATTGGGTTTTCAGGAGCAGGTGGGATGTAACCAGGCTCCAATGCTTCGGGGATTACATATACTGTGAGGACCAAATCTTTTTCGCAGTAATGCCGTGCAGGTTCACGGGGATTAAGCTTTTTCCCTGAAAAAATAACATGGAATTGATGGGGTTCGAGTTGCAGTGTTGCTGCAATACTGGAAACGATATCGCTGCTTGGAGCAAAGGGTTCCACAAGGGTGATTCGTACTGAAGTAGGTTTGTTGTGCTGCTTCCACTTGATTTCTATCCTCGGGGGGGTTTTTTTGAGGTATTTTTCATTCATTATCACAGCTCCGCTGTGTGGGGTCATTACCTCTAGAAGTTGACCGTCAGTTCGTGTTACCTTAAGGGACCTGTTGTAAAGGGTGCAGAGGTCGTCGGTTATGGTGACCCACTGCCCGGGTTTTACCCCCAAGGAATTTAGTTTTCCTGCTGTGTTTCCTTCTTTTGGTGTTTTTTTCTGAACGGAACGGTGTTTTTTCAGCGATTTTTGAATATCGTCTTCGGCTTTCTTCAATGATTCACTCTGCATACCAACGTCGCCCTTCACCACCGTTCTGTCTACCACCACTACAGACGTCCTTGCTTTTTTGACAATTACTATGAAAAAGCCTATAACACACAGCCACATAAAGATCCTTCCCCACCCATCGACTCCTTCCTCGTCTCCTTCTGTGTGGTACCCCTTTGGGTTTACTGTGGTACTGCCTTCCATTATATTTTTTTTTCTCCCCTTTATTTGAGTTGGAAAAAAAAAAGGAGGGGGGTTGGTTAGTACATTGTAAAGATAATTTTTTTTATTTAGATTGGGTGAAAGAGAGCAAGAAGAACAAAAAAAGAGGCAGGGGGGTGGGGGGGGGAAGTCGTTGGTAACGGTGGTGGTGGGTTCCACTTCATACAGCATTTTTTTTTTCTTCCGATAGGGATGAACTTCTTTCGCTGTGATTTGAAAACTCACCGTATTATTATTATTATTTACCGTTTTTACTAGTCAAAAAAAAAGAAGAAAACTTAACACATCTTCTTGAGGTGAAACAATGTTTGCAACATTAATATGATCAAATGTTTTCTTCGGTATTTTGAGATTTTTTTTGTTTAAGATGGTGCAAAGGGTTTTTGCCCCTTCTCTTTTTTCTTCTTTTTTTAAATTTTAAAATACCGAGAGCGAAAGGATTTTGAGCATATAAATTTATCGTTTTTATTTTTTATTATTTATTTTGTTTCATGTAAAACTGTATCTCAAACAATATCGCCCTCTTTCGAAGCATAGAAAAAAAGAAAAAAAAAAGAAGAAAAAAACTGGAAACAAGAGGGAAGAAGAAAAAAAAAAAAGGCGAGAAATCATAATCATCTCACGTGTTGGGACCTAATATGAAACGGAAAACGTTGTCCAAATCTGAAAAAAAAAATATTATAGGAGATTAAGGATAAAGAAGGCCAGTTGGAGTGCTTTCCATATTCGTTAATTAACGTGCAGGCTCCCTGAGACGAAAGCTGCATTGCCCTAAAAAGGGAAGGGGGGGGTATGGTCAGTACTTGGTATCTCTCAGTTTTAAAAAAAAGAAATTCCGTGATTTGTCCGTTTTCAAAACTTCTTTCGGTCCCATATTAAGTCCAAAATTCCGGCAATAAAAAAAAATATATAAGGGGGGGGGGGAAAGGAGGGAAAAAAATCAACGTTTCGAGAGTGTCTCAGATCCTCCCCCTTTATTTCTTTCTTACAAAAACGGTGTTTCAGGGGGGGGGGGGTCAAAAAATCATTCAAACCTGGAGTTGAAACGTGAAACTCTGTATTTTTAACGCTCCATATCCGCTAAGTGACCCGGCCTATGTCCAAAGATGAGCATAGGATAAGATTCACTGATTTTTTTTTTATTTCCAATAATTTTTCCCTTTGAAAAACTGGAACGATTACAGAGTGAACACTGTAAGTTTGTTAATTATTAGTCAGTAAGCATAACAGGGAGTGGGAAAATGGTTTTCAGTGCCCGCCGTCTGTAGTGTACTTAGCGGATATGAAGCATAAGGAGTTTTTAAAAAAAGAAATATCGCTCTCCCCCGCCCCCCGGTGGCGAGAGATTCGTAGTTAAATTATTTTCCACAAATTTTCGAACACTAGCTGCATATGCGGGTCGATTAATTTTAAGTATTAAAGAAGATGAGGGGAAGTAGAGGGGGGCCGTGTGTGTGTATTCTCACTCTAATCGGTACTTAAATAAAAAGAACTATAAATTTACTGACACAAATAACCGGTGCACATGTATCTCAGACGTTTGTCTAGTGCCGATAGCTTGCAGGGGAAGAGAAAAAAAAAAAAAAACACATTTGTATGTAATCCCCCCCACTACCCTGCTACTTAATTATACGCACGTTTTGATGAGGGAGAAAAAAAAAACTTTTTTTGTTACAAAAATAATTTCCCAGTTTTTTTTCGTAGACATATAGGGTAAGCCCCTATTTTTTTTTTCTTTTTTTTTTTTTCTTTTCGTTCCTTAACTGAGATAGTTACAAACATAATGGAAGAGAAACTGAGGGGTGTGTGATGGGATGTTGAAGGGTAAACCCACTTGAGAGTCACCCTCTTTTTTGGTACTCCAAAAAAACAAGATTTAAAACAGCGACCCCACCCGAAAAAAAAAAAAAATAAATGGGTACTGCAACACTAATCGGCGTTAGCGTGCAACGCAGCATCAGGTACCTACTTGATTACAGGGGGCGCACCTCGGCCGAGCTGTAGCTTCTTCTGCGTTCCGCGTCCACTCGGGCGCTACCGGTGATGACCGACATGGAGGTCAACAGCGAACAACACATCTGAGGTACTTCTTATTTATCCATGTTATCCCCACCATCTCAAAAAGAAAAGAGAGAAGAGAAGGGGAAAAAAAAAGGTACTGTTTCTTAACAGCTTCCTGTTCTTTTTTTTTTTTTTCTCCCTCTTATATATTAATAGTTAGTTTACTCAAAGAATAGGTCCATTTTTTTTTGGGGGGGCTAATTTCTAAAATGGGTAACAAAAAATCGTTTTTTTTTTTAAACCCCCTTTTAAGAAAAAAAGAAGTGTATAGTATTTAGAAATTCCCGGTTTTTTCTTTTTTCTTTTCTTTTCTTTTTTTTTTTTTTTTTTTTTTTAATATAACTCGAGCCGGGCTTTTCAAGGGTGGGAATGAAAAAATAAGATCGATACAATAAGATACGATCGATCAGTAATCACCACTACTTCGGGAAGAGAAGCTGGTAAATTGCAACCTGCAAGCGGGATGAAGGACAGAGTCGCACAATCTACACATCGAACGACGTCGCAGAAACCCACACTCCCACTCTTTCAAACCCGGCTCTTGTTAAATAAATAGCTTTTTTTTTTTGTTCCCCCCCCTCCCGTGTGTGTACAAACCCTCCTTGGCGATGTGACTAAGTAGTTCACCCAATCGCGCAACAGGGGTAATCTCGTACTATTTTTGGGTTCCTCTTTTTTTTTTTTTTTTTTTTTTTTAAAAACCAGGTCCTCTTTTGGTAGCACGGTTTAGACTATAATCTAGGAAGAAGGATTCACAATGAAAAGACAAAAAAAAGGGGGGGGTTTTTTTTACGCACAAATGAAACGAATCGTGTACCGCCTAAAAAAAAAAAAAAAATGGGGCTTTGATTGCAACACTAGGTGGCGTTAAGCGTGCAACGAAGCACGAAATACCTACTTGATTACAGGGGGCGCTCCTCGGCCGAGCAGTAGCTTCTTCTGCGTTCCGCGTCGTGTCCTTAATGCATGCGGTGTGCTCAACCCTAGCCGGGGCGTCCCGGGTAACCAAGATTCTGCGCTCGTGCAGTTTGCTGCCTGTTCGTCACCCTGAGCATCTGCGATACGTTCTTCCACTCGGGCGCTACCGGTGATGACCGACGAGGAGGTCAACAGCGAACAACACATCTGATGTACTTCTTATATTTCCATGTTATCCCCACCACCAAAAAAAGAAGAAGAAAAAGAACCCTTTTCGCATTCCATTGTCATTTTTCGCAACAAGAAAAAATTGAGAATTGGGGCGATTGAAAGAAAAAAAACTTTTCTTCTTTTTTTTTTTTTTTTTTTGCTACTGATATTATCAAGCAGGAACCAGTTTTTTTTTATAGAGATCGGTGGCAGCGCATGGCACTGGCAACATTTTTTTTTTTAATTCGGTCGGTTCGTCATAAAAAAGAAGAACAAAAAAAAATAATAATAAGATAGAGAGTAAAAAAAAAAAAAAAAAAAAAAAAAAAAAAAAAAAAAAAAAAAAAAAAAAAAAAAAAAAAAAAATGTCAGGGAGAGAAAATTCTTTTTTTTGAAGGAAAAAAAAAAAAAAAAAAACTGCGTGAGTGGGTTGAAAGCTAAAGTGTTTTTTGCATTCCTTTTTTTTTCTCTCCCGTTCTCGGTCATTGCCCTAAATGGTGCCAAAAGGGGAATACCGTTTCTGCCTTAGCACAAGAAAAACGAGGGAGAGGGAGTAATCTAAATAAAAGGGGGGGGAAAGACCACTTTATAATGTGACAGGACTACTCAGCGATTGAGGATGCAGCGTGTCCCACCTATTGTTTCCTCCAAGATCGTCTAAACAACAGTAGACCGAATCACACATAATAAGCAACCTCCCCCCCCCCCCCCCTTGTAGTTCATACTCATACAGGTAACGAACAAACAACAATTAAAAGAAGAAGAAAAAAATTACAAAAAAAAATTTTTTTTACAGATATCTTTTTTTTTTTTTTTTTTTTTTTTTCAACACGGAAGCTGGCCCTTGGGTTGTTGCTTCTCCCACTTATAGGCATTGACAGAAAGACCTCTTGTAGGGAGCGGGGGAGGGACGGGCACTCTTTGTGTGATGTATGGATGCCCTGTGTAAGCACAGCATAAACAGGACACAATGAGTAAAGAAAGAAACAAGGCGGCAACCAGTGTTGAAGACATGATGGATGTCACAGGATGCACACATGGCCTCGGTGTGCCATAGGTGGGTTGTATTTCAGGAAGATTTGGTGGGGGGGTAGGTTCTCTGTTCCCTTTCCCTTGGGACGGTATGTTAAAAGAGATCCTTCTGCTGCACTCAAAGCGTATATCTATATTGGTGCTTCCTGGCAGAGCTGTAAAGACAACTTTCTGTGTACCGAGGAACCTGCGTCGGGTGACAGCAGCACCGTCAACTTCCAGGCCTTCCCCCATAACCACCACACCTGCTACTACATTAGGGCACTTCACGATCCAACATTTTTCTTCGTTTTTTTCCACCTGCCCTCGAAATATTATCTCCTTTTCCTTCTCCGTGACAACTACGCACCCACTTCCCCTATCTACACAGAATCCTATTAATATTGTTATTATAGCCCACATTGCATTTTTTTTCTTTTTTTTATAGGGGAAACGAAAGGGGGGGGGGGGGGGTTCCCCTCCTTTTTTTTAGTGTTTTATTTTATTTTAATAGGTCGGGGGGGGGAGAAATAAAAAATGAAAAATAAAAAATACCGTAAACCTCTGGAAGTAGTTACGACACACCCACCCCCCCCCCGCCCTGGAAAAAAAAGAAGAGAAACAATAAAAGTGGGGGGGGGGTTTCTTTTGTATTACGTGGGCACCTTTTAAAAATTTTAAATATAAGAGACAAAGGAGGCTTGTGTCGGTGGCGCCTTGTTTTTTTTCTTCTTTTTTTCTCTCCTCCAGGAAAAAAAAACAAAACAAAAAAGTATTCCACACATTTTTTTTTATTTTTTTTTTACGGGAGTTAAGAGGGTTTACAGCAATAAAAAAAGGGGGAGGGGGCGACTAGAGACTGAA
Source organism: Diplonema japonicum (assembly GCA_964019335.1). NCBI lineage: Eukaryota > Euglenozoa > Diplonemea > Diplonemida > Diplonemidae > Diplonema > Diplonema japonicum. The sequence continues at coordinate 553,099 of OZ025676.1, forward strand.
CAAACCGTCTTTTTTATTTCATAAAAAATACGGTGGAGGGGGGGGAGGGGGTTTTTTTTTCCGGCTCACGCCTAAAATAAAGTACATCTCCCCCCTTTTTTTTCTCTTTTTTTGTTTGAAGGGTTTATGGGAAAGGAGAGGAAAATGGAGGAGGGCAACATCATTGCTTTATGTTCCTTTTTTTTTTTTTTTGAAAATTATGAGCAATAAAAAGAGTGAAGGGGGGTGTAGAAGGATAGGGAGGAGGGTTTGTATAAACAAGTGCCTGGGGGAAGAACATCCCCCCTTTTTTTTTTCTCTCATAAAAAAACCCGAAACATTTTACTTCACGAAGAAGCTAGCTTTTTTTTTTTTTTGTTCCGAAAAAAAAGTCTCAGAACATATGCAGTGCTCTCGGCCGCCACAGTAGCTCAGGGTAAAGAACAAGAAGAAAAAATAGCTAGGGCAAATAAAAATCTTTTTTTAAATGCCGGGGTGTAAAAAAGAAAAAAGTTTTCCCCCCCTTCTTCGGTGTTTTTTTTTTTTTTTTTTTTTTTTTTTAATATATATATGGCATCGTTTCAAAAAAACCCCCCCCAAAATGAGGCCAATTGACACTTTCAATATTTCTCTAAGTACTTTTTCCCAAAGAAAAAAAATTCTACAACTTTCCCGGCCCAGGTTAGGAAAGAAAACACCCCAGAAAATGGGAAAGTGAGTGTTACTAGTACCCAGAAAATTCAGTCCTAGGGGCAAAAATGGGTTTTTTCACATTGCACAAATTCAGTAAAAGAGGGAGTGACAAAAATGGATGCTTTTAAACTTGCTGTTGAGAAGCTAGGGGTAAAAAAAAATGGTATTCGGACCGAGAAAGGGTAAATGGGAACACCACGGCGATCAGGACACTCGCCACAGAGGTTTTTGAGAAGCTCAGTGGCAACGACTGTGCTGCACTAGTTTGTGGCGTAGTGTGTAAAGGGGAACTTCTAGCGGCACTTCTGCTATCATTTTCTGGTTGATTTAGTAGCCAACAAGACACCACACGGCGCCAATTGGTCAGAGGCATGAGGCTTGACCACATCACACATGATGAAATAAGGGCAGCTGGCCTTACTGTTGGAAAAGTCTTGTTCCACAGTAGCATGGGCACAGAAAAAAATAAAGAAAAAAATGGATACTCTGGACTGACGGTGGGCGTCACTTTCGTGCAAAGGAATTTTGCTACTTTGTTCTTTTTGGTCTTCGTTATGTATATCCCGATCGGACGTTTTCCCTGTGGTTTCTGGGGGAGAAACACGGCAAAAACAACAGGGACAGCCACTTTGGTGTGCTCTCTCGTGTTTGGTTTTGGGTGCCTCGTTCCACAACAATTAAAACTGTGGAACAAATAGCTAACATCACCAATACGATACGGTGCGCCGTGCATGTAGTTACTGATGTCTTTGGCCCGTACAAAAAGAAAATTCTTGAGTTTCCGGATTTTACAGGTGCATATGAGCTCAGGAGCACACCGGAGGGTGTACTTGCTACGTGTGCGTCCACGAGCTAGAAAGAACTAAAGTACATCATCAAAGAACTCGATGCAGACAGGGCAGAGAAAAGGCCCCCAGTCTATGAATCTTGTGATGAGTATGAGGACGTTCCTGATAGCCTTCCAGGACTTGAAAAACGAGAAAGAATAGTAACCAAATTACAAAAATACTCGACACCCCATGACAAGCCCAAAGCACCAAGTACACCTACGAATGAGCCTCTTAAAACCCCCCAAAATGCGGTAGAAGGCCTAATAGTATGAAAAAGAAACGAGGTCGCCCACTCAGCAGCAGCACATCTCAGCCGCAGAAGACTAGGAAATGAAGGTTTCCACTTCCAACATCATTTCAGCCACCTTCTAGCAGTGAGTTCCGCTATTTCTTGCTATTGAAAGCATACTCTCTGACTTTACCAAAACCACTAAAACCCGATTTTTACCCTAAGACTGAATTTTTCATAGGTCAAAATAGCACCCTTGAGCGATTTCTGACCCGGGTTCTTTCCTAATATGGGCCGGGAAATATGGAGAATTTTTTTTAAAGGGGGCGGCATGCCCAAAGATGCAACGAAAGTGTCAATTGGCCTCATTTTGGGGGGGGGTTTTTGAAATCGACCCATATATATATAATTGTGTGTAATTGGAAAAAAAGAAGAAGAAAAAAACGACGAAAGCAGGGGGAAAAAAAGAAGAAAAAAAAACCACGTTTTTTATTTGGGGTGTTAACAATATCTTTTTCCACTTTTTCGTCATTTTCTTCGCTCACTAAGGGCCTCAGTATTTAACGCTTCAGAGTGAAAAAAAAATGGGTCTCGCCGCGAAAAAAAAATGTACCCAACCCCTTGATTTTTTTTTTGGAGTGGGGGGATGGGGTATTTTTACTATTTTTAGCCATCTGAGGCCATTCCGGCCCTTAAAAGTGGGAAGGTCCCCTTAGAATGCCACGGCGAAATAGCCACCTCATATTCATAATTACCTTTGGGAAATCCCCAAAAAAAGCTGACCTGTCGTGTGAAATAAAACGACTTACTTGCAGCCAAATGAGCCACTGCGGGCCTTTTTTTTTTTTTTTTTTTTTTTTTTCCTTGAAATATCACGGCATAATTGTATGCAACTGCTTCTGAATTTCCTCGTCGTTGTTTATAAAATCACGTGCTTTAAGAGGGTCAGGCGTGACGCATCCAATCTGTTTTTTTTTTTTTTTTTTTTTTTTTTTTTCCAAACCTTAAAACACGCAAGCACAGGGCGATGATCTGATAACATAACATCAAACGACTTATAAGAACCTACAACCTGCTGTACATACTTCAGCGGGACATTCACAGTCGATGCCAGCTCACACGGCGGGGACCCAGGAGGGGACAGCTCCACTGCTGTAATAACCGAAGGCCCTCTAGATATCACCGGCGATATAGAAGGATCAACATAAGCCTTACGGTCCTTATCCCGTTCTAAACACGAGAAAAATGAATCCTGCGTTGCGGGAGAGTTGAAACCAAGCTGGTTTTGATGGAGCAGATGCGAGGCAGGTGGCAATATAGCTGTGCTGAGGCTGCCCCTGGCGGACGGTTTTTCGTAATACAAAATGCGGTCGGTCCAAGCGGGTCGCCTCTTCGCGGAAAATTCGTTTGAGTTTAAAACATATTTGTAGGTTGGTGGGAAATTGATAACGCCCTCCTTCCACCCTAAGAAAACCTGATCTGAAAACAGCATTTGCTTCAGTTCATCGTGGTGAAGCAATGCAGGGTAGTTTGTCCGGCTTTCACCTTCGCTTCCTCGCCGTACTCGGTAGTTTAAATCACCAAACCAAAATGCGTAATCCACATCTTGCAGAACACCATTTTCATCGCTATTCTCGGTCCCGATCCGGCATGCTTTTGGTAGCTCGCTGGATTGTACACCTTCCCAAACCATGTTTTTAAGGGAGGGTCGGGTTGTGCCGAATGTTAACCCAGACAGGATAGATTTGTAGCCTTTGTTGCGCTCTGTTTTTCTGTTTTCGTGCGCTTCCAAATGGCTGTTGACCAACAGAACTGTCCTTCCCTTTAAAGACACCCGGAGCGCAGCAGCTCCTTTGTTGGCGAGATTTCCTTGATACCCCACTTTGACACTTGCTGTTGATACAGAATGAACAGTGTGTTTCTCATGCACGAAAACCAACAACAACAGTCCCCCTATTGTACATGGTTCTAAAGGGGTGTAAACTGCCTTCTCTTGAATGATGGATTCTACGAAGGCAGACCATATGCTTCCCTTTGAGGATGAGGACTCGAGGAGGATTGTTGCTACAGACATGTCGATTTCTTGGAGCCCGACGGCAAAGATGTCAGGGATGCAGTCGGCGTCTGCGAGAAGCCATTTTCTCAAACCCGTGTGATCGTTGAAGTTTGGTAGCTTTTCAGCAACGTTGAAGCTTGCCACTGCGACCGTTAGCTCTTCTCCTGATCCCCATACGTCTTCGCAGGATTGCAGTCTGTCCTCTACCATCCTGCCCAGCCCTTCGCGTTCAGCCTCAGTCGGTGTCTCCACTTTCTCCGGCGAAGAAGTATCAGAAGCAGGTGGTTGGTCGCCGCTATCACCTGTTGGAGGGGTCTTCGCCCTGCCGTTGTTTATCCCCAGCTTGTTCAGCACCCACCGAAGGCCTGTCATTTCATCTCCAATAATAATAATTTAAAAAAAAAAAAAAAATCAACCCCCCTTCCTTTGAGAAATTAAGAAAATGCGGGTGAAAAAAGTTTTAAAAAAAAAAAAGGAAATATATTTTGCCCTTTTTTTACCCCTCTTTTTTTTTTTTTTTTTTCCCCTCTCCGTCTCTAAACGTTTAAATCCCTTTTCTAAAAATAAAAAGAATTAAGAAAAAAGATGCAAGAAGTGAATTTAAAAAAAAAAAAATAATAATAATAAGAACTCACCCGTCGAATTCCACCTGCGGTGCACGTGTTTCTCTCTTCGTGTAAAACGGGCCCTTTTCGGTCAGTAGCTCAATTTCGAGAATCTATTTGTGAATTTACTTTCTTTTTACCCCCCCCCCCCTTCACACCTCTTGGGAATCTCTGCCTTCTATAGAACCCTTGTTCCTGTGCAGATTTTGCAGCGCACCGAATTTGATTTCTTTGCACGTGTAGTCCATCTCGCAATCGACGTCTAAGAAGTAGTCCCACATCAGTTGGTCAAGGGACACATAAGCCACGAAGACAGAATGCTTGAGAGCAGCTGCAAGGAAACGCAAGCCCGCCTGCCGCACGGCCACAATCTGATGATTCCGGTGATCGAGAAGCTGTGCCATGTGTGGGAGCAGCACAGGACACACAGTCTCGACACTGATGGCAGAGGACTCAAGTATCGCTGCAATGGCGTGGAGGGAAATCTCAAGAAGATCCGGCTTGTTTTTAGGGACGATGAAGAAATCAGCGAACATCCCCGTCTGCGCTACCACGTGGGCAAGGCCCGGTTGTTGTGTGCAGATCCCGCCCAACGCCTCGATTTTCTTCTCTAAATTCCGGGACTTCACCACAGACTCCAGCCAGTTGGACCTGAGAGCGTGCACACAGTTCTCTTCAGAATGTTCCGCGAATCTCCCGATGAAACGGATGGCGAAGTCCGAAGCAACATCGACAAGATCCTGTTCGGCGATTCTAATAATCCGCGTGCCGAGGCCTTTCCGAGTCCCGCAGAACCGTGCCCCCAACGGGCCCTTGGCAATAGTTTCAAGGATTTCAAGGTAGTTAAGGAGCATCAAGATGTCATCCCCCACTGTCTCAACACCATCAACCACAGCATCCAGGGCGCCGATGGTCTCGAGGAAGGTGAAGAGGTCTGTGTCTGTGCCTGCTTTTTGGATCAGGACCTCAAGGATGCGTAAGGCTTCCACAGACCTTGTTTTGAACTTTTCTTGCAAACTGTCGACGATTTTCGTATGTGTGGTCAGGACGCTCCTCGAGAGGTGGTCGCCTAGAAGCCCCCCCAGGGTTCTCGCTGCGGTGAGGGACGTCGTGGGGTTGTCGTCGCACATCAGCGTCACAAGATGTTCCAAAAAATAGAATTTGTTCTCTTCTTGAAGTTTTACAATGTGTCCCGGGACACACACCTCAGCGAACACCATTGCCAGGGCTTGCCGTCCCTTCTGCGACCCGTTCTGCACTGTGGCTTCGACAACTTGGTTCATCGCTCCACCCAAGATGATGCTCGCCCCTACTTTAGTTCTGGACACTTCCTGCAGCACCCTTTCTGCGCTTGGTCCCACATCTCCTTCCCTTTCTAGTAGCTCTAATACAATCTTCAAATCGGTCATCAGTGCTTCAATGTACTCCTCCCGCCCCCCTCGCAAGCCCCGCACCAAGGCGTCCATCCCTGAAAGGACCTGCTTCGTGTCCGAGGACTTCAGTGCTTCGATGTGTTCCATATAGTTTTTAGTATTTTTTTTTTTTTTAATCCTTGCGGGGCAGATATGGATTTAACCACTTCAGAGAGAGGAATACTAACTGGCACTAAGGAGCACCTTCCCGGTAGGGGAACGGGAGGGAGAACAAAATAGTTGAGAGATTCCCCGGGTTTGCGAAAGTGCTTACGCCACAGCGTAGAGAGTGCGGCCTTGCTTCTTCAGGGCGAAGAGGATGTCAGCGGCACGCACGGTCTTCCTCCCTGTGAGCTCCAAGAGGGTCGCGGTGTCGGCCATCACCTTGTCCACGAAGGACCTCAGGATGGTCCTCGCCTCGTCGTAGGCGCTCGCTGCGATCCTCTTGCACCCACCACGCCTGGCGATCCTCCTGATGCTCCCCTTCGTGATCCCACGGCTGCTGACCTTCGTGTTCCTCTTCCCACCACCACCCTTCGTCACATTCTTCGACTTCGAGGTCACTGACTTGCCCTTCGCGGAGGTCTTTCCTTGGCCGGCCATTGTTTTTTTTCTCTCTTTTTTGCTAAACCTTTACAATTACAAACGGGTGAACAAAGTAATAGGGGGAAAAAAAAAAAAAAAAAAAGCACGAAGGAAATTTATGGAGAGGTAATAAAACGAGGTATAAAAATAAAGAAATAAAACAGGGGGGAAACGGGAAGAAGAAGACATGAATTGCGCTCTAAACGCCCGTTCATCAGGGAAGGGAGCACCTCGCCAAAGAGGGTAGCATGGAAAAGGTTTATCTGGCGAGGGAGATGCGGTGGGTTTTGTTTCTCTTCTTCTTCTTTTTTTTTTTTTTTTGTGTATTACAAAGAAATAAAATAAAGGCTAGCGAAAGGAATTTTTTTATTTTCAAAAGTAAGATTTTGTCTATTGGGGAGGGACTAAGGGGAATAAAAAGACAAGTGGACAATGCTTCAGTACACTACAGCTGCCCTGTCGAACAGGACTCTTGACTGCCTCCAACACCTAGCAGCAAGCACTGCTGTGCATACTTTACTACCTTCACTGCCCACCACGGAGGCGGAGAACCAAGTGAAGGGTGGACTCCTTCTGAATATTGTAGTCGGCAAGGGTACGGCCGTCCTCAAGTTGTTTCCCTGCGAAGATCAGCCTCTGCTGGTCAGGGGGGATCCCTTCCTTGTCCTGAATCTTCGCCTTCACATTCTCAATGGTGTCGTTGGACTCTACTTCCAGAGTAATGGTCTTCCCAGTCAAGGTCTTCACGAAGATCTGCATACCACCACGGAGGCGGAGGACCAAGTGAAGGGTGGACTCCTTCTGGATGTTGTAATCGGCAAGGGTACGGCCATCCTCAAGTTGCTTCCCTGCGAAGATCAGCCTCTGCTGGTCAGGGGGGATCCCTTCCTTGTCCTGGATCTTCGCCTTCACGTTTTCAATGGTGTCGTTGGACTCCACCTCAAGGGTGATAGTCTTCCCAGTCAGAGTTTTCACGAAGATCTGCATACCACCACGGAGGCGGAGAACCAAGTGAAGGGTGGACTCCTTCTGAATGTTGTAGTCAGCAAGGGTGCGGCCATCCTCAAGCTGCTTCCCTGCGAAGATGAGCCTCTGCTGGTCAGGGGGGATCCCTTCCTTGTCCTGGATCTTCGCCTTCACATTCTCAATGGTGTCGTTGGACTCCACCTCAAGGGTGATGGTCTTCCCAGTCAAGGTCTTCACGAAGATCTGCATACCACCACGGAGCCTCAGAACCAAGTGAAGGGTGGACTCCTTCTGAATGTTGTAGTCGGCAAGGGTGCGGCCATCCTCAAGCTGCTTCCCTGCGAAAATCAACCTCTGCTGGTCAGGGGGGATCCCTTCCTTGTCCTGAATCTTCGCCTTCACATTCTCAATGGTGTCGTTGGACTCCACCTCAAGGGTGATGGTCTTCCCAGTCAAGGTCTTCACGAAGATCTGCATGTTTGTGTATAAAGCTCTGCGATGGTGAAAGAGGTACGGGAAGAAGTAATACTAATACGAAAGACACTGATGACAACCTGATGCTTATATACGTGTGCGTGCGTGTGTGTGTGCTCTGTAGCTAGAGTTCATCATCCATGCTAGCAATGAAACCGCCTGCGCTGCTGGTGCCTCCAAGGAGTTCCTCCATTGATTTCGGTGCGGCGGACTTCGCTGCTGGTGTCTTCTTCGCCTTCTTGGGGGCGCTCTGAGGTGATGCTGCTGGAGATGCACGTTTCTTGGAGGCCGGAGCAGCAGCCCCGTCGTCCCTAGTCTCTTTTTGCATCATGTTGAGGGCAGCTTCCGGTTTGTGCTTCATGCATGCCTCGCCTGCTTTACACTTCTTGCACCTTGGGCCGTCGTTGTTGTGTTTCCCGCACGGCTTACCCATCTCACACCTTTTACAACCCCCCTTCGCCTTGGGCGGCTTTGCTTCTTTTTTCGGTGCAGGTTTGGCAGGGGCAGCGGCAGGAGCAGGAGCAGGAGCAGGAGCAACGGCGGCAGGAGCTGCAGGTGTGGGTGCAGCAGGTACAGCTGGTGTGGGTGCAGCAGCTGGGGGTGCCTCACCTCTTTGGAGTGCCTCAATTTCCTTTTTGATCTTCCCCGCCTCTTCAAAGTTCTCGCTCTCAACTGCCTGCAACTTCTTGAGCTGCAGAGCATCGATCTTGTCTTCTGACTCCAGCTCCTTCTTGATCGCAGCCGCCTGTGCGTAGTCTTCCGCCGCCACCGCCGTTGCCTTCTTCGCCTCGAGTTCCAAACGCCTCGCCGACGGCTGCACCTTAGGCTTAGCTGGTGCTGCAGTGCTGGGGTCCCACCTCTTCATGGTGCCCTGCTGCACCTTCGTGTCGTTCCAGGACTCGTTTCCCCAGCTGTTCCAGTTCTGGCTGCCCCAGCTTTGCTCGGCTGGTTGCTCTGCAACAGGCGCCTTCTTCTCAGGCTTTGGCCTTCTTTCCTTCAGTTGTGCTGCGTCGCCCTGTTCCTCCCGCCTCTGCACCATGAAGTGCTCCCCTGCTTGCTCCACTCTGATCTTCCTCCCGTTGAATGTCCGGCCGGTGAGGTTCGCGATGGCTTTCTGCCTCATCTGCTCAGTGGAGAAGCTGCAGTGTGCGAACCCCTTGCAGTGCCCGGTGTTGCCCGCCTTCGCCACGTGGATGTTGTTCACACCAGGGTCGACACTCTGCAGGAGGGTGGTAAGCTTTGCTGTTCCTGTCCCCGAAGCAAGCCCCCCAATGTACGCCCTGAAAGGCGGCGGCACCACTGAGTGGTCCACGTCATCGATCTCGGGGGGCGTGTCCGTGCTGCTGGAGCAGGAGGAGACTTCGTCGTCTGACATTTTGCTGTGTGTCCCTTTTTTTTCCTTTCACTTTTTTTTTAAATTTTCTTTTGTTCGTTTCTACGTTTGAACAGAATGATCCCATCTATCCCCTCCCGATTAATCAGTAGACCATCGTGAACGTTACTGCTTCCTAAGTCATGGTCGGTCAGAGAGCTGGGTTAGTATTGCGTCATCATCGAACGTTGGGGATGGATGGCAAAATATATAAAAAAAATTGTTTGATTTCAGTATTTAATATGCGGTGTTGATCTTTTGTATTGCGGTATCAGGAGGGGAAAGGAAAGGAAGAGGGGGCAAACCCTCTACCTCTCTTTCGTCCATCAAATTGACGTGCAAATAAGAAGATACGTCATCATGTCAAAGGCGGGCTTCCAGCCATGCTTCAAAATGTGATTTTGCCTTTGGGGACATTGTGATCAGTAGACCATCGTGAAGTATTACTGTTGTCCTAAGTCATGGTCGGTCAGAGTGAGCTGGATAAGTATCTTGTCATCACTTCCTCATCCTCAAGAGGTCGTTAGTTGAAAAAAAAAACAAAGAAATTGTTCCTGACGTTTCAGTATTTAATATGCGGTGTTGATCTTTTGTATTGCGGTATCAGGAGGGGAAAGGAAAGGAAGAGGGGGCAAACCCTCTACCTCTCTTTCGTCCATCAAATTGACGTGCAAATAAGAAGATACGTCATCATCTTTTTTAAAAAGGTTTATTATTATTTTTTTTTAATTTATTTTTCGGCCCTTTGTGTGATCAGAAGACCATCGTGAACGTTACTGCTTCCTAAGTCATGGTCGGTCAGAGAGCTGGGTTAGTATTGCGTCATCATGCACGAGGAGGACAGGGTGTGGGCAAGAAACTTTTCAAAAAAAAAATTGCAATTCTGGCAAAAGGTTTGTTTTCAGTATTTAATATGCGGTGTTGATCTTTTGTATTGCGGTATCAGGAGGGGAAAGGAAAGGAAGAGGGGGCAAACCCTCTACCTCTCTTTCGTCCATCAAATTGACGTGCAAATAAGAAGATACGTCATCATGTCAAAGGAGTCCTGCGTGCTGCAGTGGGGTTGTGCTGGGCCTCTTGGCTCCCCTCCCATTGTGATCAGAAGACCATCGTGAACGTTACTGCTTCCTAAGTCATGGTCGGTCAGAGAGCTGGGTTAGTATTGCGTCATCATGCACAAGGAGGACAGGTAGTTTTTTTTTCTTCTTTTCTTTCCCTTCCCCCAGTTCTTGAAAGAACAAAAAAATAAAGAATAACGGGAGGCATGGCAACTGATCTAGTTCTTCTTCTTCTTGGGGCCGTTGATCTTGCAGAGACCACGGTACTTCTTCTGCCTGTTCTTCCTCTCCTTCAACTGCTTACGGTTGGCGTCCTGTGGGTGAGTGGTGAGTGGGACAATTAAAAAAAAAAAAAAAAACCTTCTTGGTGCTGAGCCCGAGACGGACGAGCCTGTAGCGGGGCTCAATCTTCTTGGCCTGCGCGAGCTGTGGGAATTTTTTTTTTGTTTTGTTTTGTTTTGAGCTGTTTTGCTGTGCATACATCGTCGTAGATGAGACCGAAGCCGGTGATCTTGCCACCACCGAACTCGTTGCGGAAGCCGAACACAGCGATGGTGTTCTCGTCCTGCACCTTGTACATCTCCGCCAGCTTGGCACGGATCTCAGACTTGGGGATCGTTCCACGCTTGGTGTGGGTGAGGTCGATCACGAACTGCTTACGGCCAAGAAGAGCATTGTACATGTACTTCCTCGTCTGGATGTTGATGGTACCTTCGCCGCCCATTTTGTTGTATGTATCCTCCTGTATGTGTTGGCAAAATGTACTTCTGGTGCAAAATAAGAATGTTGGTATTACACATTTCCCCTGCGGCTATAGCTCCCGGATGCGACGGGACTACTGATGCGGGGAAAGCTAGTGTTGTTGATTGGTACCTTCTAACCACAATGCTCTGTACATTAGAGGACATAGCGACGTTGGGAAGGCCTTGTAATTGTTGCTATTTTATTGGCTTGTACTTTGCTGTTGTATAATTTGGTTTTCAAGTATATTTTCATCTTGATTAAAAATGTGTGTTAACACTTGGGAGCTTCTCGTGTTGTTGTGGATCGGTACCTCCTGACCACTCTGCCGCGTGGGGAAGTCCTCGAAGCTGCACAATTTCAGCATTTGCGGAAGAGGCAATACGCCGAGGCGGTGGGTTCAATCATGAGGGTGGTGACGACCATGTGGTAGGTTGGGACAATGACGAAGAGCAGGGCCCCCAGAACATGGAAGACGAGGGTGAGAAGGGATTCCTTGTGGAAGGGCCAGAGGAAGCGTGTGCGGTCGCCGAAGAGGCGCATGAGGACGAACCCCACGAGGGCTGGTCCCACAACGAGGTTCAGCCCCAAGAGGCGGGGGTCGATGTGTGGTCCGTAGATGGCTCCCTCGTAGAGGGCGTGCAGGGAGGCGATCGTGTAGGCCCAGAAGAGAATGTGGTCGGGGCTCGTTGGGTAGAAGTTCAGGAGCCCCTTGTCGATCTGGAGGTACTTTGAGGAGACAGGGACAACATCCTCCTCCTCCTCATCCTCTTTCTTCGTCTTCTTCTTGTTGTTGTTGTCCACTCCCGTGCCCCCTTCTCCCTTGTACTCCTCCGACACCCCGAGCTTCTCACGGAAGGTCCCAAATACGCAGTCCAGACAGTACTGCGGGCCTCCGTAGTTGCACTCGAACTTCGCGTGGTGCAGGTAGTGGTACTGGTCTGCCTGCCAGTGGTCCTCCCAACCCGAGTGTCCCGCTGCGGGGGCGAGGTTCAGGTGCCACCCGTTCCAGTGGAAGACAAAGGGCGACATCTTGAAGTACAGGCTCACCGCCACCGCAGAGTAGTAGTAGACGTGCTCCAAGGGGTGCATCGAGAGCCCTGCAAAGGGTTCGATGTCGATGTTCCTGTGGTGCAGGGAGTGCACGTACTTGTACAGGGCGCGGTAGTGGATCGTGCGGTGCGCGAAGTAGAAGTGGAAGTCCCTGTACAGGGGGATCGCTAGTACCCACATCACATTCCAAAGGAAGGTTGTGAGGGCTGTTGTGCTGTTGTCGTTGTTATAACCCATCGTCGTCCACCACGAGAACCACGCCTCCTCATCCGTGTCGTATGGGACCCTCCCCTCCGCGAGCAGGTGGTAGTACGCCATCTCCCAGGCACTCCACTGTAGAGCCCCCAGCGTCGTGTACCACACGTTCTGCACCATCGTCGCGAGGGAAGGGTAGCTGTGCGGGGCATACTTCCGCCTGCTCAGAAAGTGCGACACGAAGTGCCACCACCCGAAGTACAGGTAGATCACCAGCGTGTTCACCCCACACCGCCTCGCGAACCACGCCCCGTCCCACCGCCCCGCCGCCTCCATGTCGTACGGCGCCAGCACGTACAGCGCAGCAGACAGCAGCAGCCACATCAGGTTCGGCGTCATCAAGATGGTCCGCACCACGTTCCAGGGCTGAAAGAACAGCTGCCCGGACATGCTCGTCTCCCCGGGGCGCTTCTTCAGGTCCACCCACCCAGCAGGGCGGAAGATGCTTCCCCCTGACAAGCCTCCGAGAGACAACAGGAACGACATGGTGGCTTTTCTTGTTCAACTGGCTGAAGAACTGACGGGGGGGGTTGCAAGGCACGGTAGGCATATGTAAAGAGTAAAATAATGGATAAGACCTCCCAAGGACGGTTAGGGATACTGAGTGCAGGTATGGGAGCCTCCTGCTTGGGGTGAAAAATCAAAGGTAGAACAAGGTGGTGGCACCTTTAACAGTTGTTCGTTAAGGTATAAGAGGCTTAGTGGTAGTCTTGCATCTGGTTTTTTTTTTTCTTCTTCTCTTTTCTATGCCCCTTCTATCAGAGGATGACGGCTCCAAAGAAGAAGGAAAAAAAAAAGGAAAAAGGAAGAAGATAGGGGTACTTTCTTGCTTTCTTTATTTTCTTTTTTTTTCTCTTTTTTTTTTCTAGCAGACTTCGCCTCCGTGCTACAGAATGGATAAAAGGGGGAGGAAAGAGGGGGGGGGGGGGGGGGGGAGAAATCTTTTTGTTTTTCTTTGGCAATGATACTTTTAACTGTGTTGTTACTTTCTTTTTTTTTTAATAAATACTATTCACCTCAATTTTTCCCCTTCGCCTCCCCCGCTTCCCCCAGTAATTCTCCTCACTTGCCCTCCAGAGAGACGAAGGACGTAATATAAAAAAAAAACAAAACAAAAACAAAAAAAGGCTTGAATTTTTCAACGTCAAGTAAGGCGCAGCCACAACCAAAGTGGACCATTGAGCACATGGGAGTGAGTGTCTGCAGAGTCTTGCAAACATTGGAGTGGACTTACTTGTGGCTGCACACAGACATAGCATGGAATAAAACAAAATATATGTTGCTTAATAATAACACCCACCCATACCAGAAGGATAGGTCCTCTTGTGCGCCGGAAATACAAAAAATAAAAATAAAAAACAGAGTGGAAGTAATTAAAAAGAAGGAGAAAAAAAAAGTGAAATTGCTAATTGTGACGAAGTGGTGGATGGGGGGAGGGATGATGTGTGGTGTTCAACACCCCCCCCCCCCCCCCCCTTGTTATTTTCCCTCCCTGCACGCAGCAGCGGTTTTTTTTTTTTTTTTTTTTTTTTTTTTGCCTCGTCCCCTCTCCCCCTCTGAAAAAAAAATTGTCTAGTGGTGCCATGCAGTATGTGGCCACCCTTATGAACCCAAATTTCCCTGAGGTTCCGTAGAAAATAAAAGTGGAGAGAACATGTTATCAGAGACCTGTCGGACCCTCCCTGTGCGTTGTAATAGGATAAGGGACTCTCCGTTGAGGGCAATGTTAACTGGCGCCACGTGTAGTGTAGGGTGTCTCCCTCCTGACCACAAATTACCAGGAACCACCACAGGACAGGGAGAAAGGAAGAAGAAAAAAATAAATGGGTTTGTTAAAAAAAATTATTTTAGAGATTTTTTGGTAGGTTTAGAGATGATAAAAAAGAAGGGGGTAATAATACTATGAAGGGAGGGGGGGGAAAAGAACGAAAGAAAAATGGGAGAGAAGTACCTAGCAGCAGGCAGCTACTGTTGATAGCAAGAGGCCCAAGGCAAGTGGGCCATCTTACAGGCAACTGGCGCTCTGTACTGCACAGCACGACTGGAAAGTCCCCCTTGCGCAAAAATATTTAAAAAAAAAAAAGAAAAGAAAAGGCTGGAAAAAAAAAACTTTTTTTTTCTTTCCTACACCATACCATTTTTATTTCTCTAAAACTAAAAAAGAAAAAAAAAAGAAGGGAGGGAAGGTCCCTTAAGTGGAAATGAGGCAAAAAAAAAAAACTTTATTTTATTTTATTGAAAAAAAAAATGAAGAATCGCTGCATTATTTTGATATCTATGGGAAAAAAATGGGGGGGAAAGAATAGGGGGGAAAAAAATGAAAACACAATGGCTCAAATATGTGTCGCAACAAGAGGGGTATGGGGGAACTGAGGGATGAAAAAACCATTCCACTTTTTTTCTCCGTTTTTTCCCCCCGACAGTTGCTTCTTTACTCGGGCCATGTAATCCTCATGTGTTGCAAGCAAAATATTCCACTTTTCGCCACTAAGAGAGACAGTGAGTGCCCTGTGGCCAAAATGAATCACTATTAAGAAAAAAAGAAAAACCCCCTTCTCATCGCTATGCGCCATCGAGCTATCATTAAAAAAAATAAAGGTAAAAAATAAAATCAATGGATGAGGAGAAGTCTTATGCTTCCTCCCGCCCGCCCCTGTTTTTTTTTTTTCTTTTTTTGTTTCACTCCCATCAATAAGAAAAAAATTCAATTTCCTTTGGAAAAAAAAAACCCCTTCCCGATGTCTTTAAAATACGGTAAAACATAACTGACCAGAAACGAAAGAAGGAAAAAATAAAAGTGTATTCACATAAAAAAAATTCCTTTTTTTCTTTAAAAATTTCAATTCTAAGGAAAAGAAAAAAAAAAATAAGAGAAAAGAGAAAAAAAAAAAACTATGCTAGAGGTAGGTTTTTTTTTTTTTTTCTTTTAAATTTCCTTCCTTTTGTTTTATGTATTTTTGTCAGAATTCCTTTCTTCTCTGGAATAAGGGAAATTAAAAAAAAAAAAAAAAAAAAAAAAAAAAAAAAAGAAGAAGAAAGAAAGATAGATCAAGAAGCACGTCACGTTACCACAAACACAGGGAAGAAAAAATAAATAAATAAAAAAAAAACCCCCCTCAACGCCCGAACAGTTCAGGAAAATCCTTCATGTCGGCCTGGTTATATAAAAAAAAAATCTTTTTATAAAAAAAAAAAAAAAAAAACACATACCTCACTAAACCCAACAACATTAGGGCTGTCACCCCCCACAAGCTCGCCCTCTTCTTCGTCCTCAACATCCCAATCTGCCTCCTCCCAATCATCTGTATCTTGCTGCAAACTGAAAAGAGAAGTAGGGCTATTAGTTAGGCAAAAACCCTTTTCGCAAGAAGATGTAGAAGAAGAAGAAGATGTGGAGGAATCATCATCATTATCACTATTGTAGCAGAGGAGATCGACATCTTCTGCCTCGTGCAAAGCGGCGGTGATGACGACAATAAAAGCGGCAGCAACAGCACCCTGACTGTGCACGGGAAGCACCGAAACAGAGAGCTGCTGAATAGATGGAAGACGTGGGAGATAAGACGGCTCGCAATAAGAAATATTCCACTCGAACCCACACGAGGCAGTATGCTTGTGAGGCACCATGACACCGTCTTCATAAACAATTTGGCATCTGACAGACAGAGAAGTGGGAGTTGCAATGAGATACGTCGGCTCAACACAAGAAAGGTACCTCTCGAGCTTGCCAACCTGCCTGAGAGGCGGTTCGTAAAAATTAGCAGGAAGCCCATCATCATCCCAACACACAATACGCACTGTTGTAATGGGTTCTGTGCTGGCACAGAGGCCTTTGACAGTGACCTTGTCACATGTTTTGAAACCAGAGCTCTGCGCGGTCTTGTGAAGCCATGATGGAGCTCCGTCTTCGATTCCAATAATCGGCTGCCTTTCAATGCAGGATATGTACTCCAAAGGGGCACGGCACGTGCGGTTACGATAGGTGTTGAGCTGCAGCTCTTTTTCGTACCTGTCCAGCACATGGGCCACATACCAGCTGTCACCCTGTCTGTACCACCATGGAGTGAGGGAGCCCGACATGGGGCTGCTGTCCTCTCGCGAAGATCCTTCGTCCGCAAAGCTGTCGACCGACCCCGTGTAATGACGGTCCAACCCGTGATGCTGATGATGATGTTGCTGTTGACACACTTTGATCGCAATATCTTCCGTCTTTTGAACCGGCTGAGAACACTCCATGATAGCTACGCCCATTATTATTTTTTTTTGTCTTTTTAGAGAGAAAAAAAAAAGAAAAGGGTGAGGGAGAAAAAAAAAAGGGGGTGGAAAGGGTCTGCGGGGTTTGGGTAAAACAAGAAAAGATCCCAACTGGACGATGGATGGCTTGAGCATCATCCATTTTCGGGGCCGGTTCATTCGGCAGGTGAGTTGTTACACACTCATTATCGGATGCCGACTTCCATGGCCACCGTCCTGCTGTCTAGATGAACCGACACCCTTTGTGGGATCTGATGAGCGACCACTCGGACACCTTAAGTCAGCTCTCGGTTCATTCGGCAGGTGAGTTGTTACACGCTCATTATCGGAGCCGACTTCCATGGCGTTGTTGTTATGAGCAGTGATCGAGGATTGAGGGCATTAACACCACCGGGAAAGCATTGCATAACAAAAAAAATAACAAAAAAAAAATAAATAACGTGATGGGGGGTGAAGAAGAAGAAAAAAAAATGAAAAGGGGATGGAGCGTGGAGGAAGGGGGGTGGACGAAACGTAAAAAAAAAAGGGGGGAGGGGAAAGAGTGTGT
Organism: Diplonema japonicum; assembly: GCA_964019335.1. Lineage (NCBI taxonomy): Eukaryota > Euglenozoa > Diplonemea > Diplonemida > Diplonemidae > Diplonema > Diplonema japonicum. Next base: position 570,208 of record OZ025676.1, read on the forward strand.
GGTATAAATAAAAAAAAGTAAGGTAAATTTGGCTAGAAAAGGGAATTCGCTTTCATTTCCTTTTTGACTAACGGAGGAAAGGGACGAAAACACCGTCTATTCATGAGTTATTTACAGAAAAAGAAAGGAGAAGGAGAATAAAATGTGTTTTTTCCCTTCTTTTTTTTTAAAGAGAAAGGGGAATGTGGACTGCACCATTTCAGATCCCATCGCAAGCAGTGATCGGAAAATTTGTGAAAATAGAACCCTCCCCTCAACCTCCCGTAAAAACCCCCTTCAAATTTTCCGAACACTTTCGCAAGGGAGCAGTGAAAAGTATGCTGTTACATTGACCTTTTTTTCTTCTTCTTTTTTTTTTTTCCCGTAATCTTCTCTTTTCCCTCCTTACCCTTTCCTTTTCGTCTTCAAAGACCCTCACCCCTCTTACCAGCAAACAAAACAAAGAGACACGGACAACGGATTTTTTTTTCTTCACGAAAAAAATGATTTGAGCCACACTTTTCTTTTTTTTTTTTCTTCTTCTAAAAAAAAAAAAAAACCCCGGACAACCCATACTACCCTTATTTTTCACCCCCCCTGGGTCCCCCCTTTTTTCTTTTTGCAAATATGTGTGTAAACTCTCCCTCTCATTATCACGAATCGCCTTCCGCGCTTAAAATTTCATCCAGCACAAGGTTGAACACGGCTTCAATGTTTTCAGCCTTTTTTTTTTATTTATTTTTTTTTTTTATTTTAGAATTGATATCTCCCATACATTCTTCGCAGAACATTCCATAAAAGGAAACCCCCACGACGATGCGAGTTGCTGCCCCTCTTCGTGTGATACCTGCGTCATTTTTTTTTGTCCCTCTCCCAAAAAAAAAAAAAAAAAAAAAAAAAAAACCTGTCTTTCAGACTCCGGAAGATCCGACTTGTTCCCAACAAGCACGAGAACCACACCATCGAGGATGTTGCAGTCCTGTATTCTGTCGTAGATAGACTTGACCATCTCAAAGCTGTGGTAGTCGTTGATGGAGTAGAGGATGATGTAGCCGTGGGTACCGATGGAATACTGGGGCTGGAACATCGAGCATTCGTCCTGCCCTGCTGTGTCAAGAATGGAGAGGAGGTATTGGTTGTTCCCGTGCCGCATTTTCCGTTGGTAGGTGTGATTGATGGTAGGGTTGTAGTACGGTGAGAACCTGTCTTCTACGAACTGCACGCAGATGGCGCTCTTCCCCACCCACGATTTACCTAGTACGCAGATCTTCCTTTGCTTGATCACCGGTTCTTTCTTGTCTGACACATGTGGCGTGGCGGCAGCGCCCTGGTCTAATTGTTTTGCGCACGTTCTGCACACCCTTTGGCTCTCACCCCCGTACCCCATCTCTTGTCCGAGCACTCTTTTCTCATTGCTGCACTTGTTGCAAAACACCCCACCGCAGTGCCTGCAATGATGTCTTCTGTTGAAGAATGAAAACTCCGCCTTGCACTCCTCGCAAGTGGACGCTTCGCTGTCGGGAATCCACCTCGGGCGGTGCGTCCCGCTCGCCGATGCCTCTTCGGACATCTTGTGGATGCTTGAACCCCACCCTTTTTTTGTTGCATATTGTTTTTTTTTTCTTAACTAATAAGAAAAGGGGAAAAAAAAGGGGGGGTGTAGTTAGACCAATTTTCACAAGCCCAGGTTAGAGTTGAGCTCCGTAATATCCTTCACACCCTTGTTGAGAGTCTTCTCAAGCACCGCCTGTGCTTCTTTCAACGTGAGGTTGAACTCCATGTACTTGGCACGGCGCTGCAGGGTCAGCTTCGCCGTGAGGCGCAGGAGGGATGCTGCTACATGGTGGGGGTCGAGGTGCCACGAAGGTGATGGGGTGGGCAACGGTTGCGGTGCAGCAGCCGGAGTCAAGATGTGCAGACTGATAAGAGCAGCACGGTAGACATTGATGGCAGCTGCAAAGACGGGGAAGCCAAGTGTGGCATCAGATTCAGCACGCAGCGCACGTACCGATCGACAGATGTCACCGAATACCTGTTTCTCACTTTCTGCCAAGTACACAAACCACTTCAAGGTGCCCACACCACCCCCTCTGAAATCTGTCATGGGGTCCTGGCCCTGGAACCCCCACCTCTTCCAACCCATTCCAACTCTCTCGTACTCCACCCCATCATTGTACACATCCACACCATCTTGCATTGCAGCCCACAGCCGCTTCAGCAGCACTTCGTCACCCTCCACAAGAGCCCGCCCCACATCTGCTTGTATCTCCCTTGCCCTTGCCTCCTCCTCAGCAATAGGGTTCCGCGATGCAGTGCCTCCCATGGAAGTCTGTTGGGGTCTGTTCCTGAAATTAAAATACAAACACTACCAAAGAATTTTTTAAAGAATGGACCGGGGGGTGAGTGAGAGGCAGGAAACGTTCACGCTGTATGCCGCATGCAGGGTGGTGCATGCATCTAGAGCTTGGAGGAGGTGCCGTCCATGGTAATGCAGCACTTACCGATCACTTTCCTGTCAGCCATGAGAGTGAAAGCATCCTTCGCCTGGTCAAGAGGAAACTCTGATGTGACCATGGGCTTGAGCTTGCCTTTGGCGGCAAGGTCAAGAAGATGGGTGAAGAGTTCCTTGCGGAGTTCAGGCTGCAGGGCAAGCTGGTGCCCCATGCGAACGCCCACGAGATCGAAACCCTTGATCAGCGCCATGTTAACAGGCAGCTTGGGTATGCGCCCCATAGCAAAACCCACAACAAGGAGACGGGCATACCCGCCAGTGGCCACGCACCTCACACACTTGTCAAAGACGTCGCCCCCTACAGGCTCATAGATCACGTCGCACATCTTCCCCTTCGTGATCTTAGAAACTGCCTTCTTCAAGTCCTCTTTGCCGTAGTTGATTGTGTAGTCCGCGCCTGCCTGCTTGCACACTTCAAGCTTATCGTCGGAACTTGCGGCGGCGATCACTTTTGCACCCAGCACTTTGCCCAGCTGCACCGCGGCCAGCCCCATCCCTCCGCCAGCACCAGTCACCAAAAGCCACTCACCAGCCTTGAGATGCCCCCTGTGCACCAGGGCATGGTAGCCAGTGGCATAACCCATCAAGAAACCGGCACCCTGACTGTAAGTAAGCGTATCAGGCAGGGGCATAAGCTCGCGACCCTTCCCCACCCACTCCTCCTGGCAGGTTCCCTCCGTCATAGATGAGAAGAACACTCTGTCGCCCTTCTTCCACTGCGAGCACACACTCTCTTCCACAACACCGGCTGCCTCAGTGCAGAGCACAAAAGGCATCTTTGGCTTGAACTGGTACTTATTTTGAAGCATCAGCAGCTCAGGGAAGTTCAGCGACGAAGACTTCACCGCCACCCTTACCTCACCTGCCTTCAATGGCTGCCTCTCCCTTGTCACCACTTCCATAGCTGCAATCCCAGAGTAGGGATCCGGCTTGATTTCCTTGCACATCAACGCGCGAAACCCAGTCATTTTGTGGCTGAAGGGCTTGTAAAAATACATAAAAGCTAGTGATAATAAAACAAACACTTAACATACTCTGTACATTAGAAGACAGAGCGACGTTGGGATGGCTTTGTACTCGCTGCTGTGTTATTGGATTTCAAGTATATCTTATCTTGATTTAAAATCTGTCATAACACTTGTGGGGGCTTTGTACTTTGCTGTTGTATAATTTGGTTTTCAAGTATATTTTCATCTTGATTAAAAATGTGTGTTAACACTTGGGAGCTTCTCGTGTTGTTGTGGATCGGTACCTCCTGACCACTCTGCCGCGTGGGGAAGTCCTCGAAGCTGCACAATTTCAGCATTTGCGGAAGAGGCAATACGCCGAGGCGGTGGGTTCAATCATGAGGGTGGTGACGACCATGTGGTAGGTTGGGACAATGACGAAGAGCAGGGCCCCCAGAACATGGAAGACGAGGGTGAGAAGGGATTCCTTGTGGAAGGGCCAGAGGAAGCGTGTGCGGTCGCCGAAGAGGCGCATGAGGACGAACCCCACGAGGGCTGGTCCCACAACGAGGTTCAGCCCCAAGAGGCGGGGGTCGATGTGTGGTCCGTAGATGGCTCCCTCGTAGAGGGCGTGCAGGGAGGCGATCGTGTAGGCCCAGAAGAGAATGTGGTCGGGGCTCGTTGGGTAGAAGTTCAGGAGCCCCTTGTCGATCTGGAGGTACTTTGAGGAGACAGGGACAACATCCTCCTCCTCCTCATCCTCTTTCTTCGTCTTCTTCTTGTTGTTGTTGTCCACTCCCGTGCCCCCTTCTCCCTTGTACTCCTCCGACACCCCGAGCTTCTCACGGAAGGTCCCAAATACGCAGTCCAGACAGTACTGCGGGCCTCCGTAGTTGCACTCGAACTTCGCGTGGTGCAGGTAGTGGTACTGGTCTGCCTGCCAGTGGTCCTCCCAACCCGAGTGTCCCGCTGCGGGGGCGAGGTTCAGGTGCCACCCGTTCCAGTGGAAGACAAAGGGCGACATCTTGAAGTACAGGCTCACCGCCACCGCAGAGTAGTAGTAGACGTGCTCCAAGGGGTGCATCGAGAGCCCTGCAAAGGGTTCGATGTCGATGTTCCTGTGGTGCAGGGAGTGCACGTACTTGTACAGGGCGCGGTAGTGGATCGTGCGGTGCGCGAAGTAGAAGTGGAAGTCCCTGTACAGGGGGATCGCTAGTACCCACATCACATTCCAAAGGAAGGTTGTGAGGGCTGTTGTGCTGTTGTCGTTGTTATAACCCATCGTCGTCCACCACGAGAACCACGCCTCCTCATCCGTGTCGTATGGGACCCTCCCCTCCGCGAGCAGGTGGTAGTACGCCATCTCCCAGGCACTCCACTGTAGAGCCCCCAGCGTCGTGTACCACACGTTCTGCACCATCGTCGCGAGGGAAGGGTAGCTGTGCGGGGCATACTTCCGCCTGCTCAGAAAGTGCGACACGAAGTGCCACCACCCGAAGTACAGGTAGATCACCAGCGTGTTCACCCCACACCGCCTCGCGAACCACGCCCCGTCCCACCGCCCCGCCGCCTCCATGTCGTACGGCGCCAGCACGTACAGCGCAGCAGACAGCAGCAGCCACATCAGGTTCGGCGTCATCAAGATGGTCCGCACCACGTTCCAGGGCTGAAAGAACAGCTGCCCGGACATGCTCGTCTCCCCGGGGCGCTTCTTCAGGTCCACCCACCCAGCAGGGCGGAAGATGCTTCCCCCTGACAAGCCTCCGAGAGACAACAGGAACGACATGGTGGCTTTTCTTGTTCAACTGGCTGAAGAACTGACGGGGGGGTTGCAAGGCAGTTGTATGAATGAGCGTATTTTTTTGAACAGAACAGAAAGGACAGAAAGAAATAATGCGGGAAATGTGAACAGAAGAGCGGAAGGAAATGGGGAGAGGGTAGGGATGGGAGATGGGCACAAGTGGGTGTCGCTTACACGTTTAGCCATAAAATGGGCATGTGCAACAGCGCTGCCAAACGAGTCCTTAAGTACTGATATGACTTGTTATCAAAAGAAGATAAAACAAGAGAGAAAAAAGAAGGGAACAGAGGGAGTTGTTGCATTAATGGCATTTCTTCATTTTTTAAAATAAAAAAGAAGAATATTCTTCATTTTTCTCCCCTCCTCTTGTTTTTTTTTTTTTTTCTTTTTTTTTTTTGCTCTATTCCGACCTAAGAATGAGCATTGTAGAATTGCTACCTCAGCAGAATTAAAGACTCGGGGACGGAACGGGCTAGATCTTCCGTACACCAAATAAGGACAGGGATTTTTTTTTATTATTCGTGCACAAAAAGGAGAAGGGATCATAATTCAAATAAACAAATAAAAAAAAAAAAACATTTAAAATAAAATGAGAAAAAATCGCAGGTTTTGGTAAAGGAGACACCCACCCGAGACTTAAAAAAATGAGAAAAGAGAAAAAGAGCTGGGGGAAAAAAAAAATGGGGGAAAATAGGATAATAGATTGGAACTGTCCGCCCGCTTCTCTTTGGAGTTATTGCTATCTCCCTTCTCTTTTAACTACGTTCAGCTTGCTTTCGAGCAAATATGTCTTTTTTTTTTTTTTTTTTTTTTTTCCCTCTTTTTTTTTCTTTTTTTGTTTCGTTCTGAAAGATAAATGGTATCAATTCCCTTCCTTCATACTAAAGGAGTGGAATAAGGGGGAGGGGGAGAGGAGAAAAAAAAAATTGCGCCAAAAGAAAAAGTATCACACCGTTAACCTCAAGGCGAATACCTTTGGTTGGGTAGTTTTAAAAAAACAAAGTATTATCTCACTTACAGTAACTCTTTTGGATGAAAATTTTCCCTCAGAAGTGGAATACTTGGTGAATAAATTTCTTGGTTTACAGCTAAAGCAGGTGGGGGAGGGGGGGAAATCGAAGACTAAAAATTTGTTTTTCTTTTCTTTTCTTTATAATTCAATTGAGAGAAAAAAAAACAACAGGACATTTTTTTTCTCTCTTATCTTCTTGGAGTACGGACAAAAAAAAGCACAAAAATTGAGTTAAAGAGTGTTTTTTTTTTTTTTTTTTTTTTTTTTTTTTTTGCTAATTTCTAAGAAGAAAATGGTTTTTTTTTTTTTTTTTTTTTTTTTTTTTTTTCCGTCGCATTCTTCTCCTACTCATCACAGGACATTTCCTCAGAGGAGTCATCGTTGTGAACATCAGAACACATGCGCTCCAAAATTGCAACAACTTCAGAAGGGTACGTAGGGTACTTCTTTGCGTAGGCAGCCGCCACCTCCAAGGGAGTGCTCCACAACTCGTTGTAAATGTGGTGCAGAGGAGTGCTGAGGGCCTCTAAGTGCTTCTCGAACTGGGGCAGTGTCTCTGGAGTGACCCTGCGGAGTACGTCGAAAATCCAATGGCAGTAGACAAACGACTCCTCCCCATCTATATCCATAAGCACATATTCGCCATGCGGGATAACATCCAGAATCACCTCGCAAACAACACCCTTGGGGTACTCTTCGAAGCCCGTAATCCTGTTGAAAACACCACCCTGTCCCTTCTCCCTGCACTTCACAACGTAGCTCCCAGGGAGGTAACGCTTCCCCCACGCTTTCGTTGCGATCTGCTCAGGCCTCTGCACGGTGAAGTGTTCCGGGATCATGGAGCTCATTATACGATGTGTTGTGTTAAACTGTATACATTACCGACAGCTTGAAAGGAGAAAAGAGAAAGAGAGGTAATCATACAACTTTAAGAGGAAAATAAAAGAAATGAGGGAGCGGAGTAAGGACTTACTCACGGTAACCCACTAGCCTGAATATTTTTGCCGAGTCTGCGAAAACAGGCTCGATAGTGTTACTAAGGGTGTGCTGTCGTGTTTTGACTCTGGTGTCAGCGTTGGCACGTCTGTCCTTGTAAAGCATGGCAAGGATGCGGTCCCGCCGCTGTGCGGGTGTCTCGATTTCTGCTTCTTTGTTTTGGGAAGCCCTCTTGCTTGCAGGTGCTGTCGAGGGACGCATGTTTAACGGGTTTGGCTGTTTAAGTGGGAGCGAGGGCTGCAACATGTCGCTGTCCTGCAGAGATAACGGTGGTGGAGGCAACGAAGGTTCTGGAGGCTTTGGGACCCCTCGTGCGCTGGGTGCTGAGAAGGGGCGCACAAATACATTGGTCGCCACAGGGGGGGGGATGATCGGCGAGCATGAGGTGCGTGACTTCACCAAGGACCTCGCGTAGAACAGAACCCTGTCCCAGTTCCTGTTACTGGACTCCTTCAAACGGTGCCTCTCGCTCCTTTGTGAAGACATGAACACGGCAAACCTGTGTTCAAGCACATCGATACCACGTTGGATCTTCTTAAGCGACTCTGCCGTGTGGTAGGAGACTCTGTCCAGCTTCACGTCTTCGATCGCCTGCGAGAGCAAGGACCCATACCGTATCCCCATCGCCAGCAGCGTCCATCCACTCACACGGTACATCTCCTCTGTCATCTCTGCTGTGTTGACAGCCGTCTTCAGCTTGTCGACGACGGCAATGTTGACAGATGACAGTTTGCTGCCGAGCGTGCTCTCCAACGTCGCGATGGTGGTTTGCAAGTCCTCGAGCTCCTGCTGCCGCCCTTTCAGCAACCTGTTCTTGCTTACAATCTCTTGCTTAAGGTCCGCGATTTCTTCTTCGTGCGCCTTCGGGTTCCTCAATGACGATATTGTTCTCCTTGCGTCGCACACCTCTGTCTTCAGGGCGTTTAGACTGTTGACTGTCTCACTGAATTGGTGTTGCATCTGTCTGTACTTCACTAGCCTCTCTTCCAGGTCAGGCGTCTTCTCCTCGTTCTCGAGACATCCTATGTCCTTCAGCATCTGCCCCAGTATTCTTTCCTTGCTTCGCAGCTCCGCCTTCAATTTTGAAACTTCGTTCTTTGCTTTGACCTCTTCCATCGCAGATTTCTTCTGCTTCTGTTGCAACTGGAGCATAGTGGACATCGTCTTCTTTGGCTTGTTCGCCCTGTGCACCCTGCGTGTCACACCGTCTGAAGAAGAGCTCTCCGAAGACGTTTCGTCCTCGTCCCCAGAGGAGACAGACGACATGACTGTAACTATTTTTTGCAAGTCCTTAGCCTTGGGAACAACTTGCTTTCTCGAATCAGCCTTTCTAGACAACCAAGTTCGGTGTCGTCCTCGCTTTGACACCATTCCCTTCCCTTTCAGTTTTATCTTCTTTTTCCCCTTCACAGGGTTCACCTCATTTGACTTCTGGGATACCAAGCTCAGCGTGTCATCCTTGCTTGTGTTGCTGTTTGATGCCTTGCTCTCGTCCTCTTCATCCTCATCCTCCTCGTCTTCTTCTTCTCTGTTTGTCTTTACTGATATGTTCGAGTTCTGTGTACTAGCGTTCTCCGACACAGCGACAGTAGCGTCGATTTTGCTGAAACGCGAATGCGACCGTAAGGACTTAAGGACCGAGCTGGAGGTCATCTGAGACATGCAAACGGGCAGTGTGTTGGCGCTGTCGTCGCTGTCGGGGTTGATTTGGATCTGCTCAATGCCCGGCTCTTCCTCCTCTTCTACTTCAGGTGTTTCTGGCTTTGAAGAAGAGAGCGTTATTGCCTTTGACAGGTCGCTTTCATCGTCACGCAGGCTGAGGGTGGGGATGGGGGTCGCGCACGATTCTTTGAGAACACTGTCTACGGGGGCAAGGTTAAGATCTGGACTTTCGGATTCAAGCTCGACCCCAGGTTCAGAGACAGTGGTGTGGCTATGAGCGAAGCTGAGATCAAGGCCTTCTGTCTGCACATACACATCGATTCCGCTACCGGGGACAGAAATAGGCACAGGCGGTGGGCAGTGCCTCATCCCCTCATCTATAGCTCCAATAGGATCTGGCTCCTCATGTGTCTGCATCTCAAGTGCTTCATGGTGTTGCTTCTTCAGATCCTCGATGACAGCGTGCAGCTTGTCGACCTCCTCTCGTCTGCGCATGTCACTCGCGTGCTTTTCTTTTTCGTAGTTCTCACGCAGTATCTGGATGGCCTTCTCGTATTGTGTTTTATCCTTCTCGGGGTCACTTTCTTGCACTGGTGGCGATTCTTCATCCCACTCGGCGTCTTCGTCCTTAGGGCAGTACGAGGTGTTTTGCGTCAGTACCTGCTTCAGATACGTTGCGCGCTGTTCATTGAGCTGTGCTTGCCGTCTCTTGACCTGTCCTTGGAGGGCGGTGAGTTCAGCTTCGAGAGAAGCGGTTTTATGTTTTCGATCATCGAGTTGTGTGCGCAGTGTATCGTTAGCTGCCATCAGGCTATTCATCTGGTTTTCATCGTGCGAGAGCACAACGGGCTCGCGTGTTCCCGGGTGGTGCCCATCCTGCTCAACAGCTTTGTTGCAGATATCGATCAGCAGTTGCATCACGTCACGCTTACACACCTCTTCGAACTCCAGTTTCAGCTTCGGTGGCGCAAACTCCAACACCCGCTCCCTTTCAAGTGTTGCCCCAAGCAATCTGTTCCGTGACATTTCAAGATACTTCATAAAGTCTTTGCTTAGCCCTGCAGGCCGCCCATCTCCCTCCGCGTGTACCATCGCCTGTGTGCTTGCTGAGAGTGGCATGGCAAGCCAAACGATTCAACAAATGAAACTAAACGAAGGAATACAGACGCGCCAAGCGCAGCAAACACACGAGCAGTGCGATTGCCACACAAGGCTACTAAGCTAACTACTTGTACATTGTCGTTGGGCATCTTCGCGCTCTTATCAAAGAAGCCAAGGGCAAGTCTAACAAAAGTAAATAAAGCAAAAGGCAACCTCTCTTGTTAACAGTACTCCTTTCGGAAACTGTTGAAGAAAGAAGGGGGGGGGGGGGGGGGGGGGAATGCAAACTAAGCGAACTCTGGGGGGCTGGCGATGTTCAACTTGCGAGGGTTCCGGTTGCAGCCTTTGAGGAGATGCTCGTCCCAGCCGAGGTCACCGGGGCCAATAGTTTCCTTGCACAGCACACAAATGTTGCGTGTATCGGAAGGTGGGCTGCAGGCTGCTTTGTTGAGGTGGTCTTCGTACTCATCTTTAGGGACGGCCTCTAGACAGTTGGGACACTGCTTCATAGCATCCCTGCTCGCACACTCCATGAGCCAGTGATCTGTCAGTAGCATGATCTCTATGACCTGTCCACACAGGTGGCATTGGTACAGCATGGGGCAGCTGTGCAAGTAATGTCTGTCGAGTACTTCCACAGTAAATCTAGGGTCCTGTTTCTTGCAGAACTGGCACACCGTCTCCTCTATGATTTCTATGGGGTCAGGTTGGGGTCGCTTTTGAGGGGATTGGGATTGTGCTGCCCTTGCTGCCCTGAGTTGCTGCTTCATCTAAAGGAAGTTCGATGTGAGTCAGGCATACCTGGTCGTTCCCATCCACCGACATGCTTGAGTTCATCATCTCTCGTTCAACTGGAGAAAGATGTGTTTGCGGCTCCCCGTCCTGTGTTGTGCGTTGTTGTGAACAAATACAACCACCTACCTCACATTCTTTATCGATAACTGCCTTAAGCGCAGGCTTCAAATCTTGAATATGTTTTGCAACGTTTTTGTGTCCGCCTTGCTGATGCAGCTTCGCTATCATTTTAATTCCTGCCTCTCGCGCCTCGGGGTTTGGGTGGTTAACTGCCGGCAGTGCTAGCTTAGTCATCATGGAGTCAATCGTCAATACGTGGCGTACCTCCTTGCGATGGATTCCGAACTTGTCAATTAGGAGGGACACGATGGTTACCCTGTGCTTGTGCTTGTGATTGTGAAGTTCGTGCATACCTTGCGAGAAGAGGGCGCCACAGGTGTTGACTCACCTTTTTCTTGGATGGTTGTTCTGATTCGTGAAGAGCTATAGAAGACACCTTTTCAGGACCGTATACAGGGGCGGTGGCAAGGAGCATTAAGAGCTCCGTTGCCAGCTCTCGGGTGCGTTGGTTGCTGTCAGCTGCCTTCACAACAAGTGCCGAGGCGATCTGGTGGAAAGCCGGCTGGGTTGCATGGGGAGGGTTGCTCTCTACAATGACACGCACGGCCTCGAGGCTGCCGGTGACCACGCCGTTGACGGCGTCGTTGAGCCCATTGCCCTTGGAGGTCAGCTGCCGCATGAGCAGCACTGTGCATTGAGTGTGGTCGCTAGGGAAGGGACACGCATCGCTCGCAGCAGAAATCTTTCCCGCAAGTGCTTTGATGGCCGCCTCTCTGGCTTGCCACTTCTTCGAGAACAAACATTTTGTCGCAAATGGACCAAAGCAGCTACTGAACTCGGTACAGTTCCTTTTCTTTGCATCAGTCAGCTCTTCGACACCAGCCGACTCCGGGTGCACCGCCACCACCCTGTCGTACACGTCTTTCTCCCAGTCCGCCATTGACTTTTCATCGGCAGTTTTTCGCAAGGCCGCTGCACCAGCATCAGGCGTGCCGTTCCTATGAGTGTTGAAGGGATCGTCGGTGTTGACGATCTTCTCGATGTCCCACCAGGCTTTCGATGATTGATTGTGCTCTTCTTCCTCAGGCAGCTCGGATGGGAGGTTCGAGAGGTAGGCTTTAGAGATGGCAGGCTTCTCTTCTATACCGCTGGCTAGCATGGGGCGAGGCTGCAAAGGTGGTGGTGCTTCATGTGGATTAGTGAGCTCCGGTTCAGCCCTTGCAACAGGGGACGGCAAAGGAGTGCTATTCGACAGAGGCGGTAGGGGGTTCGAACCCAGAGGCAGCGGCGTCGATGGCGCTGTGTTGGGAGCACCCTGCCCCCCCATAGGTGGCAAGCAGACTGGCTGCGGTGGTGGTGGCATACTCTCGTTGTTCGCCACATTAGAGTGCCCCACACCTTGGGCAGACGACCGCAGCTGGTCTATTTGCGTCTTCAGCGCTTTCGCAAGGTCGTAGTCTTCCTGCTGCACTGCCTGTTTCTTCTGGTTCTCGAGGAGTAGTAATTTGCTCGCGACTTGCTTCAGCGAATCTATCATGTCCTTCATCTTCTTCGCTGTGTCATAATCCTCCTCCTGCACCGCCCGTTGCTTGATGACCGTCATCTCGCGCATCTTCTTCTGCGTGATAGGGTCGAACTGGATGCCGTACCGCACATCGTCGTTGATGTCTTTTGCTGCGGGCTTCATCTCCGCGAGGTCGATCGAAGGCTCGCTGTGGTCCATAGGAGGGGCCCCCGTCTCGAGGGAGTAGGGTGTGGGTGATTGGTTGTACAGTTGCCCTACCCTACCAATCACATTAAGAGCTACCAGACCCACCTGGTTGTAGTAATTGTATGGGTTAATGTGGCACTTGTGGAGAAGCAGCCTCAAGTACAAAGCCGTGCAGTTCACGTGCACCATTTTAAGCTCACGAGACATGTAGTCCGTTGCCTTGTTTGTCGAAAGAACGAAGTATCCCAGACGCTTCCATTTAGCTTCTTCGGGAGAGTAGTAGACCTGAGACCTGGAAGATGTGGTGGTGGGTTCGGAAACGAAGACCTCGACCTTCGTAGACACCTTGCTGGCGTGCGAGAGGTATTGGATCTGCTCAACGAACGTGTCGCCCTTTAACCGTAGTACGAGCTCCTGTGGGTATTCTGAGAATTTTGGACTCGTCCACCCCTTAGTTTGGTTTGTATGCTGGTGCAGTTCTGCTGCGGGGTAGTTCTCATCCTCCCCAGTGCAGGACACCACGTCGAAGCCGACGCGCTTCTCCGGATGCACGTTGCCATTGTGCTGGGTCATCCCAGTCCTGTAGTGCTTATGTGCTATGGTGTCAAGCAACAAATTGATAAAAGTCTGTGTTGGGGGGGGGGGGGGGGGAGGCAAAACTCTATGCTATTTGGCTCTAAAAAAAGTAAACAAATCTACTTCTTAGCGGGACTAGAAGTCAAGAACGTGCACGGCTGTCCACTGTCGTTTATAAACAGATATGCCCCATCCTTGTTTTTCTTCATAGGTGTCAAAGGTTCGTAGTCATCGCCTGCGATTATCTTCCGAACTTCCCAGTGAAGCTTCCGACGGCGCGACTCTTTCGTGTGTAGGTATTTTTTTTCTCCGTCCACGTTGTGTTGATAAGAACCAACAGGGTCGGAGCGGTAGATAAACTGGTCGGTGCGCAAGGCGGCTTGTTGGCGCTTATCGCGACCTCCCTCGTTCCTGTGAAGCCTCGTCCTGAAGTCCTCATGTCTGGCCCACGCCTGCTTGAGCTCAGCATGCTTCCGTTGTCTGTCTGTCTTCACGAAACCTTGACCCCTTTTCAAGTTCGCGTCCCATATCACCCCAGATGAGTCCCGCTTCACCAACCCATATTTTGTCCTCACCACCTCCGCCTTTTCCTCAACCTCTTTTGTCTCGTTCTCTTTCCGCTGAAGCTCTTCTAGTGCAAGCTTTTCTCTCAAGTGGTCAATGTACTCGTCTGATGCACTCATAACGCCCATCCCCTCAAGGATACTGCGCAGCTTTTGTGTACTCGGCTCCATCTTTAACTACCTAGGAAGGATAGACTGTTGAACAACTGACACAAGATACCTAACAAATTAACGAAAAGAAGCAGGCATGGAAACGCCTGTCTACTCACTGACAACAAGCATAGGGAGCGCAGGCTGCTTGCCGTGCATTTCGTTGATGATGAGCCGCGACGTGGGATGCATCGGGCCAAGGAGGTTCATGGCCACGGTGTGTGCTTCGGCAAGATCTCGCTGTGCTGAGGACTCGAGGTGGTTGCAGGCCTTGAAAGAGGTCTTGATCTTGTAGAGTGCGTGCAAGGTGAGGATGTACTGCTTTACAGTGTCCTGAGGTGCGCTGTTGTCAGTCTCGAGGGAGGTGGTAACAGTGCTTTCTAACATCTTGGCTGCTTTGAGACAAGGCAGCAGCGAGTGCGATGCCTCTCCCGAATGGAAGAGGGAGATCCCGAAGTTAAGCAGTGTTGCAGGGGATGTCTTGCCCAACACGTCCTCCAAGTCCAGGGCATCACTGTACGCTGTTAGCGCTTCGTGGTACTTGCCGCTGTTGTGGCGTAGGCAGCCAGTGTTGTTTAGAGTCACGGAGCGCAGTAGAAGCCGCTCGTCTTCACTGCTGAAGAGTTGTGCGTGGTCCTCACAGGTGAATCTGTCCGCCACTTCCAGAAGGGCGTTCGCTTTCAGCAGGTTAGCTGCTTTTTGTGTGTTTATACACTCGATGCTCTGCCTGTTCCATCCCATTATGACTTCGGGCGTCACTTCAGAAGGGAGGACGTTGATGTGCTGTGGCATGGGGTGCTTCCGCCGCCTGTCCCTTTCCGTCTGACGCTTCCTGATGTGAGCTGAGTAGGCAGACTTCAGGTGCCTCCTCGTGCACATGTCTTTTTCGGGGTCTTCTTCATCTTCGCCTTGCTGCGCGGACTTCCTGGCCAGCTTGCCACGAAGCTCACGCTGCTCATCCCTGTTCAGAGCCAGCTCCCCTTGCCGCTCCTTCACGTACAGTCCCCAGTAGTCCCGCATGGCAGCCAGCACTTCATTGTGAGCTTCTTCTTCTTTCTTCGTCTTTGCGTTACTTATCTTCTTCAACTGTTTCCTTATGTCTGCATCCCGTTGCTGTTCTATCTTCCGCAACGTGCGCTGCTTGTCGCGCACCTTAAGCAGTGTGCTGACCCCCATCAAGCTGTACTGGGTGACAAGAGATAAATAAAAAAGGAAAGCAATAAATAAATACAAGCAAGCAGCAACGAAAGAAACTTAACAGAAACGCAGAGCACTAGTGGTGGTTGGGACAGCACCGCCTTAAGGGCCCCGGTGGTGGGTTTTTTGTCAGCCACCCATCACCTATACTAAGCGTTTCAGTTTTTTTTTTTTGTTTTGTTATGTATTGTTTAACTTTTTTTTTTGTTTTTTTTTCTTAAAATCCTTCGTAGCAAGGTTCCTCTGTCCCTCGTCCGGTCTCGTGAGATGGGTACCTGGTCCTGGCAGGCTTGGGGGAGTTGCTTGAGCCTGCCCTAAATAAGTGTTTCAAAAAAAAAAGGAAAAAAAAAGAGAAAAAAAAAACTTCACATGGGTGAATGAAGGAAAGGGACAAGAGAGGCAGTTTTTTGAAACACTTTAGAGCAGGACGAGCGTTCCCTGAGGTAGCTGCTGTTCTTACCAGTTAAGGTGACCCAATTGGGCGTGAGGCACGGCGAGTGGTGTTAGATGTGACAGACAGGGTAAAAGGAAGGTTTTTGTGTCATAAACACAAAGAGCGAAGCCAAATTGAGCAAAATCGGAGGAAAAGATTTTTTTTTAAAAAAACGATTTTTATTTTTTCGTGTTCATTTGTTGTTTCATCTGATGGTACCAATATATTAAAATAAATAAAATAAAATAAAAAAACGACATAAAAAGACAATGCTAAAAATCAAAGACATGTTTCTTAAATATCATTGAATTTTTTTAGGAAAAATAAATTCACATAGCATTCAAGCCATCAAAGATAGAATGTTAAAGTGGAAAAAAAATGTTATAAAAAAGGGAGAGGAATGGCTTAAAGTCTTTTTAATTAAAAAAATTATTGTGTTTTTTTGTTTTTTTTTTCGGGGGTAAAACGAGCAGGGGAACAGGGAAAAGTGTGCAACAAAACAGAAAGGGTATTCGTCACCGTCTGTTTTTTTTTTTTTGCACAATGGGAGAATATGGTTTCTTTTTTTTTTTTTTGTTTTCTGACTTCTTTTATTTTTATTTCTAACTTATCACAGAAAAGTAAAACACCCTCCCTTTTTATTCTTGTTAAAGCAATTCAAGTGAGGGGGGAAAGGGGAGAAACAACGTCATTTTTTTGACTTAAAATAGGAAGGGTGTAGTAGCCGAAAACAAAAAACCTTTTTTTTTTCGAGTTTTTTTTTTTCTCTTCTTTTTGAAGGGCAAAAAGAAAAAAAATTGAGCGAAGCAGAAAAGTTTTTTTTTCTTCAAAATCTTCCTACTTGATTGTCACAACATCACCTCGTAGCACCTTTAAAATTAATGTAATTACAAGGTCCCAGATGACAGCCTCACAGCGATCCCGCAGAGAGTAAGAAAGAAGAAATGAGGAAAATTGGAAATGAAAGATGTCTTTTTCTTTTTTTGTTTTGGAAAAAAGACGGGGTTCTCTTCCCTTTTTTTCAAGGAAAGTACATCGGGGGAGGAGGATGCATGCAAAAATTTGCAATTGATGTGGTAAGGAAAAAAAAAATGTTAAAAAAAAAACAAAAGAATTAGAATAAGTTAGGGATCATTTCTTACGCGCAGTGCGCGAGCAGAGGGTAGCAAAATCAAAAGATAAACATAATAAAGTAGACAATACGTGTTCCTGTTCAAAAAAAAAAAAAAAAAAAAAAAAAACAGTTCTAATTTGCAAAAAAAAAATCTTTTTTTTTTGGTGTTGTCATTTTTTTTTTCTCAGGTTAAAAACGAAAGGGAAGGGGAAAATCTGGTTACAGAAAAAAAGAAGGTAGAGAAAAAAAAATTCATTATGACTGATGGGGTGTTAGAAAAAAAAAGAGAAAAAAAAGCGAAATAAAACCCTGGATCAGACCTCCCAGATTGTTGACTATAACTGCAAAGCTATATATATAAGTGCTCCTGCCGTAGCCACCTACAACAGCCCCTTTTCGCGCTGATCGCCTTTCATTTCTCCTTTTCCTCCAGTTGCTTACTTGGTAAGGGAGAAGGATGAAGATCAAAATAAGCTCCAAAAAGAAAAGGGAGAAAGTAAAGACATCTTCGCGTGTGGGGGCACAGTAAGTACCACGGCCAGCAGTTTATAGCACAAACGTGAGACTAAAACGAGAGTTTTCGTGAAAAAAGGGGGGAGGAGGGAAAAGGATGTAGTTTCTTTGTAAAGTTTTTTATATTTGTTACATCTTTGCTTCTTTTTTTTTTTCCTTTTTTGATTCCCTTTTGGTGTTCCTTTACCCCTGAGAATAAATGACTTAGAACTGATTTTGATTTCATGATTTGCTTACCCGCTGCTCTCGTCATCGCTTGAGGGAATTGAGGGAGAGCTGTACTTGCTGCCATACTTCTCCTGCCGTTGGAATTTGAAGGATCTGGGCCAGAACTCGTGATAGGCGATAACAGTAGACAGAACAGACCGGGGGCCCCTTGAGGTAGGCACCCGCCCTGCAAGGTCTGACTCGGTGCAGGTCATCTGCGACAAACAACACTTCAGTGTCAAAGTCAGCTTTGTCAGCAGCTGTTCCGGCGCCCCCAGCAAAAGGTTGCCACCTTCAATGGGGTCCATAACAACGAAAGGCGCGCCCATGGGGCCGGGGAGCATAGGCACAATGCCTTCCGGTCTGGTCACGTCCACCATGTGCGTCTTCCTGTTGAATGACTCGCAAATGTACTTCACGAAGCCCTTCAGGAACTCGCCTGGGGTCTGCGTCGTTTCCCCTTGCAGCTTGCTGTACCCCAGCACGATCAGCAGGAACGTGCTGGCCTTGAAGTTGTCATCAATAATCTTGCATGACTCCAAGATAGTCGTCAGGACGAAAGCTGTCAGGTCAGCGTTGGTGTGGTACCGCAGCTCCTTCTTGAGGTAGGATGTGAGGGCTCTGTGGTACGACTTTGTGTCCTGTGTGAAGAAGACGTCTGTGGTGATGTCCTCAATCTTGAGCGAGAGGTGGTCGCTGCTCACGATGTTGACCTCGCTCTCCTTGAAGTCGTTGCAGAGCCCGCTCATCGCCTCCTGCACGTCCTCTACATCCTCCACCACAAGAGCGATGCCCTTTGTGAAGGGTGCCATTCCATACCCGTGTTCGCTGCACAGCTTGACTGTCGATTTGGGAGAAACCCTCATGATGGTCGCCTGCACGGCGCTGCGCACAGTGCTCCTCACAGCACACTCCTCACCGCGAGGCACCATGAACTGTTTGAACAGCTGCATCTCACCCCCCAGCGTCAACCCCACCACATCGCTTGCCCACGGTGTCCCTGCGATGTCCGTCGGTTCAGTCCTCTTGCTTCCGCAACCGTCCCTCTTTTTCTGGAATCTCTGAGCGCCCATTTTAATGTTAATGTGTTTAAGAGAAAAGGTAGTCTGGGTGTAAAGGTAGTCTGGGTGACTTCAACAAGGAATGAGAAACAGCATCAGAAAAACAGTAAAAACAAGAAAAAGACAAGGACTGTAACTCTAACCGATGGGAGGCTATCCCTCTGCTGCAACCACTCTGAAAGGTGCACGCAACAAGGAGATCCTCAAGGCTTATATGACGTTGGCGCCGGATGCCTATATGCCACGGCAGACGGGGCGGGGGATGGGAGGGATAATTGACAACAAAAGGACATTTTTTTTTTATTCCCATTTTTAAACATATTTTTTTTGTTTTCCCACTATTTTATTAACAAATAACATTTTCCATCTTCCTTACACGTCCAAAAAGGTTAGTTTGCAGCGAAGGTGTTTCCTCTATAATAACTATCCCAGGATCCTGGAGCCATCGTCGGCACTGTGTTCTAAAGAACGATATTGCGCTGCCTCGGTGTGCGTGACAGATCCTCAAGGGGCGCATGTGCTGGTGAGCGGTGCTTTGTGGGGTGGTATGTAGGGGGGCGCTGCTTCTGAGGAATGGCATCCCAGTCTGGAGTGTAGTCGGAGTACTCCGAGGTACCCTCCTCAGAGAACATAGGGAGCATGAACGCACGCCTCCCATCCACGATGGTCCACCAGTTGACACCCTTCTCTTGTTGTGAAAGCTCCGACTCCAAAGAGAGAATCATACGTGAGAACTCCATGTTCCAGATGACATCAGCCTCGCCTCTGATCTCCTCATAGGTCGTTGACATCATGGCAACAAGCAGGTTCATCAGGATGCTCGTCACAAGGATAGAATACAGCGACATCAGGAAGTACGCAACGTTAGGGTAGGCTGACTGGTCCCGCCCGATGTCAGGTTGGACCTCCCCCAGCACAACTTCAAAACTTGTCTTCAAATGCGAAAAGAAGACCATGCTGTTCTCAGGGTCTGTGTCCAGTATCAAGTGGAAGGCCTGGGTGAAGCCCAACTGGAAGGTCAGGAAGATAACCAAGAACTGCAGCATGTCGTTGGACAGCATCTTCCAAATCATGATGATGAAGGGTCCTGTCTGCTTGAACCCCAGCATCAGCCACAACACATAACTCCACAGCAGCAAAGCAGAAGCAGCACCCAATAAGTCCTCCAGGGGGCTGCCGTTGTACCTAAACACGTAAGACAGTAACGTCGTGAGGCAGAAGAAACTCGACAGGATGTTCTCCAGCAGCATTGCACCCTTTACACCGAAGTACCCATTCAGACCTTGCTCAGACAGCTCCGATAACTCCCTCTTGCCCTTGTGCAAGGCGCCGAAGAAGACACCCATGTCCGCTATCTTTTCAAAAACTGAGGCCTTCGACATGTAGTACGCTATGCCCTCGCACATTATGTACTCTTTCCAACTCTCCAGTGCGTTATAGGGCTGCTTTAGGATGTTGTTGTCGAACATAGCTGTGTACTGCCCTGCGCACTGCTGCTCTCCCGACGAAGTGCCCTTTTCTCTGAAACCCGCAACTGTGAACATTAACACGTAGCACAGGAGCGTGGCAATACGCTTCAAAAAGATTCTCTTCACATAAGCATTCCATTTCTGAGTCAGAAAGTTCCTGATGAGAGGCAACGCCAGAAGCTGCATGTGCTGGTTCTCGACAAGGAGCTCCAGGATGGAAGGCCTGCCCTCGTTGGTAGAGATGGTCTCGATTTCATCGATGAACACCGCACGGTAACTAGCAGGGCCGAAGGTCCACCTCGTCAGTGTATTTATCTCAAGCAGGTGTGTGAATATTTCAATATGTCCCCTCTCGGCAGCCAGGGTGAAGGGTGTCAACTTCGATTTGTTGACACACGTCGTGAGGCCGCACTCGTAGAACGCAGGTTTGTGCTGAATGCATAATGCCTCCACAAATTTATACATCTCAGGTAGATTATGCCATACACACATGTGCAGCACTGTGTTGCCGTCGAGGTTTCTCTCATCCAGCATCTCTTGCTTGCTCTTTCCTAACCTCGTTTCCGCAAATTCAAGCAGGTACAGCACCATGTCGGGCTGGTTGCTGGTGATGGCAAACATCTACGAAATAGTGAGCGTATGATAACTCTTCGTGCATACCAAGGGGGACTCGCCATAGTAAACGCCATTATCGCCACCTCTAAAAAAAAGGCCCGTTGCCCTTGCAAGTACTGATTTAGGGTAGGCTTCACACAGCAAACGTGCCATTCTCATGTCACGCGCAAGTACTGCAAAATGGAGTGCCAGCTCCCCGTCGAAGGCTTCCGTGGTGTATGTGTCGGCAGCCAGCTTCGGGTCATGCTGAAGGAGCCAAACTGCCATCTCTTGCTTTTTTGGGCCATTCATCAACAAGCACACCAACAGAGGCGTAGCACCAAAATGGTCCCTCACCTTGGTCTTTACAGGGTTGCGTCTGATCACATCCTTCATGCCCTGCACGTCATCTTGCACGATACGCTGTGCGTGGTGTGTCATAATCCCGGCATACCTTGAACACAGGTTCTGTTTCCCACGCTGTCTGCTGTGAGTCGAGCTGGTCGTCTAAATCCCTCTCCTGCAGCAGGCCCACAACCTTCAGGATGCTATTCGAAAACTTCTCGACGATCGCCTTCAGTTTCGGTTTGGGTTTTCCCTCAGCAACTATCTCCCTTACCTTGGCAAGGCGTTGTCTGTCTAGTTCCCGCTGCTTGTGGATTTCCTCAAACATTTCACTGTATTTCGTCTTAATTGCTCCAGTGAGAGTCTGCAGCTGCACGATGTCATCTGACTTGACACCTGTCGTGAGCAGCAGCTCATCGAGCCCTCCTAATACGGACTCCAGGGTGATCATTTTATTCCTAGCCTTCTCTTGCTCGTGTTTGTCGATCGCCATGTCAACCACGTTGTCCCAGCCGCAAGACTTCAGTGATTTGAAGGACATCCTTGCCTTGTGGCCGCGGAACATCCTTTGGATGTTCGTGACTGCCTTTTCAAGTTCGTGAATCTCGTGTGGTTCCATTCCAGAAAACTTTTGCAGTGTAGCAGAGTCATAGTTGGGAATAGCCTCCTCTGTTATGCGTGGAGTATCATTGGACACCACGTCAGGGTCGTAAGTGACGTGCACAGTCTCGCTGGGAGAGCAAAGGCGGATACTCGACCGTGAGGGTACCGGCGACGGGGACGGGGACGGAGTAGTCAACTTTGGGCGAGGGGACAGCCTCCCTAAGACGCGAGTGGGGGATGCAGAGGTAAGAGGCAGAATCCTTGCCTCGATGCGTCGCAAGACATAACACGACGCACTTAGGATCTCCTCCGAGGTGCCTTTGTCGGCAACGCTGACAGTGTCTTTCCGCCTCTCGCTCCAGTAAGTAGTCAGAGGAAGGGATCCAGTCACAACTTCCTTCACTTTGTAGGCCCATCCCTCGGTTCTTACCTGATTGTATCCTTTCACTTCTTGTCTCCCACCAGCAACTAATGCATGATCTTGAAACACAGGACTCCATAGTTGGATGAGAGGAACCAGCCCTTCCTGTGCTTCTTTGAAGACATGCCCAACAGACCTAATAAACTTGTATTGCTGCTGCGCTGCTTCGTCCTTGCCGCTCTGCGTCGCTACCAGCATGTGATCGTTGGAGGCTGCATTCCAGTAAAGGTCAAGCTGCACCGTCTCTGAGGGCTCCTGAGGGCTGACACCTCGCTCCATGGAAGGGGACCTCCCGTGTGTACTATGAGGGTAGTTGCAAGTGGTACTTGGGTTGTATAGGAGAGCAGAAAGCCAAGGAGATAAAGTGGAAGAAAGGAAGCCAAACCGGCAAGATACTGCAGGTAACCAAGAAGCAAATGTCACAACACAGGAACACATGCATGTCCCGTTTGTTTTGTTTACTGTGGAAAACACTATAATGGCATTCTGCAGATGTACTTCCGCTAAAGCAATCTAAAGGGAAGAAATATAGTCCGAACCGCTGCTTTTTTAAACTCATTACTACACCCCTCCCCCCTCCCCTTTTTTCTTCTTTTCTTTCTAACCCTTCAACCCGTCACCACCATCCCTGCGGGGCTAAGCTTCGAACAAAGCAAGGGACGGCAAGCCCACGACCGACGGGTTTCGAGGAGCACAGCACTTTAAGGAGGAGGAGAGAAAACCAACTTTACTTTTTTCTTTTTTTCTTTTTAAAAAGGGGGGCTTTCAGAAAATGGGGAACACTTGGGGGTGTGAGAAACTCCTCGTGCTAGCTAATATTCGGTCTGTGCGTGTTAATTTTTTTTTTCTTGCGATAAAACAATACCAATGAAGCATCCCTGTCTTTCATCTGGCTCTGACCCTGGAAGTTCATACCCTGCAATAGTTGACTGCGACTGCTTTGCATACCGTGATGGGGTTCATCAACATGGGCGTGGTGGTGGATTGTGGCAAGAATTGCGTCACACGCTGCTGGTACAGCTGCTGGTTGTAAGCGGCAGCGGCTTGAGCAGAGGCCTGCGAAGGCTGTGTGGGTTTCATGGCCTGGTGTGGTTGCTGCTGTTGTTGTTGTTGTTGCTGCTGCTGCATCATTTTCATGAGGTCCTGCGAAGGTGTCATCTGCTGCATTTGTGGGGTCTGCGAGGGCCAACCAGTCTTTGCAGGTTGTGCCCACTGCTGCTTGGCCTGCTGTTGCTGGTGTTGAAGGCCAGGTGTCGGCATCTGTCGCTGTCCCAGACCAGATTGCATGCCCACGCCGGACATGCTAGGCATGTTGGACATGCTTGACATTCCTGCCATACCCGGGGCACGCATCGCTTGGTTGGAGAACATGCCTGTGCCCAGCTGTGCAGGTGGCATGCCACCAGCCGAGAACATCGTCTGCTGCGGCGGATGTTGGGGAGGGTGCTGGGGGTGCTGTGGGTGTGTGGACTGGAAACTGCT
Organism: Diplonema japonicum; assembly: GCA_964019335.1. Classification (NCBI taxonomy): domain Eukaryota; phylum Euglenozoa; class Diplonemea; order Diplonemida; family Diplonemidae; genus Diplonema; species Diplonema japonicum. The sequence continues at coordinate 593,512 of OZ025676.1, forward strand.
GCTGATAGGTGCCCTGGTGCCTGTCTGGAGCAGTGGCTGTGCATTCATGTGGTGTACAGAGCTATGCATCGGTTTTGCAGCTGCGGCTGCAGCGGCAGCTTTCTCAGCTGCAGCCGCGGCTGCCTGCTTTTCAGCTGCCGCTTGCTGCTCTTTGGCCATGTCACCAGCTTTTTTCACCATCAAGGAAAGCTTGGTCTGCAGTGTTTCCATGTGCCCACCATACGAGTCGGGCAGCGCCATGTGCCAGTCGGCCTCCTTGCACTTGAATTGCAAGTGGTTTGTTTCGTCGAAGAATTTCACTTGGGTCACGGTCCTCTTCTTGGCGGACTTGATCCCACTGTCGACGTGCAACACGATCTCACCATCTTCAAGGGTCACCGTGCACTGCTGGCCTGCTTCATCTTCTATTTTAATCTCTGTCTCAGTGAAGGTAGGTGGGGGTGCCACCCTCTGAGGCTTTTCGTTGATGTCGAAGCCAGTAATGTCTTCGTTGTTGCCACGGTAGCCTTTTCCTCCCTTACCGCCATAACCCTTTTTGCCATGCCCCTTCTTGCCACCATGACCTTTGTATCCCTTTCCTTCGTTGGAAAACTTTGTGTCAAAAAAGCCACTACTCGGCTCGATCTCGTGGGTAATGGTGGCTTCTTTCTCCCTAACTCTGTCCCTGCTTCTTCGATCTCTCTCGCCGTAGTCATAGTCGTATCTGTTTTCCCTCAGGTCCTTGGCGTCCTTACCCCAGCTTTCCCATGTGGCTCCTCCTTTCCAGCCCTTGCCTCCTCCCTTGCCACCATGACCTTTGTGCCCCTTTCCGTGCTGCATGGACCCCTTCCCCTTCCCCTTCCCTTTCCCCCAATCATCACCACCCTTGTGCCCGCCCTGCACAACGTGGTGGACCTTAGTTTTCTCTTCCTTCACCTGAACTTTGTCTTTGCTTGGCTCTGCCTTGACCTTCACCTTAATAGACTTCTCACCATCACTACCACTGCCCATCGTTAATATAGCGGCCCCCCTGGGATGTGTTAAGGCTCGGTAAAGTGGCGAAGAATGAAATGGGGGAAATTAAGTTAAAATTGCTAAAAACAGGCAAGAGAAACATTACTTCAAGAATAATGTACATCATCTACTAGCAGCAGCTTTATGTTTCAGGCCATAACCAGCACTTGGGGGGGGGGGGGGGGGGGGTTCATACGGAAGTATTGAGTTGAGGGTTCTTTTAGGGGAAAAAAATGAAAAGGGATAACTATTTTGCACCCCAGTATGCCTTGTTGTTCTCGCAGAAGTCGATTGTGAAATGCATCTCAGGGAGGAACTCCGACATGCATTCAAACAGTGGGATCACAATATAATTCATGAAGGCGATCTGCCCTTTAGCGACACTGGGTGTGTACCTATCCATGAACGGTGATATGACCTGGCCCATTGCCTGCTCCCTGTCGCCTTGCAGGTAGAACTCGTCCGAGATGTGATCACACCATTTTAGGTACAAGTCCTCTGGCCGGCCGCAGTTGCTAATATCTGCCATTTTCATCGCCATTGACAGTGCCAGCCTCACATCTTCCTTCTTTGAGAAGGTCGAATCCTCGACTAATTTTCTTTTAAACGTGCTGATGATCTTCGCATGCAGGCCCATGTCTGTAGCTAGCACCATTTCAATAATTGTGTCCTTTATGTTCCTCCTCTGCTCCTCACAGAAGCACTCCAGCACGTTGTATTGGTCCAGCTTCATCAACTCAAACACACAAGAAAGGTGAACGCTCTCCAAGATAGATTTGTCGTTGAACAGCGTGGCTAGATATGTCTGTGCTTTGATATGGAAGTTGTTGTTGATCCCCGGGTGGTTGTAGTCGTGGATCGCAGCAGAGAACAGTGCTGCAAAGATCTCTTCATCGGACAGCTTTGCTATCGCTGAGAGGCCGCCACTTGTGATGATGAAATTGGTGACGTGCAGCACGTCAGCAGCGTGCATGCTGTTATGGTACGGGTTGGGGTGGTATCCTGCTTCCACGATGGATAGCCAGTTCAGGAAGATTTTCTCATTGATGTTGAATTTCTCCAGCAGCCTGTTCTTCACGAAGACGCAGTAGGTGACAATAAAGAGAGAACCGCCGTTAGGTTGCGACACAAGACCTTCGTAGCCGTATGAGCCGGAGAGAGCAGCCTGCACATCGAACACATTGAAATCCCAGTCCCCGAGCTTTTGGATGAGGTTGTACACAATGCTGCATGTCTGGTCTGGGAAGTTTTTCTTTATTTCCCCAAACTCCGCAACGGAGTACAGGGGGATAACGTTTGAGAACTTCGGATTAGTGGGTGTGTCCCCTTCTTCGGACTGAGGTTGCCACAAGTCTGTCTTCAGGATCTTCAAAAGATTCGCGTTGTATTCCACACACATCTTGCTCCCCAACGGGTTCCGCACCGCTGTGACCTCTTCCTCAGGATCGTCCTTCGCGTTCTCCACACCCTTGCTCTTCTTGTGCTTGTCCGCTCTCTTTATCTCACTCTCAATGTTCTTCAGGTCATCGAGTACCTTCTTGCTTTCGTTGTTGCTGAAGCATTCCTTTAGCTTGTTCACTTCAAACGCAGAGTCTTCCAACTTTTTAGACGCTTTTGCTTCTTTGTTGGAGACTTCCTTAATCAGCTTATCGGGGTCTTTTACCAGTTTAAACCTCGAGTAAGACACCTGTGTGCGTGTGTGACGCAGGGAGCATACAATATTGGAAAGGATCATCGTCTCTCCATTTGCATCTTTGCTCTTAGGGAGTGTGAACATTCCCACAGAAGGAACCTGTGACTTGGTTATCTGCAGGCAAACATACCTCGAAATAACAGCTGTCTGCCTCAGCAGATGAAGTACATCGGTTTTCCACAAAACCTGACTGCATCAATTCCAACAGCTTCGGCCACTCAAGGTTGCTGGTCACCTTATTGCACTCGCTCTGTCGTGTTGTTGTAAAGAAGGCCGTTGCATACCTCCGTGAACGTACGGCCATAGGAAACCCCATCAGGATGGACTGACACAAAACACAGTGACATAGGCGTGGGCCCTGCCCGCAGTATTGTGAAGGTGTTGTTCGTCCCCCGTGTGAACATCTTCGGAGCGTACTCCATGTCATTGAAGTGCTGGTTATCCTTGGCCATGCGACCTATAAGCCTCTGCCTTTGGTTGCCAAGCCTCTTCCCATAAACCTTGCGCTCCTCCTGTGTGTATGCTGAATACACGTTGAAAATATAACTTATACAGGCTGGTATTGACAAATAAAATGTTAGAGGGTTATCCTGTTGGGTGAATCTAAGGAACAACAGCACTGAGTGCTATGATCTAGGGGTTTAACATAGTGTGGTTTAATGGTTCAGTGTAGCATTTTGGATTCTGGCAAGAAGAACTTCTCTTTTGCCTGTAGCGTTGATCCCCTTGCTTTTTGCTTTTAGCTGCAGGTCACGGTATGTGAGCCCGCTGAAAGCGTCGTCGGACTCGCTGTCAGAAAGGGACTGGTTTTGATCGGATGGGCACTTTAGCTTTTTCTGAACTGCGCAAGCAAGAAGCTCCTTCTTGCCTCTACAAGGCACACCAACCTGCTTGGCAAGCAACTGGAGTTCCCGGTACGACAAGTCAAACGGGTTGCAAGGGGGCTCTTCCTCTCCTTCGCTAGAGGAAGACTCACTTTCCTCACGAATGATGGTCAACACAGACTGCCTATTCTTATGCACATCCACCGGACATCCGGCAGGGGGACTTACATCCCCCAGAGTAGTAATAATACTTTCGCATGGAGTACCTTGCACGAGAGATCCTGTAAAGATGTTAGATGCAACAGGCATACCCTCCGTCATGAATGAAAGCCTAGCTCTGGGTGTCAGCATAGTGCTCGTGGGTGACGGTGTCTTCTCCCCAACTGCACCGTCGGTCAAAGGGTACCTGTCGCAGTTTGGAGGGGAAATGCTTCATACTTAAAACTAACACTCTTCCTGGCAGACCTGACAGGTGTTTCCTCCTGCTCTTCCATAGCCTCTTTCTGAATGGTGGGTGGCATTGCGTTATTAACACCGATCTCTTGCACCTGAGGCAAAACTTCGGGATACACTGCACGAGTCACCGCAATCTGCGATTCCAGTGTGCTGTGTGCATCAAGCGTGGTGGCAAAGCTCATATCTGTATCCATCTCGAGGTCGTCCTCCATTTCAACGTCTTCATCAAATGTCATCTGCACAGGTGGCGGCGTAACAGGGGGGAACGTGATGGGGAAGCACGTGCTTGTTTTGACTGAATTCCTGTTGGCTGAGACACTTCCCAGAGCTCTACGCGTGCCTGACGTAGGTGTGGAGGACATGCCCTTCAACGGTGTGGGGCAGCCGAACCCGTCGTGCGAGTTGTAAGGTGACCTAGATGTGTACTTCTTCCAAGCAGGCATTGTGCCTGAGGCATGCGCAGCGTCCATGTGTAGTTCTGCAAAGATAGCTTCAGGATTGTGGGCTTAGATACTAAGCAAGTGACGATGCTGGAAAGCATCATGTAAATGTATGACCCCCGGGACCAGTACCAAGGTCTCTAGTGCATTTTCCTGATCGATGGCAACGCTGCTTTGCCGCTTCTTGCTTGGCATGGGCAGAATCTAGATCCCTGTCTCTGTAAGGGACCTGCAGACTGGTGGTGCCCTCCGATTGTCCGCGCAGTTTGTGGCGCTCTCTCAGGAGTTCACGGTACCTGTCGCCCTTCCTCTTCGTGTAGTTGACCAAGCGTGCTTTAAAGTACTGTCCTGCATCACCCTTGTTGTTCAGCACGCTGCCCCCCTCCTCCCTGCGATAGTCGCTGTTCTTTGTTCGCTTCTGGGACCCGTAGTAATCCCCACTCACCACACCCACTGCCCCACCTAAAGCGGCGTACAGGAGGCAACCAACAAAGCACACCCACAGTGACATGTCTAGCTGTGATGCGAATAGAGTTCTTTTACACTGAGGCTCAGAAAAGAGAGAAGAAAAGAAAAGAAAAAAGGGGGAAGGAAGAAAAAAATGTGTCTTTTAACAAGAGGGAGGGTGAGGAGGGATTGAAAGAAATGGGGGCGGGTGGGGGAAAGAATAATACGAGAGTGTGGTGGTAAAAAAAACGGGAATGGGGGGGGGGGGGGGGGTTGTATGCGGGTTATGCTTTCTTTCTTTGTTTTTCAGTTTCTCTTTCGTTCTTTGCTTCTCGTTCTCTCTCCCCCTACTCTTTTTTTTCTTTTCTTGCTTTCCCCCCTTTGCCCTTGTGGTTTACAAGACAGGTCTGACAGCAATCACCCTCGCCTGCGCTGACATCACAGGGGAAAGAATTCTTGAGAGCAAGGGGCATGCAGTCCTTTGTTCCCCACTTTTTTTATTGCTTTTTTTTCCCTTTCAGTTTTGTCCATTTCACGTCTGTCGCAAAAGAAAGAAATATACAGTATGCGATCAATAAGCAAAGTAAAAAAAGGTGGGGAAAGAAATAAACTCATGTGACAAGAAAGAGAGAGCGTGAGAGGGGGAGGGAAGGGAGAATAAATCACTGTAGTGGGGCACCCCTAAAGAAAATAAAAAACCAAGCCTCTTGTGTTTCTGACACGGTGAGGTGGCCGTGTTGCCCCCTCGTGATATTTGGCCGTTTCCTTTCTTTCTTTTTTTTTGCAAACCTCTAATTTTTCTAATTCATTTTTTTTTTTTTTTTTTTTTTTTTTCAATTTCTCTTTTCTCCCAAACCTCACAGAGTACCAAGTGAGGAATAATAAAGAATGCGCAGTGCCTCGAGGGCTTGGCAAGACAGGCGGTGGGGAAGGAAGGGAAGGGGTGTGAAATGAATAAAATATGGGCAAAGTCTTTTACTTTCTCGAACCCAGTAAAAAACGCCCAGATTTACAAGGGGAAAAGAAAAAAATGGAGGGGAGTGGATGTGTAGTAACATAACGCACATTCTTTCTTCTTCTTTTTTATTTCTTTCTTTTCTTTTTTGTTTTTCTTTGAAAAATGAAATAGCCTGTCTCCAGGAAGAACATAAAAATGGGACGAGGGGGAGGGAAGGACTGGTGCACTCCTGGCCGCCTTTCTCTCTTTTCTTTTTCAGAACTCGTCTTTTCAGTGGAACTAGCGCCTCTTTCGGGCTCCTAAGACAGAGGAAAAAGAAGAAAAAAAACTAGATTGTTCGGGGTGGGTTTTTGTCTTCTTTTTAAAATTGTTTCTTTCATTGACTTCCTCCTTTTTTCTTTTCTATTCTTTTCTTTTGTGGGAATACAGAACTGTCGAGGGGAGAGCTGCACGGAAAATGGGACATTGGTGAACAAAAAGGGATGAGAATGAGGGGTAAAGAAAAGGGTGCAAAAAAAAATCATTTACAGTCATAATGGAGGGTGTTGTCAAGTGCAGATTTTTAGAAAAGAACAGTAAGGTTAAAGAGGGAGGGAAAAAGATGGGAAGCAAAAAAGGGGGAGGTATCTTTTCCCTTTTCCTTTCATTTCCTTTTCTTTGCCCCCTTCTTCGCCCAGAGACGGGAGGAAGGGCGGGTAGGATGGGCAGGGGAAAAAAAAGAATAGAAGACAAAAAAAAAGGGTGATGTGGCTGACAACAATAATAAGAAAAAATTGTATGTATTTTTTTTTTTTTTTTTAAATTCTGTTTTTCTCCCCGCAATTGTTGTGGTCTTTTTTCTTTTTTTGTCCTTCCCTTCCTATGCCCCTCCACAATCTTACTGTGCACTCACCAGAACTCATTCTCCTGCCAAAAGCCCTTGTTTTCGTCGACAATTGAAGTTGCCATCTGCATGTGCTCAAGGAACTCACCCATACACTCAAACAAGGGCATGACAATGTAGTTCATGAAGCCAATCTGTGCCTTGGACATGACTGCGGTGTACCGGTCCATGAAGGGCGACACTGGCATTCCTGTCAATGGGTGGTGATTGTACTTGCAACAGCATACCATGAAGCCTCTCTCTGTCGCCCTGTTGGAAGAACTCGTCGACAATGACATTGCACCATCCGTGGTACAACTTCTTGGGACGCCCGCAGTTCGAGATGTCAGCCATCTTGATGGTCATGGTAAGAGCAAGATTCCTGTCCGACTTCTGTTTGTACATTCTCATCTCCGTTTCGTCGATCCTCTTCTTGAATCTGGCCACGAACATGGAATGCAGCCCCATATCCGTCCCCAGCACGAACTCCACGATGTCGTCCCTCATCTGCGAGTAGTTCTCACCTTCGAAGGCCTTTAAGATGTTGAATTCGTCCATCCTCATCAACTCGAACACGCTGCTTGCATGGATGTTCTCGTTCACACTCCTATCATTGAACAGCACAGCTAGGTAGTTCTGCGACCTCACATGGAAAGCATTGTTTATCCCCGGGTGGTTGTAATCGTGGATCGCAGCCGCAAAGAGTGCTGCGAAGACTTCCTGATCCGTTGCTCTCACGAGACTCTGAAAATGGTGTGGAGAGGGTTACCAAAGCATACCTTGCACCCACCCTTGCCCAAGATGTAGTGTGTGACGTGCAGCACGTCAGCAGCGTGCATGCTGTTATGGTACGGGTTGGGGTGGTACCCTGCTTCCACGATGGACAGCCAGTTGATCAGCGTTTGTTCGTTGATATTGAACTGTAGGGTGGCATTTGTGTTGCTCTTGCTGGCATACCTGCTGCATGAATCCCCACTTGAAGCACAACGCGTACATGGTGATGAATAACGACCCACCATGCGGCTGCTCTCTGAGGTACTCACCCGAAATGCCCCCCGACATGGCTGTCTGCAGCTCGAAGACGTTGAAATCCCAGTCATCCAGCTTCGTAACTAAATCGTAGATCAGCTGCCTTTTGTGATTGTCGATAGACTGCGTGACCTGTGGGTGTGGTGCGGGTGGTTCCCTGTGCATACTGAGTAGAACTCAGATGAGAAGTAAGGCAGAATCACGTTGTTGTACTTTTCTGTGGGCAAGGGGTCCTCCGTCACCCCCCCATCGGGAGACATGTATCGCGATTTGAGAATTTTTAACAGCTCGTTGTCAACATCTTTACATTGCGGCGGCTTAGCAACACCAGGAGGGAGGGGCGACTTCAAGGGGTTTCTCACCTGTAGCATTGATATCGAGTAACAAAGTGTGTCACACCTTGATAGCTAACGCATCTTCTATTTCTAGTTTTTGATTGGGGTCACCGCCCTTGCTTCTGACATCCTCCTCAAGCTTCTCTAAATCTCCTTCGCCTGCCTTCACCTTCGCGTTGCACGCCTCAATGCAGCCCTCGAGAGTCTGTAGTGTGTTGCAGGTGCTTTTTATTGGTACCTTCTTCTCGCGTTCAAGCGCAACGCACTTGTTGCCCTTTGCTTCCACTTTCGTTCGCAGTTCTACGATCTTTTTGTCGATCTCCTTCGGTTTTTCTAGTTGCCGCAGCTCTGTCCCGCTGATGATCTCCCGCAGCATGAAGCCTTGCACGTCAGTCACAGACTCCAGCGGCAGTGTCAAGTCAAGGTTCGCTCCCAAGGACAGTGTACACTCGCCTTCACCCCAGACCACCTTCACGTCGCCAGTCTCGAACCTCTTGATGACATCTTCTATCTTGGCTTCCCGCTTTGCCAGTGTTGCATCTCCAAACCTCTGTGAATAGCCTCCTCTCTTCTGACTGGCAACCGTTATCCAGACGGTCCCATCATCAGGTCCCGGTCTGGCACAGGCGACTGCGTCGTCTAGTTCCTTGTAGACTCTTCCCATCAGCGCCAAAGCATGTCCTGCCCTTGTTGAATCCCCTCCATGTTCCTCCCACGTTTTCTGTGCACGAATAAGTTTGGTTGTTGGTGCATACTCTGTTCATTTTTACGTTGTCTGCAATGTGCTGCAGATCTTTGCAAAGTGCGGCGATTGAGGTGGCGAGCGGCAAGGTGACCTGAGCGAGTGATGTAATTTGCAAGTGCATACATTATCTATTATTGCAACTTGTCCAGATGCGAAATCATAATCGTGTTTTGAGCTGTCGGTACTCCACTTGGTACCATGGAAAGGTGTAGAGGTGATGCCTAGGGCAATTTCTTTCTCGCCTTGTTTGTAGAATTCATCTGCAAGGAGTTTCACCCATTTTTCGTGGATTTCAGGTGACTGGGCCCAGGCTGACCAGTGCGCCAGCTGCAGCACGTGTGTGAGGGCTACACGCTGGTTGTCCTTGTTGGTCCACTCGGTGTTGTTGTTGACCATGTTTTTGAAATCTGCAAGGCGAGTCTCTCGGGTTCCCATTTGCACATTCGCCCTAATGACGATGACCTCCCTCACTGTATCGATGATGTCGCGGACCGAGTCAGAAGGCAGAGTAGCAAGGATATTGCAGTGGGAGTTGTTCATGAGCTCGAATGCCACTGTAGAGTTGTTCTGGCAGTTGGCATACAGGTCACTGTAAAGCATCGACAGCATCGATTGCGCTTTCTTAATGAAGGCGTCATCCACTCCTTCGTGGCCAACGTTGTAAATGCCTGCTGCGAGGATGCAGCTGAAGATGTCCTCAGGGCTCATGCTTAACGGTCCCTTCAAGTGTTTTATCAGATAGTGCATGGCGCACAGCCCCTGTGCGGACTGCTGCGTGTTGTGGAATTCCGGATTCTTGCTCAAATTATCGATACTGGTCCAGTAGTTCAACACGACGTTCTCATCCATGTCGAAGTGCTCAATAAGGTCGTAATGCTTGAACAGTGCCATTGCAACATCAGCGGCCACCAAGCCTTTCTCCAGCACGTCGTAGTCCCACGTGATTTCTTCACAGTTAATCTCTTTCACCTCCCTCTTGCAGGGCGGTACAGTATCATACATCGTGTCCAGCGGGTGGGTGGGGAAGTGGTTCAGAACTTGTTTCATCTTCGCCATCTTGCCCTCCTGCTTACCAACTGCTCGCTTTGCTTTCGTCGCCTTTTCCTTCAACTCAGGGATCACGTCTACGGTGAAGTGACTTCACATATTGTCCATACCTTTGTATTTCTTCTCTGCATCTTCACCCGCTTCTACGATCGACTCAACAATCGACATCTCTGCCTCTTTTTTAAGGAAGTCGTTTTCTTTTGAACCTCTCGAATCCTGTTGGATATGATGTGCTAGACGAGCATACCTTTACTTCAAGCCTAAGGCTCTTCAGTTTGGGAAACGACCTCAGGAAGTGTGTGTAAATAGCTTCCGATTCATTCGAGACTTTTTCAACAGGGATCTTGCACAACAGATCTTTTGGTTCCTTGCCTTGCCTCATTTTGATTTCCACAACGGAGTCTTTCAGTGAAAGGTACCCCTTTGTGAAGGCGTTGTTGAGCATCTTCCAGAATGACGGCCACTCGACCTCTCCAAGGGTGTCCTTTAGTGAGGTGATTTGCTCATCAGTGAGCTGCACGGAATATGTTTGCGGATTCTTCATATTGTAACAAGCAAAAGTTAAGCCGTTTTTGCTTGTGATGTGCGAGTAGGCAATAAACAGCTTGTCGGAAGCAACACACATCTTCATTCCAGGCCATACTCGTTCCCTCCCAGGCAGCACAGTGTACTCTTCAGCGCATTGGTTCACGCTGCTGACCCCACTCCCATTCCCGCCACTCACTGCAGGTGATTTCGTCCCACCTCCCTCAATACCCCCATCCTTGATGTTTAATGGCTGTTTGCCATCTCCAGGATGCTTTTCCGGCTTTTTGTCCCCTGGTGTAGTTACTGTGTCAGGTCTACTATTCTTTTGTGATGTTGAGTTTCCACACCCCATCGCATTGATATGTTTGTTTATATCAAGGAAACAAGCATCACGGGTTGCACTGTGGTGAGATGAAGTTGGTGGGATAACAAATAAATATGACACTTCGTTTGGACAGAAAAACACGGTGCAGATTAACAATCTGTGAACTGTATGTACCTAGCCGTTCACTATGAAAGGTGCTTTCGGTGAGCGTGTAACAGTTGCCTTGCAGCTTACCAAGCCCGTATTTTCTTTGTGGAAAACATATTCCTCAACATGTGGTACTCGGTGATGTGCACAGACTGCACGTCGTACCTGTTGATGATAGTAGAGTCTAGCTGTGAGGCAATGGTGATGTCCACAAGAGCTGCCACTGAAGGAGACGCGTATGTACCTAGTGTGGTAGAATAGTAATTAAAATGTGCACACCTGGCTTTACTCGCACTACTGGCACACGAATACTACTCACAAATTTTCCCCATTGTACATCGCCGAGGTCTGTCGAGACGAATACTTTCTCTACGTGCTGATTCTTCACCATGGTGTTAATGGTCTCGGTCACGAGGGAAAGAGGGGGGTCACACTGCTCCGAGATGTCTGACGAGGTTTCCTGAACCCCATTCAATAGCGAGGTCATAAACATGAGGGGCTCTTCGTTTTGTGTTGTGCACTTCTCTATCCATTCTTTGGTTTTAGGCAAGCGAATGGAGAGGGATTTCTGTAAAACATGAAATGAGACAGCAGAATGCATACCAGGCTTGTTAAATTATTTTCTGCGATGAAAGTGGCTGCTTCGTTCCTGATCTTGTCAGAGGGAACGAGTTTCGACCTGGTCTTCCAGAACAGCTTGGATCCGTATTGCTCTTTCGAAGAGTACCCCAAGCACAAAAGCCTAAACGCACCTGTCTGATGCTGAACGGCACAGTCCTTGCAGAAGGATACATGCGGTGTGACAACGAGGTCGTGCAGATATTCAATATCACCTAGTTGGTTCTGGAACATTGTTGGAAAAGCAAGCTCCGACGAGATGTTAACACCTGAAGCACACAAGGTGTACTCATACAGCATGCGCATGAGTCGCGGTGCAGTTGACTTCTGGATTGCCGCATCGACCATGATGCCGTATGAGAGGGGGCGGTTGCCCTCGTACCCCTTCCATACAGGCTTGGACCAGGTAGTAGAATCCTCGCTGCTGCGGACTGCGCTGAAGTACTCAACATCTTCAGCAATCCCCTCGTTGACCTGATAGGGTTGTTTGTAGGTGCTCGATATCTCTGACTTGTTCGGAGGGAGAATGTCCCCCAACCTTAAGTGGAACTTTGCGGAGTTCTCCGAGGACCAGCGCATCATGAGCTCAGTAAGGTAGTCAGGTGTGACTGTGACTTGCTGTTCACCCACTCGCTGTTTGAGGCGGTTGTGTTCGTTGGCTAGTTTCCCTATGTTCGCCAACAACAATTTTGCCTCTAAAGATGTTGTAGAACTGAGCCTCTTGGCTCTCTTTTCAAGCTTAGCATGAACCTGTTCTAGCTTTGCGATCTCCTGTTCATGTGGTACGTTCAGCTTACAGAACATAAGAACATACCGCAATGTCCTCATTGTCCTGACGCTCTCGGACAGCCCTCTCGACTTCAGCAGTCTCAAGACAGTCAGCCTGCCTGCAAAGTATGATGACATGGTGTTGCTAGCATACATCTTAACAAGGTCAGCTGTTGTCGCACGCAATTTATTGTTTTTTGTTTCAAGGTCTTGACGTCTGGAGAAAGCAGCAGCGGCAGAATCTTTCATGCTGCCTTCCAACTGTGGAAATATACAATACATTAAGACATACTATATTGTCACTCTTTATCATCTCTTCGTTACATTTGAGCAGCTCTTTCATCAACACTTCGTCCCTCACTCTGTTTTCCTGGAAACCAGTGACGTGCTTCTCACTTCCTTGTGAAGCTCCCAGCTTGTAAGCAAAGGTGAAGAGTCCAAGCACTGCTGCCACCAAGGCAAAGGTGACAAGGGTGCCATCTTTTTCGGGTTTGCGGGTTTCCTTTGAAGACATTTTCATTTTAGAACCACCTGTTGCGTTGTATATGGTAGTGGTAGTAAGCAGAGCTATAGAATAGAATACAGTATTAAGGCAGCTCACTGCGGGCGTACCTAGCGGAGGAAGCAGTAAGTCCCCGCAGCAAGCGTCAAGCTGGAGTGGAGGGCAGCGAGCCGCACGTGCCTGTCGGTTGAAGGGTTCGCCTCGCAATGCGTTCCTGCGATTGGGCTTCTGGTAAAATACATGGCAGTGCCTGTCTCCTGGGAAGGAAAAGAGAAAAGAAAAAAATGGTGAAACACTTATCTGCACAGAGTCATTAACTAACCAACCTACACCAGAGGTCGCAGCAGCTGTTTCGGATACGTCATCCTTGAGGCCAACGCCTTGCGGAGCAGTCACGCGGTCAGCATTCATACATACTGACGGTTGCTGCCGCGACGTGCTCGGTGGAGATCTGTCAAATCTACCAGTAACTACTACTAGGCCGGATGGTTACTGCAGAGACGCAAAAGAACTGATCGGATACTATGTACAGTAGGCCCGTTGGCATCCTGCAGTGCTTGACTCGAGTGATACTCGTCATGACTCATTAATGCACTTTTGGACAATTGAAAAGATCTGTGTTACATATGAAGTGCCTTCTTGCATACATCCTCGGGTGTGACGCCTCTCTCGATGGACTGCTGTGTTGCTTTCTTGAGCATAGACTCCGACTGCGGTCTGACAGAGACACCTTGCACGGAAAGAGTGTCGTTAGATAGAGCAGCTTTTTTCTTCTTCTTCTTCTTCTTTGCTTGAGAAACGGAACGATTTGATACATGCGAGATCTTTGTCTGTAAAGGTGTTGAGTACGGGGTAGCATACCTGTGACCTGTTCACGCCGGAAGACTTCAACGTTGGCGCCGCTTTCGCCGGTTGGCGGGTCGGCTCCAGGTGGAGTTTCCCTGCATAGACAACACATCGGGATAGTGTCTCACTGGGACTGGGCCGTTTAGTAGGCGAAGAAGGAGAAGGAGAGACAGGAATTCTGCTTGGAGAAGTATGGCTGCTCTCATTGCCAACAAGTAGACCATGTCTTATGTATGCAATTTCAAGGAGTTTTTCTAAATCGTCCTTCGTGAGTGCCCTGTTTTTGGTACCAAGAACATAATTTACATCTGCCTGTGAGTCTTTAAGTCCCTGCGGCTCAGCAGGTTTCCTACAAAGAGGAGAACGTGAATGAGGTGATGAAACATTCGCAGACATGACTGATGCAATAGGAGGGGACATGAGAGGGTCACGCCTATATGGTGAGTAGTTCGGAGATGGTACAGGAGGCGAGAGGGAATGGGCAGGAGAGAGGCCGACGAAGACGTTGTTGAGGTCAATCTCAGCATCAGGAGGATCGGGGGGCTTGGGGAGTGCTATGGAAGATGTAGATGCGGTGGAAGGTGATGAGACAGGTGCAGGACCAGAACTAGGCAGAGGTGTAAGTGTGGGAACAGCTATGGCAGCTACCGGGAGTGGCGTAGGTGGTTGTGGTTGTGGTTGTTGTGGTTGGGGCTGCGATATCGCGTGGTACCCTTCCAAAGTGTAAGTCGGGTGTTTGCTGTGAGGGTGACACACATAGCCGCAGTTCCTCATGGCCTCATCAGCGACGTACTTCGTCTTCACTAGATCCTCAGCACCCTTATCATCGGCGGCTCTGTGCATATTTCCGTTCTGTTGTTGCAGTGCACTAGTGCTTTCTCTTCTTTCAATTTCCTTTACCCTCTCTCGCAAGATTCCGCAGACATCGTTCACCATCTGCAAGTCTCCTCCATGTGCCCCTTCTGCCCGTTCTAGCATCGCGAAAGCTTTTTGAAGCTCGAACACCATATTGTTGGGAGGGGACTGTAAATCGAGTAATAAGATCGAACTCTTTCTAGTTTACTGAAGTACATTATTCTTTTACATTCTAAGCATCGTAGTAAGACGGCGTACCCTCTTCAGTACCCTTCTTCGGTCTCCTATACAAAGAAGACGCATGAACAACAGGAGAGGAAAACTTTTTTGGGGAGTAAGCATCGGCGGTGGCCTCATTGTAGATCAGGGTGGGTGGTGGGTTGAGTGGAAGCGAGAAGATAGATGCTGTTGAAGGGGCTGGCGAAGGGCTCTTTGTATTCTGTGATCGCAGCTTCAGCACGGGGCGGTTTACGTTCGAGCTTGGTCGCAAAGGTGAAGCGTGTCGACTCACGAGCACGCACTTGCCCGGGCTGGCTTCATTGACAGGCGGGGTGACGCATGATCTGTGTTTTTTCCCATCGGCATAAACGGGGTTAACAGGAGTCTTTGTCTTTACATGGAGCTGTATGGTTTTTTGCAGCTCTTCGTTTGCAACCGCTTGCTCCTCTATTTTAGCATTGAGTATTGCTACTTTTGTCTCCGTTGTTTGTGCAGTGTCCTTCAGCTGATCTGTCTCTTCAGCATATCGGCGTGTGGCATTGTGCAATGTCTGTTGCGTCCTCTCCAACTCAGTATTTCTGTTCTTGATCTGCTCTTCAAGGTTGCTGATGAGGTTCGCCTGAGTCTTCTGGAACTCTTCCGCCGTTCGTTGAGCTTCTTCTAATCGGAACTCCATCAGAGTAAGTCTCTCGTCTGGTTCTGGTTCTGTGGCCTGCAGGGTACTGAGTTCTTGTTGCAGTTCTAGTATTTTTCCTTCGTCACCCCACTGCTGTGCAGCTTCTAGTCTGCCTCTAAGCTCAGCTTCACGAGTGCCTCGTTCACCACCAGTGTTTAGGAGGGCATGTGACTCAGGTTGCTGCGAGCGTGCCTTCTGCTCTTGAAGCTGATAATGTGCCGTCTCTACTTCGTCTTCTAACTCCCTAATACGCTGTTTAAGTAGCTTCTTGCTTCCAATTGATTGTTTGAGCTTTTTCAAAATGACCTCTTTTTCAGCTGATGCCACACATGTTGGCCTACAGCCCGTCTCATAGGTACCCTCTTCCATGTTTAACAGATCCTTCCTCAGCATACTACACTCTCGTTCGCTTTCTCCCAACTTCTGCTCAAGTAAGCAACAGCGTTCTGCCAGGTCTTGGTTGGCCTTCGTAAGCTCTCTAGCGATGTGTAACTCGTCCATTTGACTGGCCATCTCCTGGTAATGGGTTTTAAGGCAATTTCATGCAATATTAATAACTGGTGCAGTGATCTTGCAGATAAATGCTATTTTCTGTTAAGCAAACACGAGTTGGTGAGAATGAATCTTTGACTGCTTAGTTCCAGTTCTATCGACGTAGTGTGCTTGTCCATGTGCAGGCACTTGTTGTTACTTTGGACAACATGGAGCTGGGTATCAGTTTCATTAACCACAATACCCCACTTGTTGATGTTAAAACGTGAAGCTGCCTCCACTACAGCAGCCTTCGAGCCCACCAGCTCGAGGGTCGAAACCACTTTCCGTGCATCCATGTCGCAGGAATTCAAAGCCGAAGCAGCATATTGGAGCCATAATTTATTTAGGGAAGCGGCATGTTCAAATGTAATACCTTCAAGCAGTTTTGCTTCGCTTTTTATCGGTGCTATTTTTTTCCAACATCTCACATTCACACTTCTTTTTTTTTTTTTTGCTCCTTGTTTCCTTTTTTCTTGCTGTAATGAAACGAGTCTTGTTTCGCCCCCTAACTGATTTTTGCACGTCTTCTCCAACATGCGCTTTTGCTCACCTGTGGCACCATCATACGCAAACCCCAAGATCCCTTGTATAGCTGCCGCACCTTCCATCTTGGTGTCACTGTCTTCGTCATCGTGATGTTTGATCTCAAGAATAATTACAGATAACTAAATTTTGCTATACAGCAGGACTTCATGTCCATGACCGCGCTCTGCTGGGGTAGGAGAGTGGGGGAAGACAGCTTCTTGCTTGTATCCATTCTCGTGAAGAAATGGTTCCAGGAGAATTCTGTTTTGCGAGAAAATAGCAAAGAGGGTCGGGAACTGTCGATGGACGTGATAGAGCGAAGTAACAAGGGCAAGGGGGTCGGTGTTGAAGAGATCATGTTCTGTGGCTTGCTGTGTAAGGGGCGAGCAGTCAAGCTGCACAATTTCTTTCACTGAAGTGCCGTGAAGGTATGAGTAGCCAGGTGTTGTATAGCACGGAAGCAAAAGGTGGAGCTGTTCATGCCTCTGAGGACTTGCTCTTGTCCGACGCAAATGAGACATTAACTCCACACCTCCAGTTTGGTGAAGGTATGAAAAGTAACCCATTGCCACTATGTTAGATACCATAATGAACCCAAGACCCAATACCACAATCTTTCTTTTCTTTGAAAACAACTGGCTGCAACCACCCCCTGCGACCACAAGGCCGAGGTACAGTACAGGGAGCAAGAACCTAAACTCCTTATGACCTATCAGCGAGTAGAAGAATACTGAAGTGCCAATCTGCGCTGCGAAAGAGTACAGCTGCATGCAACGTACTTCCCATCTCCACAAGCCAGCGATAAAGAAAGGTAGCATTGTGCCGATAATGGCGGGGTAGCCTTGAGTGATGTACCAGTGCCATGGGTGCGTGCCAAATAAGGCCGACTTCCCCTCCACGAAGTTGAACTTGAGAAATTCAATCTGATTCACCGCAATTGTGCCCGTGACGCTGTAGTCCAGTGCAACGCTGAAAACAACCCAAACCACAACAGTGAAACCCGTTTTTAGAAGTATTTTAAAATCGGGATTCTGTACCATGTACATCACACCACAGGGGAGCCACAGGACACATGATGTAGGACGGAACACTGTTGTAAGGCCCGCAACATTGAGAAACGTGAAGTAGTTTCCGCTGAGCAGGTAGTTCAAGGCAACGAGCGAAAGTGCTGCCTCGGTGCTATTCGAAAGGGTGCGAGGGGCACAGTAGAATACAAACCAATTTAACACCACAAAGAATGTTGTGAATCGCTGCGCGGAAGGATCCTTTTTAAACACTTGTCCCGAAAGGCGGATTGTAGCTACGTCCGCTAAAAAGGCGACGACCCCCTGAATAATCCTTGGGCTGTAGACCATGCTGGTTGGCGTGGCACAACCAAAAAAGTCTAGTCCTTTAAATAATAGCCCAAAGGTCATCGGGTGCAACCAACTCCTGATCCCAGCTTCCCATTCCCAAGTAAGGGTACCCTTGCCAAAAGCAAGCCAATAACCTACCTCTGGACCTTGCCAGTATTCGTCAGGAGGCCCTGACGTTCGTATAATGCATGCATTTAGTATTCTAAAGGTCAGCAGCGCAACATACTCAAGCATGTTCCTGTCGTAGGTTTGTACAAAGAAAATCTAATATGGTCCTACACGTTCTTTTTTTTCAAAAAGGTAACTCCCTATCTCGGGATATTCGTAGCAAGACCCGGTTACACAAGTATGTGCCCAACACACCGAAGGGCAGCAGAGCGATGGCGATCAAGAGGATAATAAGGTCCGTGGAGGAGGGTGTCGAGAAGAAAGGGGGGTCAGGGTTGTGGATGAGCGCTTTTTGGTCTTCGAGACATAAATCAGAAGTATAGCACGTTAGGTTTGAACTTATGGAAAAATTTGCTGCGGGTTCACACCCCAGTGCGACTCCTGAGTATGTCTCGTTCAATTTTGCCGTTGTGTTGCAAGCGTCAACAAACACTCCCAAGATGCACAAACTGTTGTTCAATGGGTCGGTCTCCTTGTTTTGCACCACACAGTTGCTCTCTACGAAGTCATCAGCACCCTTCAGCGAGGTGATCACAACCAACAGCAACACCAGTCCCAGCCACCCGAACGTGCACAGGAAGCATATAATAACCTTGCTGTGCAACACATCCACTATCATCGAATACCATTTCCGCTTCCCAGGTCGCTTGCCTACCCACGCCCCATGTATACCCCCTTTCGTCGCCATCCTGAAACAAGCTGAACCAAATGTGTCCGAACATAAAATACATAATTTCCATCAGGAAAAATAAATTAAAACATAGTGGTTAGGATGAGGATAGTAGGCTCATGGCTGCCTTGGTTTGTCGACCACCTTTTTAGCTCTAAAGTCGATTGCGTTCGCAAACTTCAGAGTCGCGTCAAACGTATGACGCAGCAACCACTGAGAAGAAGGGTGGATAGTGATAGGCGCGTATCTCTTGTTAATTCTGAATAACCGTTTGTACAATCTCTTGAAGCCGAACAACGACGCAGCAAGGAATACAACTGTCTTCTTCGCTACCCAGAAGGCAACGAACCCTACTGCTGGTGGAGTAAGAAGATGTTTCGTGTTTCTGAATGGTCTACATTGGACTTGTCGCACAGGGTGCAGCGGTTGCATTGGGACAGCGCGTGTTGCCCTGAGCCCTATCGCACATGAGGTTCGTAGCATATTGCCTGTTATGGTTCTTTTTAAGTTTAGGGAAAAAAGAAGAAAAGAAGCTTTGATTTTGCCCTTAAAGTAAAAAGGAGGAGAACGCCAAAAGAAGTCAATCTAGAACTCGCAACAAGCGAAGCACCAACGTGTTTATCTGTTCCCTTCGGCCGATCAAGCTTACGGGCCTATTTGGACCTCTGCCTCATCTTCCGCCTTCTCCTCTTCAACCTTTTCAACCTCTTCTTCTTCCACTTGGGGCGCATGCCCCTAGGCCTGGGGACGGAACCCATGTTGACTTAGATCCTGTGAAGTAGTTAGTGATTAATATTGAATCAATAATATAGAATGCAGTAAAAAAGAAATGTTATCTATCCCTATTTACTGCCATACGAGGTTCGACCAGAGCACTGAGCCGAACCCAAGATGGCACTAAAGTAAGAATGGATATACAGGCATTGAAAGGGCTCTGAAAAGAGAAACTTTATTTCCCCCTTTTTTTTTTACCGTTTTTTTTAGTACTCGTTGGGTCGAACCCACATTTTTCGAATTCTTTCAAGAGCCACCAGTCTGCATCACTGAACGGGATCTCTGTAACAGGTTGCAGCGTTTTAAAGAAGGAAGCAGGGAGCTTGGGGAGGTCTTTGGTGTAGTAAATATGTGCCACCACTTCGAGAATAGTTTTTTGGAACGCGCCCACAAGAACAGCGTCCCGTGTCCACCATTTTTGGAAATCGCTCAGACTCACAACTAAGACATCAGGCCGAGGATATAGATCCAAGCACCTGCGAGAGGCCTCTTGGATAGAGTACGTAACCTGTCCCTGGGTTGGTTCCGAGAACGCGTCTGGTTGTTGGCTTTTTTTTTTTTTTTTTTGCACTGCTGCAGGATCTGTGAGTTTTAGTGTGTGTGTAAAGTACTTGACGTCAATGTCCTCCTGGAAGGGCCCCCTGCTGTAGACGTCATACGCAGAGAGAGTGAATGTTGGTTCTTGAGGATCATTCACCATTGTGAACAACAGGCGACAGAACCAGACCCCGTTAAAGTACCCCTCCCCCTCTTTGTCGAAGATCTGCAATAGCCGCTTAATTAAATGCTCTGATGTCAGCCCGCATTGTCGGCAGAATGTTGCAAACCTCGTATGAGTTAGAGCCCAGCCGTCATCAGAAACTTCCTTCACTCTCTCCCAAATCTTCTCAATATTCATTCCCTCGAACTGGCACTGGTCTGAAAGATATTTCTGTACCTTTGGGTCCTTGGCTCTTTTTTTCCGTTCTTCGTAGGCTTGCTCCCACAGCTGCTTATTGGGAGGGCATGGGTTTGTGAAGTGCTGATTGTACTCAGCAGAGAATGGATCGTCGATCATTTGTGTTGTTTGCACCTAGAAAATTAAAACCAGAACTGGAGGCTGAAGATAGACTACGCTAGTGGTCCTGAGAAAGACCTACGTGGTGTTGGCAAAGTCCTCCAGATCCCTCAAGGACTTTGCCAACACTGAAAAGAGACCGTGTTCGTACTTAGGTAAGTCTCGGGCAGGATTGTGTTCATGCTAAGTACGTCTTAGGCAAGGTAACAGAATTGAACGAACTATGCGAAATGCGAACTAACTGTCTTGCTAGTTCGTAATTTGTGATCAAAGCTCCGTTCAACCCAACTAGCATTAAGGGCGATTTTCCTTGTGTGAGAGCCGATGCAGTAACTGCAACCTCTATTTTTCCTGCATTTAATTTTTTAAGACGGTCTAGGACGCAACTTTGCAACTGCAACGCGTGAATGTCGTCTGCGATTATTAAAATTCTTGCACCGTTTCCCTCTTCCGTAGCCTTCATTATCCATTTTGTAAGCACCTCCTCTTCGTCCCCAACCACTACTGCGCAACGGCAGTCTTCCATATTTACCTATGAAATGTAACGTGAAATCTTAAAAAAGACAAAAGTAAAAAAAAAGACTCAACGTCGTATGCAGATGCCTGGGCCTTCTCTCCCTTCCTTTGCCCGCAACTTGTCAGTTGACGGTCGCTGTAACGCGAGCGAGGGGCTGATCTTTTGTCGCATGTTTGCCTGAAGGCAGGGGAGCAGCTTCTCCGTTTCTGTTAACGGCTGGATTAAGCAGTGGTTTAAAGATCGCACAATGTGGAATGGTGCCTTCGATGGACCTGCGATATAGTCACTTAGTGTAGAGTGCCTGTTCAAATTATTCATGTGTGGTGCAACATACATTGGCCGCTCTTGAAGCAGTCGTGCACGGAACGACTTTACAGTGTCGTTGGCGTTGACAACGGCCAGCCACGGAGTGCTATGAGGTTTAATCACTAAAACGTTCGGGTCAGGTATGTTCAAGTGCATGTTGGCGTGGTTGTGGTTGCTTTGCTCAAAGTGTAGGATCTGTACCAAAAAGCGATCCTGATCAAATGGGGGAAGTTTCATCGTAAGGTCAAAAGAGACCTGGTATGAGCTGACTGCATTCAGACCGGGAGCAAATTGGAAGGACGAGCTGCGCACATTTTGAAGAATTTGAGTCTTTACAACCTCTGCGCACAGAATAAGACTTTTCGTTGTTTCAACGAGCGGTTCATGATCATCCCAAAGCACTCGTGTTATCGTGTTGTAGACAGCTGATAGTTCATACAACAGCACTTTACCTGAATGAGGATGCTGTTTCACACTGCCGCTCGGGACTGTTCTGTCGATCGCGCAAATTGAGCTTTGAGTACTCCCTGATGAGCCGCTTGTAGTAGTATCTTGTTCACCACAGCAGTCAATTCCGGTGATGTGTTCTCTGCCAAGAATTTGCGTGTCCTCAATGAGTTTTGTCTTCAAGTGGCCAACTTGAGCACCTGGTTGCAGAGTTAATTTCACCGATTTTTCTAACTCGCCATGAATGCTCGAAATTATATTTACGGTCACGAAAATACTGCCCTGTGGATACAGTGTACTCAAATCCGCTTGCTTCACAAAGTACAGCGTGTTCCGCAACCGGTTCCAGCCAATATTAAGAACAGTGCCGAGGGATAGAGTACCAGCCAACAGTGCAAGTTTGGGGGTGTAGTCAGGTTCTGACACAAAGAGCTCCAACTCCATAGGGTTGACTTTCAGCTCAGCAGCAAGCAAAGCCCTTACTGCCGAAATTGACAGGT
Source organism: Diplonema japonicum (assembly GCA_964019335.1). Taxonomy (NCBI): domain Eukaryota; phylum Euglenozoa; class Diplonemea; order Diplonemida; family Diplonemidae; genus Diplonema; species Diplonema japonicum. The sequence goes on from OZ025676.1 coordinate 615,678, forward strand.
CACTGGATAACTCCAGTGTCGTAGTAGCAACGTCCGGTTGGTCGACAGCACTGAACCTAACCTGCAGGGCAAGGGCTTTTTGCTTGATGACATCCCTCACGTCACGGTATTTCGCCGTTAGCGTATTTGAATCTGGTGAAAATGGATGCATCACTAAGTTCGTTGTACCGGATGTGATGACCACAATATCACCGCTGCTCAGTTCTGCATCATTCAAAGTGACGTCACCATCGAGTTTTTCTAAGAGACCTTCGCGGACTTCTTCGAAGAGTTGTCCTTGTTGCTGGAAATTGCAATCCGACATGCCATCTAACAAAGCCCTTAGAGGCGCATCGCGGTTCAACACGCATCGCTTCTTTACAACACAAGAGTCAGTATTCTGCGGAATGTGAATCTTTACGAAAAGCATAACGAGATCACCGTCAACAAGAGATTTCTGAGGTGTCAATGTTGCAACCCCAGAATTATCCTCCACTGGCCAAGGGTGGGCATAGAGTGTCACGATGTCTTTGTGATGCGAGCCTAAAGAAAAGGCTTTCTCGAGCGTTGTGTCAGGATTTTGTATTACAAGTGACGAGGGTCGCATGGTGCCATTTAACCGCCCCTCCCATCGCCAAAGAGCTATGTCCTCGAGATCAGGATAATAGGTTTGTATCAATGTGCTTTTCAGCGATCGGAGAGTTGTTTTCCTTAGGTGTTTAACAGGAATACAACTTTCTGGTGGTGCCACCTCCTCGCAACCAAAGATGTCATTGTCGACAACAACACGCACATTGATGAACAAGTGCGCTTCTGCAACATCTTTTTCAACATCTTTTTTGGGCAATCGACCAAACCGTCTGTGAACACTCATCGGCACTGTTGCGTAAGTTATTGTTGGAGTAAGCCAGTCGAGGTCACTAACTCTTAAATAGATCAACACATAGGCGGAAGCGTACCTAGGTAGTTGTCCTCCACCATAGTCCCCGCCAAAGTTTTCTGCTATGACATCTTTTTCAGTTACACGTATAACCCTTTCATCATCAAAGCGGTACCATGGGCCACTGAGCACAGGCCTCAGGAACGAGTAGTAGTGTCCCCCGTTCACATCTCCACTATGTACCAGAACTGAAAGCAGTACATATGCGTTGTCCTTTGGTGAAGGTGTTGCCAGGTATCGTTCGATATCAAGTTCAACAGGGAACTCCTGCCTCTCGTTCACTTTTGCCTGTTTTTGTGTCACAATATCATAGTCAAATCTCTTCAGATGTAGCAGCAGCACAGGTGGTGCTTTATCCATGATACATTTTCGAGTAGCAGCTTGAAGGCCCTGGTCCGGGGTTGCATACTTGTTCTCTCCTTCTAAAACCTCGGGGGAAAAGTACTTGTCTAATGCGTCGTATAAGGTTGGGCAGCCCTTCACGTTTAGTTGGAGGTCGTAAAACAGCTCTTCGGTTCTTGATTCATAGTCGATGTCATTGCAAACAATAGTGTGCACGAGTCCTCCTCTGAAAAGGGAATCAAGTGTACCTGCAACTCTTGTGCCCTTCAACTTCTCTTCTAACGATGAGTACAGCACCCTAATCAACTCATGGATATCGTGCTGGCGGAAGACGCCTTCTTGAGTCCAACCAAATGCCGCTGTCAGCTCTTTGGTGGAAACGGCCTTTTTTTGAAACTGGAGGTTGTAAAAGACTTGTTGCAAAGCCCCAACCAAGCTCTTTTCTTTTTGTTCAAGCGTGGGGTATGGTGAGGGGTAGGGGCTGAAGATATTGCTATCGAGTTCCTCATCCGATACTTCATCAAAGTTATCTCCAATGGGTGCATGGAATATTTGATCACGTAGAAATGGGATGTGAAACCATGTTTGAATCAGCGAATTCAAGTAGCAGGTTGCACCTTGGTTGCAAAGCCCCACAGCGCCGCTGGTTCGTGGTGTTGTATTCCCTTCGTCAGAATCATCACAGTCACTTGGTGATATTGTCATCCTGAAGTCGATCTGCAATGTGTCATCTGCAATGAATCCTTTGTCTTCGTCATAGAGAACGGAAAGTGGCATGAAGCGTCGGAAGCCCCAGTCATGAAGTGCAAGGCAGAACACATTTTCTGATTTGCAGAGTACTGATGACACAGACTTCACATTACTTAGTGCTGTGAACGAGAAGAAAGCAACTCTGCACCAACCAACAGGAAGTGCATGAGCATTTGCAAGATCAAGATAAATTGACAAATACCTAACACCATTGCCATTAGGGTATAGTAGCAGCCTCCATGGAATTCCATCCATTTCAAAAACACTTGAGTAAATGTTGTCAGGCATTGTGTTTGACTCTGATGCATGAAGTAACCCTTTTATTGTCCATTTGTAACTTGCTGAAGAACCCCCAGACTTCACAAGTGATAAGCCTTGCTTCACACCATCAGTCAATGAATCATCTTCTCCCATGCAAATAGTAGCGTGTCCTGTTAGGATTGCAAACAAATGTGACGTGAAGACGTGTGAGTAAAATGTAAGAAGGAACTTAGTGGCAAGAGGAATATCAGAATAGCAGAAGGCTGGCTAGCCCAAAGCAAAAAGAAGGAGGAATTCCCAAGGATTTAGGGGAACAAAAGGGAGCGAAGGGAGCAAGGGGAATGAGGGGAACAAGATCCATTTCCATACTATGGTCAATTGGCTTGCATTTTTTTTTTGGTTCAAAAAAAGGGATCCTAGGTTTATTAAAAAAACCAGGCTCAGGTCAGCTGTTGTTACAAGATTTTTCCAGGGGGTGAAAAAAACCAGGTGAGCTATAGTAAATAAAAAACATAAATACACAAGGGAGGGTGAGAAGGGTAGGTTTTAAATGAGAAGAGTGACAGAAGGAAGCCAAAGAGAGCACCACAAAGAAAAAAAAAAGAAAAAACTAGTTTGGCGCTCCATTTGTTTGTGTGCATGAGCGGAATTTTACCTAATAAAATAGCTCATTACACTGCCATCAACTAGTTTTTAGTCTCGACAATAATATTGTTAAAACAAAAAACTAGTTTGGCGCTCCATTTGTTTGTGCACACAAGCCGTCCACTTATGAACACGCCCCCCCCTCCCCACTGCATGTCCCTTAGGTCACAGATTCGTCTTAGCGAACCTTGGTCAGGAGTGGGGTGAGCCACCAGCATGCTCATGCCAAGAAAAAACATGTCACAACCTAGTGTACACACCCAGACACCTCGCTTTGCACCTCCTCCGTGATCTCTCGGCCCCAGCACAGCATCTCGAGCATGACCTCATCACCAGAGTAGGCCTTCCACCAAGCACCAAGGACGACAGTGCTGTCAATACCCATGCAAAGCACCACGTTCCAGAGACCCAACACCCGAAAAGCAAATTCCAGCAGTTCCAGCAGGGCAACTACATCTCCAGTCGAGCAATGACTGCTCCTGCCAAGGCTCGTGGTATACCTCTCCACCTGATGTGTCTCCTCCCATCAAGCATCAGCATGCAGCACCACCCCATCAAGCTGGCATCTGTGAAGGCCTCGAGCCTTACTGTAGGTCGCTTGGCCTACTGCTTCCATTCATTCTGTCCCAACTCCTCGAAAGCAGCCTGCAATGCACGTTGCACCAACGCTGGTATCATTATGAGTGTAGTCCAAAAACCCGCTCAACTGGCAGCATTGAGGTCCTTGCCTTTGCATACACCCAACATTTACCTAAGGATGGAGTTCAACCTGAAAAGAGGGCCACAAAGTACCCTGGGCTGGGTGAAACATTGGTTTCAGCCAAAGCTTACTTACAGGAGGTGCTGTGAGTTGGGTTTTAACCTCCCTTTTTTTATTTTTTTTTTTTTTTTTTTTTTTTTTTTTTTTTTTTTTTTTTTTTTTTTTTTGACATCTAATCTGAAAAGGCAGAAGGAGACTGCAAAGGGGGGTGGTGGGTGCACTGTGTACATGCTGCATCTTTTCTAAGCATATCTAGCTCACCTTGAAGTGCTTCGTTTTCAAGTTTTAGATTATGATGTTCCTCCAGGGAAACCTCAACCTCAGGGTAGTGAGCATAGAGAGGGCTTTGGGAATTGGGCTGCTCAAGTTGCACTGACTGTGAGTGTGTGGAATGGGGAACAGAAGGAATGGAAGGTGGTTCAGGGACTCCAGGAACAGGAGGGGAAGCAGTAGCCACAGAAAGAACAGTTTCTACTGCTTGGTGGCAACAACCCCTCCAGGGCATATTGAGCAGTGTTGTGTTCCCTCAAGGGAATTTGAAGGAATTCAGGGGAACAGAGGGAAGGGAATGATTCCCTCAAGGGAATTTGGGGGAACAGGGGAACAAAAGGGAACAGGGGAACCAAGGGAATGGGGGAATGGAGGGAATGGCCATGAAAAAAAAAATTTTTTATCTGGGGTCACATGGCAGTGTTGTTATGGGAAAAAACCTGGGGGGTGGGGGGGTGGGGGGGCAAAAAAAAATTTTTTTTTCTAGGGACCCTCACTCATATAGCACCCTCAAAACAGACTTTTTTGGAAATTTTTGGCCAAAAAAAAATTTTTTTTCCCAGGGGACCCCAAACTTGGGGTCACTTTGGCCATTTTTGACCCCAAAATTTTTTTTCTGGAAAAAGCCAGAAATCATGAAATTTATATTAAAAACACCTTATAAACCCATTTCTGCAAACCAAAAAGTTCAGAAAGGTGTTTAGGTGGAATACACATCTCTAAACTATATTCTGAAGTAAAAAGTAAGTAAAAATCTGAATCTCAGGGGGGTAACTCATCCTCATGACAACACTGGGAGCAGTGATGGGTGAATCCTAATTAGGACTAGACCAGACTGGACCGGACCAGACTGGATCCAGTGTGAATTTCAACCCAATTATGCTGGACTGACTGGACTGACCAGACTGACCCAGTGTTGGTCAGTCCCATCCCATCCCCTAAAACAGAATACGGGCCTAGATGGGACTCACATGACTCCATGGGATGGGACTCGACAGGACTCACAGGACTCTCCCCAACACTGTCATTATTTTTGATAGTTTTGCAACTTTTTTTTTTTTTTTTTCCCTTTGGAAAAAAAAAAAAAAATGGGGAAAAAAAAAAGAGAAAAAAATCCTTGATTTTTTTTGACATACATGATGTGTTTACCTTTTTTTTTTCCCCCCTTCTTTTTTTTCTTGTCTTCTCACATTTTTTCACACACCTAAGCCAAGCTGTTGTTTCTGCTTTCCACATCAAATGTTGTATTTGGATGTAATAGAAAAGGGGGGAAATAATAAATAATATGTATAAGAGGAGGGTGTGTATGTTTATACAACCTGTGTAAACAGATCAGTTCCTTGCTTTCAGTGCCATGCCCCTGATGTGTGCGATGTACAGCTCAACCCCTGCATCACACTGCCTGTTTGTTGCACATATTTTCATGTTATCCCCCCCCCACCTGAAAATAATATATAGGAGATAAATATATGAGTTAAAGGAGGCTGGTGTTGGCAGCACCCTGCACAAGAACTGTCTACTTGATTACAGGGGGTGCACTGCAGCCGAGTTGTAAAAGCTACAACCCGGCCACAGTGAGAGATATATGAGTTAAAGGACCTGCACAAGACTACTTGATTACAGGGGGTACACCACAGCCGAGTTGTAGCTTCTTCTACGTTCCATGTCATGTCCTTAATGTGTGTGGTGTTCAGCTCAACCCCAGCCAGGGTGTCCTGGGTAACCAAGATTCTGCTTGTGCAGGATTGGGTCATTCCATTCCCTTCTGCCAAACTGAAAGTCGGAACTTGGCAGAATGGCAGAACCAGAACTTGGTGGAACAGGGAATTCCTTACTTTTTTTTTTGTTTTAACAATATTATTGTTGAGACTAAAAACTAGTTGATGGCAGCGTAATGAGCTATTTTATTAGGTAAAATTCCACTCATGCACACAAACAAATGGAGTGTCAAACTAGTTTTTTTTTCTCCCCCCTTTTTTTTTCCTCTTTGCATCATCAAGGTTGAAAGTGGTGACTATATCACCACAACACTGACAGCACAATATTCCATGTCGTGTCCTTAATGTGTGCAGTGTGCAGCTCAACACCAAGGTGAGGGAGGGGGCAAGGGAGAAGAAAAGGCACCATTATGCAAGGAAAGAAGGGAGGAGGAGGGCCCACAGAGAGGAACACAAGGCCACCCTGGAACAGAAGCCAGATGACCCTACTTCACCCTGGGGCTGAAGTGGACCAAGGTGGGAACACCTGGAGCCCAACCCCTGGCACCCAGAATCCCAGCACCTGGGGCTGCAACCAGCACAAGGAGGCACCACCTTCCTGCATGCAGCAGTGTTGTGGAAGAGGCCAGGGAGCTTGCTTGGCTAGTGGTAGGGGGCACTCTGGTGGGAAGCACTTCAGTTTGGATAGGGGCTGATGTCACTCTGGGCCATGTTGGAAGTGACAGTGGGGAAAGCTGGTGCTGACCCGACCCAGAGATTCGGACTGGTAAAGCTGAGGAAGACAAGACGCGGATCAAGAGGTCACTACCTGCCAGTGTACTTGGGCCCACCTAGAAGCTCAAGACACAGAAAAAAGAAGGAGGACGCCAAGCAAGCAGCGAAGGAACGAGCTGAGACAGAGGATAAGCTCTTTCAGGCTGAACACCTGGACCCCTTTGTGGACTTGATGCTGTCAGGGGACACATTGCAAGGAGGTGGTGACCCTCCCCCCATGGATTTGGATGATGAGCACACAGAGGCACAGAAGGAGGGGGAAAAAGAAGGAACAGACAAACATCAATGCTGGATGGAAGACTGCTCTTTCTGCACCAGTGGCAAGCTGTCTAGTTAAACACCTCAATGCGGTCCACCATCATTTTGTGAAACAAGAGCAGGTGAGGAACATGAAGGTGAACCTCTGTGGAACGTGTGCTGCAGCGTGCTTGTCAAACCAGATGCACTGTGCACTTCACAGGCAGTGGAATCTGTGGAACCCTGACAAACAACCCAGGGCTGGCAAGTCAGTCAATAGGACAAGATCATGAAGAGCTTCAAGCTGACAAGGAGATCAACAGAGAAGGATGGGAACTGAATGGATGAAACACTGCGAGGAGCACTATGCCCTGTTTTACAGTGAGGGTTGGGACTGGTACTTGGAAGGGATGGGCACAGTGGCAACGTGGGGAGACCACTTATGCCTGCCAGCCGCAGCACAAGCATTTGGCCACATGATACTTGTGGTTGCTGGGGGAACAACCCAGTCCTGATGATAGGGGAGTACAACTCCAACCACAAGAAGGTGGTGGTGCTGGTGTACAATGGCAACCACTATGAGTATGCAGTCAGAGAGGAGGAGTCGAACAGATGATGATGCTCCTTGATGAGTCCCAATCAGTTGCTCTACAAAAGGCAGGTAAGCAACCCTCCAAGGCCCTGGGTGAGGACATTGGGGAGTGGGACATAATAGACCATGCGATCCCTGGATATGGGAAGGCAGGGGTGTTGGACCAGATGGGGGCAAGGAACCAGCAATTCCTGTACTGTCCAGTGGCAAACTGCACTAGGTTGAAGTGCAAAAGCATGACCCCATTCAACTCAACAAGGGTGTGGAAGTGTCACCTGGATGGGCACCTGGAGAGTGATGAGATCCCAGAGAGCATTCTGAGGAGACTGGACCTCAAGAGGTGCCTGGTGTGCAGGGGCTGTGTGTGGAAGGGTCAGGGGTGCCACGACGAGTGCAAAAAGGCAGTGTGAAGGGAAGGGGAATACACAACCCCCCCACTGGCCCCAACGAGGACTGAGTTACCCAGCCTGGAAGCCATAGCCACCATGAACATCACGACCATGGGGTTGATCCTGACAAGCCTTCAAAGACTGTGGGGGCCAAGCAAACCCGCAAACCCGCAAACCCGCAAACCCGCAAACCCGCAAACCCGCAAACCCGCAAACCCGCAAACCCGCAAACCCGCAAACCCGCAAACCCGCAAACCCGCAAACCCGCAAACCCGCAAACCCGCAAACCCGCAAACCCGCAAACCCGCAAACCCGCAAACCCGCAAACCCGCAAACCCGCAAACCCGCAAACCCGCAAACCCGCAAACCCGCAAACCCGCAAACCCGCAAACCCGCAAACCCGCAAACCCG